>CM067075.1:15450843-16053595 GCA_033980235.1 Diadema setosum | reverse complement strand
AAAACTGCACAGGTCAATTTCCAAGCAGACCTCAAAACATGCATTTTGGGCTGACAATGTTAATTTCTGAATTTTAGTATTTTCTGAGGGAATGGTCCTTCCTCCACAAAGATTTAAAGTTTGGAAGCACAAAACTAAATGAAGGTACTAGATTTTGTTTGTTTGTTTGCTTGTTTATTTTTGCAGACCCATATTTCTTCTATGTGACATTTTCTCCACTGTTCATGCAGGAGGCACATGAAAATGTATTATGATGAACCTAAAAACTCTTCAAAAATAAGAACAGCATTCATTCTTTGCAGTGGTCATGGATACCTAGTAAACAAAGTGGTCCAAATAAAAAGTGGGACCCATCTTTTAATCGGACCTACTTGTATTAGGGCCAATTTGCTTTGCCTTGTTTTTGGATATCTCAGCCATTTCAAAACCGATTTTCATCTAACAAACTTTTAATTCCTCTCAGAATTGTATGCTCTTTAATATTTTATGGTTTCAGTGGTTTCATCTCGCAAAAAGTTAACCTGAATCCCCATCTCAATGAAAACTATAAAATCCCTTTTAATTCAAGCCTTATGCCATTGCATGACTGCGACATCTTGTCATCAGATCTTGACCTCAAAGACTGACCTTAAGCTTGCTTGAGCCTAAAATGAGACCAGTAAAATGCTCCATCAGTTTGTGATTGTACCAAACTTTCAGTGAAACTCCGCAATTCTTAATCTTTATTCTAAACCTGTTATATATTCAAAATTTGACGGTTAATCCTTCATTGGAACTTATATCCTTAACTGTCATATGACATAACTTTGTTTATATGACTCTGCTTCACCAAGGAATATCATACACTATAATGAAATTTGATGAAAATCTAAACATTGTTTAATGGTCACGTGACTCACGTCAATTACATATAAATTGTACATAGATCTTTAATTCATGTTCTGCTGGGCTACATTCCTTGGGAATTGATTAACTGGCAATTTACAAAACATTTCACAAGGCAATCATTAAAAAAAAAAATCACTCTTTACATCTGCACTTACACTATATCTAAAACTTTACATTAATTCACTTACACTTTACATTTGCATCCCATTCTCAATATGCAAGCAGTCATATGGACTCATAATTTTTTAGTAGAGAAGACTTAATGTGTTTTGCAGGTTGTTTGGAGGCAAATGACAATCAAATACAGTTTAACATCACTCCAAAGTTCCAAGACTAGTTTCAAGTAAATGATCGGGTTTAAACTTCACCCGAGAACACAGACTACTGACATTTTCAAACTACCGCAGAGTATGACTTTCACTACTAAAAAAGGATTCTTGCCATCTTGGTCAGAGCAATGCAGTGAAAACTTTTGGCCCTTTCTCACCTGTAAAGTACTGGCATCTTGCCCCCTGGAATCCAGCTGGACAGGCACACTGCTCAGGGGCCACACACGTCCCTCCGTTAGCACAGCCCAAGGTACACACAGCTGGATTGACACGTGAAAATGTACATATGTGAATATGACAAGTATGTATACATTGTAAATGTACACATAACTATGATTCAAAGATATGTACAAATTGTGTGTATGTATGTATACAGCGTATATGTATATAATTATGTATGGAAACACCCAGAGGATAAAAGTCTATCAGAAAAGTTAATGTCATATGTCTACCATGCTGAAAACAAATCAAGAGATCCTCACAAGTAATTTATGAAATTATTCTTCCTTACATCAACATGTAACTGCATTGTCGTCACATCACAAAATAAACTCATGCCACTCTTCTGATTACAACTTTAAATATGGACTTTCCCTGTTTTTTCACCGATAACCAATTACTGTCACTTGAAACCAATTAAAACTTCACAAGACAATTCAAAATTTGACCTGAATTATTATCCCAAACTGTAAACATCAAAAAATTGTTACAGATCTGGCAGACTTACTGTAAATAAATGATTCAAGGAAATGTGTGGATTCATATTGTTTCAAAACCTACTACATGCAGGTTTTTGAGACAGGTGTGATATTAATTTTCCTGCTGATAAAATAAAAAAGAAAGGAATTTATGTTGTGCATATGATTAAGAAACATTTTAATGGTCTTTTAAATCTCATACCTACAGTTTATATATTTTCTACAAAAACATGGTGAAACGAAGGGGAAAAAAACAACAACAAACAATCTTTATCTTAAGTGGTTTTCCAGATCATGCAGAGGTTTATGCATTCAAGTGAGTGAGCAGACATACCTTCATCACAGAGGGTTCCCTGGTAACCTGAGCAGCACTCTACAGTTGGGACAATAGTCTCCTTCTGACCAGTCCTGTGCACAGGGGCAAGGGACAATACATGATAACATTCTTAAATCAAATACAAGCCACTGATTGGATAATCATAACGATCGTGTGATAACAAAGCATTTTTGGCATGTTCCCCCATGGACAGAACATTTGCTATGCTCTTTGAAGGGAAAGTATTTTGTGTGTGAACAAATGGCAAAGAATACCAAATAGTAGAAAAACTGAAATAATTATAATTGTGCAATTGATGGAGCACATAATTTTTTTTTTGTCCATGAAATGCTGAAGAAAAAAAAAAAAAGACCAGAGCTCCATTAAGCTTAAAGATACATAGCATTTCAGTCCTTCTATATTCTTTTTACATTTTTTCAAATTTCAAATTCAAATTTATTTCACATGCTAAAAAGAAAACATCACGTTCACAATCAAACAGAAGAGAAAAATATACAATCACAAATCTACATCTACCCTATGATTATCCCAAATGAGTATTCACTTCTACAAACATAGTTTATTACGGAAGAAAAGAAAAATATAATAATGAAAGTCAAAAACCTTATAAAATGAACAAATATGTTATTATTTCCAATTTATGGGCATCTCCAAAGAGTCAGGGCCCTGCAACATAAAGTGACCTGTAAGTCATCCTTTAATACTTCATTCCAGCTACCGTATCACCATATATTTCGCGAGTCTAAATTTTCGCGAATCGGGAATTCCCGATGATTTTGCGAGTGGTTAAATTCGCGATCGTGGAGTCCTGTACTAAACGGAGAAGTGTACATGCGTACGTCACATTCACATCGCAATCAGAGTCAATATTTTTCGTGTGTCTTTAATTTCGCGAATAGCACCTGCCTCGCGAAAATAAAAACCTTGTGAAATATCCGGCGCATACAGTTTTTATTTGGGCAGTGGCAATTGATCAACAGTTTTCCATGTAAAGACTTCAGACACATTTTAATGATCTCTTCTCAAAACATCTAGTATTGGGGAGAGGGGATGTGCTGGATAAAGCTTACCGCATGACTGGACAGAGGGTCACCCCATCCACTTCATATGGAGTTGTGTCCTTGTCCAGGATCCAGCCCTCAGATTTGACCTCTGGGTTGCGAAGGTCACTACAGGGTAGGAGGCTGCGCTCGGTCACTTCCTGCTGGACCTTTTTGGAGCCTTCACAGAATCGTGACCTAAACAAATATAGAACCCAATAATAAGATTACCAGTTATTCTAGACAGGGCTCACTGGATGTCGTGGGCCACAGGGAAGATATATTTGGTTGTTTGGTTTTTTTTCTTCTTCTTCTGACAGTCAGACGAGACAGTCAACTGTTAGTAATAAAATCTCAATATAGTTCACTACTCTCTGCTACTGTTTGCAAACAGCTATAGTCAAGTGATTGTTTTAGACAAAGTCTTCCTTGTGTAGAAGAATGAATGATAACAAGCAGAAACTGAGGAGCACATACCTTCACCTTAATGTTCAATATGAAACATGTGAAGCCCTTGACTTTCAGCTCTTACAGACAATTCTTGATAGCTGGATTACATTCATACTTCCAAGAGGTCTAGGTGCTACAAGCAGTGTACCAATTTGACAGCTAATAATATGAAAAGCTGTACTGTGTAAGCTGTTATTTTTGCGTACAGATATTTTCACAAATGAGGAGGTCACAGATATTTTCGTGTGATGTTTTTGTGAATTGACAATGAGGCTTGTAAGTGCATTATTAACTGAGCACATAGCGACATTTTTGCGTGTTGTTAAATTTGTGGTCCAACAGTGATTCGCGAAATTTGCAAAAATTATAATCTCGAGAAAGAAACAGCTTATACAGTATTTTAAATACCATAGTTACTGATATTTTACTTAATTCAGTGAGAACTGCATTGAACTGTGGAAATCACAAAATCAAAGTCATCCAGAACAGACACTTACTCTGCCTGAGCTTGTGGGTGACATCCTCCGAGTACCAGCATGGCGATGGCCACTGGTACACACCACTGCAGGAAGGACATTCTTCCAGTAGACTCGTCCCTGGCACCTGCGACTTTTCTCTTCTAACAGATCTCATACAGTTTTTGGCAGTATCTGTCTCCAATATACTCGGTGAAATACTTGCTCACAATGACCACAGGAACTCCTCTTGTATGTGGAGTTATCTTAACAAATGATTGCAAGTTGTTCCCGTACTGCTCTTTTATTATCCAAAGAGTTGAATAATATCTACAATTTGTGCCATTGTTCAAGCCGGATGTCCAAAACATTATTTACACACAAATTAATTAACTTTGCCCTTTTCTTCATGTTCTGAATTTAATCAATTTTCAAGGCTCTTGAGAACTCTTAATTAGACTGACAGATTGCTGAGTGGTGACAGCTGTAGACAGTACTTGGTTTAAAGGAGATTTGTGCAAACAATGTAACCACTGCTGGCTGTGCTTTTGTAATGTGACATATGGTGTGATGTCAACTGTGACATTTCAGAAGCCAACTCTCAGAAGTTTGGTTCAAACATGAAGACAATGGGGTGTCAACAAGTATGTTCAACTTACATCACAAGATTATATGATGCAGGAAAAATTGCATTAATTCAATGACATAATATTTCTGCACTTTTTCTTTCCTGATGACCACTAACTCCACACAGGTCATGTAACTACAAACTTCCAGTAATTTGCATAGCAAATATCAATTATTTAATATTTTCATAATCAGTTATTTAGTGTAATTCATATTCATGACAACCTATCATTACCATCATTCTTTGAATATTCTTTTTGTGCATTGTTTAATTAACTTGGTGGTTTGTCAGTAAGCTTATTTAATCAGAGTAATTTGGGGTTACAACTGCAATATTAGTATGCATCATTTTCCACATTAGAAAACTTTAGGGCCTATGTCATTTCCTATTTCATCTTCTTGTAATAATTCAGCATTGAAAGAAGAATGGGTTTACATATATAAGGGTATACAAAATGGCACATGTGATGTAATTTTCAGTCAATGTCTTGATATCCATATTCTGAACAAATATATCTATTTCAAAATTTTACACAGGATTCACCTTAGAAAGCCTCCTATAAGGAAAATAATGATGACATCATACTTCATAATCAATTCTGATATATACTTTTGTCACAGTTTGCTACATAATCACTTTACTGCTTAAATGTTTTTATGGCCTAAGTTCATATGATCACATCATCTTATTTGAAAGATGCTCAAAGGATATTGACATGCATTCTATACGTCCTTAAAATGCATTTCTCTTATAACAGCCACTTCCTAGCAACTTGCTTTAACTTGTACAAAAAGTCTTTATATATATTGTAGTCTGATACCAGACAGAATGTTTAAATTCTATAATGTCAGTCTCAAAATGTGTGCAAAATATCACGTTATACCAGCAAAATATAAAATTCTGCAAGGATGCTAATTTATTGTGAAAAACTCTTATAACAGCCACTTCCTAGCAACTTGCTTTAACTTGTACAAAAAGTCTTTATATATATTGTAGTCTGATACCAGACAGAATGTTTAAATTCTATAATGTCAGTCTCAAAATGTGTGCAAAATATCACGTTATACCAGCAAAATATAAAATTCTGCAAGGATGCTAATTTATTGTGAAAAATTCTGCAGCCTTGTTCACTCATTTTTGTTCCATGATGAGAGAGTTAAGCACTAATCACTTGGAAATTATTTCTTAAAAATAAACTGCCATACTCAAAAGGAAACAACAAGTCCAAAGGATTTTCAGACAGATGCCATTGCAAATGAAGAAGCACAAGTCATCTTTCTGATGACTTCATGAACTTGGCAATGAAGAATCCTATTGTGTCATTATCACATGACACACTGTCCACACATGATTCTGTCACGCTAGAAGAGGGCCAGAAGCGCTGGACTTTGTGTTGGTCATCCTGGCTCAAATCAGCAATGGGAAGGCCATGACCTCCTATATGAGGCTCCTGTTTGGACAGACAGAGTAAGGAAAACTTGTGAACATACACGCAAAGCTTTTTAACATGCAACATAACATGTAAATCACCATTCATAATCCAAGCAACAATCTATGATTGTACATCAGCAATATCTATGTACACAAATAGAGATATAGCAATAAAGGCCTCACTTGTCTATGTACGGTCATGTATTTGAAGACAAAAGTAGTCACAACTTACATGAGTGCAAAAGTGGTATTGATTTTAATTGGCTGTTTTAATATTATAGTTGTAATATTGCTATTGATCAGCTGTGGTACTTCATGAGCAACCTCATCTGTCACCTGAAGCATCATCTTTGCTCATGCTCTCTTAAAATAATAGCATCATCTTCAAAAGGCATTGATCTCGTGAGCAAAATGTATACATCAGCATCCTTATGACTCACTGTGCAAACATATCATCAAGGGGCATTCACATTTCTACAGCCACTAGGAATTGTATTGGTATATACATTTGCTTGTGAGGGGCTGCTTACTCTAAACTCAAAATCTGATTTAACCCTAATCAGGCTGGGGGGGGGGGGGGGGCGGAATCCGCTCCCCCCCTCGACGTTTCGCGCAATATCTTCGCAACGCGATAAGCTCCCGCCGCGATGTTTCATGACTTTCTTCTTTCAAGTATCGCGCAACTTTTGAGACCCAAATTGTTGCGCCCGCACGTACCGTTTTGACGCGACGCCCGTTCGAAAAAAATTTGTCTACCCCAAAATTGCTCCAAAACGTGATTTTGTGTACAAATCCAAAGCAAATTGTGATTTTTCAATTAATTCACATAAAAATTCATATCTTCACTTAGAATGGCCGAAATTAATTTATTTTAGCATAATAATGCTTCGAAAAATGTCTGTTACAAATTTTGGCCAAAAAACAAACAAAAACAAAAGGTCAAAAAACAAGGAAATACATAAGAAATTCAAAAAACAATAAAATACATAAGAAATTAATTTCGATACAGATTTTTTTTTATCCTATGTCTCAGAAAAATGATACAAGAAACATTTTTAAAGAGAAATTAGCTTAATTGGAGCATTAATAAGTGATTAAGGGCCCAAAGCTGATTTTATGCATAAATAACAATAATTAATTAATATAAAATACAAGAAAAATTTTTCGGAGAAAGCAACCATACATTTTGATAGAATACGTCGCGGGCGTCGCGTGTGCCGATTTTCGGCGCAATCGCGCGTTCCATAGGCGAGATCTGAAGGGGGGGCGGAATCCCCCCCCCCCCCCAGATATAGCATAGCCAAAAAAGCCCAGCATGATTAGGGTTAAAGAGGGCCTAGAAGCATTCATAACAAACTCAAGACAGACATAACACCTGTGCCAGGAGGCATATCCAAGATAAATTGCAACAAAGCATTTCCTTGCAATTTTTTCCATGCTCAACTCCCGCCAACACAATAAGCCGACATCCATGCCAAATGTTTGTAACAATCAGCAGCCAAGAGCTGCACTGCAATGTGACATTGCAAGACATTATATACACACAATGAATTGACACAAGACATCTGTGACTGTATATGTGAACAATTCAACCTAACATTACATGAAAGAATACAAATGATACAAAAAACTGGCACTATATATATCTCTTTGATTTTCATTTTCTGGGGTCAAATGGGTGCAAATATTTTTGCTTTGTGAGCTCAGTAAATTTATTGGCCAGTTTTCTGCTGAAATTTATCAAACCAATAAAAGTGAGAAAACTTGAGATGGGCCATTTTTACAAACAGTGGAATTCTGATGAGGAATTTTAAAGAAGTTTTTCTTGGATTTTTCCCATGCAACACAAATTAAAAGAGAAAACTCAATAGCCATCTTGTAATTTACCATTTCCTACATGGTACTCATGTGGTCTGTGCTACAAATTTGGTAGTACAATATGTCTTGAGGTTTTATTCACACAGCATCTGACATGTCTGAGAATAGTGCAAGACTGAAAGGAGAAAATATGGGAGGGGTGTGGAGGGGAAACTGAACTAAAAAAACAAAAAACAGAACAATAACTCTTCAAGACAGATACTCTGCTCACCGGCGAAACTAGTCTCATTTCAGGATGATTCTTCAATGCCCATGCCACCAAACCTTCATTCTCTTCCAAAGTGATCGTGCAGGTGCTGTATACCAGGGTTCCTCCATCTTTGAGAAGCTGCACAGCCTAAGAGCATTAACACACTTTCAATACTACTGTATACGCCATATATTTTGCGAGTCTAAATTTTCGACGATGTCGCGAGTGGTTAAATTCGCGATTGTGGAGGCCTGTACTGAAGGGAGAAGTGTACATGCGTACGTCATGTTCACCTCAGGATCAGAGTCAATATTTTCGCGTGTCTTTAATTTCGCGAATAGCACCTGACTCGCGAAATTCGCGAAAATAAAAACCTTGCGAAATATTTGGCGTATACAGTATTTGCAAAGAGTGAATATCTCATTGATTCAAAAACATGGCTTCACCAAGTTTTCAAACAACTGATGTACTAGTAATCATTTGATACAACTTTTCTTCTTTTTTTTTTTTTTGTACAAACAATTCTTGGTGCAGCTCTGCCATGTGTACTGGGGATGCTTGAAACGAAGCATGTAATATCATGTATTAGATCACATTCCATCTCTTCATGTCTTTAGAATGCTATCCTTGCATGGTCATCAACATCATCACAATCTAATCTGTCATCTATTGTAGTGATTTGCCTACATGCTCTTAAAATTACTTCAGCTATCTACCATACAATACAGAGGTTAAAGAATAACTGTGTTCACAATACAAGCTTACGTCCACTTACCATTTTATTCTGATGAATCCTTCTTGCAGAGCGAGCAAAAAAGATTTTGAGAACAAAAAAAAAAGTTCCCCAATCACAGCAATCCCTAATGCCAAAAGTGTCTTCCTATTTGAGGCCAATTTTTGAAAAAGTCATAAAGTTATTCAAAGTAATGAATTCTTGCCTCAAGATTTTTTTTTAAGTGTAACTGATTAACAAATTGCCCTACATAAACATAAAATATGCCATGATTATTTAGTGTTCTAGTAGCACCAATGATAAAAAATGATGCCTGTCTAGTAATCAGGTGATCGTTTGTTCAAGGCCAACTTGAGTATGTATGACCATGATTTTTTATCATGGCTACTACTAAACCACTGAATAACTGGTGCCTATTTTGATTGATTTAGGGCAATTTGTCAATCAATTGCAAATCAGAAACTTTTCGTAATCAAAGTGTCTCTATGCACTTACTGTGCTGAATAGTTGTCGTTGGTAGGAAGGATAAGATTTCAGCTCCTTCAGGCTCATTTTGTTATAGACTTGAGGGCGCTGTCCAAGTCCACTGCAGGGGGCATCCAGCAAGATTCTATCAAAGGTCATGGGAGGGAATGGGGGCTGCCAGATGTCTGGAAGGACAAATGAGAATGGCCAATAAAAAAAGATGTGTCTTTCAATTTTTAACTGTGTACAAAATCAACAGAACAATTTTGAGCTTCATGCCGTCTATAGGATAAGTTCCATATCAGTTTAGAATTTTTAGTGACACCACAACACATTATGAATACTTTTTAGCCAAGTACTTTAAAGGGTTTACACTCAACACAAAAGAAACTTTTATTTTTTAGAAGAATTTACAACAATTTCAAAAGAGTGTTAACAAAAAACTAATCTATCAAATGATGCATACATCAAGTGCAAAGTGATAAAAGACAGAAAGGAAGACTTGGCATGTTCACAAATTGAACTTTTAAATTTGTTTGCTATATTTTGACATTTTTCCCTCCATTAACAACCTCTCAATCTGTCATCCTGTTTCATGATTTTATCTTAAATGTCTTATTTTAGACAGTTTTAGGTATTCTCTGATCTGCCATACAGCATTAAGCCTGAGTTGTTGTTCAGACTCCACAATACATCTCAAAAAGTCCTTTGTATTTCTTACCCTCCACTGCTGTAGAAACCACACTATTGGCGGATGCCTTGGCAGCCTTTCTTCCATCAAAGCAAAAAGCCTTGATACATGTCAGACCCAGGCTGTTTGCATTCTCCTCAATTTTGCTAATTTTGGCTGATGCCTTGTCAAGGGCCACCACAGTTCCCCCATCTTTCATGAGGGTTGCTATATGAGTCGTCTTGCCACCTGAGGAGAGAGAAATACCACCACAAACCATTAACAAATTAGCTACAGTGATTTTCTGTGAGTGCAGCAAAAGGAATGGAAATCTCATGCAAACTAAACATGAGTTCTTCACACGTGCATAAAGTCCATGGCAAAATGGACTTCCCATTTTTTAACCAATTAGAAGTGGAATTCCAGTTTTTCTGACAAGAAAAAGGCCTACAGTATTTTGAAACGGAGAACCACTGTCCTTAATAAATACACATGGACATCATAGTAGAAGAAATAACATCAGCTCACATGAATGGACATTAACCCATTAAGGACGAGTCCAGAGAATACTCGAGCAGGTGTCTATGGGAAATGTGTGTTGTAGCAAATCAGTCCGTCCTCAACGGGTTAAGATCCTGCCACCAGGAAAATGTTGAATGTTTCAAAAGACACAAGGGCTTGAAGCTTTGTGGAAACATGCATTCCTAAATGTGAGAACCAGTTCCATTTTGCTTCACTTATTCTACTTTTCTTTTTTTCTTTTTTTACTTTCCATTCAATAATTTTGTCATACTTTACTTTTCATGATTTGATGGAAATCTAGCCAATGTTTTGGTTCAGTGCTGGGGTGTGGGCAAAAGATGAAGACACATCAAATCCACAACTTTGTTGTAGAGGCACAAAAATGCAAAAAATACAGTTCTAAGTACTTAACAAAATGACAGTTCCCAATCTTTGGGTGTTTGATTGGTGAAAAAAGAAGAATATTTCAGTAGCAGACCTTGCTGTGGAAATCAATTATGTACGAAAGCAGAAGACACATCAAATCCACAACTTGGTTGTAGAGGCACAAAAATGCAAAAATACAGTTCTAAGTACTTAACAAAATGACAGTTCCCAATATTTGGGTGTTTGATTGGTGAAAAAAGAAGAATATTTCAGTAGCAGACCTTGCTGTGGAAATCAATTATGTACAGAAAATATTGCACTTGGAGAATAGATATTCCAACATCATCAGCAGCAAATACTTATCAACACATGCATTACATTCATACCCATGAACACATAATAAACACAATATCAATCATGTTGAGATGCTGATATCTGCTTGACACCATACCTGGGGCAGCACACATATCCAGGACAGCTTCACCAGGCCTAGGGGAGAGGACATGGCCAGCCACTATGGAGGGCAGGTTCTGCAGAAAGATCTGGCCTGGGAGAACTCCATTCAGGCCGGGGCAGTCAAAAACTGGCTCAGTCATCACTACTGCTGTTCCACTATTAAAACATAGGGAGGAAAGATGAATGCAGAGGTCAAGGGTCAGAGGTCATCTTGCCAATGTATTGTCTCTTTTGTTTTTATCAGAAAAGGACTGTAGACTTTTCATATATTTCTGTGGCTTCAAAAGCATGTTCAGTTTCATCATAGTTTACAGTACAATTTACAAGGTAAGCCATTTGGACATAATATTACAATAAAACAACCCCTAAAAATGGTCAAGATTGCTGGTCAACAACACATCTGGCTTTTAAGTTTAATGAGTAAATTTGCAAAACTAACTATCTGTGGAGTAGTGTACAAACCTAGGTGTTGCTGTTGCCACAAAGATATCATGCCTACTCATCACTGCAGTGCCATTGCCCAGGAACATCCTGTCTCCGTCAAATCTGGTGGTCAGTCCACGGCGACACAGTCCCTTGACATCTGAGTACACAGCCACTTTGTCTCCCCTGGTCATTGCTAAATTCAGACAAGAGAGAACAAGGAAAAGTAGAAATCACGCGGTGCGTAATATATGTCCCCGCCGGAAGTAGCATTTAGTAGCAAAATGTACAATATAGGTAAAAAGATCAAGGTCAAAGGTCAAAGAAGTCAAAGGTCAAAATTCTATGTAGAAGTTTTGAAGCCCTCACCTAGTGCCATCACATAAAGCAAACGGAATCGAAATCGGGTTAGAAATGGCTGAGGAGTAGCATTTTGTAGCCAATGTACAATATAGGTAAAAAAATCAAGGTCAAAGGTCAAAGAAGTCAAAGGTCAAAATTCTGTGTAGAAGTTTTGAAGCCCTCACCTAGTGCCATCACATAAAGGAAACAGAATCGAAATCGGGTTAGAAATGGCGAAGGAGTAGCATTTGGTAGCAAAATGTACAATACAGGTCAAAAATCAAGGTCAAAGGTCAAAGAAGTCAAAGGTCAAAATTCTGTGAAGAAGTTTTGAAGCCCTCACCTAGTGCCATCACTTAAAGCAAACGGAATTGAAATCGGGTTACAAATGGCGAAGGAGTAGCATTTTGTAGCAAAATGTACAATATAGGTCAAAAATCAAGGTCAAAGGTCAAAGAAGTCAAAGGTCAAAATTCTGCGTAAAAGTTTTGAAGCCCTCACCTAGTGCCATCACATAAAGCAAACGGAATCGAAATCGGGTTAGAAATGGCGAAGGAGTAGCATTTTGTAGGCAATGTACAATATAGGTCAAAAATCAAGGTCAAAGGTCAAAGAAGTCAAAGGTCAAAATTCTGTGTAGAAGTTTTGAAGCCCTCACCTAGTGCCATCATATAAAGCAAACGGAATCAAAATCGGGTTAGAAATGGCGAAGGAGTAGCATTTTGAAGCAAAATGTACAATATAGGTCAAAGGTCAAGGTCAAAGGTCACAACTGAAATTCTGTATAGAAGTTTCAAAGCTCTCATGTAGTGCTATCATATAAAGCAAACAGAATCAAAATCGGGTTAGAAATGGCGAAGGAGTAGCATTTTGAACATTTTGATCACACACGGACGCACGGACGGACACACGGACGCACGGACGGACACACGGACACACGGACACACGGACGCACGGACGCACGGACGGACACACGGACACACGGACACACACACGTACGGAGCCCGTTTCATAGTCCCCTGCTCGAACTCGTTCGGCGGGGACAACAAATAGGGGATCATTGAAGATGGAAGGAACTTTAGCCATTCAAAACATTAGACACTCTCCAGCACAATGTTCATACATGACATCATTGGCACACCCTATAAAAGAAAGAACTACAGGGCACCATCTCAGGGTAAAAGCATGGAACTCATACATATAATGCACTTTTATGTTGTATGTTGTAGCTACGACAAAACATTGCACATTACTTGTCATTTGTGCTACTCCTGAACAATTTGCTCTCTCTTGGTCTTCACAGCCCCAACTACCCCCCCCCAAAAAAAAGAAAAACAACAAACAAACAAATAAAAACAAACAAAAATGAGTCTCTAAGGCTTTTACATACTGTAAAAGTGGATAATTTTGCACATTTTTTTGTTTTTGCACTCAGCTGGGTAAGATGAATTTCGCATGTTTTTAATTTCCCAGAATCAGGACATTAATTACTGGAACATATGGGTTGCAAAAATATTTGCGTGCTTATACTTTCACGCTAGCTTCAGGTTGCGCAAAATGTGCAAAAAATTTCCACTTTTACAGTATAAGATTTTTATAATCCAGTTAATTTTTGCCATATCTTTGGAAGGAAAGGGCATGTTGTAATGCCCATTTCTCAACAAACGTACAAAAATTTCACGTTATTCAGCATGCTGGATTCTTTGCTTTGTATAAATACAGACAAGCTAGTGTCTGTATCACTTCAATCCACTGTACATAATACAAGTTTGTACTTCAACGTACCCACTGGAGCTGCCATGACTCCGGGAGCAAATATCTCTGCCCCTCTGAGCACTGCCATGCCACACAACAGGTCAACAATGACTTCCTTGTCCGCTGGGGCTACCTCTGAACTGTCTCGACATACACTCGGTATTATCAGAACATCAGGCAGGACAGGGTGAGGAATGATCTTGGGAACAGGACAAATTTTCTGCTCATATTGCTGCAATTGTAAATTTCAAGAAAAACAAAACAAAAAGTCATTATAATGTTGTAGTCATTGTCACTAGGAAATTACTGCATTCAAATCTCCAGTTCATATCCTCATTATTAACCCACTGGTAAAATTTATCCATTACTCTCTAACAGTCAACAATTATCGAGGAGCTGTGTGTTTATAGTATACACTGAAGCTTAAATTAAAGATTGTAACAAGCATGCGGAGCTTCAAAATGATGTCAAAACGCACAGTGCATTATGTCATTGCAAAACACAAAAGCCCCCCAGTAAAGAACAGCATGACACAGTCACTCTCACTGCTAGAAACCAATGACCATGACAGGGGACATGCTTACCTTGTCAATGCACTTTTGAAGATTCCGTTGAACATCTTCTCTGCAGTGATGCAGATCATTAACCCGGAGTACAGTGAAGGCTGGAGGAATGCCGAGAGTCTGGAGAAGGCTGTTGAACACAGACCCAGTGTTGCTGACATCCTGGCCTGCTACTCCATCACTGCCAGTAGGCTGAAGAGAGAGAGAAAGAGAGAGACACACACACACAAATGTTGATAATGTGGGAGTGTGGAATGGGGAAGACATGGAAAGAACAGGAAAGAAGGGATAGGGAGGAGTTAGAGAACACAATGTACTGCTTCCACTTGCCTAATGGCTTGATTTGCAATGATATGTTGGAAAACAAGACCAATATTACACTAGAATATTTGTGTATGGCGACAGTTCACAGATATGTACTTGACTACTCAACAAAAATGTGACAGGCACTAATGTCACGGTGGAAATAGCTGGTACGTGTTGATGGATCTTTGGAGCCAATGTATTATTGCTTTCAGGAAGTATCATTTCCAACTTGACTTCACAATTGTACGTATATGTAGCATACTTTGAAGTTACCCGAAGAGAAATAACCTCTGCCATTTTGAATACACAGAAATGCACATGATAAGTTAAAACATCTTGTACTTCTATTAAAGGGTCATTACAACCAGCAGTCCTTTGATAAACCTTGACAGTTTGGAATATGCTTTGAACAGCTTCTCAGTTGGCCTGAAAACTGTGTCAAGCAAACTGGAAAAAGCCAACCAACAGCAAAGTCAAACACACATATATGCATGCAAACATATGTTTGGGTTGGTGCGTGTGTGTATGTATGTTCATGTGTGTTTAGAAACTGCATTTCTCAACTGATTTTTTTTTTTTTCAAGTTGCCTTTATCATCTTTACATTGATTAGTAGCACCTGGTTACTTGAAAGATACCAAGCACTCATATTTACATAAAATTGGACAAATTCAGTTTCAGATTGTGTCGAAGACACCTTCGATAACAATGCTTCCCGATACTGTTCAAGCTGCTATTTTCCCGTACAGATATAATCGCGAATGAGGAGACCATAGGCATTTTCATGAGATGTTGTTTTCGCGAATTGACACAAAGCTGTCGTAAGGGCACTATTACACCAGTGCATGGGTGACATTTTTGTGTGTTGTTAAATTTGCGGTCCAACAATGACTCACGAAATTTGTGAAAATTGAACCCTCATGAAAATAATAGCTTATAAATACAGTAACCGATTCGGTAAACATTTATGCAAGTGACTGAAAATAAGCTTTCAAATATTTACATGCACTCCGATTTGGCTGCAATTTGGATATAGAATTTGAGATATAACACTTTTACCTGGATCTGAAAGTACATTCTAAAGCGTCATAAATTGGCGAAATGAATTAGATGTTCTAGGTCCCCAAATACGACGGAGATAGGCAACACATTTAGACACCTGGTAGTATCTACATCGCATAAACCTGTATAATGCTAACTTTGTTAGAGTTTACATGTCATGTTATTTTTCAGAATAATTTAATAAGACTAGAAATCTACTTCCCTTCATCATATAGTCCTGACTAGTGACAATATACAATACTAACATACAAGGTCTACAGATAGATATTGAGGGCGGTGATTAAATTAAGCTCCTTCGGTAGTGTGTCTGCCTCCAGATCAACAGTGACAAATAGATTCTAGTCTAACGTTAGAATATAGAGTAAGTGTTGCAGTTAGCGGCCGTCCGGCAGTTTGCGGCCACTACAGCATATTTGGTTATATAACGCTGAACACAGCCACACACTTTATACATGTATACCACACATTCACTGACACACTATCATTCTACAAAATCCAACCGATAACATGGAAAAAATCTCCAACAAAAGTGAAATTTTCTCACTTAAATGATGACATCTTGCATCAAAAACTTCATTTTCGGTACTTCTTAACATCACAGTTAAGGGTTAAGGGTCTAAAAAACTGGATATTTTGTCGTTTTCCCGATGTTTGCGGATTTTGAATACATGTCCTCATGTAGAAATAGAACTTTTGCGAGCCGATGTGGGCCACCATTTTTTTCCGGAAGTGGATGTTACGACCGAACAAATAGGAAAAACATGAGAAAGACAACAATAACACCGCCATGCCTGTTCGGGTCAGTGCAAGCGCGCGAGCCCTTTTCACGTGCTTTCGCAATGAGACTTGGCGCTTACGCAACATTCACGAGCCAAAATGAGGCGTTCAGCAGAAGATCGCGGAGCACGCGCATATCGCATAGTAATTGTACATTGGGCCGCAAACCAGACTACCATGGTCGCAAACCAGCGGACGCTCTGCCGGATCAGGGCCGTGGTCTTTTTTTACTAGCGCGATGGACATTGGTCTTGCGATTTTCACGATATTGTAATCTGGTTAGTGGTCAACCGCTATGATATAACCTGGGTTAAAGCAATTAGCAAGTTTGCGTTTCAGAGTGGAAAAACCCTTATGCGGCCTCAAACCGCCACTTTCACTCTAGATCTATATAGGGTAACATCCCCAGTATTCGGTCACTTAAGCTTTTTTGCAATATTTTTCAAACTAAAATAATACATACATACATCATATCTACAGCAATGTATGAGAAATATATCAAATTTCTTTAATCTCAACTTTCATTTCGTTAAATATCTCACAGAATTGCACAAAATTGCGAAATATTTCACCTTGAAAATTCCCCAGTATACGGTCATCGGCTCCAGTATTCGGTCACGCGATGTGCGCGTTCAAAGTCAATGCGTGTTCAAGGCAGCTGAAAAACGTGCGCGCGCGCTACCTTGTTGGTGCAAAATTGCATCGGGGAAGTTGCGGCGACCGTTGGTGACCGAATACTGGGGCCTCGGCACTTGCATTCAACCCTTGTACATTGGGACACTGTATCGGCACGTACGGACATTTTGTTTTTCTTTTGCATTTTTGAGGATACCGTTACACTCCAAGCTTGCGATAAGCGAAAAATCCCGCGAGAGAACGGCGTATTCCTCGATTTTTAGCGCTTTTTCAGCGACCCGTACTCTTAAAACTGGGCCTTATCCGCGCGCGCTTTTGGAAAGTAGCGCCGATTCTGCACTTTTGACAGTAAAATTTGGGATTTTGGATGGATTTTTGGAGGGGGCTAAGGAAGTTTCATGTTGTGAATGAGTGTGCAAGTATGTGAATTAGTGTGATTTGCGTGTGTTGTGACAGTTGAACTTACTGGCTGGTGACTAGTGATATGTGATCGAATACCGGTGCCTGACCGAATACTGGTGCCCTTACCCTAGTTCTAAAGGACTCAGGTTTTTGTTTGTTTGTTCATTTTCCATCTGAGAAGATGGCTAGATAGCCCATATTCAGCTACGTTAAGCTGGTCTTCCATGCAGTCCAGTTGGATGTGAGGTGGGGACCACTTCACCGGGTTAAACACCCTGCTCTTTGCGATGAATGAATGAAGCGGGATCTTTTAACGTGCATCATGAGTTGTTACTCTCTCATACATGGGACCTCCATTTTATGTCCTATCCGAGGGACAGAGTGTTTTGCCTCTTGCTAGAGGGGACGGTACGCATACACACAACATTGCTCAGTCCAGACTCGGGTTCGAACCCGGGCTGTGTGATCGTGAGGCAGACGCGCTACCGACTGAGCTAACTCACTCACTGCCCTTTAGAACTTTTCATTTTATTTAGAACTCTAACGTTAACTGCACTGCACTGGTTAGGTCCCCGACTCGTTACCCAAAATGTTGTGTGTAATCACAGCCTTTCAATTCCATGCCCATGCAGATGGTATCCCCATCATGCTACATCAAGTACATGTAACTGTTACTGGGACTTCATAAATATTTCCCGCTCTAGTCTATTGAGTTTAATAGCAGCCTAACATAAGCTTATTAAACACAGTCAGTGTTGCATGTGCAGCTGGAATTTCTAGAACACAACAAATATGTTAACGAATGGGACTGGCTTACAATAGCACCGACAGACAGAACACCGATTGACCGAAGATGTCACTTGTCACGTCTTGATCTATAACATGATTCTGGATACACATCAAGATTATTTTTTACCTTGTTTTCAAGCGTTCCCCTGAGATGATTACCAATATCATGCTTAAATTCGGTCTTCCGGCCAAAACTCGCTCGGTGGTTCATGGTGCGATGACCAAACATGCGTGCATACATCGACAAACGCATAGCATGCAAGTTTTGTGTGTTGTCGTCTGCAGAAAACCGCCGCCTTCGTCGCCTAATACTAGACTAGTATTGCTATACAAATGATGCACAGGATAGAGTGCATTAGTGTAGGCGTAGTGCACTCGAGGGTATTTACAATTGTGAAACATGCACGAGGCGAAGCCGAGTGCATGTTGCACTACATTGTAAATACCCGAGAGTGAGCTACGCCTACACTAACGCCACGAAATAATCCTGTGCATCACTTGTTTTATAAAATGGGTCGAAAATTCGAAAACTAACATCATTTTTCAGCGTTTTTCACGTACCTTTGTGGGTCAAGACGTCCGAAGATGTTCGTCCCAAACTTTTACGCACGTCGCACTCGCGGAAGTCCCGCACATACAGTATAAGTATAATGGGGGGTTGGGTTTCCGGACACCCGCATGAAAACTTACTTATTTTACATAGAATATGCACCCTTTACCTTAAAGACTTGATATAGACTCCTCATATAGGCCTACTAGACAACATACTCTGAAAACGGCGTGAGAATTAACCTGCTAAATCGTTGGATTTGCTCTTCAAAGTGACTCCATGTACGCGTCCGGTCCCATAACGCTTGGTCTACTGTACTGTACAAAGTGTACGTATATGTATAGTTTTAACGTACGTACGCCACATATGTTATGCACAAGGGAAGACAGGCCGGCCGGCCGGCAGCCCGAACTAGAAGTTGTTTACAGGATTGACAGCGCGTACGCGTATGCATGCAATTCATCAAAGGAGCCGCCGCGCGCACAGACGATCGGCAATCTACCATAGGATTACAGGCAGTGCAATAGTACTGAAGTAAAGGAAGGAGGTGTGTCTCATTTCAGAGCTTCCTATTGGCTACATTCTTGAACCCATTTTATAATAGCGCCTATTGTGCGAAAGCGTGCCTCTTCACCGACAACGTACCATCACCGTACTACGTGTTGTAAACGGTTATCTGTGCTAGCCTTCATATCGAGGAAATGTCTTGTACGTGTACTTCTACTAGTGTGTGTATTAAATACTGTTTAAGACATTTTAATTTGCAGTCATTCTTCTGTTAAAAAAGGAAAAGAAGAGGAGGGTAATTTCTTTTTTCCACATATTCAACAATATAAGAGCAAATTGTTCTATGATTCTACATTATTTTTTAAGTTCGTGTCTGAAAAGAGAATAGGCAATATGAGTGTCAACTTTTATCCAATCATAGCCCAGTGAGAAATTTTGGCGCGAAAAGCAAAATTGGCACATGAAGCCCAATTGAAAGAGTGGCAATGATATTTACGAGAATATGTGCTCACTTTAGTTTATATCATGTGTTGTGACGTGATAAGACGATGCCATCACATCACAACTTTTCCATGCAAATATACTGCAGTATTTGTATGTATGCGTATGTAATGACTTTTGTATGCAGGCCTATTATATAATACATATTGTCTCTAGGTCCGGATTAGTGAGGTGGGAGTGATACTCCACCTCGTGATCTGTGTTCAGTGGTGTCCAAAGTAAGATACGGCATATTACATTATGACCACACGTTGTGTCAAACTTCTTTTCAAATTAATTGAGGAACGTTGGCATAAATCTTGTGATTAGTGCAAATTATGATCATAAGGTACATTTCTATTGTCGGCTAATATACATGCTATACTGTACTGCACTGCAATAGGAGAGTGAGAGTATCAACAGAGTAAACATACGTGATAATTATTCTCTGTTACGAAAACGCGGAAGACATTTACCCGAAAAGTGTATGATTTGACATTATGAATGGAGAAAATAATGATTATTAGATGCACATCAGTGGACTTCAATAAAAAAAAAAGAACGATCAATCTGTTTATTGAATCCACACATGTCTTAGATTATTTCCCCCTTAAGCAACATATTGGGTCATATCTATCCCTCTTCCTGATATATAAAGGGACTACCATGACAAAGCGATGAAGACAGCAGATTCTCAATGGTGCAGGTCACTGGTTTGAATCCACTGATGGCAACGGTTTTACCTTATTCCGGGACCTTATTTTAAACTATAATATACTCCTTCTGAGTGCAAGGGGCTTAAAACCGTTGGTCCCGTAATAGCTTGCTCATAAGCATTTAAATGCTTTCTCAATCGTCATATATAATTATGTAATCCAACCAAACAAGGGCGTCCGAATCTCGTACACTCTAAAAAAAAAAAGCATATAATAAATCCAACATTTTAGATGCTGTCACTCCTCGAACCTTTTGTAAATGTTAAATTTAACACTCGAAAAGTTGGATTAGCCGATTTATTATTTTTTATTTTGAGCTAAATGGTAAATCCAACATTTTGAGTGTTATATTTAACATTTACACACGGTTCGAGGAGTGACGACATTTAGAATGTTGAATTTTACTAGCATTCCATTTTTTAGAATGTGCCCAGTCGTCAGCGCATCCATAGTCAAAGTACACTTTGTGATTATCGTAACTGTTTGTCTGAAACTGTGTCTGACGTCTGTGTGCATGGTTTTGTGTGCTTCTACATAATTACTTTCATACGAGGATAAGAGATTTGAATTGAATTGAACTAATCCCTCTTTTATTTCTCATTTTCAGGACAACAACCTAATTAAACACATATAACTGACTGGACAAAAAGAATAATAAAAATAATCAATATTCAATTCGAAATAAATGAAGATAATCATACCATGGCAAATATTTGCTGTTATCGTCGTCCTGTAGTTCAAATTGCAAAACTTGCTAAGCTGCTTGGTTTAGTTTTATTTATGTTTTTCTCTAATTACTGTGACAACTTAACACAAAGTATGCAAAAACGTGAAAGATACAGATCAATATACGAACTGTAAATTTCGTAACAACACTGTCCCTGATAACATAACATCTAGGGAAAATAGCGACATTGCTTTCCATACGACCCATTTTTACATTTACACTTGTCAACATCTATTTATACGCAGAAATACAGGTTAAACCAACACTTTTCGGTGTTTAATAACCTCTTAATCCCTAATTCCAACATTCATTCCTACCCAACTCTCATTTTGACTGATTATCATTTCGAAAACCCTATTCGATTCATTCAATTCAGTTCAATTATTTATTTTTTTTTTCATTCTTCTTTTCCCAACAAAACATAACACAGAATAAATCAAGAATTATCATAAACGTGTACATTCGACTTTGCAAAGGATAAATGACACAGGTAAAGATATATGCATGCACACTGGCAAAAAAAAAAATACAGTTACGCTTCAGTTGAGAAAAAAGAAAAGAATTGAGAGGTTCACTTAAAAGCAAGCTTGTATATTGTGAACCACTCAAAGAAAAATCTTATGAAATACCTGCAAAATTTATACTTAGCACAAATATGATTTAAGACAAGACGGAACAAAATAGGAGAAACACAAGAACATGACACGACGCGACAGAATAGATAGAAAGAATGGAAGGAAAGAAGGAAAAAAGATATTGTCCAAGCAAAAAACAAAAAAACAAAACAAAACAAAACAAAACCCGAAACAAAACAAAACCCGAAACAAAACAAAACAAAACAAAATCTTTAAAACATTATGTGGAATTCATGGAATATTTTGTTAGCTGGGTGCATAACGATAACAAGTGTGTGTGTGTGTGTGTGTGTGTGTGTGTGTGTATGTGTGTGTGTGTGTGTGTGTTTGTTTGTGTGTGTTTTTTTTTTAAGCATAAAAGTAAAGTATACTACTTTAGTTAATGAGTAGTTCCAGACATTGGGTTCGTAATGTCTGATTGATTTCTGGGCTAAATCGATTTTGGGTAATTCATGAGGTGATAGTATGTCGAACGGCAAGTTTCTGTATACATTGTGTGAATACCGAGATTTCCGAGTCTAAGCGGTGTTCAATGATATGACAAAATCAGACCAAAAATAGCTTAAGCACCATTAACACTATACTTGAAGAACACAGTCTAATAGATAGATCTTATTCATTAACACTTAATTAAAAAAGCATGATAGATAGAAAAATGTTGTGGAGCTGACATCGCACTTAAACCAAGTATTGAAAGAATCTCTCCACATTGTCGCTTACAACCTATACAAGGAGAATTCTTGTGTTCCGGTATTTCAAACCGATTAATTTCTACGCTGTGGTGAGCACAACGAATCGTCGATGGTGGCAGCATTAATATGCCATTTCTCCTCGCACATGAATTGTGTATTTACCGCTTAATACTGCAATGTTGACAATCACAATAATGCTTCATTATAGCTTGTTTTTATTTACATATGTGATGCGCTGAATCTTCAAAGTTTCTTCATGAAAGATGGAATTGAATTAGTCTAAAAAGTATGTGTTCTAATTTTTGGCAATAATTTCCCTGTAAAACAATAAAATACGGTATGATACAATACATTTTTTTTTTTACAGCGCGAAACACCGATGATGTTCGTTATTCCGTCTGAATCACACAAAATCCGTGTACCAAGATGTTCGTTCGTCCGAAAAAAAAAATAAAAAAATGTGGGGTTATTCCGAGGGCTCGTTATTTCGAAGGTTCGTTGATCTGAAAATTAGATAAGGTTCGGACTAGCGAACCTTACTTCAGAACAACAAACCTCAGCTCGTCTAACGCACCTTCGGAATAACAACTTCATTTTCCCCCATTTTCGGACTAACAAACCTTATTTCATCATCATACTATTGAACCTTCATGAACATAATACCTAGTGATAATTTGTTTTTACTTTATGAAGGCTTTTTACCTTAAATAGGTTTTTACTTTACTTTAGTATCAAAGATTTTACTTTATATAGGCCTATAATAAATGTACATACCTCAAAACAAACAATATTCAAGCATGTAGATACTAAATATCGTAAAATAGTTGTCACAATATGTGTACACACACACACACACACAAACACACGCACACAAACAAACAAACTATATAATTAAGTGGCCAAACAAAGTTTATGATTGTGTCTGGTAATGCCATGGCATCATTTCTGTGGCAATTAAAATCAAAACCGAATCATTTTGAATTCAAATGAAAAACGAAGATCTTAGCAGGATTTGGACGAAAGTGTAATGAGGTCAAGGTCAGATTTTTGTAAGTGAATGGATGACTTGTTTTGGATGATATATCATAACCCTATCATCCCCTGATTCAGAAATAGTCTTATTATAAATACAAGGGAGAGTTTCAACGTTATATGCTACGAGACAAATCTTATAGATCATGAGGATTACTCTAAAGATTATACCTATATACTTGGAACATATTGTTTAGGCGTTTATGTTATGCCATAGGCCTATTATCTTCTCCTTAACGAGTTACCATGACAACACAAGTTGTGATCTTTATGGGGTGCTGTGAATATTCCGGAACTAGTAATTTAGCATAAATAATTTTAAAAGTGAACAATAGACTTGTTTACTGTCACTACGTGCATATGATAGCGACATAAAATCCGGTTTACAGGGCTCTTGGTTTGATTTAGGGTATAGGAAGATTTCCTTCTTGGATTTCGAGATTGAAGCCTTAAAATGTTAATTTTCTTACTAGAAAAAAGAAGATTTTTTGAAAAGTTCGACAAATTGTTATATAAATTGTGATTTCTATTTCTTTTAACATACGACAAATCTCCATGCGTGGGAGCCTATCATTGATGTGAGACCTGTATTGCTCCTGAGTATATATCAGAAGCATTTTTTTTTTCACTGCACGCGCATTAGACATGGAGGTTATATAAGAAATCATATAGGCGACATACCCCCAGACGTGCTGTGTGTTTGCTATATAACATAGGATATCGGTTTTGGCAAACCGACTAATTCAATATTGTTGACGATTAGATGGAGGGGAATATCCTTTCTTATTTGCCAAATCTAATGCTCTTCGTGGCTAAGAGAAGAGATAAAGACAGAGGCATAACTTCCACATGATTGCTTTCTATATACCTTGAATTAAGTTTGTGTATCACATAAAGCTTTCAGTGCTCCTGCTAAATAGTTCAGATAATCTACATTACTTTAAAACGCACTAACTTGAATAACTGAAAATTGCTTTTGACTTTAGCCTCTATTGTGTAAGGCCTTTTTGGTGGTACTCAGTACTTTCCTTCATTTTTTCCGCAACCACCAATTAGAAAAAAAAGAAGAAGAAGAAAGGTAGCAATAAGGTAATTCATCACTTACTTTATCTATGTTTAAAGCTGATTTTATTACATTTTCTCTGTTTCTATAAAGTTATTTACTTATTTTACCTACAACATTTATATGTTAATGTCATGTTTGATTTCAAGCTTTGTTTTTACGCAGGTACAAATCATGACCATGCCTTTGTGTGCCTTTTGGTTAGTCAGTGATCTTATACTAAGTAATATGGAACCATGTTATCCCGGCTTTCTCCAAGATTCCTGTTCTTGTTCAAGTTGACTGTATTAAGCAGATTGAATGAACTCGCACCAAAACGGTAGACGCTTAATTCATTAAATTGAATATAAAGCAAGGAAATAATATTATTGATTTCAATATTAGTTTTTGTAATGTATTTACCAACGGGGGCTTTATTCTCAATTTCATTCCTAAGTTAATCTTTCTACCATTTTATTCGTCTTATTTCATTCTATTCATTCGAGTTTGTTTAAACTTATTTTGTTCTCTAAAAAAATCACATCATGTCATGCAAGCGAAAATAATGCATTGTGGCAAAATGTACTGTTTACGATCTACTACAGTATGCATAGGTGTCCAGCTACCAGCGCCCTCACGCAGTCTGATTTAGTTAGTGTTATTATTTCACGCGCGGCTGGGCAAGCCGGGTACCTCGCAAAGTCCCTTTAATTTTAACGTATCTGCTCGCATGTAGTGGTTTTTAGCCTTCTTTACCTCGAAGTAGCTGTGTTGTGAGTGATCTCTTACAAACAACAGTATTTTATGTACACATAAGGGACAGGCGACACTTTGGAAAGCCTAATCTCGTGTTCCCGACAACTTTGGTAAGTTCTCGATATCATGTTCGATTACCGTCGCTGTTCTCGAGTGACAGTGAGTTTCCCACGGCCCCCTGGCCTGGCGGCGCAGAGGGCTGGCCTCGCTCGCTCGCTGACAGTTGCATTTAGAGGAGTCGTTATAACACACGTTGCACGAGTGACGTGAAGGTAGCACGACACTGCCTCGACAACGTTCAAAGTTATTCCTTCTTTTACGCAGTTTTCCTCAGACTAGGTTGTTCTCTCGGTAGAGACCGTGTCTGTCTGTTCAGTTCCCAAGTTTGTCGACAGAGCTGTAATTTGTTGACTGGCATAGTCTAGTTTTACTTCTAAGTTCTGATTATTGGTGGGAGTGACGTTTTTGAGTGCTGTTCAATTAGATCAGGGGACTTTTGATGCGTGAAACCCAATACAAATGTGTGGTGGGTGGTGTCGGTGGGGCACGACATGGGACCTTACTGTAGGCAAGCTAGCTTGTTCATCATGAATATTTTGTGTACTGTTTATGAATGTGTATGTATGACATTTAGAAGGAAATAAGAGATAAAAGTTCTAGGCATTAAGATTGGTACTATTACTTTATTGTTAACAGGCACCATTGAATGATCAAGTAATAGTATGGTCATGGTAAGCACTGAAAGACAGATCATGTCTAGATTCTAAATGTATACTAGCCCAGCTATAAGTATAACTGAACTGTAAGCAGTGTACCAGTACATGACATTGGGCGGTTGTAATGGGCTGTGTGCAAAGTGCGTCAAGGAGTATGAATTTGACAAATAGGAATTCTAAATGAGCAGCATCAGATTTAAGTGTGAATTGATCTGAATGAATTGCGAATGTGATCATGGTGTTGCAGTGCAGTGTAACTTGCTCAAAGCAAGATCAAAGTCCTTTTGTGACCCCACAAAATGGTTAATTACATACAGTTCGATTAACGTATGCCACAGCCCCTAACTTTGTTTGCTACTAGTCACTTCTTATTCATGAAGTCGTGCAGTACGATACACATGCAGGGGACTGTGCTAGGTCATATCAGAAAAGTCTGGCCTCACTTGCATAACTGGCACAGGCCATGCAACAGCAAAGATCACGGTGCCCTGTAATTGACCTTTCCAGAGCCTGGCTGTGAACTATCACATCGTAACAAGTCCAGTGCAGTGTATGGCATCTATAGGCATACATATAGCAGTATCCTGCTCAGCTCAGCGCTGCTCTAATACTGCTGTTCAGTTTCTCTGCCTTACTCTCTCTCTCTCTCCCTCTTTCTCTCACTCTCTATACTTCTCCTGCCTACTGTCATTCAGTCAGCATCTCCCAGTATATCATGGGTGTTTGCACTCATGTATTGGGAGTATGTATTGTGTGTAGATGGCGTACACATGTCATATGACAGCAAACATTGCATACATGTAGGTAAATACTGTAGAAGACTGTGTAGTAGCAGTCAGGGGAATGTGTCTTTATGCTCGCTTTGCCGTTAGACATCAGAAGAGACCTCGTCTTCCTGAAATTCCATGATTACAGTTAAAAAAAGATTAAGATATTTCACTGTGTCATTATTGCAATAGGTCTATTTTGTTCACATCTTTGTGACATTTGGAGTGTTTAAAAATTTTATTGATGTTCAGCAGTACTCAGTGCAGATAGTCACATTTCTTCCCAAAAGGTAATGATATATGGCTACTGGCAATAAACATTGACATTTCTGCCAACATTTCCTTCACAAGCAACTCAGAAGAAAGTACAAAATTACTGGACATGTATGTGAGAAGTATTAGTAGTCAAGGTACAATCTAATTTTTATCATCAGACATGTATAGTCCTATTGCATTTTTGAAATTGATTTATATAGTGTATTGAACAACATGACTTTTTAAATGCATATGGTAATTTAAGGTCTGATAAACCCTTAACATTTTAGTGCAGTGGTTAAGTACAAATTGTAAACTTTTTCTAGCCCCTCATGTACAATTTGTTGTTTCATATTCATAAAAAAAAAAAAATAGATCATGTTAGTTGTACCCTGATTGCAAACATGTCAAATGATTGAAGTTTTATTTCATAAAGAATGATAATAACATAATCTTATATATCCCTCTTACCCGTACATTCAGTGGCATATATCAGAAGGGATATGGTCTACCACAAATATATATATATTTTTTTAATTTTTGAAAAAATAGTTTTGCAAACTTTTGACTTGTCTTGTCTATTCATGCCAGGGCTGGAAAAGGGATATCTTCCCTGAATTTACTATGCAGTCATTTAGATCACATTGTAGAAAGTGCGTATTTAGTTTGTAGCATAGTTGTATGTGCAAAGCTTATTGAGTAGTGTGTGGTACAAGTGTGCTAATGAACATACCACCAATTGTAAAAGTTCAGGATTCTGTTCTTGAACTATGACCATTGCTGCTCACCTGTAAAATAAAGTCCATCATCGCTTCATCAGAATGGTGCAGTTTATGTTCAACTGTACATGTGTATTAGATACACACAGCTTGAATTGATGGTTTAACAAACTTGTAGAAATATTGCATTACAATTGATATCATGTCTAATGGCTCTGAAGACCTTGACCATGAATGCCTCTGGGCTTGGCCTCCTGTTGAGCTATTCACAGATGTGAGGTCTTGTGTGTGTTATGTTTTGTTTTTAGACTGTATGTGGGTGGACGAGGGGTTGAAGAATGTAATTTGGAATTCTGGGGTTGAGGGATAGAGTGTGGTACTGGTGGTAGAGAGATTTCTATGAGTTTAGCTTATGCTGGTTTATGTACCAGTTATTGGTAACTACGTACATAGAGAGTGTGTGCATATTACTAAGTTTCTCTCATAGTGCAACATACCAACACAAATATGATATCTAGAGTCTAATGTCAGGCGGTGCGAGAAGGGACAGTATTAACCAATTGAAGACTAGTCTTGAGGATACTGGGGCAGGTGTCTATGGGAAATGTGTGAGATTATAGCAAATCAGCCCATTCTCAATGGGTTAAGCCTGGCTGAGGAGGCTAAGGTAGGCAATAGATGCAAATGTCCCTTGGGCATACTGTATTTGTCTTGTATACATTCATTCAGCCAACAGTACTCGTTACTCTGTGTATCCACATCCCAAGGGTTTACTGTTGCACCAGTAAATGGCATTCTTTTGTGATGTACAATGTACTCCCAGGTGTACATCAAGTATGCCTAGTATGATGCCGAGATTTGGCCAGTTTTGTTCCTATTCTGGTTCTACTCTGGGGCTTTCACATAGGAAATGTCAGTCTGCAAAGCACAGCAGAATAGTCAACTGCAGAAGGATTTGATTGTCAACCAGTTACAGTACTAGGGGTAGATCTATGTGAATTGATATCACACCATTGAGATGTTACATTCTGTTATGCAGATATTAAACACTGTAGGGTTACTTATATTCTAATAATTGATATTTCAAATTTTACTGAATTGTGTAACATCTTAAAGTAAATTCAAAGTATGGCAGCTATCATTTTCTGACATTCCCGTCAGACCAATTCTCAGCAGTGATAGATTCAGGAATATGAAATGTCTCAAATCCTGAGTGGCGAACAAGTGATTTTTGTTTTTTCAGTTTGAAAGCTTGACTTCACACATCTGTCTTTTAAAGCTTGAAACCCTTGGCAGGTCTCAGACAACCGCTTGGGTTGTCATGGATACAGCTCTGGGAAGGAAGTCTGCTTGGATTTGTGTGTATTGATAAACTTCTGTAATGTAGGCCTACATATGTATGTGTGTATACAATGCTGCACACTGGTACTAGTCCGACAGTCCCTGACCAGTAGAAATCACCATCAGACCAGTAACTTTTTCAGGAAAATACCAGTAAAATATGGAAAAACTAGGTACCTACTGGTTCGACAGACAGATCGGACCAGTAAAAAAACATGGGTTAGTGTGCAGCCCTGGTGTGTGTGTGTGTGTATTCTGTAGGTGACATAGAGGTTCATAGCATGAATTATATCAAATTTTGGAGCAATTGGATTTTATTTGAATTTTATGCTACTGCTGGTGCCGATTAGAACAAAAAATGCATAGAGACCCCAAATATCACAAGCTATGTCAGCAAGTGTTGGACCAAAAAAAAAAAAAAAAAGGGAAAACAGCTAGCAAAAGTATAGTTGTTCTAGCATCAAACAAAATGTTCCTGTCATCATAGGAATGTGAAGCCCCTTAATGCTGTGTAACTTTGTAGACACAGAACCCAGAGAAGGGCGAATACTTGTGTGCTGTTCAAAGCTGCCTTTGATTTGATTGTTAAAAATTCACAAAAGTGAAGATGGAGTTGACTCCATCAACTGTGGTAAAACTGGGCATGGCAAACCTCACAGCTATGATGAACATGCTTCTTTTTGAGGACTTTGATATTTTCCACATATTAAAAAGGTGATTTTTAACAGAAAAAGTTTTTTTTTTTCATTATATATATATATATACACACACACACACACACACATGTATATTATATCGTACATTACAGTTCTCTTTTCCTCTTTCTATTAAGGTACATAAACATAGAGATAGATAAAAGGGAGCTAGAGAGAGACTGAGACAGACAGAATCTGTCTGTGTGAATAAGGAAATCCTTTGGGGGGCTCAGAAGACCCACAGGAATTTCCCAAAGTGTGAATCAATACCACCACAAAAGCAAATCCGGACCAGGCCTTTGTAGGGTAATCCTCTGAAGTATTGACCTATTTGCCCGGTATCCATTCATGCAGTGGAAGTGGTCGGCCAGTGATTGAGGGCAGGGTCTGCTCTTGTCCCAGGCACAGTTACCTGGGAGGGATGGGGCGGGGATGTCTCACTGACCCTTCAGGAATAGGGGACCGTCACTTTTCAAGAAGTAGGTCTGCTTCGCCAGTCAACGTTTTGACAAACTTTGACGCCATTGAATAATCGAAAAGGAAATATTTATGCTGAAAGAAAGAAAGACAATCATATTTCACTGTGCTATTAACTCTTTGCATGATGCCTTGCGTACAGATTAATCATTATTCTTACATATGTTGAGTATTGGTTGTTTCTCTCCATACTTTGCAAACTTGTCTTATTTTATCAAATGGAATCCATTTGTAACAGTACAGCTACTGGTACTCAAAATGCTTGTTTGCAAGTGCAGTACCTCTAAAAGTGTAGGATAGGGACAGTATGATAAAAAATTCACTTTCCCCAGCTATTTCAGTTGATGCCGAGTCCGTGCTGTCACATGTGTCTGTTATCTTCAAATGTGTCCTTATACATGCCAATAATTTGTAATATTTGTATGAGTGGAAGGTACTATAAAACCAGAAATTTTTGTTTGTATGAAACTTTCACGAATTTCATGAGGAGCCACAGTTGGTGAAAGTAAAATGCATGCACTATTTAGTATTTTTCTACACAATGCATGGAATGCCAATGGCAGTTCACAAAAGTTTCATGCCACAAAAAAGACCATCTGCTCCCATTTGCCAAAGTTTCATGCTGCGAATATTTGTGGCTTTACTGTACATGTACAAGTAGGTACTACAGTGGTTTGTTAGCCTTAATCAGTAACAAACTGATATCTTTAAAAGTTTTAAAGAATCAGATCTCTGTTTTCACATCACATTACTTTTGTTTTGGGCACTTAAAAGTAAACGGACTAAATAACTAAAGTCTTGCATTGCTAGATATAGGGAAATGAAGGATTTTTGACTTGTGGATATGGATCTGAAAATATCCACTGTTAAATATTCCTCAATTTCACCACTACTACAACTTCACCTTTGGAAGGAGATACAGACACATGATCCCTATCACCATGCACTGGTTTAAAGGCCAGTGAAAAAAAGTTTGAAACTTCTGTATCAAACCCTCACAAGTTTTCGGACATTCCAGTTTACAGGCAGCACCTCCCACAGGTGACCAAGCGGATTCCTTGTGTAAAACTTGTGAGGTAATCATGAGAAGCAGAGAAAGCAGAGAGACATGCAATGTGGTTTTGCAGAACTTTGCTATCATGGGCAGCTATATATGAAAAACCGTCAATATTGAACAGACTCACAGTAAATAAGCCAGTCTGAGTGTAATAGTACATGGCCCCAGAGGGATGCATGACATAGTGTACGACTACACAAATGTACACCATTGTTTCTGGTGAGAGCCTAAAGGGCATTAACACCATTTACATCCTGTTGAGTGAGTGTTCTTCAGCTTTTCAATTGAGCATGTCAAACGTTGTGTTACGTATCCATTCAAATGAATTCACTATATTGCACATTGGGTGGGTGGGGGGGGGATGGGTGGGCTTGTGAATGTATATGTAACACACAATGATCAGCCGCTTGTTTCAATCAATTCTGAAGTCATTATGCTTGTTCTGACTGATCAATTCTGAAAGGCAATTTATTGCTACAGTCTGTATGAGCTCACAATCTCATGATGTTCTCAGCCAAAGACGAGAGGAAATGATGAGACATTGAGACTGTGCCAGTAAGACAGAAGAGATGTAAACAAAGCAGATAAGATGCATACACAGGTTCACTGCTCTTGGTTGGAAAACCCGAAACCACTTTCCTGGGTTTGAGGAGATCTGAAGAAAATGTAAGGCTTTAAAAACTGTCAGTGCTTGTTTTCATATGTATTGGATACAGGGTGAGGTAAAATACGTATTTTCACAGCAATTGAAATTCCATTGTGTCAAAATAACTGCATATTAAGTAGGTGTTCCTACTCATGGTATGTATCACCCACAGGCCATTTTCATATCAGCATGTGAAGCAGAACTTCAGACTTTGCCCGTCAAACACAATAGAGAAAATATGTGTCTCATTATCGATCATTGTGTCCCGGGAATGAAAAGTAGCTTCTATAGACTTAATAGGGACCCTTTGTCAGGTGGTATCTTGATGAGCCACCAGTAATTGCTCGTCAAACAACCGTTTAACATTCACAGGTTTAAAGAGTTCATATAGCCCCCTTTCCTCTCCACTGGAGGGGTGTGTGTGAATAATGTGATCAATTTTGTGATTTGCTTTAAATCAAAGATTAAATTTGTCCTATGATTTTTTATTTTTTAATTTCTTTTTTGTGGGGGGGGGGGGGCTGGTTTCTCTCACTTATGTGTGTGTGTTTGGATGTATGTCACATGTGTGTAGGTGTGTGTATTTGTGTGCTGAGGGTGATGGTTAAAATTGATTGAAAAATATAGCAGAATATTTAAAAGAAGTGTAGATGTAAATAAAGTGCAGTTGGCATGAGAGTTTTGTGTCTTCCCTGGAAGAGCTTTTAGAAGTGAGATATTGGACTTTCACTGCATTATGGTGTGGTATGAAAATGCAAAGTGTAGGTCGAAGGTCATTCATTGACCTTTGTTATTTGAGCCAGAAGAATGTGCATTTTGCTTTAAATAGGAAATTGGGAAGTAGTTGTGTACTAATTTGTCTGTCAATGCCGTCACGTGTTAAAACATGTTCTGCGATATTGTGTGTTGCACAGCTGCGAGCTCCCCACTCCCTTGTTCTTACTTCGTCTTTTAAAACCCGTTGAGGATGGGCTGAAACACGCATTTCCCATAGACACCTGCCCAAGTACGCTCAAGACTCGTCTTCAGCGTTTTAATCCGTATGCAGAAAAGCGTGCTCGGTCTAACAGCGCAGCGAGGCAGTGAAAGAGAAGTGAAACATCAATAAGTGCTTTACATTTCCCTCAATCTGTCGGTCTGAAAGGGGGTGTTATATGAATTGCCGGACCTGGCAGACGGGCCAAGTTCACTTGACTCCACACTAGAGAGCCAGATGGCTGGAGGAAGAAATAATGCATTCAGAGTCCTGCTGCAGTGCTGCACAGTTGCCTACTACTTCGGGTTTCTAAGATTCTGTACCCGCGATGGAACTAGCAGAAATGTGCAGGTACCACGTCAGGTGTGGTGAAGTAAAGCTGATGATTAATGGGGATTATCAGAGTTAGATGCCAGTCCATTACCATGCTTTCGCCATGCCGGCACTTACACATCGTACTTGCCAATCTGGCAATCAATCACATGGATGGATGTGAAAAACTTTGCTTCAAACCACATGACTAGCTGCAATCCTCCCACTCAAACTTACAAGTCATGCTGGCATAGGCTATCCAGAAATATGTAAAAAAACAACAACAAAAAACAACAACAGTGAAAAGATAAACACCTACAGCATGGGTTCTGACATCGATAAAATGAAAGAAGGGCCTGCATGTCATTTGCTGTTCCTCAAATGAAGAAAGTGCTTAGGGGATTTACGAGAGAAAATTCTCAGGACGTTTTATAATACTTTTCTTGGTAATGGGTGTGACTTAGATTAATAGCGCTGGTTTGACTAAGAGTTGTTTCCTGCTACATATTAGGAGGAGTATATGATTCTATTAGGAATGATTTAGGAAAGTGCACCATATCTTGGACATTTTTGAAGCACATTCATGCATGTTTGAATGTTTACATTTAGAAATTTGAAGCCACAGGGAAATAGATATATGACATTAAAATTAATGAGAAAAAAACCTACCCAGCAACAATGATACAAACAGCTACACCTCCTGATGAAATGGAATGTTTTTGATTTATTACTGTATTCATGTCAACATGAGCTAATATACAAATATCCCTATATTTTAGAGAAAATGTGATAGCTAAGCAGATTTTTCAAAATGTATGTTTTGAAAATATGCAGTTGTTTCCCTTCCAACTGCATGTCCCAACCCAGCCTCAATATTTTATGGCAGACCTCAGCTATTAGGAAAACCTGATGTGGTCACTCTTTTCTACGAGAGTACATTGTAAAGGGATCATATAGTTTTTGTTTAGACCTAATTTCAGGTTTCTAACATTTTTTTTTTTGTGAGATAATTAGAAACCTCTTTATGAAATATGAAAGGGCATGTAATTCCATGAGGAATTCAATATTTATTTGATGAAACTTGGTTTTGAAATGGCTGAGATATCCCAAACAGAGCGATTTTAATAAGGTGTGGGCCCCATATTTTAATACGGTCACTTTGTTTTACTTTGTTTTTGGATGTTTCAGTCATTCCAAACTCGATTTTCATCAAATAAACTTTGAATTCCTCTTAAAATGATATGCTCTGTACTATTTCATAAGTGTTTTCGTGGTATCTCGCAAAAAGTTAAAAGCCCAATTCTCATCTCCACCAATACCGTGCCATCCCTTTAACAGCAAACTCATGTTATGGCACCTGATATGGGTTTGCATGTGCTTGTGGGTTTTGAAGCAGCCGTCAGAATGCATCCCCCCCCCCCCCCCGAAAAGATGGTAGAGCTGCATTCATTCTTTTTTCTGTGTGTGCCTTATCCAGAAAATGATAAAATAAGTGAGTGAGGCTGGTGATCATTAGCTAGTCATATGAAAGCCCCAACTTCTTTTTCATGTGTATTCCCACAATAAGAAGTAAAAAAAAGAAAAGAATGTGGGTGCTGGAGTTGGAGTGAAGCTATTCCCTGCCTCATGCCCAATATGACAGACTGAGACAATAACCAAGCAAAAGTAAACAAACAGGCCTGACGAGAAAAAAATAATGGAAAATGTTTCATGGGAATTCTCCCTGTTAGGAGGTCTTTGCTGCCCTCACTGGGCAGCTGGAAGGGGTGGCTAGATTTTTGTGAGAAGGTAAAAGTAAAGGAGGGCTGGCCCAGCAGAGAAACGAGAATGACTTGATGTTCCCAGTCTGGCGGCATGACTCGCGCATTTTGATTGGCTCGTTTGGAGCAGGAGTCCCCGAGTGCAAGTGACAAGTGAGTAATGATCGGTAATTTTTCGGAGTCTCTGCCTCGCGACTTGCGTGCCTGGCACATGTTGCTCTGTAATGCTGCTAATTTTCCGGAACTGCTGCGAGAAATGTGCAAGGAGACATGGCAGCATCATCGCTCATGCTTACATGTGTCTAAACTTCAACAACTTTTTTTCCCCCCTTGTAGTTGTTGAAAACAACAGCACATGTTCATATTTGTATGTATTTTCTTCGCTCCTGCAGATCACCCCACACCAACGGATTTATTGGATTATACTAATCTGGATCATTTTGCTGGGTGGTGCTTGGATATATTGAGGTCAGTGTGGATTGCAGAACATGTGTGATGCGTGCAAGAGATTCGCCTTGATTGGAGAGGGGCAACCGTGAAGACAACACATACACCATACACTGTCAGTATTATTCGGATCTTGTGGATCAACGTTGGTGCAAGACCATATCAAATCCAGACACGGACACTCTTGAAACATTTTGCAGAGGAGGATCGATTCCGCAATAGAGAGCCATGAGTAACCAGCCACCTCAGCAACCCCACCCTCACCAACACCCACACTCACCCCATGCACCACCCCCTACCAGCTCCCCTGCACCTGATGGTGTGGGGAAACCCTCTCCAGGTGTAGGGGGAGGTGGTAGTGGAGGCGGTGGTGGCAGCGGTGGGGGTGGGATGGGGGAGCCCCTGTCGCCACCGGACATGGCAAGACATAATGGTGGTGCATTGTCCCCAGACAGGGGCCCACTGCCGACAGGGGAACATGGGTATGACCCAGACCGAGCCAGGAAATTGGAGGTAAGACCATTTAACCCATTGAACACTAGCTTTACAATGTATGCAGTGGTGTAGTAAACATGTGGCTTTATAAGGGCCTGCAGTAGTACCTCCCATGGAAAGTGGTTGTCATATTTGCTGTCATTGGTTGTCAGAAATTATACACTGCGTAGTAGAAAACTTTCTTAGGTACACATATGTTTATGGCGATATGATGAGGTCTACAAATTATGATGTTCAAACATAAATTAAGAATTATGAGTTGTGAAAATTGATGTTAAGTTTCAGTTCTCTTTATTTTATTTATTTTTTTTTTGGTGGGGGTGAATTTGTTCAATCTTAAATTGGACAAGAAGTGATAGCTGAATATTAACATGCACACTGGTGACATTAAAGTGATTGTATAGTTTTGGTTGAGACCTAATTTCAGATTTCTAACATTTTTTTGGTGAGATAATGAGAAACCTCTTATGAAATATAAAAGAGCATGTAATTCTATGAGAATTCAATGTTTATTTGATGAAAATTGGTTTTGAAATGGCTGAGATATCCAAAAAAGAGCAATTCTAATAAAGTGTGGGACCCACACTTTTGATATTACGATCATTTTGTTTTACTTTGTTTTTGGATGTTTCAGTCATTCCAAACCCGATTCTTGTCAAATAAACTTTGAATTCCTCTATAAAAGGTATGCTCTGTACTATATCATAAGTGTTTTCTTGGTATCTCACAAAAAGTTAAAAGCCCAATTCTCATCTCCACCAATACTGCACCATCCCTTTAACCTTTCTGTTTGTTATATTTGAACTCGTAAAATGTAACTTTTTCAATCACATTTATGCATTTTTTTTTTTTGGGTTTGATGTAAAGGGAGATTCCTTTCATTATCCCAAAATTATATTTGAGCTATGAAAGGGACATGATATGCAGTTAATGTCCTTCATACAAATAGGCCAGCATTTCCTGTTGTGAGAAAGTTCTTATATAATTTGTGAATAACCATTGCAGTGTTTCTCACAGTAGGCACCTGTATGGATTAGCTTGCTCACTAAAAAGCCAATGCCATGTGACGGATCAGCTCGTAACCGCTCCGTGACATGTGGTGCAAAAAAAAAATGTTTTAGTGCCCCACATGCTTTGGGAATTCATGTGCTGCAGATCGACGACGTTTGCAGCGTGTGGCTGCAGTGTCGCCCTGTGTCATGATCGTGTGGGAGAGTGTGTCTGGTGAGGCAGGCGTGCCCAGGTCTAGCACACTTAGCACCGTCTGTGCCCAATGACTGGTGGTCTGGCGTGCAGCGCAGGACTGTCACGTTGTAATCCAATCAGCGGGTGAATTTGATTAATGACCTTCTGATGGCCATGTCCACATTAGGACAGTCTCAACAAGAGGCACAGATAATTGTTTATTTGGTATGGGCTACATGCAGGCATCTACTGTATACCATACTTACGTGCAGTCTCAGGGAGTACGACTTTTGTTAACTTTTTCAATGCCGGTACTTCTCACACTTCCCTTGAAGAGTTGCTGATGTTATAGATGAAATATCTCCAAACTTTGATGTCGAACTTTACAGACACACGTTGTGTGAAATAAAACTTGAGTACATGGATGAAAAACCACACACACAACCCAACACACTAAATAAGTGGAAAACAAGTCTATTTTCATTTTCTTTGTTGCACTGTGGCCCTGTGCATTTTATATATGTGTGTATACACACAACACATGTGTACACAAAAATATGTCTAATAGTTTGTTTATACACAAGAAAGAAGTAAAAAGAAAGAGAGCAAAAAGTAAAGCTGACCTGGTAGGATTTGAAGACATTACAAGTAGAGCTAAAAAATGGCTTGGACCCATTTGTAAATGACAGCAAAAGAAATTTATCTGAATTACAACTTTTTTGTTTGTTTCATTTTAAAATAGATGATGATGAGATAACATTCTGTCAGATTTTGAATAATGCGTAAAATGGTATGTATCTGCAATTTCAATATGCTTTTGGAACTCAGTCAAACCTGTCTATAGCAGCCACTCAAGGAAGACGAAAAGAATTGCCATTATAGACGGGTGGCCACTATAGACAGGTTGTCCGACATTTTGTGTGTATTGCACACATGTACATACATGTATTATCGTTGTGTATATTTACATGTACATGCACATCTACATGTCTCATGCATTGATCGAGTTGTTGCACAGTAGCGTGTATACAGCAAGTCAGCTGCATGCCTGAATGATAGTTGAATGTAGCAGTGGCAATCACTGTACTGCTAGCCATGAAAGCGGAAAGACATGTTAAATTATCAGCTCACCTATGGCCTGTATGGGTCTGTGGCCACTATGGACAGGTTATAATTTAGCATGGGAAACAAAATTGGTGGCTGCTGGCCACGTTAGACAGGTGTCTGCTATGCACAGGGTCTTTAACGTGGCTTTTCTCTCAGGGATTTTTCAGTGGCCGCATACAGCAGGTGGCCACTATTACTTAAAGGCAGGTATACAATATACATGTATACATTATGAAATGGGTGCCACCTCCATTCTATGAAAGTTAAGATAAAAGAGCTGTGGCAAAATAAACAAAGTTTTGCACTGTCTTTGCATGTAAGTATGCATGGATTTGTCATTTTGACATGCTTACATTATAAACCGTGTTATTGGTCAAGGATGACTTGAAAATCTTGTGATTTTTTTCTTTTTCACCTTATCGATGGTGTATCCATAAATTTCATTTATCATATTTTGTAATGTTTGACATAATGTACTTATATCTTATGTCAAAAAATATTGAATACAAGTTTTGTTGGAGATGGAAAAAAATGAATGAATGAATCAGTGGATAATTGTATCAGAATGGAGCAGAAAAAGTAATAGCATTTCCATGTGTCAAAGCTGCTTTTTTTTTTTGCAAAAATGCACAAATGGATGGAAGTGAATGTGCAGAAAATTTTGAAATGCTTAGGCTTGTCTGAAAAGTATGTAATCACTGTAAGTCTTTTTGAAATTTTGAAGTGTTTGTACATGTGCATTTCATTCAACAGCCTGAGTAATGATCATCCATGCAATATGATCACACATAACTTGAAATTTATGCCACATGAAAGTCATACAGGTTATGAAGATCTAATCAATACTTGGATATATCTCAAAATCACAAGATGGCATGAAGATGATATTATGCATGAGTAATTGCAATGAAAGCTTGTTGCAGTTAAACATACCTCAAGTCATGACATGACCATGTTGAGTTTCATGTAACTTGTTCATGAAACTTTTTCTGATACTGTGTTCACGCAGTTTTACAGAAAGAAAAAAAAGAAAAAAAAAGAAAGACAGATTTTGACAAACCATGCAGTAGATGATGTGCTACTATCCTAGCATCCTGGTACATAATTATGTACTGGGATGTACACGTATCTCAATACAATCCTTTAAGTTATGCTACACTTGTACATTGGATGTACATGAAAGATGTACCATAATAGTGTAGAATGCAGTGACAATGTCAGTGTGTAGTGGAGACTGGACAATGTCTTCATCCCATGTAGTGTATTGTACAGCCTCGAGGAGACACATTAGCCAGCACACTGCCCTCTTGTTGCTGTTGAACTCTGACATTTTGCACAGTTGCCCTGGTTCTGTGGTCGATGACTGACTCTCATCAATGACAGGTTATGGGTTCAAGGCCGATGAAATGCTAAGAGACAACACAGGAGGGAAATCGAGGGCTGCAAAGCCTACTTCATGAGATTTTGAGGTGCCTTCTTTTGCAGACAAGTTCAGAAAGAAGGGTTGGTCAGAAGAAATCTAATTTACCGTAATTGATGATGAGCCAGTGACTACCCTGATGATTAAATCAAGTGCAGATTCTTTCTTCATGTGCACTAGAAACAGCTGCTGAAGTCTTGCCAGTGGTGCCTTTAACAGTGCATGCAAAAAAAAGGGGTCATCTTTTTGAGAGTTTGCTCTGGAAGCAAAGAACTTTGTAAGAAAAGCGTTCATGAAAAATTAAGGGCATCCTGACTCCAGGTTTGAGTTGACTTTGACTTTGGGAAAGATAGAGTAGACATTCACCGACACAGTTTGAGACATCTACGTGTACTGCAGATGTACAGAGGAAGAATTTACATCTCCTTTACAATGTTATCATTGTTGCATCATCTGTGACTCTTGTGCATTGTTATATAAAGGATACAGTTGTTTTTGAATTTTTATCTGAAAACACATGAATTTATATTGACCATTAATTGTGAAGCAAATGGGAGAATTGTGAGGCATATGTGTCACCTTGTCTTCTACGATGTAGTTGCATGTTTATGTATGACTGCCAATGATACTAGTATTCTGTGGAAATGTGTGAACTTTTGTAACTTTTGTAAGCTTCATATGATGAGATTATCAGAGTTAACAAGATTATGGAGCAAATCTTTAGTTGAGAGTGTTTGAATCATACTGCCTTAGTGAGAGTATGTTTGTTAAAAAAAAAAGGGTCATCTTTTTGAGGGCTACCTACACATGGTGTCACCGCAAAGCTTTCTCCCTCATTTACTTCACCGTGCAAACCTTCAAGCAACACATATTTTTGTTTTGTTTTGCTTTGTTTTATTTTAACATCAATTAAGCCTGTGTTCTTGTAAGGGGCTATTCAATGGAAGAGGTACATCGCACAGTACATCCCATATGGCTGAGCACCCATTCAACCTCCTTGCTGTATGCAGGGAGTACATAAGTACCAGAGACTCCAACCCCAAGCACCTTCTGATCTGGAGATTCTCCCGCCCGAAACCCCTAGCAAACGGGAGACTCCAAGTTGATGTGTGCGAAGTTCCTAGGGTTCTAGATGTTCTCTGGTGCTATCTAAGGCTTATTTTTTTTTCACCCGATATACGATAGCAATAAGTAAGAAATCCTTTCCAACGGGAGACACAGAGCCAGGGCGGGAGAAATCAAATCTCAAACGGGAGAACGGGAGATTTTGCAAAAATGGGCTTTCGGCGGGAGATCTCCCGTCGAAAACGGGAGAGTTGGAGTCTCTGTAAGTACACTGTGTTGTTTGTTGCTTTGAGACAGAGGCATGTCAGAAGTTGCTCATAGGAGTACAAAAGAATTAACATAATGTGATTTTTTTTTTTCAGCAGAAGCCACAAATATTGTTAGCAATTGTTACTTCATGATTGAAACAAAGTTTGTTTGCCATAGCTGTATTTCTTTTTGCTGTTACTGTAAAACCAAAAAAATATTTGCATCACAAACTCTTGTGAATCAGAGCTGACGGCTTTTTTCGCGGCATGAAATATTTGAGAATTGCCACTGGCATGCAGTGCTGATTGTGTAGGAGAAACCTTTGTGTGCATATCACTCTTGTGAATCCTGGCTACACGCAAAATTTGTCAAAAGTTTCATGATTGCGAAAATTTCTGGTTGCTGAGTACTCCAGCAGTGTGTTCGTGTCTCAGTAAGTCCAAAATGTAGTTTGTTGAAGTTGTACACATTATTGGAGGATTAGATACATGTTGTATTTACCTTGTATTCTGTGTAATAGGAAATGGGAGGGACATTTCATTGAAAGTAGAATGGGCTGTTGAGTCATTTTTTTTTTCTTTTTTCTTTTTTTATTATTACAACTTTGTACACCATGTACAATATGTACCATGGTGTCCTTTGCTTCTCGGCAACTGCAAAGTTTTATTCCTGTGTAATAGGCATCATTTTCATTTAGATTCCATTCTGAACAACTATAGTTGAATCATAAAATGGTGGATATTGGATATCTGATTGTCAGTATAAATTGAATTTGACAATATACAGCTAGTTTGACAGGAGGTGGCATTATTAACCTGCAACTACATGTATCATCCCATCATGTGCCACGCTGATGGTGAGACAAATCTTCCAGTGCCGCGCCGTGTTTGTCTGCAAATAAGTCCCATCGGCAAATTGTTGTATGTTTGATCAGGCCAATGATACGAGTTTGGAATTGACTATGATGGGTTGATTTCTCCTGAGGTATGTTCACATCTCAAACAGATCTTGGGGGTGGGTGTGTAGTCTTGCTGACAGACCCAAGTGTGGACTCCACACACCATCTCATGTACAAGTGTGTACCTAACAATGTTGGAGACACACCAGGACAGTGCTCAAACAAGCCTTCAATTAGATCTAAATGCTTCCAGCCTTCTCAATTTTTTGTACATTCATTTTTTGTAAAACTGTATAGGAACATCATGTGTGATGTAATCATGATATATAAAGAATTCTTGAAATGTGTCTGGTGATGGAGACTACAGTGATGAAGAACAGTCACTTTTATAGACAACACCCCCAGGTGACTTTGATTAGAATGAAATTTTCAAAAGACTCCACGTAGAACAGAGGGCTGTCTGCATTGTGTGAATAGATCGCACATCGCATAAAGAAATTTTGTAATTGATTAGGGACCTGGGAGAGGGTGACATTTTACAGCAATCTTTTTTCCGTAAATTGATGGACTGAGGAAATATGCTTGACAGGATACATGCTGCTCTATGAGTGACTTTCAGTGCAGAATGTGCAATACTGTATGCATTTGCTTTTGTTTGAAACATGTGCATTAAATCTCTCTGTGTTTTGTGCCTGTGGAAAAGTGGAATCAGGGGTCAAATCCAATTTACTGTGTCTTTTTTTAAATTTTTATTAAAAAAAAAATTAAGATAGCATTTGTTAATCTAAGACATTTTTGCTGTTTTGAATGAAATGCTCTCTTGCACCCAACAGAACAATGGAAGTGAAATGATACAAGATTTGATCCTATGCTCAGTGGTTTTTACCATATATTCACTGTCATTTATTTATTTATGTATTTCTTATTTATTTATTTAACCATTCATTTATTCATTTTTTTTTTTTAGTTTTTTTGTGGGGGAGGGGACATGCAGACTTCAATGGAGTGTGATTGTGAGAAATTATTAATAAGTTAAATTGTATTTGTCTGTGTGCATGTATTTTCAAATTTGGTATTGCAGACGTGTGTGGGGATAAAACCTTTTTTTTTTGACACTTTGATACGTACAACTATATAATGTGTGGAGCGACATTGCTATGGCTTGAGTGATCTATGAGGCATCATCCTAGCAGCTACTTCATTGAAAGTTAAAGAAGACCTTGCTGCCCCCAGAGTTAAGATGAATCACACTTGACATGAAAACTTGGAATGTGATTGGATGGATTCGCAACTTGGCATGATGAAGTCGGCAAGCAAATTATCTGAGACATATTGTGCAGAAAAGTTGTCCACCAATGTCCTCGTGAGGTAAATATAGTCCTTTGTGAGTTTCACATTTAAATGTAGTTTGGGGCCACATCTATACACTGTACTTTATCATGGGGCTCCAAGGAAGTCCATATTTGATATTCATTGCTCCCATGTCATGCAAGGTAGTGCTCAGTGTATCCTTAAATGCTTTAGCCCCATCACTTCAAGCAAAATAGAAATATACTTTATCAATTGTAACTTCTGACAGCTTCTGTAGTTTGTTCATGGGCAAATTCTATTCACACTTGTGCAATTTACAGTGCCACACAGTGTCACTCACTTGTCAAGTTTTCTGCAGCAAAGAGAGTATTTATGAACAGAATAGTAATAGACATAGACTGAGAAAGGTAATATAATTTTAGAATTTCATCTGTTTCAACCAAACACAAATAATTCACCATCCCCAAGGCAATTAGGATGAGGCAATAATGTCATCACCTAAGAACTTTCCTGTTTGAAGAGAGATGTCATGAAATCAAGTTTGTGTGGCAGATTATGAAGTAACCAGGGTCCTCCATTTGCCTTTTGATGTCATCAGTATCTTTATGCAATCCTGCAGTGATTTGATGTGACTTGTTTTTTTGTTTTTTTTATAATTTCATATAAAATAGGAAATGTAGTGGAGGATATATTTGTGCAGGTCAAGGAGAGGCTTCTTGACAACAACATTATCACCTCATCTTATACTGGAAATAATGAGATTGTGACCATATCATGAATTACGTTGAGCATTAACATTCTTTTCCCCTTCTTTTGCTTCAAGTGTAACATGTGCTTTGTCAAGGTTGTATCATCAGAAACAAAAATATCCAAAGCAACTATTGATCTATGTTTCTCCCCCCTGAATACTGAAGTGGAAATAAGTTAGCCTCATTTAAAAGCTGTGTTGTGTAATTTGTCTCTTTTCTAATTCCACCTAAAAGACTCTGTGAACTGTCAATACAACAAATTATATTCTCAAGATTATACACTACTAGAAGAGCTTCACTATATATGGGGATGGGATATCTAGTTTGATAAAATTCAACTATTTACCTCCTTCAGTTTAAGCTTATTTTCAACTAGAAAAAGAAATCAGGACTCAGGCTGGACCACAGGCCCGGGAGAGGTGTCTACAGATTTGATTACATGAAGGAGCCAGGCTTTCAGACAAAGTGGCAATTGTGTCAGTACGTTGCATCCGCGTGCTCCACTTTTAAAGATTTACAGAGTGCACGCTTTATCTGTCACAACGGTTAAGTAGGTGTATGCTTGTCCCCTTTTCTGTCATGAGATGAATTTCATACATAATGGTGCAGAATCTGTGTGTAAATCTTGTTCTCCTACTGATCCTTTGCTTACGCTTGTGGGTGATATTAGTCATGTATTATAAACAATGTTTTCAATATTACCTTTACATCAGACATAACATGCTGATTATTACATAAGTCTGTTAACAAGGGAATATCCCATTTGTTGTTGAAATTTGTTCCAATGCAATCAATTTATCATGACATTAATATATTGTATAAAGTTACCTGCTAAAATTCTGAACATTGAATCTTTAGCATAAGAAATTTTCAACAGTGAAATGTCCAGATTCTATGTTTTCCATTGATTCATAGTTTGTTCAACTTTATCCCCCCTAGAATTTACCTCAGAACTGATACGAAAGCCAGCCACCAGATGTAAACAGTTAAGAGAAAACACACTATGCAGATAAAATAGTTAAGTATGCAGAAGCTTAGACACTCCAACAGAATAGATGAATGTATATCACCAAATTAACAGTTTCAAGAAAAAAACATACCCCAAATTTGCATTCCAAAACATTCATATACTTTGACATATGAGCTGGAAGGTAGTTGAAGCGCCAAACTTTTGATGTTGAAGTGATTGTATAGTTCTCACCTACTGTAGAGCACCCCATTTGTTATATTTTTTGGGCTTTAGGGTTTGTAACTTTGTGTGTATAATGTCCTCAGTTTTCATCAACAACAACAAAGACAAGAATAGTAATAATAATAACAACAACAACAACAACAACTACCAAAAAACAAAAACAAAAACAAAAACAAGAACAAACCCAAACCCAAACCCAGCTTGAATGTCAATACTTTAATTCACAAATCATACAGAAATAGATGTGTCTGAGTTAAGATTTGGGGAACTTTGATAAATTGAATGCTTTATGAGCAGGTCCTCAGTTGAAAAAGAAAATCTGTGAATTTTCAATACATACAGTTAAACTTGCCTATCACATGCCATCTGATTTACGTAATGCAGTGTAGGCCTACATTACATGCAGATGTGATCATATCTAGGCCCTGTCCTTCCTTGTGCTATGTGGATACTCCCTGTATAACAATCCCATTACTGGGCCTCTTCTGCCGTGACCTTGATTCTTCAAAGGGGAAAGAGCCAACTTGGACTAATTCCAATAATTCTCTTGTGCTCTGAAATGTGTGCACCTCAGATTGCAGGTTCAACAGCGGCAAATGTGTTGATATTACCACTGCAGGTACATGTAGAGATACAAAAAAAGTTTGCCTGGCATCAGAAAAGGTTGCACGTGCACAGTTTTTGATAAAAATCACAACGTCTAAATGTGGACTTCTTTTAAAACTGTGGGCCATTTTACAAACATTCACCCATGGGCATTATGTCATGAGGGTCAATGTTATCTGCATGTGCTTATCTGTAAAATGGCTGGTTTTCTCAAATTGTCCTCTAACAATTCCTCATTTGCCTACAGAAGACCTTCTGCACAAAAAGATCTGGCATACATCCACTGTATACGTAGTAAGGTTACTTGGTTACTTGAATGATTGTAAATGCCTATTTCCTTCACACAAGTTTTCTGTGGCAGACATTTTCTTCCCTCGTCTCTGCTTGCAGAATAACTAGTGTTCTTCAGAAGTATGAATTCAACTATGGACATTGAATAGCACATATAGGGAGAATTACATGTAATTAGTGTGCAAAAAGCCAGAAACATCTTTGCATTGAAGCTTAAAGGACAAGTTCTCCCGAACATATGTGAGGATTGAGTGAATGTAGCAATATTACTAGAACACATCAGTGAATGTTTCAGGAAAATTGGACAATCTGTTCAAAAGTTATGAAGTTTCAGTGCCGTCATTGCTGGATGAGAAGACTAAGTACAGTTTGTGATGTCACATGCATAAATGATACAAAGGAAATGTAGAAAGAATTCTACAAAGCGTATTTATTTTCTTAAAGGACACATTCCCTCGACTTGTTACTGATATATGTTATAGGGTAAATATCATTCCCCCTGCCTTCCGAAAGATTCAAGTGAAGTGCTCTTTTATTATGCAAGAAAAATGAAAATATGTTGAATTTTCTTTATGTTTTCTTGAAGTTCTCTTTATATCATTCTAAGAATGTGACACCACAAGCTGTAGTAGTCTTCTTATCCAGCGATGGTGACACTAAAACCTTAAATGTTCATGACTTTTGAATGGATTGTCCAATATTCCTCACTTTCACTGATGTGTTTTACTAATATTGCTGCATTCGCTCAATCTACAGAGGAGAAGGGTCTCGGGTAAGTTTCAACAAGTTGCCTTCTTGCTGCAACTTCTACACTGTAGCTAAGTTTCTTGAAATGTGGATTAGGTTCATGACAGATTTCAAGCCCTATACCAAATCATGACATTTTACTAAACACAAGCTTCTGCAGCTAGATGTCTGTTTTTCTGCCACACTAAAATCTAGCCCTGAAAACAAAACATTTTGACTCTTGGCTGGGGAAACTGCAGGCATATTATAGGTCAGATGTTCTCTATTGTAATGACATAGAAATCAAAACTTTAAACTCGTTATCTAATAGTTCTGACATTGACACTGTGGCATTATTATCAGTGAAAAGATCAATGAAGATCATAATAGTCATATTCTTCCTGTTTATGAATGAAAGACAACCAATCACATTTGATATAAACTGCATGGAAACCTTTAGAGACAATATCCACAACAGAACAATGGCACAATTGTACTTTGCACACATCAGAAAGACACATTTTTAAAGTCATGTCCCTCCCTTTGTGAACCCTGCCAGCTACCAGTATCGGTTTCATGCTCCTACATGTCAGAATGTGGAGTGTCATCTTTGCGTGGAACTATGAAGTTCACCTTTCGCTGGAAGTAGGTCTTTGCCAATTGGGAATTTCTCTTGTTGTTGTTGTTGTCTCTCTCTCTCCCTCTCTCTCCTTCTTTTCCTCTTTCTCTCTCACTTTGTACCATAAGGTGGAACAAATTGTCAACCTGCCAGTGCAGTACAGTGAGGTACAATATTCCATTACGATGCAGCTTGTGCTGCCAACTGTGCATTGAGCTTTTGAGTTCACAGTACACCTACAATATATCCCAGCTGCTATGCCAAGACAGTCGACTGTCTACGACTTTGACTCCCGATATATATAAAGACCTAGCCGAAAGTCAAGTAGAATTTCATTAGGCCTTCCTCATGGGGCTGCCTGTGTAGACACAACAGATTGCAGGGGGAGATAAAGGCACTATGATTCATACTGCATAATCCCTCCACATTGACCTTCTGATTTCAGGCCTAAATCCTCCCCCCTGCTAAAGTTTTTTGGGGGATGTCAAAAGTTTCAGGGTCTAAAATGGCACGTTCATCGATATCTCTGCTCAAATGATATGGGCATATTGACTGTATACACACTCCAATAGGACTGTGTGTTTGTGTGTCTGAAGTCATGTGCAGCTGTATACATGTAGGTCACTTTATAGTGACATACAAAGCTACACAGTGTAGTCCATAAGAGAGCATTGTGTTCAGTCACATTTCATTATTTTCTTTGAAGTGTGCTACTTTTATTCTTACAGCATTCATTAACACTTTTAACAATTATTTTACTGATTAAAACTTTTTTCCATCCTGCCTGGCATAAATGGAATGGTAAGGCATTGAGGTATAAAATATACTGTAAATGTATACATTTTATACAATTATTTTCTTGATGATTGCTGATCATGATTGAAATTTTTGTCCATTTTCTTTCACAGACAGTGCTAAATTTATTCTAAATTTAAAGTATGTGTGATAGGCAAGTCTTATTTGGCAGTGATAAAAGTCTTCTATAGAATTTTAGTCTTTCTTTACACTGATATATCATAATACTGATGGTGACATCAATTTGTAAAGAGCAGAACCTATGTACATATATTTTTCTGTGCTGCAAGAGCTATTGAAATGCTTAAACAATAATGCACTGTAGTGAAATGAAAACAAAATATATGTGTATGTAAGATAAGCACAATGATTTTTGTATCATCTTAAGACAGAATATGTGTCCTCATTTCTCTTGCATGCAGATAAGCAAACAATTAATAAAACAAACAGATAGGTATCATCCATATCCTTTTTTTAATGTACCAGTATATTTTGCACTTATATTAGTTTGTCATGTCTTTTATTTCTTGTTTTAACAAATCTGTGAAAGACTTTCAACACATAATACCATTCAGAACATAAAAAGGAACATTGAAGCACATTTTAAAAAGAAAGAAATATACAAAGTATAAAGTACAATGTGATATTTGCATATGTACAAGCAAAATCAATGCAGCTCATTTTTATTCATTTATTTGTTGTTTTTTTTTTTCACAATAAAACAAAACATTTTAGAACTCTTAGTCTGGTTCCTAAGTCTTTGAGTATATTAAAAGCAAATTGTGATACAATGTTCATGGTAAAGTTTCTTGGCCCAATAGCATGGAAGAATTTTCTTAAAATCCAGTGTGGCAAATCACACAATGTAAGCTCTCAGACCGCTAAAGACTGATGTAAGACTAGCCTTATAAGGATTTTGATTTCAACAACTTTGCACAAGAGAAGTGGAACAGGTAAAAGAGCAGACTGTACAGTAAAAGCTATTACAACAGGAGAACATCCAAGAATTTGAAAATGTGGGTACAATGACCTGTTAAACAAGCTCTTCACTTTTATTCTTTTATTTCCATTCAATTTAGCTAATGTTATTTCCATAAATAGATTGTGACTCCCCCTGACTGATAACAATAAATTCTGCAAGGTACGGTCTGCATTCCACATTCAACAAGGGTGAAAATGCACAGGCTCAGGAGAAGGAGGAAAGTTTGTTGGCCTGCAGATTACCATGTGACTAACAGTCATGAATATAAATGTAATAATGATTTGAAATGTATTTCACATGAGAATGTGTTTTACAAGTGCAATACTGTAGAACTTTGTGAAAACAGTCGATGAGCTTTATATGCGTGATTGGAAGGTGAACTTGATAAAGCATTCATGACTCGTATTTGTGTTCATGCTGCTATAGATCCTTATTTTGATAGTTATGCGTATAAGGTGACGGGATTTGTGTATTTGTGTGATGGGATGTATTATATATTAGTGGGAGGACGTAGGAAGTTTGGAAATCTATTATTAGAAAGACACTGACTGGGTCTTTGGAACGACTAATACAATAAAGCTCAATAGTTGGGACAGCAATGTAGAACATACATGGTAAAGTGATAGGAAAATATTGTTATGATATGGGGGGTCAGTGCAGGTCAAACAGTACAATAATAGACTATCTTTCCTGAATGTGCCTTTTCTAGTTGAAGATGGGTAGAAAAACAATGTAAAACCATTCTGAAACCCCACAAATCTAAATCAGGGAATATGTTGCATGTATTTGTGAAGATGTATTTGTAGAGGGAGCTTGAAATAAATGACATACATGTTAAAGTTCTATGCTAGCTAGTGTAGGGCATAGTCAGGTACATTAGAAAAAGAACTCTGTATTTTCATGTTGATGTACCATTTTGCTATAGAACTACCGCTTCCCCTCTCCTCTCCCAAATAGAGTTATTCATTGTCAATGAATATACTTTATGAAACCAGTATTCTCATTTTCTATGGCTTGGTAGGAGGTAGGGTGTATGCGTGTGTGTGTGTATGTGTGTGTGTGTGTATGGGGGGGGGGGGGTATTTTGGCATGGAATCCTTACCAGCTGTGACTGCATGTACCAAAGGCCCAAGTGATTTTACCACTGATCATGAGTTTCTTGGTTTGGTGGGGGAGGGGCAGAGAATCTTACCAGCTCAGACTACTGAAGACCCACTTACTGATGGTCTCGGACAATAAGGAGGTCCGAATGACAGAAGAAGGAGACAAATCAGTGGCATGATGGCTGAGTCATGCCCAGAAAATGAAGTTTAAATGCAGCATTGTCGTTTTTCATTCCCTTTAATAATGAGTGCTTATCTCCAGTGAAGTTTTGAAAGCAAGTTGTGACCACAAGAAATAATTTTACTTCTCAAATTTGATTAGCAGTTCTGATCAGTGGGAAAATCCTTTCAACAAAGTTCTGTACAATCCTATGTAAAAAAACCTGTAATGTACAAAAAATTTTGTAAAGCAGTCATATAAAAAAGGCATAGCAAATTGCGATGCGATGCCAGGAAATTTATTCCCTGGACTATCACCTATTGCCTTCTTTGGACACATATCCACATTTCAAGGACTTCTGAGCACATATTTGTTGCTAACAAAACATTATACTGCCAGTGAAATTGATGAATATATGATATCAAAGATCAATTTTTGATAAGGCCATTTACATGTATGTTCAAGCCTATGGAGGAATACCAATTTGACTTTATCATATCTACATAATGAAGAAAATAAGTACCGGTAAGCAAGACGCCACTGAACAATTCTGTGAATGTCAAAGCTGCATTATTTATTATTATTATTATTATTTTTTAATTTTCAGAGATTGGCAGCCCTGGAAACTGAAAACATAACGAAATTTGTGCTCATATCATTTTAATGCACTCATATTGTCTTTGTAGTAAATCACATACGTACAATGTATGCAGATGTACTGCCCTTTATTCACCTTTTTGCAAGATATGATTTCATAACCTTGCCAGGTGGATCAAGAATTCTCCAACTCCCACTACAGTGATCTTGAGACTAATCTGACATGTCAGGGAAACTTAGGCAGACTCTTTGATCTGTTGCGTGAGTCATACCTTGTTTGAATTTGTCTACATAGTCGCTTAATAGTCAGGTGGATGCCTCCGGGCTCTAGCATTTAAAGGGAAACTCCACTCCAAGTATAAGGATACTATCTTGTTTAGGAAGAAGGAAAAGCAAGTGGAACTGCTTCAGTTTCATTACAAATTGACATATGATAAACCTTTAAGGTTAGAACTTCACATGAATTGAACACCTCAGTGATATCACTCTATGTGATATGTTCAAATTAGATCAAATTATTCTGTCATTCCTTCCCAAGTCTCATAAGTTTGTCCAGGAAAATGTACATATTGATGACTTGGGGGCAATAATTTAGCAATTATGATCGCCCATCTAGCGAAAGTCATCGCACCTTGAGCTAAAAAGCCATGTCAATTCTAGAATGGCTTTGAGCAAAGGATATACATTGTAAGTGTTTACTTTTTACTTCATTTTTAAACTGTGTGTGGAGTGTAGCTCTTTAGAAGACTTGTGTGGGCATATATCACATCCCCACCTGCTATAATCAGATGCAGCAAAGATATCATTATTTAAAAAAACCTTCAGTTGCTGTTATGCACAAAAATGTCATATATTCTCAAGATAATCATGTTTGTAGGTGATAATTCAGTATCTACAAGTATAACCAACCCCTTAAAAGTTATCTTTATTAGTTATTATGACACTATGATGATTTGAAGTGAACACAACTTGTTCGTTTTGATTTCATACCCCTCCCCCAAAAACAGAAGCATATACTGTATATGCACTACCATAGGAGAATTCTAAAGCACATGTGCAATGAAGAGGCTTTAAATCAGATTACATTTTGAGTGGAGAAGTCCAGTAAGCTAGTGCATGACATGTCATTGCACACCTGTGTTAGAAAAGGAAAGATTTCAGGCCTGAACTTCGTTCATGTGACTTATCCTCATAACCCCCCCCCCCCCCCCATCAGTGATCTACTTATTCTTTTGTCCCATTGTACACATGACATATAATAATGTCACCCACACTTTTTGTTCATGTGTGCTAGACTGAGCACTGTATTAAGGTGCAAAGTTTTCCTTGGTTTGTCAACAACAATCAACACTTCCTGTATGGGCTGTATGCTTCTATAAAGTATCTTTGTTGTTGTTATTGTCAGAAAGGGGCAATCAGTGAGATGTATCTGCACTGTAGTTTATACACTGTAGTTTACCAATGTAGTCTCAGGAAAATTCATACTTATGCAGAGACTCCAACCAAAAGCACCTTCTGATCTGGAGATTCTCCCGCCTGAAACCCCTAGCAAACGGGAGACTCCAAGTTGATGTGTGCGAAGCGCCAAGTTCCTAGGGTTCTAGATGCTCTCTGGTGCTATCTAAGGCTTATTTTTCAACGTACAATAGCAATAAGTAAGAAATCCTTTCCGACGGGAGACACAGAGCCAGGGCGGGAGAAATTAAATCTCAACCGGGAGAACGGGAGATTTTGCAAAAATGGGTTTTCGGCGGGAGATCTCCCGTCGAAAACGGGAGAGTTGGAGTCTCTGCTTTTGAAGTAGCAAAATCCTAGTTTGCTTGTACATGGTTAGGCAAGTGATTGAACATCATCTAATGGCTCTTGTGAAGTGCTGAAATATTCATCACAATAACAGAGTAATGGAGTGGATGTTGCAAGACTGTTGGTTTCAGCAGAGATGGCCTGAAAGAGAGTTATTAGTGTCATTTACACAGACAATAAAAAAGCGGGATGTCAATCACGATCACAATATTGAGATTTTTTTGCCTGTTCAAATGGACAAAAATATATATGCTAATCGCCAATCATGATAATTTGTCAACCAAACTGCACATGCCCGAAATCTTCGGAAATCGTGACACTTGCCCTTGCGTTCCTGCGCTGATGTGATGTGTGTTTTGAATGATGGGATAAACAAAAAAACTCTCAAGGTTAATGGCTGTAGTATTCACACACTTGCAGCAGTGCAAATTATCATGCTATTTCTCAAATTATCGCGATAATTTCAAAATAATTGCAAGATTTCTTGGGATATGGATCACGATGCTAATTGCGTTATTTAGTGAGATCTTAATGTCCACACTGGCAAAAATCTTTCTACTTGGATCACGATGCAAACCTACTAGATTTGTATCCTACTACATATGTATAATGTGTATATTTACTTGCATTGAGAATGTGAATCCCACTATTGCTGCAAACAATGGTGACGTGATTTCAAGCACCCTTCAGTGTGCTCGTGTCATGCAAGCGATCAAAGTAACTTTTTTTTTTTTTTGGCTAAAAGTTGAAATTAATAGAGATTGGCAAAAACACACTATTCACAGCCTGGATAATAAATTGCTTATGTTTGGATGCAAAGTAAAATGTAACAAGGTACAGGTGGTGGTATCATGAATGGGCTAAATAAATTTTCCCTCTCAAATTCAGGAGACTTTCCCTCTCAGATCTCCGCCAGTTGGCTCTACACTGTAGGACCCAGATGTACCAAAAACCACTGTACTGTAAACTATGATCGTGCTGCAGTGGAGGGTGTGCAAAGTCACCTTTCTCTCTCGTAGTGAAGCAAATGAGAGCAAATAACTGATAAACTTGATTCCTCATGGTGAGCGTCCAATTGTACAAATCAAAGTTCTTGACGACTAGTATTCATGTATAAAGCTACGGTCACAAAGGTTCGTACGAATGTCACTGTTTGTACGAATTCTGGAGTTTGTAGAGATTCGTAGATTGGGCACAGATTCTTATACTCGCATGAACAACTTAAGATCTTTTAGAGAAACGAAATGATTTATGGCCCTAGAATTCATACGTTTTTCGTAAGAATGCCTTGAGTTATTCTTTCGTCAGACTTATGGCCATCTGACGATTTCTTTTTGTCGTAAGATGGTCGTACGCGCAACTCACGGCACTCTCAAGTCATTCGTAAGAAGATTTACAATCTTTTGTATATTTTGTTGGGGTGTTTAAAAGATGCTGCTGTGTCCTGTCGAAAAATTCTGTAACAGTTGAAGGTTTTTATATACTTCAAGATGGCAGTAGTGCCAAGGAGACTAACTGCAGCTGCATCTACAAGTAGAGGAGGAGGAGGTTGTTGCTCCAACTCTCCCCCTCTCACTCCTTCCTCCTCATCTCCCTCTTTTCTTTTCTTCTACTTCCCTCTTTTCCATTTGATTGTCTTCCCTTTTGGTCCCATATTCAACAAAAATACTTTCTGGTCAAACACCTAGAACAAAGTGAGGATTTGAACTTCGCACATGTGGCTTTATACCCCTCAAACTCAACAGTTGCACAATATTGTGTATCTACACCTTACGAGTTCCTTACGAATGCCTTACAAACTCGAAGAGTTGTTTGTAAGAACGCCGTACGAATCTCCGTTCGTAAGGCATTCTTACGAAAGACTCAAGAGCCCTCTATGAACGACTTAAGGCGTTCTTACAATCATTGTAAGAATTTAAGGCTTCTAGAATTGTCTCTTGACCCTGCAAAATCTTGCGGAGTTCTTACGATGTTCGCACGACGTTTGTGCATCCGCCTTGCAAAGAGATAAAAAAGATCTTGGACAAGACCATCGACCAGGCTACGAACTTACGAACGGTCTACGAATGGTCTACGAACTCTGGTTTCGTACGGCCTTCTGAAGAAGATCTTACGAAATTGTCTAAAAATCGTTCGTACGGCATTCGTAGCAGTTCGTAAAGGCATTTGTGACCGAGCCTTAACGTGCTTGGTTGGTGACCATTTATTGAGTTTTATGAGTGAAAATAGGAGTGTCTTGGCCCAAAGATAATTAAGGACCAATTTCATTGACAATAAAAAGAGCAGTAGGTATGTAATAGGACACATGTCGTTGCCATTGCTGTCATCAAATGAGCCTGGCACTGGGAAACTTTGTCCAAGTGTGCTACCACCTTTAAGCATTGTGATATTCATATTCGGTATTCAATTTCCCTGCCTCTTGCCTTGTTCAAAGTTTATGTTCTGCGGCAGATTTTCCCAGCGACCACAACAAAAGGGATAATTGCCCTAAAGCGTTTGACCTTACACAACTATCCAAGCCTAGCATGTGGAAAAGAAAAACCCCTACCTCAAAAACCGCAAATATGCGGGAGTCTTCCTAAAACTCCAGCTGATTTTTGTAGTCTCTTTATTCCAGACCAAGAATTTATGGCAGAATCACATTGAGGAAGGTGATCATCCCACAGCATCAATTTGACTGCCTCAAAGTGCAGCTGGAAATGTCTTTCTGACCCTTATTTATAGAGTGATTGATCTAAAACATATTTAGATTCACTGAGTGCAGAAAGATTAGTACAACATCAATAGTGAAGTTTGAAGAAGTTTGGACAAGGCATTCAAAATTTGAGATATACTTCTCTGTAAGGTTTCAGTTCAATTTCATGAATCAACTGTTCATGTTGTCAGAGTAATGCAATGATTTTGAAAAAAAAAAGTATGAAGAAAATTTCACAAAATTAAATTTGATAGAAATTGTCCATTTGGAATGATATATGATATGAAAAAAAGAAAAGAAGTAGTTGGCTTCATAATTCAAACTGAAGACTTATTATGATTTCTTATTTTTTATATTTGTCAAAAATCACAAGAGTCACATTAAGTCATGTTATCTTGTGTGTCCTAGGGATGCCCTCCTACAAATGTAGTTAGCTGCTTGACTTTCAAATAATCATGTATATCTCTTTAAACTGTTTCTATTTAACTTATTGAACAAAATTGTGACTTTATATCTACACCATTCTCATGAACCTCTTTTTCTATGGTATTATTTTTTCTTCAACACATATGATATCGTCTTATGAAGACATAATCTATACATTGATACAATATTGATTCAGTCACTGATAATGTCACTTATAGCTAGTTCACTTTCTGTAGTCATTTTGCATTATTAAAAATAAAGGTCTGTGCAAGTGAGACTAGTAATCCCCTAAAGCTTTACAGCACTGAAAAGATTTCCTCAAGAAGAAAAGAACAAATGTGAGAATCACTGTTCTAGCAATCGAAAGTTTCCTCTGCAGGTGGAAGGAGCACTTCCTAATGTTTCCAATTCTTTTTTTGGTCCAAATCATATCAAAGAGGAAACTGGCCCACATCTCCTACTGTGGGGCTATAATTAGTCTCCGACCAATTTAGACTGGGAATTTGAATGATAGTCTCCCTACCAGCCCTAATTTTTACTCTGTGCCCGCCCCCTTAAAGTGAAGGTCCATCTTTAATTTTACAAGAATGAAAAGTGAAATCAAATGACTGTAACAGTGAAAGCTTCATTGAGATTTGACAATTTGCATATGATTTTATAATTTCTCAGGATTTCACTGAACAGGGCTTGAAATAACAGAAATGTTATGATGTTCATGTCATAAATTTACATGTCTGTGATTCAGGTTTACACATTTTTTTTTTCCAGCATTTCCGTTCTGTTTAACATGAATCTAAGAAGGAGAATTATAGCCATCCCAACTGATTGCCCAAAGAGTTGTGACAATTTACAAACATTGCAAAAGAGAAGTGTAACAATTTTGTCGGGGAATGAAAAATAAAAAGAAACCTGGCTGATGATATTTTAAATCAAACTTTCACTGTCCTTTTTGTTTGACTCTATTCTTACTGAAGTCAGCTTACATAATATGGAGCTTCTCTGTAAGTCATGGGCTAAATGTACCATGAATCAAAATTGCTTTTTTGTAATGGTGATAGATTGATATAAGAATTGTAAATGAATGAATAGTAAGTTAATGAAAAAAACAAATTTATACTAAGTCCTACAAATCTGTAAAACTGGAATGGGGTCAAGCAGCTGATTGAACAGTAAAGAATGCTTAAAATCAATGATATTAAAACAAGCGATATGAAGTGAATTCACCACTGAATGGAATCAGTCAGGTGATAAACTGAATGGAGTGAAAAAGTATGAAAGAAAATAATCAACCAAGATTTATTAAGCATATTCATTGTAAATGAGTTTGTGTGGGCTTTCATTGATGAGAGAAAATTGTCTTGAAAGACATCAGTAAGCTTTTACAATTTCTTATATCTCTTTCACACTAAGAATTGTACATTTTGGTAAATGATATTTGATTCAGGGAGTAGAAATTGGTTTGTCTGTAACAGTGTCTTTTTAAAGAGAAGAGGACATTTCAAAATATTCAGGTGTTAAACTTAGTGACAAATGGTCCTTATCATTTTCAGTTTTTACTCATGTAGTTTTCTTCTTGTGTAATTGGAGAGATTTATAATAATATGGGGGATTGATAGGATTTTAGCTCTAGACCCCGTTTACAGTGCGGGGCCGAGCCGCGGCCGAGCCCGGCCTCAATTGCGCGGCCGAGCCTCGCAATTTTGTCCATTTACACTGCCGGGCTCGGCCGCGCTTTTGATTCAAACCTTTCAATATTTTGTCGTAGTGGCGCTCTGCTTGTAAACAAATGCAATTTGGTATTGTCTGGTTTTCAGACCCTTTGCCAAATGAATTCCGTGGCGACGAAGTCGCCGTTCGGGCAAAGGCCTTTGCCGAAGGAAAAAATCCTTTGCAGGACAAAACCACCTTAAACTATACTAGTTTTCGACGTTGAGGGGGTTAATATCCTGAACAGCGAAAGATACAGGCAGAGGGTTTGGAAGCCAGACTAAAACTGGCCGCGCAATTGGCCGCGCATTTGGCCCAGTTTGCGTTTACACCAAGAAAAGGCCGGGCTCGGCCGCAGCTCGGCCGCGGCCGAGACCACCTCCAGAGCGAGGCCAAATGCGAGGCCAATTTTGGCCTCGCATTTGGCCTTTTGCGCGTTTACACTGAAGCGGGGCTGGGCACGGCCGCGGCTCGGCCACGGCCGAGCGTCGCACTGTAAACGGGGTCTAAGTCCCACCCAGATTGTAATGTGTCATCTTTCATGTGTTCTGTGTGATCCTCTAATTTGACACACTCAAGATTTATGGGGTTTAGATGAAATTCAGAATAGCAAAATAGACTCTGCAGCCTTGAGTCAAGACTATACAGAAATGCAGCTAGAAAGCTCGTCAAGTGAGTCACATCAAACGCTTAAATGCTTGTTCCTACCAAGAACGTAATTATGTAGGTCAGAAAGTGATTTCACTTCAGGGTTTGGGCCAGTGAAACAGTTGGTTGCTTAATTCGAAAAACAAATGTCACTTCCTCTCTGATAGAGAGTTCTATCTCATCGTCATGAATAGCAGCTTAAAGGACAACTTTCCCCTGACATAAGTGTGTTTTCGGAGCATTCAAATCTAATAGAAGAATGCATCAGTGCATGTTTTTAGTCTAAATACTATTGTGGGCAATCTATTAAAAAGTATGAATTCTTTAAAAATTCTTGTTAAATTACACAAGCCATCTTCGCTGGATGGGAACTCTTGAATTTATGATGTCACAACAGAACGGCAATACTAAAAAAATATGAAATGAATGTCACCTACATGTACTTTGATTTGATAACTTTTTAGGACTATGACTGGGTAAAACAGAATTTGAGAGAGGTATTTTGGGGACACGATTTATGTTTGCATTCATACTTACAAATAAAATCCCAATTGGGAGAAACAATTTTTGTTTATTTTTATTTATTTTTTTTGAGAAACAAGGTTTTTGGAAAGTGTGAAAGCTCTCCACCATTACTTCACCTGGCCCGATTTGTGGAGTCACTGGATTGGACGTGATGCCCTCAAGGTCAACTGCAATCCGACACCTGTTGACTAATTTGTCCGGGACTCCATGTCAGTACATGATGAACTGACACCTGCAGTACGCCTCCCTGACTTGCTGTCGTATAGCGTCAGTCGGTCTACAGTCAACAAGCTTTGATAGGGGATTTTGTGTGGCCCATGTTGGCGAAGGAGGTGTAACTCATTAGGATATACAATGTAAACCAAGGAGCTGCATGTTAAAATTCATTTTGGTGATACGCCGTTAGGAAATGTGTAAATGAAAACACCAGCATTTATTTTGTGGTGACCCATGTTTATTTTCTTGTATTTGCTGTAGAAGGAAATCTGTTAGGTTCCCAAGTTACACAAGGTTACATCTTTAAGATACAAAATGTTTTGCAGAATTTTGTGTGTTTGTGTCATTTAGCTCACAGTCCTTACCAGCAATGGTAAAATCTAATTATTCTGTTATCTCAAAGCATTCAACAGTTGGAACTACCGTGAGGCAACTTGTGTGTTGAAATTCTTCGAAAAAGCACTTCACATCGACATGTGTCGCAGATTCACTTATTCTTGTCAGCCTCTAGTGGAAACTGTAGTCAGATAATTGTTTATTTTTCTCTCTTGATTTCTGAGAGTGAAAAGTTTATCAAAATTAAGCAAAATTAGATGTGGAATTTTCAAGTGCAATTTATCTTCAGAAAACAGAAATATGTACCACAATCAGCTATGCAAAATTGTTTAAGGTGTGATAATGTCTGCTTCTTACACAAGACTGTTGTAAAAACATACATTCATGGATAATTTAGCTACTTTCTTATCAAAAAATGGATCACTACAACTCCTGAATAATTCAAATGGAAAAATATAATTTCTTCATTTTGCAGTAATGTCAAAAGAGTAAATATTTCATTTTTATTGCTTGACACACCACATAGTCTATCATGATTTAATTCATTACAGTAATTTATGGGCTTATATAAGTACAGTTGACATGTGCTGTTGGTAGTGCACAGGCTGTAATCTTGTGAATATATATCTAAAAGTCAATGCCACTGGAACACCACATTTCAACAGAACCCATATGGATGCCACTTCCACACACTACAGTATTCCCTTTGCACTGGAAGTGATGTTGCCAGATCCAAAGTACAGACGCTAGAGTGATACGGTACAATCAGCAAGTGATAAATGGTAATGATCCTAATCTTACTAACCCAAAGGTAAAGAGTGTTCATTGTATGTTCAGAGCTAAAAGGACACAGTTACCTTCTCTTTGTGTGTGTCCAGTGGCCAAAGTTAAGTCGGTGGTGTTGATTATTTCATAGTTCTTGGCAGAGGAAGTGTGAATTTGTGCTTGTTAAATTACAGTTGAACCTCTCTTATCCGGCCTCCCTTTATCCGGATCCCTCTATTATACGGACGCAATCTCGCCGTGATTTTTTTAAAATAATTACGGGAGGAAAGGGGGATTCCCAACTCCTTGACAACTCCTACCCAAACACACATGAATTACATATTACTTCCAACATGATTAACATACATTACATCAAATTTCCTTCCAAATTGCTTACCTCCAGACATTTCAACATCCCCAAACATCCCCAAATGTAACAATGAAAAGGTTGCAGTATACACATTACTACATGTGGTACTACAATGGGCTACATCAGTACATGTGTATGTATATGTACATGTATAAAGCGTTGAGTCTCCCGTATCTTGCAAAATCCCTTATCCGGATGAGCCCCGGTCCCGACTTGTACGGATACGAGAGGTTCAACTGTATGTGTATAATTTTAAATGTCAGTTTACAAAGTGACTGACAAGTTAAAAGCTTGGTCAATACCAGCTTCTAAGCATGTTTCACCAGTTAAGTAATTTCTATAACACTTTCTCTGGTACATGTAGAATACTATTCAGAGTCACTCAGTGAAATATTTGGTCTTGTTACAGCATCACTTTCAGAAGTTTTTATGTAAATTCCACCTATATAATTGTTCCTGGTACTTCAAAAATGCAAGTTCATCGACACATTCAATGATTACTAGTAAATGAGAGAGAGATAGAGCCTAAAATAGTGTTAATATAAAGAGACAGATAGGAAGACAATAGGAAAAGAACTAAATAAAGACAAAGGGACAAATATGGAGACTAACTCCATATTTAAATATAAAATTGCTTCTCTGTCAAGTTCTAGGACTGACAAGTCCAGAGGAAAGAAAAATAAAGGAAATCATGAGAAAAAAAGTTTGAGTGAGTTAAAGTTAGCTCCTATGACTGAATTTTAAATGTAACAACATGTCATGAGAAAAAAAGTTTGAGTGAGTTAAAGTTAGCTCCTATGACTGAATTTTTAATGTTACAACATGTCATGAAAAAAAGTTTGAGTGAGTTAAAGTTAGCTCCTATGACTGAATTTCAAATGTTACAACATGTCATGAGCAAAAAGTTTGAGTGAATAAAGTCAGCTCCTATGACTGAATTTCAAATGTAACAACCTGTCATTAGCCAAAAGTTTGGGTGAGTTAAAGTTAGCTCCTATGACTGAATTTCAAGTGTTACAACATGTCATGAGAAAAAAGTTTGAGTGAGTTAAAGTTAGCTCCTATGACTGAATTTCAAATGTTACAACATGTTTTCTCTCTCAGCCATGTTCACAGTGGCAATTCCATGATACATGTACAAGTGCACAAAAGGATAACGATGATAATAATCAGGTTGTGTGAAGACAGCATACAATGTACACAAACTCATGCAATTTCCCATCATTTTTCAGAGCTCTTGATAGTAATTCATAGATGAGGATATTGGCTACAATGAAATGGTGACATGGCTGTCTCATGTGAAGTATGTCAAGAAATGGATTAAAACCAGATTAAAATTTCAGTAGACTCTGGCAGGAATGTATTATGAGACAAAAGTTTACTCATGTTTTTTTGTTGTTGTTGTTTTTTTTTTTTTGCTAAGTATGATTGATAACACACTGATTGCAGTTGTCCATATGGTTTGGGATTTGATAGCTGTGCTAAAAGCAAATTTCAGTACTTCCGAACTGCCAGGAACTGTATTCTCATGTTGGCTCAAAAATGATTAAGTTGAGGAAATGTATAACAATGGTTCATAACGTTTTTGTAGAAAGGTGTTATTTTATTAGATAATTGCACAAAATTTTGCATATGAATAATTTGTGACTACAGCATTCTTTGTATTCAAGGCTTTTTTTTTTTGAAATTAGGCATTGGTTTTTGAGGTATCACCTAACATTACTCTTGAGTAAAGAGACAATAAAAATTTTGTAGGTTGAAATCAAATTGTCTTTATTGTGATTATTTCCTCATGGTAAAGATCTAGTATAGATTATCTGTTCATACATATCCAATATCAAAATCAAATACGTCATATATTACAGTGCTTCATGTAGTAAAACATATCACATTATTAGGGTGGTCACAGCATGATGTGTATAATGTGTACATGGTATATTTTGTGAAGAGTTTTTTCTTTTATTGCATGAATTTCGGAAATATTACCAAACGTCCGACAAATATGTTGGAAGTGGTAGCTGAGGTGTAAAATTGGTAACTTTTTTCTTGAAAAGGGATGATAATGTTCTTTTATTCTGTCAGTGTGCTTCTTACTTGTGAAATTGTATTATTGCATATAGGCTTGATTACTAGATACTAGATATTTTGGGGTTATCATTTAAAAACTCAAGGTGTTGGTTGAAGGTTCTTAACCCCCCCCCCCCCCCAACATCAATATGTATTGTTTTCAGTTTGCCAATGTGGGGTGTTGCCATTTCTGAAATTTTAAAATAATCTTTTGAAACCAAGCCTCCACAACATTCAGTCAAGGTCAAGTTGAGTCCAACAGGAAATTGAGAGAGAAAAGTGGAGGAATATGCTTTGTAAGAATTAGATGACCTTTGAACCCCACTTCAGCTATCGAGTGTCCTTGGCTGAGTGAGGTTGACTGGAGAAGAGAACCCAGGGGCATTCCAGCTTACCTGGGAAAGAATGTGACCTATGACCCCGAGAGCAGCCAGCACAATATTGACCCATTTCCTCGCCGGGTACATTCCCAGTGTACCTCCTATGATCCTACCTACTTTTCATTGTGGGATTTTCTGCTGATCTGTGTATTCCATACATTTGTATCGCAGGAAAGCATGCCAGAAACTAGCTCAGATGAATTTCACCATTTTGCTCTAGCTCTGTATACATGTATCTGTAAATGAGAGATACATGTAGATCAAATGTGGTATCTGTATTTATAAGGATCATATGTCCTGAGATTTTCATTGTACAGTGTGCATCTCAGGACATGGAACCTGTTTCAGGTTTTCATATCAGCTTTGGTTGCTTCTCCTACAGTTGCAAAGTCACACAATTTTATTTTCATGATGTTCTGTGGGGGAAAAAAAACTTTGATTTTCTCTGTCCATTATGAGATTCTTTGAGGGCAGCACAAATGTACATATCAATACAAAAAATAGATCATTGATTTGTTTTTTCCTTTCTTGTCAAAATTAAATTCATTGACAGCTCAGTTATATGAATGAACTATTTATGAGGTATAGGCTTGAACTTCTGAGGCTGCTAAGTGCTGTACAGTAGAATTAAACAGAGCCTGTTGTGGGAGAACTGTACCCATGTGTATTGTCAGGAGAAAGGGAGAAAACTGAAGTACTATTGCCATATGCATTGAATTACACAGTACTTGACTACAAGGAGAGTTTAAGGAGTAAAGAAGCAGTCTCAGTCTGTTTATGAGGCTGTTTAGATCCCACCAATGCTTGAAATATTCTTATTCAGACACTGCATCTGTGTTTGAAGAAACCAGTTCCATTCAGTTCAGTTTATTTCAGTTAATCATGGCAATTTGCTTCAGCAAAGCTGTTCTTCTGCAAATCCGTGAACAACATAAAAATTGCAGAAATACATGCAAACTGCATGATATAGGCCCTATACAATAATAAATAAAGGAGCAAGAGTCAGGTAACAACAAAAAAATGATAAAATATTTAAAAAGTAACAACAACAAACATTGTTATGCAGTTGCCATTCTCAAAATATTCTTGAAGGACTGTAGTATATGTCATAGGCTGATGCACACAGAGTGAGCATCCCGCAAGTTTTTCTTGAAGAGAGGCTAGTTCGAAGGAGAGGAAGGGACGAACTCTGACAATCATCAGATGGCTCAGTGACCACTATCCATCTAGAAGAGTTGCTGTCCAGAATTCAGGATATCCAGTGGTCTGGGAAAGCTTTAATAGTTGACTTGTCAAAATGTCAGTCCCCATGTGACAGCTTGACTGTCCCCACCCCAAAGGAAAAAAAAAAGAAGGAATAGAGGATTGATTATTTTTTCATACACACATGTATGAATGTCAGTAGAATTAAAAGACAGTGGTTTCTTCACACTTCTGCATCTTCTGATTACCTGTTATCTCTGCTTTTATAGTCTGTGTTGTAGATGACAGTCATTTGCTCCTACGGCAATTGCTCTGGTCACATTATTTTTTTTTAAAGGACTTGGGGTTGGGGTTAGGGTTATGCTTGTGGGTAGAATTTATGTTTGGTTAAAGCATGCAGATATGTCATGGGAACAATTGTCGCAGGAGCAAAATCAGAATGGCCTGGAACCCTTTTGTAACCCCCCCCCAAAAAAAACAACAACAACAACAACAAAAAAAAAAACCCAAAAAAACAAAAACAACAACACAACAACAATTGAAGAAAAATCCAGCAAACAAACAAGCAAACAAACAAGCCAGTACTTACAGAAGTAAGTGGGCTTACTCATTTAGTTTCATCATTTCCAAGTAGGTAGTGAGACTTATGATCAGAATCCTGTACGCAGGTTTTTGATTTTCGTTTTTTTTTTGTTATCAACAAATGATATCAATAACAGGTTATCACCTGCTCTCATAGAGTCTCATACATGTAGGTTTCAGAACATACAACTGACATCTGAATACTTGTTCACATTATAATTACATTGTAAAGGTTTTCTGGAATTGGGACCGTTCATCAGTTTGGGTTTTCTATAATCTTGTGTTTTTTGAATCACAAGTTAAAAGAGGGAAACAAGAATAAAGAGGGAATTCCAGACAAGAGACACATTGTAAGACCACAACAGCGGAAATGTGATCAAATTTGGATAGAAATTAAGAACATTATAAAATTGTGAAATTTTGTTAATCTTCACTAAACATTTCTTTAAGAGTCAATATGAATATGCAAATGAGTGAGTGGATGTCATTGCCTCACAACTTGCCAAATAGTTTCAACATGATATCTTAACATTTCTTGTTTTTCATTTGCCCCAGTCTCAATTCCTAATATCTTTGACTAATCATTATTTTGAAATTATTTAGCAAAGAATAACATTATGTTTTATGCTTTGATAGCAGAGAAGTTAAATTCTCTGATTTTTCCTCCTTATATGATTATTGGAAAATTCTGAGGTAATAACATCATCAACTAATTTGCATATTCATTACAAGGGTTTGATAACTTTTTCCAAAATTTGTGAAACATCTCAGTTTTTTAACTTCAGTAATCTGTATCTCATTTGATAAGATTTTTTACAGTGGTGCTTATCAAATTGTACTTTTTTTCTTTTTAGAGTTCCTTTTCGCTGGTATGGAATTTTCCTTTAAAGATTGGGAGAGAGCTAAGACTAGCATGAATGAATGATATGATATGATTGCAATGACTTATTATCTATAAGAAGACACAGCTGAGAAAGAAAATGGTTTGACTTGAGGAAAGGAATGAGAAATACATATGGAACTAAACAGACACCATAGTTATGATTGTCATATCATTCTGGTCATGAAAAGGAAAAGAAGAAGAAGAAGAAGAAGACGAAGAAGACGAAGAAGAAGAAGTAGAAGATGAAGAAGAAGAAGAAGAAGAAAAAAAAGAAAAGAAAAAGAAAAGAGAAGGCCATTCGGAAGGAAATGTTGCTCAAGGCAAGGCATGACATCACCAGTGTAGGCTTGAAGGAGAAATAGGAAACTTGGAAAGTTTGTGGAGTTGGAATCAGTTGCAAAGGAAATTAGGAACTTTCCATGACCAATTCCCTTCATGTTTTGTAGTGCAGTGAATGGACATGCTCTTTTTTTTTTGTTTAGAAAAAAAAAAAACTACAACTAATGCACATGTAATTTGTTAATCTACATGAGTATGAATAAAAGATTAGACATTATTTTTGGAGACAAGCTAATTTACTTTATCTAAACTGTCCCATTGTAAAGTTATTCAGACAAAATTTAGAACTGAAACTCTTAGCAATGAATATAAAACCATGGAACAATCATGACATGAATGCAGTGAATGTAGTGTAAGAGAAGTGACATATAATCTGTATGAGTTTGGGCAATATTAGACATACACATTCATTCAGTTATTGCTTCAGGTATTTTGAAGTCATTTTGTATAAGTCAAATTTATATAATGACTGTTAAAGGGTGTGTACAGTTCTGGTCGGGGTGAGGATTTAGCTTTCAACATTTTGCGAGATATTCAGAAACCACTCCATGAGATGTCAAAGAGCATGCAATTCTAAGGGGTATCAAAAGTTTATTTGCTGAAAATCGGTTTTGAAATGGCTGAGATATCCAAAAACAAGGTGAAACAAAGAGATCCTAATAAAGGTGGGGCATGTAGCCTTTTATTATTATCACTTTTGGGGATATCTCAGCCATTTGAAAACCAATTTTCATCAAATAAACGTTGAATCCTTCTTAAAATCACATGCTCTTTCATATTTCATAAGAGATTTTTCATCTCACTTTAATAGAAATGTTCAAAACATGAAAAATTGTTCAAGGTATCTTCATGGAACATAGTATATACATATACTGGAAGTGATTATCTAGAGAATGTAGGGTTCATGGGGTCAAAGGTCAGGGGTCAAAGGTCAAGTGCAACACTTCAAAATTTTACTATTTCCCTCCTATCATGCTATGCCAGTAGGGTTATTTTTTTTTACACTTGGTGTATGCATACATGTGTAACCTAATAGAAATTCTCTGGAAAGTTTTTGTTTTCTTCTTTTTTTGCCTCAAAGGTCAAAAGGTCAAAGATCAAGTGAAAGTGCTGAACTAACTTTTTCCTCCATATCTCGGAAGTGGCTCAAGTTATCTTAAAACATAGTACATATTATGCATGTTCTACCTGAAAGTGATTATCTTATGAATTTTAGGGTCAAGGGCCAGATGAAAATGGTAACAATTTAAGTATTCAATTCAGAAATTGCACTTTTTCTCCACACCTGTACCTTGAAAATTACTCAATGCCTAAATGTATGAATGGGTCAAAGTGGAGTTAAAGTCCTTTAAATTCCTAGATACATGCTCTCCTATTCATCCAATTAAACCTAGGTCAAGGAAGGTGAACATTCAACACATTTGTGACAAACTTGTCATTTCAATATTTTGCCAATTTTGTGAAAATGTAATCACACATTGTCCACATGTACTATCTAGACCTATTGGGAAAATCATGCATCATGGCGGAGGCATACCAGTCGCCAAAGCGACATTTCTAGTTTTATTTTGAATTGTTGACAATTCTCGTTTCCTGGAGAGATGTCCTCACATATTCAACATATGCATCTAAAAATGTCATATTCTGCAGAATAACGGAAGCTTACTCCTCCACACAAATGCATTAAAAACAAAAAGCAAAAACAAAATGTCAGTGGAGATTTCTACGCGAGTGTTATTATGATAATGTAGACAAAATTGTCACTTTAGGTTCCCAAAGGGAGCTACATTATAGATGGCCTGTTATCAGTCAGATTGAAATTACTTTTGTTATTTTGCTTCTTGTTGATTCTCATTTGAAAGATTTCATTTCTGTGGTCATTTGATTGATTCTATATCTATTTTCATGTATATGTTTTATTTCTTGGGGGTATGTTTCTGCCCCTACATCAGGCACTTTTTTTTTTCATTGCTAAAAGTAAGCGACTATCTTAGACTGTTTGCCCTTCTCTATCGCTGATTAATCAACACCCGGGATTAACAGCTGAGACCATGCAGACAAAAGAGACCTGCTTTGCAGCTTTTGTTGTTCTTGTTGATGATGACGCCTGTGTAGGAGCAGAAAGACATTGAATTGATGACTTTGCTGCTATGATGTAAGACCGTTTGCTGCCAAGTTGTCTCTTTGCAGGAAGAGCGATTTCAAGGGCAAACTGCCTTTAAAGAAATTGGAAACATCCAAATGAATGAATGTCTGCGCGACTGCAATGCACACACACACACACACACACACACACACCAATATGCATGCACCCTAACTCCCCCCCCCCAAAAAAAAAAAAACAAAAAAATTACCCCAAAGAAATATACATTGTACATCTGTGGACAAATTGTAATCAAGAATATCCATTTCCTATGAGCATATTGTCACAACTGCTCCTTTATTCTTATAAATCAAGCGCAACTCTCCAAGGAAAACTCTTTCCTTCATCCAGACAAAGAAAGCCAAATTTTCTCTTATTTAGAGCCTTACTGCATATCTGCAACAATATTAAACAAATTAATTTAGTTTCAGATCCAGGAAAAATGTGACAAACAGTAGATTTCTCAATATGAATTGTTGTAAATATCTTTACTAACAGACATAACTTGAAAAACATTACACCATACACCACCAACCTGAATCAGTAGTACTTTTGAAAGCATTATCATTTAAATAGCAAGTTTTACTGAACATTCACATTTTACTGTTTCATTCAAGCACTTTCATGAGCATTTACTTCAGTGATGTGGAAAACCACCCAGGCTGTGTTTCTTTTTTCTTTCTTAACTGTGTGTTACCCAAGTGTTTCCAGTATGGTAGGTACTTTAAATTCTTCCTCTAGCATTGTGCCTTTCCTCTAACAGGGTATCTGACATACGTATCTCGCATTTCATGAAACGGTAGCACTCGGCAAAACATATCTGGAAAGGAAATTGAAAGGATCCCCCCAGCCCGTTTGGTGGTCCTCTCTGCGCCGGAATACACACATCCTGCTGAGAAATCACGGCTGGCTTCGGCCCAAACTGTTTTCCCTCTGGAGACGCTGGCAAAGAGGGGCATCGGTGAGTGCTACGTTCGCTTCTCCCCGAGCCAGACGATAATTGACGAGTCCAGCAGTGGCAGTTCCCCAAAAACGAATGCTGCTGAAACCAGTAGCAGCCTCGTACATGACAAGGAAATTGTGGGGACAAGACAGAGACGGGGAATGGTTGATATATTTTGTTAGGAGAGAACTTAGCAGATGAAGTCATGTAAAACATTGACTAAAAAAACAAATCAAAAAACAAAGCACATATCTAGAAATAATGAAAAAAAAATCATGTCCTAGATGTGAGATGGTCTCAGGAAAATCTTGGTTTGAAAAGTATTTCCCTGAAAATTTGTATAATTTAGGCTTTGAATTTGAAAAAAAAAAGATGTTTAGAGGAAGAAGAAACAAATGATGGAAAATTAGAAACTGACATACTGACAAAACAAGAAATAATTAATAGTTTTGGAGAATGGCATACTGATTAGTAAAGTTGTCAATACGTTTGAATACCAATATAATTAATATCATGGAGTGGAGAGACTCCTTGCCTAGTTAGTTGTGGGTGTAATAATATCACTCTACTTTATGCTTAGAATGACTGAATTTTGAGTGAAAGAGCTATCATTCTCCCAGGGGATTTGTAAGGAGACCAGGACAGTTTATCTTTGGCAATGCCGTGGAAAGTATTATTATTAAAAAAAAAAGTGATCATGTGACCACGATCATGTGACACATTGAACACCATGATGGCTGACTCAATGACATTCAAACAGCCATGACTTTCAGTGCTTACTCGGTTTCCGTCGAAGCTCTACTGATTCACATGCTTTCGTTTCACTTTGCCGAAATTCAATGCAATGTGTCTCTCCCTGCCGTGTGTTTGCCTTTAAGTAATTTGAATCGGAGAGGAGTGATTAAGAGCGGAAAGAGTGATTCTACTGATGACGGAAGGAAGTGAGCAATCTGTGAAGGGCAAGATGTGGTGGAGAAGTTGTATGCCACGGGGAATTCAAGTGACTTTGATGATGCCAATGGAGATAACACGAAGCAGATTCCAAAAGCTGGGATAATTTTTGAGGGGATTAAAGAGAGACAGAAAGAAAGAGATAGAAAGCAAGAGATAGAGAGAGAGATAGAGAAGAAAAAGACCCAGATTTTGAAGAAAAGAGGATGTAAATTTATGCCAAGGTCTGCTATTGAAATGATGGTAGGTAGAAGTTACCATAATACAGCGACGGATCCAGAAGGGGGTGCACCGGGCGCACCCTCTCTTTTATTTTTTATTGAAACAAAAGAAATAACAAGAAAAAAATGGGGGGGGGGATGGGTGCATGTACCCCCCTTTAATTTTGTTAAGGCGCTTCCCGTTACGTAATTCATGGATCCACCCCTGATGATATGTGATGAATGAGAAAGTGTAACGGACTGTGATCTTGGTAATAAGGATAATACAGTGGTGCTGAGGAGTGGTATTAATATCAGTTATAACAAGAGACTTGTGATTAGTTAAGTGCTTGTGTTGATTAATGGTTATAGTCATGGTCAACGTGCTGATGTTGGAAGTCAAGTTTGTGATGAGGAATAGAAATGTGGATTTATGATTTTTTTAAATATTTTTTTACAAATTCTGATTTTCTAGACTTAGCAGGACATGTGTGTCTGCTTATTTTGTGATAGTTAGCAATCCATGTCATGAGTTTATGATATATACAATGATATAAAAGAGAGAGAATAAGATAAAGAGAGAGAGAGAGAGAATCAGAACCATACACAACTGTGACAACATACATTCAGTTTTAGGAGGAACATACACTGTAATATACAGAATGACATCGGAATTTTATTATTAACAATGCAGCAAAAAGGAAAATATACTACAGAGATAATCATTGAATATCTTAATCAGAATCATGAATGAAGTGTCTTATCAAGAATATGCAAAATAAGTTACATATGATTTCTACAACAGGTGGTAACAGAATTATATTTGTCACAAAACAAAAATTTATAAGATGTATGGTAGCAATTATAATAATTAGTTTTTAGAATTGCATAGTACTGTAAGATGGTCTGTATACATGTATATAAAAAACAAAAATCAGACAAAAAATTAGATAAGGCTGAATTATCAACAGCCTTTAATAAAATGTATTTGAAATTCCTTGATGTTTCAGTCATATTTCTTTACACCCTTTTTATATCTGTTGTACATGTGTCACCTTTTGGGATGACTTATCTTCCTTCTAAGGCAACCAGTACTGTGAAACACTTTTAGAAGTCTGTGGAAAATATGGCCCGCTTGTCAACCTGTTTCTATATGTTCATGCTGTTACCTAACCTGTTGCTGCTATTACCGCTACTTCTACTACTGCTATCACAGTATGTACATCTGCTCATGTCCATTTTCTACATCAATTTGTAATGCCCAGGCCTACTGATAATTTATAATCCCTTTCACAGTTATCATTACAAATGCTACTGTCTCCGGATACTTCAACAATATATTCCCCTAAGCCATCTGGTACAAATGTATCTGGAACACACTACCAGCTGCAGCGGTGTCAACAACCTTTGTAAAAGCTTCCCAGAACTTGGCCAACATGTGATATGGACAAACACACCATACATAAATTAGTGTGATATATTGGCTTGTCCATGGAGTCAAGGTACAAATACAAGATCATTGCCCTTTGTACATGTATCTCTATGTACATAAAATTGGAATTAAAAAATGCTGCCTGTTAAGTACACAAAAAAATTATGATCCACATTGAGAGAAAAATACCTGTAGATTTGAAAATAGGTGTGACATGGGAAATTTATGCAGTGCTTAATGGAAAAAAAAAGGATGAATTGTGCTGTCAAATGAAATACATGTGTGTGTTTTCATATTTGATTTCGCACCTGTTTAAGGACCTGTTATTCTCTCTGTGTTCCTTTTATATTGTTGGTAACTTTTATCATTTAGTATTTTAATGTTTAAGTGGCGATATGTGTATGATTTGATTGTAAGGGTACATTTTATTTAAACAGGCCTCTGGCTTTTGCTGAATTGTACCTGTTAACATTTTGCAAACATTTTATACTGTATCATATCCAAATGATCCAAATGATTTTCATTACTGAAAAAAATGAATTGAATTACAAGAAAAAAACAAACTTATCCTTATTGTTTGTGCATAGACCATAGACTTATTCATAACTTACACTGAACTTAGGATTTGCTCCAAACTTCCTTTAGTCTTACCCCAAATTTATCCCGTGTTTACTCAAGACATTCTAATGGCTCACAAAGACAGACTCCAGATCATTATACAGTATTGTTTTTAACCAGACCCACCCTTTTCCTACTCCAGATTTACTCTAGACATTGTATATGCCAGCTATTTAAAAGTAAAATATTTCAAAAGTTTCCAAATTTCCAAGTTTTCCAAATTTTGGTAGCCTTTCCATAAATTGGTTCACAGTTTGTTCTAGTGGAGTCCAAAAGCTACATTTACATTAAAGGTAGGGGATACCTTTTACAGAACTCCTAAAATGCAGCAAAACATTAAATATGAACCTCAGTGGACTTGTTTAGGCCACTGCTTAGAAATTTGGAAGTCAACAGTTATCTACAATTTGAATAATGCACAAAACTCATCTACTCAGTAGTTCTGTGTGTCAGCCACACTTAAGCCTTTTTGTTGCAGTCTTCTGTATTTTTTTATCTATAAACACAAATCTAAAAGTATAAGAGCTGATGTAATAACATGTGTGGCAAGAATGTATATAGAAATGTTTGTAAGTTTTGATGAACTTTATTCACAAAATATACATGATGGACACACATGCAGTACATGGGTCTGCAAAGGTAGCCTAGTCATGTACTGGAATTTATGGTGAGCCCCGAAAAAAATTCAATTCAAAATCTAACGGTCAATAAAAATGTACTAAATGTTTCCTTCCACTTTCAATACTTTATGGGAGTTTCTAAAATGATACTCTCTTCAACATAACACTGTATTTATACAACTCTTCATTTAAGGCATGCAAATGGGATTCCCTACCTTTAAGATCCCAAAACATTTGATTTTTGCTACCTGTCTTCAAGACTATATTTTTTAGTTCCATAACACAGGAATTTCTTTGATATTGTATGTCAGATTAATTCAATAATATGTATATTTGAAAAGTTCTTATGAAACTTTTGAAATTTTGGTAGCAATCATATTCATGTCTTTGATTCATTGTTCTTTGGTTGCAATCATTTGCGAAGAGCTGACCTGCATGTACATAAATATGGTATGATTACTGCTTACAAAGACTATAAATTCAATATACCGCAGTCTGTCACAGCTGGTGAAATAGCAAATAGCAACAAATGCTGTATATTGTACAATATCAGTTTATAATCTTTAGGTAGTCTGTTCAGACTGTATGACTTCGCGTCTTTAAAAAAAAAATCACACAAATTATTGCAACTTAGATTATAACCAAAATCATGTGAACTAACACATTATTAGGGTTCACTCTGTGAGTTTTGGAATTTGGGTCTGATCATGATTGTAACCCAAAATAATGTGTTAGCATGAATGCATTGAGAATGGTAATTTTATGTCATAAGTTGTGAAATAAGTTTGAATGCAGTGAGAGTGGTAATTTTATGTCATAAGTTGTGAAATAAGTTTGAATGCAGTGAGAATGGTAATTTTATGTCATAAGTTGTGAAATAAGTTTGAATGCAGTGAGAATAAATAAACTATTGAATTGAATTGAATTGAATGGTAATTTTATGTCATAAGTTGTGAAATAAGTCTGAATGCAATGAAAATGGTAATTTCATGTCATAACTTGTAAAATCCTGACGCACAGTGTACATAAGTAGGGCTTGGACCAATCTGTGCTCTGCAGGTTTCTTTTACATTTTACTGTAACAGCGTTTACGTATACCATACTACTCTACAAGTCAAGTATTACAGTGATGGCTATAGAAACACAGCTAGTTACGACAGTCATGCTGGTATATGAATTGAATGATATCAGTGCACTCAAACTTCATGGTATACTAGCATGAAACTCATTTGTTGAACTATACACGGCACTGTAGGAAATAATGCCTGTGTATTATATGCATGACTAAAGCCAAGTGAAATAGAGGCGTGAGGATCTGAGTTCACCCATGCCTCCTCCGTACTGTGATACCGCAAAATGGAGTGTGTGTATCTTTGTGATTATCCATTCTACTTGCCCATATGGATTTCAGTTTAAAGGGGCAGGTGTGGAGCAGGGGAAAAATTCACACATAGGTACAAGGGAATGTAATGTGTAAAATTAAAGGCAAATCATTATTAATATACATGTATGTAGTTCTCAGAATGGCTCAACATTCATCTTAGACCATTTGGAATTTGCTTGTAATTCATCAAAAGGGTCTAAAAAATACTTGTTTGGGTAATCGATTTGCCAGGATAATGAATTATTTTGGAGTATCAAGAGATCAAAAGAGATCAATAATTTTGATTATATGTATATGACTTTTATTCTTGAAGAGCCCTCCCATTTAGTAGTGCGTAGGTAGAAGGTTTCAAGATGATTGATTATGCCCTAGCAATCATAGTTTCCAACAAGCTGCATGCAATTCACTCTCGTGCAGAAGATTGTTGCATACTGAGCACTGTGCTGTGATCTGTTATTTATTGATCATCATTTATGAAACATTCAGTAGCAACCACAGTCGGATACAGTGTACCTTTTTGGCTAATATTTGGCATTCTCATAACCAAACTGAAATTGTCTTATTTCAGCATAATTTTGTACATTTCTTATTGATATTATATGTGTCCATTTAAGATTGAAAATTAACGGAGTCTGCTTGTCAATGGAAACTATGTTTTTGAGTGTGTAAAGGTACATGTAGTAGTAATATTGGTCTGGACTTGTGATTAAACCAAGGCATGATATCAAACTCTCACAGGAACATGAGTGATGGTGTAATGAACTGCTGTAATTCATACTGTGGTCTTATGGGGATAGTACAGGTTGAGGTGAGGATTCAGCCTTTAACTTTTTTTTTTTGCAAGATAATTCAGAAACCACGATATGAAATGTTAAAGAACTCATATGATTCTAAGAGGAATTCAAAGTTCATTTGAGAATCGGTTTTGAAATGACTGAGATATCCAAAAACAAAGTAAAAGAAAGCAATCTTAATAAAAGCTTGGTCCTACCATTTGTTAGGAGAAGATGGGTGATGGCCCTGTCTTTCTGATTTTGACAGTTTTTGTGATAATTTTACTCTTTCAGATCCTGATCACAGAGTAAAAAGGTTGCTGTCAAACTTTGATTTGATTGACTGGATGCTGTCACTTTAGGAATCATTCATATTGACAAACTTTCAACGTGCAAAGCTTTACTATGAAGAAATACACAGATTTATAAAATACTGGGAAGACATTAAGTCATTTCTTCTATAAATGTTGTCTGTAAATTGAATAAAAATGAGCCATTACAGAGAGTTCATAGCAGGTGTGTTGCTACTCAAGCATGATTTTGGGGAAGCTTGGGTCCTGTTGCATTAAAGTCAGGCTCAAACGTAAGCCAGAAATCAAATATAAGTCTCTGAATACTCAATTCTGATTGGCTGATAGGTGACTTATGTTTGATTTTCTCACTTATACTTGATTGCCTCTCTTTATGTAACAGGGCCCTGGTTATTACTATTTACTATTTTTATCATTTTGTTATGTCAATCCCAATTTGAAGCTCTGGTCCTAAAAGGGGTATAATGATCTTGTCATGCTGCACTTGTTAGGTTGTGAGAGAAATAGATTAAGCCCCTAATGAATGTCATATATGAGTCTAATGTGACTGCATTATCCACCAGATAACCTAATCCTCCCAGTAATCCTCCCCAATCCTGCCTACGTCTGGTCTTCCCCTTACCCCTCATCATTCCCAGGAAACATTTTGTATAGTGACTGATCACTTTGTTGCCAGATACTTTTCACTGAAAAAAAGATAGATGCATACAATGTTGGACTCTTGTTTTGTCCAGTGATTTCAACAACTCATGATTGTTTAACTGTTTTTGTTGGTAATGAATGAACCAGGCTACTTAACCCGTTGAGGACGAGTCCCGAGTATACTCGGGCAGTATACTCGGGCAGGTGTCTACTGTATAGGAAATGCGAGTTGTAGCAAAATCAGTCCATCCGTAATGGATTGATAGTGTATGATTGCAACTGGTATTAATACAGTAGATGTGTCTGAAATAAAGACTACTTCCTCAACAGGTAGGTGAGCTCAGCTTTGAAAAAATAATATTCATGTGAGCTGGAATGTGCCTCCTGACAATTTGCTCCGATTCAGATCTTAATCTATCATTCAAGCCCATTAACTGGTCAGGAGCGCACCCTGCTGCAATGCTGCAGCCCTGACCTCAGTAAGGTCAAAGGTCACTTGAGGTCTGTCTGGTGTGAGACTGTGGTTTGACCTTGGATCCCTATTAAGAGTGACAGACAGCAATGGAAACCTGAGATTTCCCCCAGCTAGTCTCAGACTACATCCTATGCCACTGCTGTGGAGAAGGCAAGAAAACAGGGCAATTTCTGTACCGAGAGAGCGGCAGCTTTCTGTACCTTCCTTATTTTTGCTGCATGAAAGGATATTCGCATGATAGTATATTTCCTATATGCAGGTGTGTCATTGCTGTATTTTGTAATACAACTGAAGAATCAGTGTAATCTGCTATGTTTTGAAGATGATTAAAAGAGTAATGTCAGAAGGAAACGTGTAAGCAGTTAATATTACAGGATTGCAACAGTTCAATGAAGAAAGGAATCAAGATACACTGTACACAGATAACGTGATTCCTGCTGAGATATGAGTAAAGTGTAGTTCAATACTTGGGCAGCATACTGCATACAACACGCTACATACCATGGGTCTGTGTAGGTTAGATCAAATCATGGAGCTACAGCTCTCCGTGATCTAATCAGTAAATTGTTAGGAAAGAAAGGACTAGAGTGTAATTTCTGGAGTCAGCTGACCAATGGATACAGTAAATGTAGAACATTCTACTGTGTGAACATTTTTTTTTTTTTTTTTTTGGGGGGGGGGGGGCAAATTTTATGCTCTACTGAATGCTCCGGGGAAAGTAAGCTCCTGGGTTCAACTTGTGTATAAATGGGGTGAAAAATACTTTCTTGTATTGCAACCTAGTTAACTTAAAGACTTTAAAAGTAGCCATATGTGCAAGCAGGGAGTTGGGGGGGGGGGGGGGTTACTGTTGAACAACAAGATGTTGACTGGGGTATGGGACTCTGGAAGGTAGTGACAGCTCTGACCCATTGTGAAATGACCTGCTTTTTTTTTTCCTTCTTTCTCTTGTGCAACATCCTGCTTGACCATTATGGTCTTTCTTCACTTTGTAGCCTGTTTCCCCCCCCCCTCCCCACTGGTCATCTGTTTTTGTTCCTTTTTTTCATGTTTTTATGCTTTTCCCTTTTATCAAGCTTTTGGTCTGTCATGGCCCACTGGTCATCTGTTTTTGTTCCTTTTTTTTTTCATGTTTTTATGCTTTTCCCTTTTATCAAGCTTTTGGTCTGTCATGGCCTTCATCAGGATCTACCTATATGTACTACCTATACTTCACAATGAAACACCACACACATTCCAGTCAGGATTAATATTATCTGTTTCTTTGTTATATGATGTTGCTGCTGTTTTCTTCTCGTTTACACTGTCATCAGAAAGAGGAATAGCTGATGATGAAAAAAAAGAAAGAGTCCAATAAAAGTACAAGTGTAGTAGACCAGTGAGCTCAGATTGATAATGAGAGAGTTCCACGTAGGACCATCACATTTAATATGTAATTAGAGCACAATGGTATCGTGGATTAGACTGTAGATTTGTAAAACATGTCTTGGATTCACATCCTGCTGATGACGGGTTTGCCACAATAGTCCTCCTGTACATACACACCAGAAAGAAATGGTTTTTCTTTGTTTGAAAATTGATTTTTGCTAAGCAATGCAAAACCCTTTCATTCTTGTGTTAGGACACACACACACGAAAAGTTAACTTGATAAAAAAAAAAAAAAAAAAAAAATCAGACTGTCATGATAATTTGCATCCCACAGTATGTGAACTGCATGCAAAAAAAAAAGTTTGTTTGTGTATTTTTAAAAATCCCACGATGAAATACAGGCTGTACCCCACACAAGGTCCCTGTACTAGGGTGCATGGATTATTCGTGCTCTGGTAATTGTTTAGGCATGCGAAGTTCAGAGATTTAAAGTGTTCTTGAATCATATTTTTCTTTTTGGCCACCTTTTTGGTTTTGTTTGAGGTGGCAAATAAGATTGATTTTTGATGAGTGATCCAAAAAGCGAAAATTCTTGTTTGTGAATAGGTCTAATGTTCCTTAGGACTCTGGAGTATAAATGGGTACTTGGGAATGTTCCGGTAAAATGATAATGGCAGGGTCTTCTTGTAGAGGGATTGCAACATGTAAGAGGCTAGCCTGGGTAAATAAGACCATGATTAATATTATCATAAATGGCAGAAGAAGTAAACATCATGTATCAATGACTAAGAATTGTGGACAGTGCACTTAGCCTGCGGTATTCCTCAGCAAGATATTCTGCCTGTCTCTTGTGTTGCGTCTAGCGGGGAATTCACTATAAAGAAAGGTGTACCACAGAATCCACGCTATTTGACTCTGTTTGCTGCATTCTGGCCTCAGCTTCAAAAAGTTACTATGAACTTTGACGGGTATGTTTCTACTTCCAGTATCATTCTAATGGAAAGTTAAAAGAGATCTTTTACTGTGACGGATACATTCCATATTCCCAAGCAAATAAGCCATTTTGTATCATAAAACTTGAAAAAATGTCTTTACCTTTGCTTTAGAAAGATACTTGAATTGTGAGGAAACCCTTGGTGATAATGAGTTATTCTGTATCAAGTTAAAGTAGATGACATTTTTGCTCCCCTTCGACTTCTACTCGAAATCTGAGCAAGGGTCAACCCCCACCCCTTGCCCATGTACATTGTATAGCTTTGGCCATCATGTGAACCTGGTAGTGGAAGTACTCTGTGATTAAGTTTCAGGGACTTCTAGGAATAAGAGAGATTGAGACAGAACACAGAGAGATAGGTGACAACATAACACACACCATGCATGACACAAAGCTGAAGAATGATCTTCAGTGAAGGTCAAGGGATAGTGTTACTAATGCCGTAAAATGAGACCTCGACGAAGGGAAAACAGAGATTTAGTATGATGCCTGTAAGCAGGAGTTAGTATTTGGCCATATTCAAACTGGTTGAGAAACGTGATTACAATGCTGAATTACAATTATGATTGCACATTACAATTAGAACTATTGTCTGTACACATGACCAAAGAAAGCTTTGTAGATTCTGCGGTTTTGACTTTCAGAGTGAGGAGGGGAGGTGTGGCTTTTTTCGGAGTTCTTATCAATCACTCTTAGGGTTGTGATAGGGTTTTAGGTTTAGTTTGATTAGTGGATTAGGATTAGGGTTAGAGTTATGTTTGTGGGTAGAATTCATGTCTGGCGTAGCGTGCAGATATTTCATGGAGCAACTTTCGCAGGAACAAATGTCATGGAACCGTTTTTGAGACATTTAGAGTTTCCACACATTCATACTTATTTGGTTTGGTTTGGTTTATTGTTTTATTTCTGCTTTTTTTTTAAAGCACAAACAAAATCATACATAACATATTACTGTAAAAGTGGATATTTTCGCGTGACTAATTTTTCGTGCTCGGCGGGGTAAGAAGAGTTTCACATGTTTTTAATTCCGCGGAATCAAGTCATCAACTGCCGGAACATATGACAAACAAAAATATTCCTGTGCTTTTATTTTCGCGCTAGTTTCGGGTTTGCGTGAAATGCGCGAAAATTTCAACACTGCGAAAATTTCCACTTTTACAGTACTTCACTAACATAGCATATGCTGAAACATAAGTGAATACAAGGTACAATATGCAATACAATCTGATTTAATGAAATAATAAACTAATATAATTATATGCTGTACAAATTATGTTGCAAAATTTCCATGTATGCATGCCATTAATATCTTGGAAATGATAATTGGAGAATCACTCCTTGGCCAGTTGAGGCCTCTAAGATTTTTTTCAAATCACCACATTCACACACCAGAGTTATTGGTTTTTGCATCTTGATGCACAAATTGATTCTATTTGCCACCCTTCACACACACACTGCACCTGGGGCAAATGATAGGGAGAGTTAAAAAAAAAATCAACTGTGACTGGAACGTGACCCTGGGCATCCCAGTGTGGGGACCTACTGTGGTGAGTTGCATTATGGAATTTAACAAAAATTGACAAAGTCTCTGAGTGCCATTCACACACACCACACAGGGCAAATTATCATGGTATTTGAAAAAAAAAAAATCAGGCTGGACTGATTTGTCCATTGCAATGGAGATCAAGATTTTTTTTTTTTTTCTTGTACCTACACATTGGTCTTTGCATCGCCTTGCAAACATCAATTTTCAAAAGCCATTTATTTTTATTTATTTATTTATTTGTTTATTTATTTATTTATTTACTTATTTATTGATTCATTCATTCATTTGTGTGTGTGTGTGTGTGTGTGTGTATGTGTGAATACAGCCGTCAAGATTGATTTGTGCATGTGTTTGAATGGTTTGACTTCCCAGACATGGCTGAGGAGTTGGAGCTTACTTTGACCTTGTGATTACTTCCGGCCATGGTACATACATATTCTCACGTACTCTTGCATGTTGCATACGAAGATTGTGTGTTGGATTGGCAGTCCATGAGTTAGTTATAGCTGTTGCAAAGAATATCCTTTTTAAATTTTCAGTGAGTAGACTTACTTCAGTGTCCAAACTTTTGGTAACTTTAGAAGAGATTGGAAATGCATTTCAAATACATTTTTACAACCATACACTTTGTTTGGTGTGAAATATCTGTATGTATTGAAAGAGAAATCATACTAGGTTGAAGAGCAATTGATCCAGTCGATCTCTTATGAGTGAAGGTTGAGCTCTCACACCCCCCTCAGAAAAAGAGAAAAGAAGAAACTATCTGCCTGTCATAATGAGAAATATTAGTTGATGACCACATCAATGGAGTTAATATCCTGCCTTGTGCTGTGTGCTTTGATAGCATTTAACATTCTGGTCTTGCTTATCAGCGAATCAGATACTTTCATAGATACTGTAAGAGAGGAAATGTAGCTTGCACGTCATGTGAGTGCCTCAGGATACGACGTGCAGTCATGCGTCGGATGTTTCTAATGTTTTCTAGATATGACAGGGCAGTATGATTCTTAGTAGGTTTTGTTCTGTGCTTCTACCGATCATGTACATAACTTGATATATGCTCCTTTGCGTTTGGGCAAAATTTCCAGAGCATTTATGGTGAAATGCAAATGATGAAGAATACGAACATCCGTTGGTGTCTTTGTCGAGTGTGGAAATATATTTAGATTAGTATTTTCAGATAATTTCGTAGTCATATATGTATAATATTGCGAAGTTTAAAAGAATTTGCACATGTTACGAGAGGAGAGTTCAAACTCTCGAGATCAAGATTATGAAGGGTTACTAGCCTAGTGATGAAGATCACCCACCATCTGTGGTAAAAGTTGGGGGTTTAAAAAAGGGGGCAAGCCCAATTTGAGCCAACTTGACAATTTGTACAAGTTGCGCAGTGCCAAAATTTTTTCGCAGAAATTGCACGAGGAGGAAACGAGGGGAATAGCGACCCCGGCAAAGGAATGACAGTTGTGGTGATGATGACACTGAAATTCTGCTAATCAGGTTAGTCTTTTACTCCCTTTTGTTAAAAGGGAGTTTGCGTTCATTCTTTTAGACATCCATGAAGAGTAGTCTTGGATAAGCAGACAGTTTTTATTCCAAGCATCAAAGTGTTCATGTTTTTCTATTTCTTTTACTCTTCAACATATCTTGATGGATAAATGCATGTGTAGAGCAACCTGTCAGTCTCTTAAAGCTTTGAATCAATCTGCAATCATTAGGAGAGCCATCATTAAATTGTTTTGAAAATTAAAATTATTTGAGACAGTCACACAACTATTCCCTGTCTTGACACCATTGATGCATTATTGACTATATCCTTGAAGGATACTTTACTTTTTCATGGGAAATGACATACATTATTAACTTGGCTACAGTGCAAAGTATGTTCAGTTCATGATAGCATGAAATGGCTAATCCATATGCATCAAGAAAAGCATACTCAAATGATTTTCTTTAGATGTAAGCAAATGAGTACAACTTCTCATTTTGTTGTTGTTGTTGTAATAATCTGATTGATGTTTCATTTTCTTTTGAGTGGAGTAAATCTCATTAATTCTCCAAATTGTCATATGCATGATGTTTAGTCTTTCTACTTGAATAAAACTCATTTTCTGTACACTTGAAAGTATTTCTGTCCCAAAATTATGAATGGGCAATATAAAAGAGTATGCATTATACTCTCAAAGACAAACATAAGGGGAAGTGAAATCATTTCTTTGTGTTCTTTGTATGTAGTATACATGCGATATAGATCAAGATTATTTTCGTAGTTTTCTGTAAAAACAGAATCACATCTGTCATGTGATCGCTAATATTTCAGAGTCTCATGTGAGATTTCTTTTACCCCAGTGTTCATACATTTGCCAGGAATGCTTCAATAGTGATGAAGCTATCCACTGTGGAGTGCATGCACAGGATTCTTAAAAACCAGAATTTGTCTGGTAAAGAAAAATGTTGGAAACAAATGATCACTAACTATTTTTGAAAGAAGAGAGCCAGTGGCGGATCCAGAGGGGGCGCAACCAGCACACGCCCCTCCCCCTGTATTTTTCGTTAAAAACAAAAGAAATAAAAATAAAAAAATAAAATGAAACCCGGAAGTGGCACCAGAAATATTAGTTGCGCCCCCCCCCTTTACAGAATTCCTGGATCAACCTCTGAGAGCTGTGTGTTTGAGGTTATGAGCCACAGAGTTGTATAGACAAGTCAGTTCAAGTTATTTTGGCATTCATGGAAACATTTTTAAGAGAACAAACATGGATATTTCTTGAAATATCCAGTGTGTCTTGTCTGGTAAGGAAAGAGGTATGAAGCAAATGATAACCAAATATTTTACTTTGAGTGAGGTGTATATGTAAGGTAATGAACCGTAAAAAGTATGCAGAAGAGTCAGTTCAGCTAAGTTCATTTTTTTTTCCAGCATTCATCAAAACATGGAGACAACACACATTTATAGGCAGGTACCATCACTGATTTAAATGAGAAGACCAAGCTGAAGATGTGCTGTACATACTAAGACACATCCACAATGAGAGAGACCAAAAAAACCCCAACTCTTTGGGCTTGTTTGGATTGAAATTGTCACATTGAGAAGTATATATTTTATTACGCGAGAATGGGGTCTAAACGCTGAGACAACTGCGCGTACTCCAGTGGTGACAGCGAATTGTGTGCTAACGAGCCTGCCTCGTCTGGGGTCAATAACGAGGAAGTCTCCGATTTCCGGGCTGGGATCTGCCGATGGGGGCCCCCTTCGTGAAAACCAACTCCCCCCCATTCCCTTCACTCATTTGTACCTCCTCCTCTGCCTCCTCCCTCTCCCTTTAAATGCTTTGAATGTCACATGGATTGCAGCTAGAGACGTATAATGTGTCTTGTAATCAACCGTCTACTCCAGATCTCTGTTTGATTTGGCAATGTCATACATGATCGAACATGCCCAGTAACATAAATATGAATATAATAATTTCATTCCATACCTCTACCCCCCCCCCCCATCACCTGCTCCATAATACCCTCCCTTCTTTTCACCTATGATACTGATGTGGCATTTTCCCCCAAGGCAAATATAATTTGCATAGATACCAACTTTTCTGCTTTTGAAAAAATGGGGAGTGCAGAATGCAGAATGTCCTCAAAGACAACAGTTTGACATGGAGTTATCCTCCCTATCCCCCCTTCTTTGCATTGGCAGCCTTACTCTTTATTCTTTAAAAAACAAAAAAGAAAAAAAGAGAAAGGACAAGTAAGAGGGGAAAAAAACCCAGCATGTAATGTACAGCTCCTGCATGAATGTCTGGCACCAGATGTTAATAAGCAGCACTTCCGCTGTATAGGATATCCGTACATGTGCCCACATTGCCAAGGGGGGAAGGACTGTTGCCTCATTCATTTCTAATTTAGAAGCCCTACCATCTTTAACCCCCTCCGCTCCCCACCAAGCCCCCCTCCCCACCCCACCCCGCCTTCTTGACTGATTAAGTTTTTATTCATTTCTTTGAAGGATGGTAGTGATGGATGACTTCACTTCTCTCTCTCTCTGTTTATTTTGCCCTTTAACCCACTGAGGACAGGCCCGGGTATACTCGGGCAGGTGTCTGTGGGATATGCCTGTTGTAGCAAAATCGGTCCGTCCTCAACGGGTTAAGCCTGGCTAGGAGGAGAAGAGGAGGGGGAGGGGAGGAGGAGGAAGGGGAGGAGGAGGGGGAGAAGGAGGAGGAGGAGGAGGAGGAGGAGGAGGAGGAGGGGGAGAAGGAGGAGGAGGGGGGAAGAGGAGGAGGAGGGGGAGAAGGAGGGGGAGAAGGAGGAGGAGGGGGAGAAGGAGGAGGAGGAGGAGGAGGAGGGGAGGAGGAGGAGGAGGAGGAGGGGGAGAAGGAGGGGGAGAAGGAGGAGGAGGGGGAGAAGGAGGAGAAGGAGGAGGAGGAGGAGGAGGAGGAGGAGGGGGAGAAGGAGGAGGAGGGGGAGAAGGAGGAGGAGGAGGGGGAGGAGGAGGAGGAGGGGGAGAAGGAGGGGGAGAAGGAGGAGGAGGGGGAGAAGGAGGAGGAGGAGGGGGAGGAGGAGGAGGAGGAGGAGCTATGAGGGGTGGAGCTTGACAACTACTGTTTGAAAAGTTTAGCTAAGACTGAATGGGGAAGAAAATTGTTCCCCTACTTGATAGAACTGGTTGTCCTGCATACAAATCATAATTCGTTCAACAAGTTAGTCTACAAGAAGAAAATGTAGACCCCGAATTCACAAATTAGTCTAAATCAGATCTATGGCTTAAATCTACTCCATGGACCAAAACAAGTGCAAAATAGGCATGCATACCCTTCATGTGCACATATCAACTTGCATTTATTATTATGTTTGTTGACATATGGGATATCTAATGCACATTTACACAGGCGGAATTTTTGTATTCCATGCTTAAATTAGACTACCTTTGTGAACTCGGGCCTTGGATGTTAGAATTGCAAGCTGACTGTCTTTTCATTTGTACTGTACATCACTTGTAAACTAATGGATGTAGTTAAAACTCACTAATGGACAAATTCAAAAGATTTGTCTTGTTGTTTCTCATTTTGATAGTGATCTAATTCACATTCTAACAAGGAAATCATTGAATGAATGCTAGGCACAAATAATGTTTGCTTTGATAACAGGTGGAGTTTTTAATCCACAAAATCATTAAAAAACACAAGGCTTACCTCTCCCTTTTTTTTTTCTTGCACCAAATGTCACTTGTTTAAATTTTTCCTTTAAAGTGTGTTCTCTTTTCCTTCCCTCTTTGAAGTCATACCTAAAATAAAATGATCATGCATGTTTTCCAGGTCATGCAAGTTTTTCAGGTCAGACTTAGTATTATATTAAACTCAAATATATAAAGTGTATTGAGGGGATATGCTTGCAGTATTGTTGTAATAAATTTCTACCCAATCAGCAAGTTTGATTTTTAAACTGTGTTTCTTTATTTCACTGCTTTATAAATCTCTCACCTTCTGTATGTCAAATTAGTCAGTGCAACCTGAGACCCACTCTAACATGGGAAATTTTTCAAGAGTTGATATCAAAAGTCAAAATTTGCAATGTTTGACTTTTCCTTTCACACTGTAATGAAATGATATGGGACTTAAAAGAAATAGCATGAGCTTTATGCTTCCTCAGCATGCATGTGCAACTTGCTCTACAGTATACTGCACAGATACAATGTACCCTGGCTACATAGCTGGCAGCACATTTTGTATCTGGCTGCAGGGAGTAATGTGAGTATGGAATTGCAGTCATGTGACAGACACTGCAAGTTGTATGCCATGAGGATTCACACAGCAGATTGTCACAGCAAACTTCCATGTGAAGGTTAAAAAAAAAAAGGTGCAATCCAACCTTTGATTTTTTATTATTATTTTTTTTTGGCGATGTTTCAGGTAGTTTTTTTTTTTTTTTTTTTTTTTTTCACAGTCGCATAGCAACTTTCACAGCAGTGTAAACAATTTTTCTATCATGTTACACTTTGCTATTTTCAAAGTGAATGTCGCTTATATTGGAGTTATAAAAAGATGTGACTAATCAAAATAATACCTAAAGAAGAACTGTACCTATAGTCAACTCTGATAGATAAGATAAGCAGGATAGCAATATCACAGTATTGAATCCATGGTCCAACATGATAGCATACTCGGTATTTTCCTGTAGGTGGTCTCCTCTTAATTGACATTACATTGATCCTCCTGCATTCTAATTGATCAGCAAGTTTCCGATAATGGTCAGTTTTGCATATCATATATCTGATGATAGCAATGTATAATTTAAGTTAATATTTTGAGTCTCCATTTTTAGATAAAAAGGAGTTGTCTTTCAGGGCATAATATGAGTTTGAGCAAAAAATTCTCTGTCAGTAATTTCAAGAAGAGACTGTAGGACACCTAGAAGTATGTGTTGCCTAAACAAGCAAGAACTCTCTGTACCATGGTCTAAGTTTTCTAATCTTAAAGAGTTTGCAACAGAAACGGTGATTTAAAGGTGCAGTTTCCAAACTTTGGAGTCACGATATCCTGTCCTTAAAATGCAAGTGTTGCCCGGCCCCTCCCTCCCCCCCCCCCCCCCACGAAATGAAATGTAAGGCTGAGTCCGATACTTCCTGTGAAGGGTGGGGAAATCACCTGTCTCATCTGTCACACGGAGTCCAGCGTGAAGGGGTGAGTCATCTCCCTGACTGAGGGGCAACTCCGCTCGCTCCGGTACGCCACGCTGCCGGGCGATGATGTAAGTCAGCCGGCAAAGTTTGCCTGTGTGATGTCACTGTGCGCACCCTCAGCTCACAGTCGTGAAAGCTTGAGGGAGGGGATGCTCAAGTGTAAGGGGCAGTGGGGAAGGGAAGGTGAGGCAGTGGGGAAGGGAAGGTGAGGGGGTCTAACTTGGGAAGTTTTTCTTTTCACTCGCTCCTGCCTTTGTCCCCTTACCTTGGTGTTCTCTTTCTCTCTCTCTATCCCTTGACTCTCTCTCTCTCTTTTTGTTTGTCTTGACTCAGAAAGTTTGTTTGTACTCATCTTAAAGGGCCAGTTTGTCTTCAGTAATTGAATAAACCAAGATAGCAATAATAATAATACCCCAATTGAAATGAATTATGCCAGGTGATATCAAAGTTATGTCTTTGAGTGTTGGAAATTTGTTTGATTTATACCAGTCTGGTGGAAAACATCCATCTTTAAAAAGACCCTGTATATAATGGCCACCTGCCTGTCATGGCCAGTGGCCACCAGTCTAATATCCTGTGCAACAGTAGACATTCAACTGTGTATAGTGGCTGCAGACCTATATGGAACAGCAGCCGAGCCGATAATTCAGTGTGTTTTTCTGCCTTGCCGTCTTGCTTGTCATTCATGGTGAACAGCTTAAAGGGAAGATAAACCCCAAGAGCAATGTGGATTGAGTGAAAGCAGCAACATTAGTAGAACACATCAGTGAAAGTTTGAGGAAAATCGGACAATCAATGCAAAAGTTATGAATTTTTAAAGTTTTGGTGTTGGAACCACTGGATGAGGAGACTACTAGAGGATATGACGTATGAGTGGACAACAATACAAAGAAAATATAAAGGAAATTCAACAAAAATTCACTTTTCTAGAATCATGAAAGAGCAATGGACCAACCTCTTTCAGAAAGCAGGGGGAATAATTGCTACCCTTAACATATGTCAATATCAAGTTGATGGAATTTGTAATTTTCATGAAAAATGGATTTTTGTAGAATTTTCTTTATAATTTCTTGGTATTGTTGTCCACTCATACATCATAACCTCTAGTAGTCTCCTCATCCAGTGGTTCCAACACCAAAACTTTAAAAATTCATAACTTTTGCATTGATTGTCCGATTTTCCTCAAACTTTCACTGATGTGTTCTACTAATGTTGCTGCTTTCACTCAATCCACATTGCTCTTGGGGTTTATCTTCCCTTTAATTATCACCAGTGCTGCATTCACCTGCTACTTACTTTTAAAGCATTTACTCTAACATACATGTACCTGTAGATACTTCTATGTGCATACAATTATAATGTATCTACAGTATGTATACCTATGAATGGTGCAAAAATAGAGAATGTCGGAGAACCTGTCTACAGTGAACACCTGTATATAAAGGCCACTCTTTTCATCTCCCTTGGGTGGCAGCTATAGATGGGTTTTACTGTAATTCTTACGTGTATATCTATTCAAACTACAGTTTACAGCTTGGCTTGGAAGAGTATGAGGAGACAAGAATGCCAAGGACGCCATTTTAGATTGATATTTAACATTTTTTTTTTTTTTGCCCTTAGGACCATGCCAATTTATCTTTACATCCGATGACATAAATGGTATCCCGGGGTACCAAACAAAAATCAGCCATTTTGTTGAATCATTTATTTTTTTAAAAAGGTTGTACCCTGGGTGCCAAAAAGAGGAAATTATTTTGGAGCTGGAGCTAGCGCGCGCTAGCCACTGCACTGCACTGCACTAAAGCACACGCTAGTGGTATCGCAGCTTCCATGCACGCATTGTATAACATGCAGTGGCATGGGAATGCTATTTACACGCACACACAGTGCATGCATTTTTCTCTGGCTGTCCTCGAGTGGACGTGAGGTGGCGCTACACAACGCGGTTACCTGGGGTACTACGGTACCCCGGGGTAACACGTGATGCATCTTATATAAATAATGAGAGAGAGCGGGAAAGAGAGAGAGAATTTTCGTAACTGTTGCACAAGAGAGGGAGAGGGAGGGAGAGAGGTTGAAAGAGTTGGGGTTAGATGCTTGATTAAATGTCATCAATAGATGCAACCAGTGGACAGCTTCAAACACTTTGTAACCACAGGTATGAAAGTTTCAAGTTCAAGTTTAAGTATATATTTTTTTCTCCATCACAACATAATCAATTGCACATATGCACAAAGTAAATGAAATCAACTATATGCTTTACTATACATTAATGTTCTGCAAACCTTATGGGATTACTCCATTATGGAGTACTGCAAAAGTGGAAATTTTCACGACATAGAAATCTTTGCGACATAGCTTCTGCATGGAATTTCATGTGCAGTTGGTGACTTGATTTGTGTCTAATCAGTTTCTGAACTTTTGGACTGTTTAAAAGTCCATTTCAGTAAATGCATTTTTAGGAATATGTTTACCAGTGAGTTTTATCATAATCATGAAAACCATCCTTGACTGCTGTAAGGGAGGTGTGTTCTTAGAGACAAGTACAAGAACTGATTATTAGGCTCTAGAAATCATTCTTTGAACCAAGCCTTTCCAACAATGTATACATTACTAAACTGCTGGTTTCTTTAAAATATACTTACTGTTATAGTTGTTTAAAAATTCTGGATCCATCTAGAATTTATTGGGATTTCTTTTCACTCATTGAATAAAATAGTGTGACTGTCTCCATTTGCTGGTACCATTCCATTCTATTAATTAAAGATATAAATAGATATTGAGGTTTGACCAGGAAGTTTTAAGATACACATTGCAAAAGAGATGTGAGTGTTGTACCATATGAAACACGTGATGCTGTTCTACCTATAGCTGCTTTCTCATCGGGATGTTTCTGTCTATTACCTCATACTAAATTTTTATGAATTTGTCACTTTGTGTAGGTGTATGTGTTATGTGTTAAAGGTATGTGTAGGTGTATGTGTTATGTGTTAAAGGTATGTGTATGTGTATGCGTATGTGTATGCGTATGTGTATGTGCATGTGTATGTGTATTTGTATGTGTATGTGTATGTGTGTATGTGTGTGCGTGTGTATGTGTATGTGTATGTGTATGTGTATGCGTATGCGTATAGGTAAATGCGTATGCGTGATGTGTATGCGCATGTGTATGCTTATGTGTGTGTGTATGTGTATGTGTATGTGTATGCGTATGCGTATGCGAATGCGAATGCGAATGCGTATGCGTATGCGTATGTGTATGTTTGTGAATTACATTCAGCCTACCCGGAACATTTACATGTATAATAATAATAACATATGATTTGTGTATACCAAAGTGAATTCATAGAGTGAGGGACTCATTTTGGATACATAAAAAAATATGTTTTACCTCCAGCCTCTGAATGCCCTTTGAAGCATGACAGAAATAGCAGTATCTTTTAATACTGAGGACCTAGATTTGCCCTTGGCCCAAATATATGAAATTAAATCTGTCTGAAGCTGTACTTGAAGTACATATGTATGATTGTGTGTATATGTGTGTTCGAAAGAGCATTTATATCTCTCATTAAATTCAAAGTTATTAGAGATAAAATGTAACAATAAATGCAATTTAATGACTTCCTGTTCTCTGTGATATCCTACCTTCATATGATTTCTTTCTTGTTTTTTGTTTTTGATGTTATTACCTGTTGCACACTTGGTTTCTTTATGTCACTGAAAGTCAAGAAAGTTGACTTCATGAAATGTGCCCTTTTTTATTACTATTATTTTTTGGAAACATGTATCAGAGTGTGAATGGTGAAGTACAGTAGACCTTCTGTTTTGGAGGTAGTGGTCAAGAGTGAAAAGGTCAAGTTTAATTAATGCTTTGTCCAAAGATAAAGTGTCTTGTCTGTTAGGTTTGATGTAGAGTGAGTACGTTGTAGCCTTGCATGTTTTTTTTCCTCTTTTTTTTTTTTTCGAGGAACAGCTGAAGGAAGTGCCCCTGCTGAATGTGGAGTCCATGGTAATATCATTACAACTTTGTGATGTCATAAGGTGGCCAAATGGCAAACCCAATAGTGCGATGACATGCCAATTTTTGGTGCGGATGGGGCCAATTTAGCGCTAGAGGAGGGCAGGGCCACGGGGGCATGCTTATAATGCTCAAGGAATGTTGGTCTTGACAGAAAAATGCTGCCTCACCTCCAGATGTATGTTTCGCCAGTGCTTCAGAAGAGCTGCATGCTGCAATTGTCTCTCGCTAGTAAAGATGTAATTAGCTCACATTTTGTGATGAGTGACGACAGAAACAAATGTTTCGATTCCTCTCCCCACAAGCTGCTGTTCTCTATCTAATTTAGGCAACGTTTTCAATCTGTTCAAATCAAATTCAGTGCTTAGAATAGCAAGAGTCAGTGTCTAGTTTAAACTGTTGCTTCCAAGTCTAGCAATGAGAGAGAGAGAGGGTAAGTAAAGGATATATTTTGGCAGATTTTTCTCAACGAGTCTAGCATTTATATCACACCAATATTATATATCTACCAATCCCACTTTGGAATTGTAACAACCTTAATACCTGTAATCCTGATCTGAAGACACTTTTTTCTTTTCCCAGCAACTTTGTGAATGATGTGTGACACATTGTGGGAGCTGGGCACCTTTAAATGTTTCTACAGATAAATGATGCTATGTAATTGCTGTTTCATCATCATCATCATCATCATCATCATCATCATCATCATCATCATCATCATCATCATCATCATCATTATCATCATCAATTATATCATCAAATCACCAAAGATAGAATGTCCATGGTGTTTGTATGGGAACGGGAGATAACGTAAGTAAAAAAGAAAGGTTTACATAAATATTGTTTATTGTAGCTGGTAACTACATGCTTGTACAACACAATCTAATATGATCAAAATTTAAGTCTCCAGCTAGATTCTCATCATGTCCCTAATCTCTAAGATTTACTATGTTTTAAACCTTGATGATTATCCTGTAGTCCTAACTGCGATGTGAGTCCACATGACAGCTAATCTTACAGATTAACCTTTCGAGTAAAAGTCCCACTTGATGATACGTGCAGTGCTAGCGATAAACTGGATAATATGCGATGATAGAGTAAGCAATGTACAACAGTCGTTGGAGCTTGACCCGGAAGCTAAGGGGGAATAGGGTTCACGGAGAGGGCACGCTGACTTTTAAGGTCATTGGATTATCCTGTCCACACAACACTAAACCATGAGTGGGGAACCCCCCCCCCCCCAGCTTATTGATAGAGTATACGAACCCTTGCTTTTTCACGCAAGACGCCATCTTCAGACAGTGTTGTGGTACATTTTATATGAAAATGTATTTATAAGGGCTATGACAGCCGAAATTGATTGTGGTGTTATTTGTCTTTTTTATTTTGTAGGGATATTGATAATTGGTCATTAATAAAGCATGTGATGACCATGAATCTATGTTGTACGTAGTAACTAGGGACTCATCATTCCATGTTCATGAATTTTCTTCAACAAATAAAAATTGTTCACATCTTTGAAAAGATGGTGCATTAATTATAATTTGGAGAAGAGTTTTGCTACAAATGCCAACTTTTTTTAAAGACCGACATTAATTTTTAAACCTGAGAATAAAGACAGTGCTACAGATTTGTAAAAATTTGAACAAGTCAGAGATATTATGACAGATTTTTGACATTTCGGCTGACAAAAAAAAAAAATGTCTGGAGTAACTTCCTGTAGATTGGATGATACATAGAGAATATTTTCTTTGACCTACTTACTAGTACCTTTAGGAGAGTCCTCAAAAGTAGATCCTTCGTGCATCAAGAGAATGTGAAATCAGTAACATGTCTTTCACAAAAATATGAAGGATGAGTCTATTATGGTTCACACTGGATACAGTTTAGATGACTTATTGGATTCAAAGTCACCACAATTTCTGAAGATCCTTTTGACAGCACTGGAATCTTCTTTAGGCTGTTACTTTTATTTTATGTAAATCTGATGCAGAATAGTGTTCATGAGTTTCATTAGATGCCCCCATCTGAGACTAAAAAGAATGATACTGATAAAACTTATTAGCAATCACGTTTCTGAAACTTTTTTGCAAAACATGTTTAGAGATGGGGAGTGTTTCGTCACTGAAATGAGTCCCTCATGAATGCCAACTGCAAACAGCATTCCATATGACAGCTGTGTAACAAACTTCATCACCTGTCAATCACAAATGGCAGTCTTTCAGCACTCTCTTGTAAGAGTACATTTATGAATATATACAGTGAATGCAGTAAAATTCAGTAAGAGTGAATGTAGCATCAAGCTGAACTTCCCCATCTCATCATGTATTACAGATCAAACTGTCTAAACATACACAGCAGTGGCGGATCCAGGGAGGACCGCACTAGGTGCATCCCCCCTTTATTTTTTTTTTTAAACAAAAGAAATGAAAAGAAAAAAAATGGGGGGGGGGGGGGAGGGTGCATCCGCCCCCTGTTAAATTTTGTAAAGATGCCCCCACTTTACGGAATTCCTGGATCTGCCCCTGCACAGTGTACAACCCTTGTACAATGCACCCAGAATTGAGGAAAAATTCAAGAAGAGACTTACTCTCTAAAAAAAAATTGAGTGAAAATATTCACTCTTGAAGGAGTGAATAAAAAAAAGAGTGAATTTAGAGTGAAATTGGAGTGAATTTTGAGTGAAAATGTTCATTTTCACTAATCTTGGAGTGACCTCAGGGATCACTCAAAGATTTTGGAGTGATCCCTGAGGTCACTCTGAAACGAGTGAAGATGAACATTTTCACTCAAAATTCACTCTTTTTTTGTATTCACTCCTTCAAGAGTGAATATTTTCACTTGATTTTTTTTAGAGAGTAAAGAGAAGGAGAGACAAGACTTTAATATCATGACACTCTGTGATTAAGAAGTGTCAGTTTATGATACTGTAATGAGACCATGGAAAAGTCATTGTGATTTTATCATGTTTGGACATCACTTCATCTGAGACAGAGGGCTATATTGTGTGGTGTTGCTATGACAACAAACATTTGCTGGTAAAGATAAACTGAAAGACATGTTGATGGCAGTTTTAATTACACACCACAAAATGACATGTGACAGGTGTATGACAGCTTTTATATCATGCTGCACAGTGTAACACAGTCACACCAGAGCAATATGACTATGTCAACCAGTTGACTAGAATACTGCTGCTGTAAATATTCTCATTATTCAGATGAAGTTCAAAGGTTATAACGTGCAATCTAAAAGATTGACCTTTTCAAGCAGAAATTATTTCTTAATTTATCTATGTATTCCTTTTGTACTTTCTTATTGTTATGTAGTGTTACTTCCTTGAAATGTGGCTGAAAAATGACCCTCGTTAAGAGCCAAAAAAATTTCATGCCGCGAAAAAGACCATCAGCTTCATTTCGCGAAATTTCATGCCATGAAAATATCCTGCTTTACAGTAGATTGACAGAAGTAGGTAGATACAGAAGGAGAAGGATAGGATAAGTGAGATGGGAGAGAGAAGAGAAGAGAGAATAGGTGTACTGTCTGTGCTGTATTGTATGTAACTGAGAGCTCTGAGAGCTCTATTACAGGTGCTCTATCTGCCATAAAGCAGTGTTGTTGATGCCTGAAGCTCACAAGTTTTGGTTTAATGCGTTAACTTGAATCTCTCTACACCTGTGTGAAACATTCTCAAAGTGCAAACAAGAAGGTGACAGTGCAACCAGACAAGTGACAAAATATCTTTCTTCTCTGCCCACAGTGGGATAATCTGTTCTCTTTAGGCATTGGTGAGAATAATGAGAAGGTATCTATATGTTCATGCCAATGTGACAAACTGGTATACGTCTGTATGTGTGTGTGTGTTTGTGCGCGTGGTGTTCAGAAACATATGCGGAAGTAATCTGTCACTTGATCTGCTTCTGTTTCTCTCCTTTACTGATTTACCTATTTGTTGTTTTGTTGCTTTTATTGTGGGGGGGGGGGGGGCGGCACAGGTGCACTTCTGAAATTTGTGGTTTGAGGCAGCTTCAACATGTTTCCTTTGCTTGCAGTGCTGTGATTTTCAGCTCAGATGTTTTGTTTTCCTTATAAACACATATATCATAAAAATAGATTATAAATGAATAGAGTAAGTGAAAGGGGTTAAGGATAGAGGTGGTATAGAGAGATGAATAGACATAGATTGCTCATTTGTAATATGTTAATTTTGTATCTGAATTTTTTTGTTTTGAATTTAGTTGTTTTAGATTATTCAGGTGCATCATTCAATTCAATTAAATTCAATATATGTTTATTCACAGTAAGATGAGAACATGCAGCTCAAAAGCTGAAGTTGTTCATTTTACAAAATGCATTTGAATATTGATTTGATATCAAAGTTACATGCCTGTGTGAGTGTTTCTGAAATGTGGAATGATTGAATTTTAAAAACTAGCATGAAATGTTTAAAATACACACCATATCTTTATTGAAGTAATTGTTATTATTGTAATCGTTCTTATGACAATATTATTATAATCATTATTGATAGGGGTACTTCATAATCACTGACTATTGTTACAAATGTAATTTTTATCAATTATTGCTACAAAGTTCATTATTACCACTGTTGAGATCTCAAATATTGTCAATATCATCAGTTAGTATCACTATCATTATGATCAAGTAAGTGACTGAATGATAGTAGCAAGCTACTTTGACAACTGCCAAGATGTGATTAGTTTGTTCACATTCATAAAGTGCAGTTAAAGAGACAAAAAGTTATGCGAAAATTGTTACCCATGCATTCAATCTTATTTCTTATTTCATTGTAATTGTTATCATTGCTGAATTTTCATGTGAATATCAGCAAGATAATCAAAGCAAAGTGCCACTTCATATTCAAATTTACAGCCTTATGTAGAGTAACAGTGGCAGTATAGATATATAGTTTTACAACAACTGCGGACATTGGTTTAGCAAATTTTGGGATATGAAATTTTGACATGTTTGGTCAGCATAGTATTGTCAGTTGCAACTGCATATATATGCAAACTAGATGATGTGCTTATATAGCAGCACTCCCTTGGTTTGCAAAAAAGAATGCTATAATTTTTATTTATTTATTTATTTTTTTATTTTTTTTATTTTTTTTTTTTTTGGGGGGGGGGGAATAATTTAACAACCTCAGCCACTCAGTCATAAAGTCAGTGTATTTGTTACACCTCAGTGACATCATGATATGAGGGTTATCATTGATCCTGTGAGGTTTCATCTTAAAAAAGGTGATTTAGTTTAAGTAGTGTGTTTAGGTAGATTGAAAACTTGTGGAGCATTGACATCAGAACCTCATCTAATTTGCATACCATGTAGATGTTTCTTACCACGATTACTGGTTTTATAAACATATGAAACTTTTTCATATTTTGTTTAAAATATCACTTAAACTTTGAATGTTCTGCTGGTCTAAATTGTACTCTAAACATGACAGTTAAGTTGAACATTGTGTAGTAGTAAACCTTAGATCATTTGGTCACGAGTGTTGTAACCAAATTATGAACAAAATAAAAGAATACGTAATGTGCCACTAATTAAAGTACATAATGATGTTATATGTATAAGATAATGTCAAACAATCAGTGACTAGATCCTTTTTTTCCCTTATATCACATTCTGAACCTTGCTGTGGGTTAAAAATATGTTTGAAAGAGCCATTTTCTTAAAAGAAAAAACAGAACCCCCCCCAAAAAGTTAGGATCATGGATGCATATGACAGATTCTACAAATTACAGTAAATATCCATCACCTGCTTGGATTAGGTAGGCTTCACTCATGTAATTAGAATGTTTTTCCAAATAATATAATAATAAGTACCAGTCTGTTTGTTCCTTTTCCCAAATTCAAAACCTTTTAAAGGAATTTCAAAGCATGAATTATTGACACAGGAGTTCCTTCCTCTAAGTCTCCCCTTGCTAATTACATGTATATAGACAGTATCTCTCGCCGACTTGCCTTCAGGTTACTGAAGTCGATGTGTGGTATCCTCAAGTGAAAACCTCATTTAGAAAATATACAGCAAAGTTTGATCCATGGTCATAATGTGAGATTTCCACAGCCTCTATCCCACAGACAACATGTTATGAGGTGAAATGAATAGAAAGTAAATGAGATATCGAATAGCCTCTACTTTCATTGCATCTGCAATGTTCAAACTGTTTAGTGACCTTAACAATAATGTGACAAAGTGTATATTGCACTTGTATTGTTTCTTATATGTATTATTTGTATTTCACGTGCAGATAATTTGAAATGTATAGTAGTTTGAATCATTGGCATTGTATAAAATATAAGTCCACTGAATGTGAAGACAAAAGAGTTTGCAGAACTTAGTGTGCAAAGTTCCTATCATAACTATTACATTGTTCCAATTCTGCATACATATGCATTTTCTTTTTATTCAAATGAGTATAATATGTCATGAATATACACACTTGTCAAACATGTTCTGTGCAGAAGGAAGCTTTTGTGCTAATTGTTTTTTTAAAATAAATAACATTAGTATTCACATGTTTTGTTATCTCTTACTTTATATCCTGTTGTACCATATTTCAACTTACATATTTAGAGTCATATTTTTTTTCTCTTTATGAATATATCAGATGGAAAACCAAAAGAAAACCATTTAATGGTAATAGCAGTGCACCTTTAAGAATGGATATAAGGTTTGTAAATTGCCAATTTCCCAAACATTTGAGACCTTCAAATGAATTGAATTGAAACTTTATGAAATGTCATGATTGGAAAATGTTCCTTTTAGGTTGATGCAATAACTGGTGCCTTTGGCCATTCTAAATCTGTATGTTTATGGGATATAAACTACGCAGAGAACTGAAATGCAATATATGTGTCAACGTGACATTGTTAAGACGATGATTGCGTATGAGTGTTTGAGATGTAGAAAGAGCCACAGCAAAATAGACATTGATATCAAGAGATTCATGAGAAATACTTTGCAACTTGAAATATGATGTCATAACTTTGCAACTGTGGCTGTTTTAGAAGGGATATTGGTACTTGATATTAGTTGTGTAGTATTTAAAGAACTGACAAAAATAGTATTCTTATGAGCAAATCATAAGATGTACTACATATCTCATACCCCATTTATACAAAGCATTTAGAGTGTTCTAAACTCTGTATGAAAAGACAAAGTGGGTCTGAATTGTTTGAAACTTTATACGCCCCTCTTGAGGTTATCGGTTCAGGAGCACTGCTGAAGGGCTCCAACTCATGGTCAGTAATGTCTAGGGTGGTCCGAAAGTGGTACAAAATATGCACGCGATGTGCGTGTATACAGTTTTATACGTTTGAAGTTTCTACGTACACGAAGGTTACTGTGACAGTTATGCCTCCTTCAGTCACTTCGTGTGTGGTGCTGGTGGGTGGTGGCTCTTTGTATGAACAAACTCAGCAGGGCATATTGTCGAAGCACCTCTGCTGGTGTGTTCCTGTGCCCGACAGTGTGTATAAAATGAAAGTATGTGGTATTCCCTTTATACGTTCTGTATCGTTCCACCGTCATGACATCACAAACTGCTCTAGCCTTCTTATGTGGTGATGATGGCACATGAATTTAATGGATACTTTTAATTTTTGTATTTTTTGGACAGTTTGTCAGAATTTCCTCAAATGTCACTGACATTTTTTGTTTTGTTTTTGTTTGTTTGTTTGTTTTTGTTTTTGTTTTTTTACTTTTTTGGCATTCACTAAATCTGCATATTTTTGGTAAATTCCCTTTTATACCTTTAAAATTGATAACTTCTGAACGACTTGGCCAGATACTAGTATCTTCAAGTATCCCTGATGTTTTCTCATAACTCTTCTGCATTCCCTGAAACCACACATGTGTATTTGAGGTAAATTTGGGTAAATTTGGGGTAAATTTCTCCTTTACAAGAAAACTTTAAAAGAAAATTATCTCACTATGATTACCCAACAGTGGGGACTCACAATTGCTTTAAAGTCCTCATCAAACCCTACCCCCCCCCCCAAAAAAATAATATATATATATATATATATATATATATATATATATATATATATATGATTTCTTTGATGTAAGTGCCAATTGATGAAAAAGTTGTTTTAGTCCACACTCCATTTTGATTCTGCCATATCATGTGACCCAACACACCTCAAACCTCGGGACAGTAATATATGGATTGTTCAGCCTGCCTACTGCATTGACTAGTGTAGGGGAAATATATCCTGACACCTTGTGAGAGCAGAAACAGCTTTACTTTAATATGCTAATTAAGGGACACTGTAAGTGGCATTCATCTTGCCATGTACGGGACAATTAGGAGGACATGATTAACCAATTTGTGACCAAGTGTTCGAGGACAGGAGGTTACCATTTAAAATGAAATTCGCATGTTGTTCGTTCAACTCCATGAATAATAAAATGACATGTCCAAAGTGAGTGTCTGTTACAGCTCTACTCCATTAGATCATCGCTGGAATTTATGAGTAAGGGGAAGCATTTGATGATGTCACTGGCAGCGCCAAATTGATGACCTCAAACCTGATTTTTATGGCTCGCTGCCTTGACTAGACCCAGAGGCAACATTAGTGAGGTTCACACTCTATGCTACAGTATGTAGCTGAACTTCAAATTAACCTGAAGTTTATAGTTAACTTTGATGACTGCTGAGGCCCAAGAGGAATTAAACATCAAGTTTTAGTGGTATAGACCCCATTAACGCTCTCAGCAGCTAGCTGCCGGTCGTCATTCACACTCGGGGAACCGCAAGATATCTTGTGGTTAAGTCGTGAAAAGCTGGGTGATGTGAACACTCCCTGTAGAGTGTTCTAGTTAGGGCCTATGTGACCACAATTATCAATGAGCTTGTGGTTATGTTTGACCCTTTTTACAGGGCATTCAGACACAGGAAATTTATACTAGAACGGTATAGCTATACCAAAATGGTATAGCTATACGATGAATTTATACGTCTGAACGCTGACTAACGAAATGGCGTATAACGAAATGACGTATAGTGAAACGACGGTCAGAGCATCGCTTTGAACTAGAACTCGATAACGAATCAGCATTCCATCGTGTGCATTGTGCGTCTGAACATATGGCAACCATAGAACGGTATAACTGGGCGGGGCTTAATGGGAGCGAGTACGAAAGGTGACCTTGTACCTGTCACTCATGACCATAACAACATGCGCAGTGAGAAACTGCACATCTATACAAACTTTTTCCGAAATGATCGAAATTAGGGTCTGAACGGTCTATCGGCTATACGATGATTCTCCATAGGTCGTTTCTTTATCAAGTTTTGGTATAAACTGGCTTGCGTCTGAATAGGGGGCAATGCTACAGTACTCAGGGTATCATACATGATTGCTTGAAATATTAATTCAAAGGGAAATTAAACACAAATATACAGGCGGATTGAGTGAATGCAGCAAATACTAGTAGAACACATCAGTGAAGGTTAGAGAAAAGTTAGACAATCAGTCGAAAGTTATGAATCTTTGAAGTTTTGTGTGATCATGACTGGATGAGAAGACTACTATAGTTTGTGGTGTCACATATGAAGAATGATTTAAAGAAAAGATTAAGGAATTTCAACATATTTTCACTTTTCTAGCATATTAAAAGAGCTCTTGACTTGCCTCTATTGGAAAGCATGGGGAAAGATATTACCCTTAACGTATTTCAGTGAACGTATTGTCCCATTTTCCTCAAACTTCACTGATAGTGTTCTACTGTAGTGTATTGCTGCATACACTCTATCCACATCTATATTTGGGTTTCATTTTCCCTTACCCCTCCTCTCAATCCCATGTTTATAAACAGGATCAAGGGGATTTTAGTTTAGTGGTGCTAAAACAGTTAACATGAGTTTTTATAAAATGAGTTCTCTGAGTGTAGCCAATCAGAAGTGCTGAAACGAGTCATGTGCGCACTGTATTTCTTTGCTAACACTTAAAAGAATCCAAAATGTGTGCAGCAAAGAAGCATAACTGCGCTATGCATTACCCTATAGATGGCGGATTATCGAATACTCTGTGCGCACGGTACGATCCCAAACAATTGCTTAGATTCACAGGCTCGTTTGCACTTTCGTCTGTACGGTTGCCTGCATGGCTGATTGAGGAGTGGTCCCATTTGTATTGCAACACAAAATTCTGCCAGAAAAATGGTTCACAGACCTAGACCCCGTTTACAGTGCGAGGCTCGGCCGCGGCTCGGCCGTGGCCGTGCCCAGCCCCGCTTCAGTGTAAACGCGCAAAAGGCCAAATGCGAGGCCAAAATTGGCCTCGCATTTGGCCTCGCTCTGGAGGTGGTCTCGGCCGCGGCCGAGCCGCGGCCGAGCCTGGCCTTTTCTTGGTGTAAACGCAAACTGGGCCAAATGCGCGGCCAATTGCGCGGCCAATTTTAGTCTGGCTTCCAAACCCTCTGTCTGTATCTTTCGCTATTCAGGATATTAACCCCCTCAACGTCGAAAACTAATATAGTTTAAGGTGGTTTTGTCCTGCAAAGGATTCTTTCCTTCGGCAAAGGCCTTCGCCCGAACGGCGACTTCGTCGCCACGGAATTCATTTGGCAAAGGGTCTGAAAACCAGACAATACCAAATTGCATTTGTTTACAAATGGGTTCTGCCTTGAATATAGCTTGTTATTATACACCACTGATAGAAGCGACACTTTCTTCTTTTCCTTTCAAAATGTCATGTTTATATGCCCTATTTGTGACATGGGGTTGTGGCATGCAACATGCTGCACCTTTTGGATTTTATCATTGTGAGTGGCCGGTGCACATTGATAAAGAACACTGGGAATTAGCAGGCATAATAGCCCCCATATGGAAGGGGTTTCTGTAGCTAAGGAACAATTTCACCTGTCGTTGAAGGTACAATGTAGCTGTCATCAGCTTTAAAGTTAAAGTGTGAACATATCTGAAGTCTTGTCCATCTGGTCTGGTGTCTGTTCATTCCCATGACACTCTGTGCGGATGTCCTGATTATATGATACACTGCAGCGATGATATTCAGCTGTAAATCTTTCCTGTCAATGTTCGCAATAGCCAGGGAAATGTGTCTAGGTACTACCAGCAAAAACAACGAACAAATGAGCTGGTCCATATTGTGCCTGCAATTATCATGTTTATGGTAGAATATGATTTATGGGAATTTGACATATGTGTGTATATATGCAAAGGATGGTGGTGAAGCGAGTACATCACAGCACTGCCCCACACATAGAGATAGGTGTGAGCATTACTCGCAGCTATGGACTCACATTTCTGTATTGAATGTTGTTGCAGCATTCATACTGAGTGATGGTCCTTCACTTCCACTGTCTGTTATGCCAGCCGCTCTGATGTAAATTTGCGAGCCAGCTTCACTCGATCAGACCAACTGTCTAATGATTAGGGCTCCCTCTGTTGTTTGCATTCATTGCGCCAAACAGGGACCCTTGGAGGTCTTGCACCAGTAAATCATTTCCCACAGAGACAGGTGTTGAAAATAAAATTTTCAGACTGTCTGTTATAGTAATACCGAAAGTTCAGTGTATTTTGTGTTTTGTTTTCAAGTGAGCCACCTTGCCACACTTTAGACGTAAAATTGTCAGGTGGTATGTCTTATAATGAAACTCTTCTCAGAGGTCATTTTAAGAAAGGTTGCAGTTTATTGACTAAAAATTTGCTCATTTATACCTATTATGAAACAGATATTAGAAAGTCCCTTCAAATTCAAATCAACTTGTGTTGAGTCTCCAGCTGAGGTGAATTTAGGATAGAAATTTGTCCCTGACTAATTAATTTTCATCAAGCTGCTACTGCTGATTTTCATGAATTTTCCCCAGTTTGTGGAATGGTATCTTTGGTAGAAGAATTATAGCATTGGAGCTGGGGGATAGCCCATTCTATTGACAGGTGTTAGATCTGAAGGGAGGGACTAGAAGAAGGGTCCACTATCTCCTCTTACCCCAGCTTAAAGTTCTAAAATTCCCAAATACATGCTTTCCTATTCATCCAATTAGACCTAGGTCAAGGAAGGTGAACATTCAATACATTTGTGACAAACTTGTCATTTTGATTATTTTGCCAATTTTGTGAAAATGTAATCACACATTGTCCACATGTACTATAGACCTATTAGGAGAATCATGCATTATGATGGAGGCATACCAGTCGCCATAGTGACATTTCTAGTTTTTTTTTTGCTATGTGTGTTATGACTATCAAACTGACAAATTTATTCCATGAAATTATGATTACTGATGATCAAGATTTATGGGTTGCTTGATAATCTGTTATTAGTTGTTGACTTGTTGGGTAAGATCCATGGTAAACAGAAGATGGACATTGCTGTCTCAATATAAATTTTCAGAACTGATTAACGTTTGCACAGAGTTTGACTGCACCTTGTTTAAAAACAGATTCCACTAAAATTTCATTCTGATGGAGGCACCTTCGTATTAGGAAAGCTTAGTTTACACACAATGTGACATTTCAAATCTACTTTAAAAGTAGAAACAAGAAAGTCTAAACCATCTTCTGGTTAACACTCCCTAGTTTTGGTCCTTGGAATCAGTTCATCTGGGAGGAATAATTGTTCATTCTGTTTTGAATATCACCCATGGACTGGTGAAGATTACAACTGAATTCTAGAGCCCTTTTAAATAAGTTCTGAAACATGTCTTTCCTTGCTTTCTTTCTTTTTTCCAGCATCAGATGGCACAAAATAAAGTAGGGTATGTACGACAAACGAGGAGCCCAGCACAAGTAGTTAGTCCCACCGCCTTCACTGCCAGATCACCTCAACCTCAGGTAAGTACTGATCGATATCTATCATAATCAGTTGTCATGGTAACCTGAGAAAAAACACCCCCAGAAGACTTGTGTTTATTCTGTCTGGCTTTGTGCTATGAAAAGTATCTGATCTCGGTCTCAGGTAAAGCATTTTTGATTTCTTTGCCCCCAAGGCTGTGAGAGGTATCATCCTTTCAGGTTGTCTGCCTGTCCCTCTGTCTGTGTCAGATCTTGTTATCATGGTTTAAGAAACAACTTTTAGTGGATTATCTTTGTACATGGCCCAGGTATGCTACAGTGCTAGTCATAGATGTAGATTGGCTGATCAAAGTTTTGGGGAAATCCCTCTAGGTCTCAGTGGTTCTTCAGATTTTTTTTTTTTTTAATTTGTTTTATACTCATTTGTAAGATTGAATGATATTGGTTTGTAGTATGAACCATAAGGTCAATACTCATACCGTGCAATTCTGAAATATGTTCTGATGACATCAAGGTGATTCTACATGGTATTTTCTGCTGTTTTGAAGAGGGGAATGTATTAAACAGGTAGAGCAAGTGTTTCCCAGTGCTTACCATTATTACAGTATGGCAGAGACTCCAACTCTCCCGTTTTCGACGGGAGATCTCCCGCAGAAAGCCCATTTTTGCAAAATCTCCTGTTCTCCCGCTTGAGATTTGATTTCTCCCGCCCTGGCTCTGTGTCTCCCGTTGGAAAGGATTTCGTACTTATTGCTATCGTATGTTGAAAAAATAAGCCTTACATAGCACCAGAGAACATCTAGAACCCTAGGAACTTCGCGCTTCGCACACATCAACTTGAGGTCTCCCGTTCGCTAGGGGTTTCGAGCGGGAGAATCTCCAGATCAGAAGTGCTTAGGGTTGGAGTCTCTGGTATGGATGTTGAAACCGTTCACTGTGATGATATCCAAAATCCAAGTGATGATTATGATAATGCTAATAAAGGTGATTTTGTTACCTCTATCCCTGATAAAATGACTGATAATGGTGCTAATGATAGTATTAATGATTATAGGTATGTTTAACAGCAGTAAATATGAAGGCAGTGATAATTATTCTTTTCAGTTTAATTGATTAAAATGTATTTCACATCTCTTCAGAGTAACTGTAATCACAAAGTATAATTCCATACAGAGGCAAACAAACCAACAAAACACTGTAGCCCAGTAAATGAATTGGATGTGGGAAACTAGCAAAGGCCTTCGACATGTCAAGGCTAGTTCCACATTGACATAAACATGAACAATTACATTAATACAAAATACTACAGTACAGACTGGTAATTTATAAAACAAGTCATCAATGACTTATACTTTTTAAAGAAAAGTGATTTATAGTTTTTATGAAAAATATTCATAGTTTGATTTTGTTTCAATATTACAGATAAAGTATCCTAAAGTTTTGGCCCCGTAAATTATATTGAAGTTCTGTGAAAATTATATATAAATAATGGTGCATTAAGATTATCATTAATATTCCTATTAATTATAAAATCATCAATAAGGATATAAAAAAGGCCTTTTGAATATGAGTACCTAAAAGAATGCAATTTGAAATTAATTTGATAAATATCACATATGTTTGATAAATTCAATTTTTGTGCATGTGTTAAATTGAAATTACTCCATTCTACAGTGCCTTTTTGAATTTTGTACTTGTTTATTGTTATTTGTATATTGTGATAACTGATAATTTTGTTTGATTGGGAGAGCTACCTCGAAAGGCCAATGGCCTATGTAGCCTCATCCACACTCATTACTTTGTTATTTTTATGTCTTTTATGTAATAATGTGCATTTTTTATATATTTTATATTCCCTATGTGTCTCATGTTTGTCATTTGTCAACATGTGATTCTTTTATTGAGATGTGGAAATAAAAATGAACTGATAAAAAAATGAACTGACAAATAATGAGACTTAATAAAGACTAGATAGTGATAAAGATGGTTGTAATAACAACAATTGTTCTAAAATGGATTGTAATAACAGGAATGATATCTGTAAGTATTCACACCCTAGACATTTTTGGAAATCACAAATATACTAGGCAATTTGAAGTATTCTGCGTTCTCTTTGTGCGTTCACTTTTAGGTGCATTTGTTTGTTTGCTTTAGTGACCAGTTCTAAGTGTCACATTTTTACTCTTTTTTTTTTCATAAAGAGAAGTGACATTTTGACTAGTTATGTCAGAATTTTTCCGGACGTGCCTCCCCCGGCCTTGCTGCAATACAGGTTAGAAATGCACCTGTCGAGGTGTATCGTGGGGGTATGCTTGTTGTTGCTTCTCCATGCCTGTGTCGTCTTGTCACACGTGGAAATCTGATCAATTTCTGACCAATTTGTGTTGGGGGAATCTGGGTTATAAATTCAGGGGGAGGAAGAGTAGCAGAAACCAAATTGCAGTGAAATGCAACAAATTAGGTCATGCTTCCTCCCACCACGCAACCTATAAAACACACCAGTCAAAGTTGGAAAACTTCATGTAAAAGCAGAATTGGAAAGATAACGGTGAAAATCAATGAAAGATAAGTATTCTGTCGCACTAGACCATAGCTGGTTATTTGACCGATGAATTGAATAAATTGTGTCAGATTTGTTGCTTTGCAGTTCAGTGCAATTCTGGTTGTAGGCTTCATCAACTGGGACTTCTATGTGATGCATCTTGGGATAGATTCAAGAAAAAAAACTTATGTCTGACTTGTCTACTGATGGAGATAATTTTATATATTACGATTATCAAATGCCATTCCCCTGACCACTCAAAATCATGTGCAATCTCTGTCAAGTTGTTGCAATCACTCCCTTGTAGCTCAAAACAAGATACACACACAATATGCATGAGGTGGGACTAAGGTTGTGCAGTGCAGACTAATGGGACTATTTTACTGCATCTATGTGCAGCCCTTTGTGATGTTACCACAAAAAACAACAACAACAACAAACTAGACTTGGAATTTGTCAAGACTGACAAATTAGGTGATCCGATTTTTTTCTTATCGATGATTCGAGTCCTGATCGCAATAGGCATGACCATATAGGTTTCATCTGTGTTTAGAGACATTGGCCGTGTGATATTTGGATTCTCATTTAGAAAAGAGAGTCAGTCTGCCATCGTTGGTACCAAATTCGGCATACACTATAACGAAGATACAGAATGAAGTATGTTTGACCATTGACCCAACTTTGCACAGCCAAGATGGCATCTGAGCAAAAAGTGGTTATTTTGCGAAATGATTCTTGTAACATGGTCTTTGCGTGTGCAAAATATGGGAAAGATAGGACATGTATTCACCAAGATACAGGTTGAAACATTTATGACCTTTGACATTAATTTACATACCCAAGATGGTGTCTGATCAAGTAGTTGTTATTTTATGAAATAATGTACGTGACATGAGCTAAACATGTGCAAAACATGGGCGTGATAGGGGCTGTTTTTCTTGAGTTATTGCAAAGAAAGTTACAGAAAGAAAGAAATATCTCAATACATCGAAGATAAGTTTGATTTCAACCAAGTTTTTTGACGTGATCTCGGCGTCGTATGAAAAAATGGAGGGTATAATTACGATAGCCCAATGTCTGAGCTACAACATATTAAAATCTGGGAGAAATTCACCGAAGAGTAAGTGAGCTAGTGTTCGATAAAGACCGTCATGTCAATTTTCATTTCCAGAAAAATTCCCTCCCATAGAGATAACACGTAAACTGGTTAAATTTGACAAGGTTACATTATATCTATTTTTACGAGGTGAAGACATCATCCGATCAAAACTTTGATTGAACAAAACTTAAAGAGTATTACATTGACTACAACATACTAAAATCTGGAAGAAATTCACCGAAGGGTAATTGAGCTAGTCGTCGATAAAGACAATCATGTCAATTTTCACATCTAGAAAAATTCCCTCCCATAGAGATAACACGTCATAATGAAGATAAAGAAAGAAGTACATATGACCTTTGACCCCACTTTGCACAGACAAGATGGCGTCTGAGCAAAAAGTGGTTATTTTGTGAAATGATTCTTGTAACATGGTCTTTACGTATGCAAAATATGGGAAAGATAAGACATGTATTCACCAAGATACAGGATGAAACATTTTTGACCTTTGACCCTAATTTACATACCCAAGAAGGTGCCCGATCAAGTAGTTGTTATTTTATGAAATAATGTACGTGACATAAACTAAACATGTGCAAAATATTGGGCTGATAGAGCTTGTTTTTCTTGAGTTATTGCAAAGAAAGTTGCAGAAAGAAAGGAATATGAAAATACATGGAAGATAAGCTTTAATTTCAACCAAGTTTTTGGGCATGATGCCGACTCCGTATGAAAAAACGAAGGGCGCAGTCACGATAGCCCAAAGTCTCAGCTACAACATACTAAAATCTGGGAGAAATTCACCGAAGCATAAGTGAGCTAGTGCTCGATAAAGATAGTCATGTCAGTTTTCATTTCCAGAAAAACTGCACTCCCATAGAGATAACACGTAAACTGGTCAAATTTAACAATGTTACTTTTAATCCCTTTTTACAAGGTGATGCCGTCATCCAATCAAATTGTTGTTATTATATATCTGAAAGACCATTTAATAAGCTACAACATATTGAAATTTGGACGAAAATCAACTAAAGAATAAGTGAGATATGCTTGAATGAACTTGAAATTTGATGACGTCATTTTGAAAATTTGCTCTTTTTATTTTATTAAGAAATTTGTTATCTTTTAATCATTTTTTTAGCATCGCCAACCCATGAAATGATATGTACAACTCATCAGCTTTCAAAATATGTAAAGAAAATGGGGGGTCACCGTCCATCCTGACGAGTAAAATCGGATTTAAAATTGGCGGTTTTTTGTCATAGTTGCACTGTATATCTCCATTGACGCGCGCGCGGAATTTCAACGTTGACGGGCCCGTATGATGTCATATTGTGTCGGATTAACTTGAAACTTGGTAGAAGTATTCCGTGACATTTTAGACATCCGATCATAGTGAGAAAACGGGAAATTTCTTTTGCATATGAGCTGTGCGTGCGTATATGAGCGCGCGCGTACGCGTCTGTCCGATTTTTTCAATTTTTCAAAAAATGTTCCAAATGGTCTGAAACGTGTGCAAAAAAATTTTGAGCTCGATTGGAGCATACAAATATTTCAACGCGCGCGTACGCTCATGTTTTAAGATTATAGATGAAATTTGAAAACATGAGTAGAATTACCTTAACTTGAACTATTTCTGACGTAAATTTCATTGAAAAATTCCATTCCATTAATGAGATATGAATGAGAATGTGTTTTCATATAATGACGTCATAGTGACGTCACCGTCGACTGATTACTATGATTTTATAAAATTTGTCGTCTTTGGGTCATGATACATATATGGTATAATTTTGAAATTGATAGGAAGAGTACTTTCTGAGCTAATCGATACACAACTTTTGAGGAGAAAGATCTTTTTTTGTTACAACGGGAAGTTTAACACTAGACCCGGAATTTGTCAAGACTGACAAATTAGGTGATCCGATCTTTTGAAAATCAATGATTTGAGTTTTGATTCGAATATAGGCATGACTATACAGGTTTCATCTGTGTTTAGGGATATTAGCTGTGTGATGTTTGGATACTGATTTTGAAAAGGGAGTCAGGTCTGCCATCTATGGTACCAAATTCCGTTCACACTATAACGAAGATACAGAATAAAGTATATTTGAGCATTGAGCCCACTTTGCACTGCCAAGATGGCATCCGAACAAAAAGTGATTACTTTGTGAAATGATCGATGTGACATGGTCTTTGCGTGTGCAAAATATGGGAGAGATAGGACATGTATCAATACAGGATGAAACATTTATGATCTTTGACCCTTATTTACATATCAAGACGGTGTCTGATCAAGTACTTGTTATTTTATGAAATAATGTACGTAACATGAACTAAACATGTGCAAAATATGGGGGTGAGAGGGGCTATTTTTCTTGAGTTATTGCAAAGAAAGTTGGAAAAAGAAAGATATATGAAAATACATGGAAGATAGGCTTTAATTTCAACCATGTTTTTGGACGTGATCCCGACATCGTATGAAAAACAAAGGGGACACGTACGATAGCGCAAAGTCTCAGCTACAACATATTAAAATCTAGGAGAAGTTCACCGAAGGGTAAGTGAGCTAGTGCTCTTTTCGAAAATCAGTGATTTGAGTCCTGATCCCAATAGGCATGACCGTAAAGGTGTCATCTGTGGTTATGGACATTGGCCGTGTGATGTTTGGATTCTCATTTAGAAAAAAGAGAGTCGGGTTTGCCATCTTTGGTTCCATATTCCGTATACACTATAACGAAGATACACAATGAAGTATATTTGATCATTGACAACACTTTGCACAGCCAAGATGGCATCTGAGAAAAAAACTGGTTATTTTGTGAAATGATCTTGTTAACGTGATCTTTGTGTGTCCGAAATATTGGAAAGATAGAACATGTATTCACCAAGATACAGGATGATACATTTATGACCTGTGACCCTAATTTACCTACCCAAGATGGTGTTCGATCAAATAGTTGTTACCTTATAAAATAATGTACGTCACATGAACTAAACATGTGCAAAATATGGGGTTCATAGGGAATGTCTTTCATGTGTTATTGCAAAGAAATTTGCAAAAAGAAAGAAATATGAAAATACATCGAAGCTAAGCTTTAATTTAAGCGAAGTTTTTCGACGTGATTTCGACGTCGTATGAAAAACAAAAAACAACGAAGGAAACATTACCGATAGCGCATAGTCTCAGCTAACACATATTAAAATCTGGGAGAAATTCACCGTAGGATCAGTGAGATAGTGCTCGATAAAGACAGTCATGTTAATTTTCATTTCAAGAAAAACTGCACTCTTATAGAGATAACTCGCAAATAGCTCAGATTTGAAAAGTTACCTTCAATCTATTTTTACGGGGTGAAGACTTCATCCAGCGAAATTGTTGAATGATTAAAACTAATAGAGTATTAAATAAGCTACAGCATACTGAAATCTGGGTGAAAATTGGCCAAGGATAAGAGAGATACGCTCGAGTAAACTTGAAATTTGATGACGTCATTTAGAAAATTTACTTTTTTTATTTTATTAAGAAATTTGATATCTTTTCATCATTTTTCCAGCATCGCCAACCCATGAAATGACATGTACAACTCATCAGCTTTCAGAATATGTTACAAAAATGGGGGGTCACCGTCCATCCTGACGAGTAAAATCGGATTCAAAATTGGCGGTTTTTTGGCATTGTTGCACTGTATATCGCCATTGACGCGCGCGCGGATTTTCAACTTTGACGGGCCCGTATGACGTCATATTGAGTCGGATTGACTTGAAACTTGGTAGAAATATTCCTTGACATTTCAGGCATCGGATCTGTGTAAAAAAAGTGTAAATTTCTATTGCATATGAGCTGTACGTGCGTATATGCGCGCGCGCGTACGCGTCCGTCCAATTTTTTCAATTTTTCAAAAAACGCTCCAAATGGTCTGAAACGTGTGCAAAAAAAGTTTGAGCTCGATTTGAGCATACAAATATTTCAACGCGCGCGTACGCGCACGTTTCAAGAGAAAGTATGCATTTTGAGAATATGAGTAAAATGCCCCTAACTTGAAATATATGTGACGTGAATTTCATTGAAAAACTCCATTCCATTAATGAGATATGATTGAGAATGTGTTTTCATATAATGACGTCATAGTGACGTCACGATTGACCAATCACAATGATATTTTAGATTTGTCGTCTTTGGGCCATGATACATATATGGTATGAGTTTGAAATTGATACTCTGAGAACTTTCTGAGTAAGTAGATGCACAAATTTTGTCCAGAAAGAAAGAAGAAGAAGAAGAAGAAGAACTAGAGATTGTAATTTGTCATCACTGACAAATTAAGGTGATCCGATTTTTTTTTATCAATGATTCGAGTCATCACAAAAGGCATGACCATACAAATTTCATCTTTGTGTTGAGACATTTTCCGTGTGATGTTTGGATTCTCATTTAGAAAAGGGAGTGAGATCTGCCATGTTTGGTACCAAATTCTGTATACACTATAACGAAAAAACAGCAACAAGTACATATGACCTTTGACCCACCTTTGCACTCCCAAGATGGCATCTGATAAAAAAGTGGTTATTTTGTGAAATGATTCTTGCGACATCATCTATACGTGTGAAAAATATGGGAAAGATAGGACAGGTATTTACCAAGATACAAGATGAAACATTTATTACCTTTGACCCTAATTTACATTCCCAAGATGTTGGCCGATCAAGTAGTTGTTATTTTATAAAATAATGTACGTGACATGAACTAAACATGTGCAAAATATGGCGGTATTAGGGCGTGTTTTTCTTGAGTTATTGCAAAGAAAGTTGCAGAAAGAAAGAAATATCTCAATACATCGAAGATAAGCTTTAATTTCAACCAAGTTTTTTGACGTAATGCCGACGTCTTATGAAAAACTGGAGGGCATACTGACGATAGAACAAAGTCTCAGCTACAACATATTAAAATCTGGGAGAAATTCACCGAAGGTTAAGTGAGCTAGGGCTCGATAAAGACAATCACGTCAATTTTCACATCTAGAAAAATTCCCTCCCATAGAGATAACACGTCATAACGAAGATACAGAAAGAAGTACATATGACCTTTGACCCCAATTTGCACAGACAAGATGGCATCTGAGCAAAAAGTGGTTATTTTGTGAAATGATCCTTGTAACATGGTCTTTGTGTGTGCAAAATATGGGAAAGATAGGACATGTATTCACCAAGATACAGGATGAAACATTTATGACCTTTGACCCTAATTTACATACCCAAGATGGTGTCCGATCAAGTAGTTGTTATTTTATGAAATAATGAAGGTGACATGAACTAAACATGTGCAAAATATGGGGGTGATAGGGGCTGTTTTTCTTGAGTTATTGCAAAGAAAGTTGCAGAAAGAAAGAAATATGTCAATACATCGAAGATAAGCTTGAATTTCAACCAAAATTTTTGACGTGATCCCGACATCATATGAAAAAACGACGGGCACATTTACGGTAGCGTAAAGTCTCAACTACAACATATTAAAATCTGGGAGAAATTCACAGAAGGGTAAGTGAGCTAGTGCTCGAGAAAGATAGTCATGTCAATTTTCATTTCCAGAAAAACTGCACTCCCATAGAGATAACACGTAAACTGGTCAAATTTGACAAGATTACTTTCAATCCATTTTTACGAGGTGATACTGTCATCCAATCAAAATTTGGCTATTTTATGTTTGAAAGAACATTAAATGAGCTACAACATACTGAAATCTGGACGAACATCAAAAAAGGATTAGTGAGATACGCTCGAATGAACTTCAAATTTGATGACGTCATTTTGAAAATTTACTTTTTTAACTTTATTAAGAAATTTGATATCTTTTAATCATTTTGCCAGTATTGCCAACCCATGAAACGACATGTACATCTCATCGGCTTTCAGAATATGTAAAGAAAATGGGGGGTCACCGTCCATCCTGACGAGTAAAATCGGATTTAAAATTGGCGGTTTTTGGGCATAGTTGCACTGCATATCGCCATTGACGCGCGCGCGGAATTTCAACTTTGATGGGCCCGTCTGACGTCATATTGAGTCGGATCGACTTGAAACTTGGTAGAAATATTCCTTGACATTTCAGACATTCGATCCGTGCGATAAAACGGGAAATTTCTATTGCATATGAGCTGTGCGTGCGTATATGCGCGCGCGCGTACGCGTCCGTCGATTTTTTTTGAAATACTGTAAATGACCTGAAACGTGTGCAAAACAATTTTGAGGTTGATTAGAGCATGTTTAAATTTCAACGCGCGCGTACGCGCTCGTTTACTATGAACGTGACTAAATTTTATGAAATATATGAATAGACCTTAACTTGAACTATATGATATATTAATTTCATTCAAAAATTCCGTTCCATTAATGAGATATTGATGTAAACGTGATTTCAGATAATGACGTCATAATGACGTCACGGTTAACTGATCACATTGATACACTAGATCTGTCGTCCTTAGGACATGATACATATATGGTATAAGTTTGAAAGCGATAGGTAGGGGACTTTTTGAGTTAATCTCTGCACAAGATTTGAGGAGAAAGAAATAAAGAAGAAGAAAGAATCCGTACAGATACAATAGGTGATCCGAGAGGATACTCGGATCACCTAACAAAGAATCCGTACAGATACAGAAGGTGATCCGAGAGGATACTCGGATCACCTAATGAAGCTAAGCTTTGATTACTTAAGCCGACCTTTTCGACGTGCTTTTGACGTCGTATGAAAAAACGGAGAACTTATTACGATAGCCCAAAGTCTCAGCTACAACATATTAAAATCTGGGAGAAATTCACCGAAGCATAAGTGAGCTAGTGCTTGAAAAAGACAGTCATGTCAATTTTCATTTCAAGAAAAACTGCACTCCCATAGAGATTACACGTAAACTGGTCAAATTCGACAAGGTTACATTCAATCCATTTTTACGAGGTCATGCTGTCATTCAATCAAAATTGTGTTATTATATAACTGATAGAGCATTAAATAAGCTACAGCATACTGAAATCTGGGTGAAAATTGGCCAAGGATAAGAGAGATACGCTCGAGTAAACTTGAAATTTGATGACGTCATTTAGAAAATTTACTTTTTTTATTTTATTAAGAAATTTGATATCTTTTCATCATTTTTCCAGCATCGCCAACCCATGAAATGACATGTACAACTCATCAGCTTTCAGAATATGTTACAAAAATGGGGGGTCACCGTCCATCCTGACGAGTAAAATCGGATTCAAAATTGGCGGTTTTTTGGCATTGTTGCACTGTATATCGCCATTGACGCGCGCGCGGATTTTCAACTTTGACGGGCCCGTATGACGTCATATTGAGTCGGATTGACTTGAAACTTGGTAGAAATATTCCTTGACATTTCAGGCATCGGATCTGTGTAAAAAAAGTGTAAATTTCTATTGCATATGAGCTGTACGTGCGTATATGCGCGCGCGCGTACGCGTCCGTCCAATTTTTTCAATTTTTCAAAAAACGCTCCAAATGGTCTGAAACGTGTGCAAAAAAAGTTTGAGCTCGATTTGAGCATACAAATATTTCAACGCGCGCATACGCGCACGTTTCAAGAGAAAGTATGCATTTTGAGAATATGAGTAAAATGCCCCTAACTTGAAATATATGTGACGTGAATTTCATTGAAAAACTCCATTCCATTAATGAGATATGATTGAGAATGTGTTTTCATATAATGACGTCATAGTGACGTCACGATTGACCAATCACAATGATATTTTAGATTTGTCGTCTTTGGGCCATGATACATATATGGTATGAGTTTGAAATTGATACTCTGAGAACTTTCTGAGTAAGTAGATGCACAAATTTTGTCCAGAAAGAAAGAAGAAGAAGAAGAAGAAGAACTAGAGATTGTAATTTGTCATTACTGACAAATTAAGGTGATCCGATTTTTTTTTTTTAATCAATGATTCGAATCCTGATGACCATACAGGTTTCATCTGTGTTTAGAGACATTGGCCGTGTGATGTTTGGATTCTCATTTAGAAAAGAAAGTCATATCTGCCATCTTTGGTACCAAATTCTGTATACACTAGATAACGAAGATACAGCAACAAATACACATGACCTTTGACCCACCTTTACACTCCCAAGATGGCATCTGAGGAAAAAGTGGTTATTTTGTCAAATGATTCTTGCGACATCGTCTATACGTGTGCAAAATATAGGAAAGATAGGACAAGTATTCACCAAGATACTAGATAAAAAATGTATGACCTTTGACCCTAATTTGCATACCCAAGATGTTGTCAGATCAAATAGTTGTTATTTTATGAAATAATGTACGTGACATGAACTAAACATGTGCCAAAGATGGGGGTGATAGGGCCTGTTTTTCTTGAGTTATTGCAAAGAAAGTTGCAGAAAGAAAGAAATATGAAAATACATCGAAGATAAGCTTTCATTTCCACCAAGTTTTTTACATGATGCCGACATTGTATGAAAAACTGGAGGGCACATAACGATAACCTAAAGTCTCAGCTACAACATATTAAAATCTGGGAGAAATTCACCGAAGGTTAAGTGAGCTAGGGCTCGATAAAGACAATCACGTCAATTTTCACATCTAGAAAAATTCTCTCCCATAGAGATAACACGTCATAGCGAAGATACAGAAAGATGTACATATGACCTTTGCCCCCACTTTGCACAGACAAGATGGCATCTGAGCAAAAAGTGGTTATTTTGTGAAATGATCCTTGTAACATGGTCTTTGCGTGTGCAAAATATGGGAAAGATAGGACATGTATTCACCAAGATACAGGATGAAACAATTATGTCCTTTGACCCTAATTTACATACCGAAGATGGTGTCTGCTCAAGTAGTTGCTATTTTATGAAATAATGTACGTGACATGAACTAAACATGTGCAAAATATGGCGGTATTAGGGCGTGTTTTTCTTGAGTTATTGCAAAGAAAGTTGCAGAAAGAAAGAAATATCTCAATACATCGAAGATAAGCTTTAATTTCAACCAAGTTTTTTGACGTAATGCCGACGTCTTATGAAAAACTGGAGGGCATACTGACGATAGAACAAAGTCTCAGCTACAACATATTAAAATCTGGGAGAAATTCACCGAAGGTTAAGTGAGCTAGGGCTCGATAAAGACAATCACGTCAATTTTCACATCTAGAAAAATTCCCTCCCATAGAGATAACACGTCATAGCGAAGATACAGAAAGATGTACATATGACCTTTGCCCCCACTTTGCACAGACAAGATGGCATCTGAGCAAAAAGTGGTTATTTTGTGAAATGATCCTTGTAACATGGTCTTTGCGTGTGCAAAATATGGGAAAGATAGGACATGTATTCACCAAGATACAGGATGAAACAATTATGTCCTTTGACCCTAATTTACATACCGAAGATGGTGTCTGCTCAAGTAGTTGCTATTTTATAAAATAATGTACGTGACATGAACTAAACGTGTGCCAAAGATGGGGGGTGATAGGGCCTGTTTTTCTTGAGTTATTGCAAAGAAAGTTGCAGAAAGAAAGAAATATCTCAATACATCGAAAATAAGCTTGAATTTCAACCAAACTTTTTGACGTGATCCCGACATCGTATGAAGAAATGAAGGGCATAGCTACGATAGCGTAAAGTCTCAGCTACAACATATTGAAATCTGGGAGAAATTCACCGAAGGGTAAGTGAGCTAGTGCTCGAGAAAGATAGTCGGGTCAAATTTCATTTCCAGAAAAAACTGCACTCCCATAGAGATAACACGTAAACTGGTCAAATTTGACAAGATTACATTCAATCCATTTTTACGAGGTGAAGCTGTCATCCAATTAAAGTTTTGTAAGTTTATGTTTGAAAGAACATTAAATAAGCTACAACATACTGAAATTTGGGTGAAAATTGACAAAGGATTAATGAGATACGCTTGAATAAACTTGAAATTTGATGACGTCATTTTGAAAATTTACTTTTTTTATTTTATTAAGAAATTTGATATCTTTTAATCATTTTGCCAGCATTACCACCCCATTAAATGACATGTGCAACTCATCAGCTTTCAAAATATGTAAAGAAAATGGGGGGTCACCGTCCATCCTGACGAGTAAAATCGGATTTAAAAATGGCGGTTTTTGGGCATAGTTGCACTGTATATCACCATTAACGCGCGCGCGGAATTTCAAATTTGACGAGCCCGTATGATGTCATATTGAGTCGGCTTGACTTGAAACTTGGTAGAAATATTCCTTGACATTTCAGACATCCGATCCGTATGAAAAAACGGGATATTTTTGTCTTACATGAGCTTTGCGCGCGTATATGAGCGCGCGCGTACGCGTCCGCCGATTTTTTCTGAAATACTCCAAATGACCTGAAACGTATGCAAAACAATTTTGAACTCGATTGGAGCACGTTAAAATTTCAACGCACGCGTACGCGCTCGTTTACCAGGGTTGTGATCAAATTTTATGAAATATATCGATAGAACTTGACTTGAACTATATGATATGTAAATTTCATTGAGAAATTCCATTCCATTAATGAGATACGAATGTGAACGTGATTTCAGATAATGACGTCATAGTGACGTCATGGTTGTCTGATCACAATGATACATTAGATCTGTCGTCCTTATGACGTGATACATATATGGTGTAAGTTTAAAAGTGATAGGTGAATGACTTTTTGAGTTAACTGCTGCACAACATTTGAGGAGAAAGAAATAAAGAAGAAAGATTCAGTACAGATACAATAGGTGATCCGAGAGGATACTCGGATCACCTAACAAAGGATCCGTACAGATACAGAAGGTGATCCGAGAGGATACTCGGATCACCTAACAAACAAACAAACAAACAAAAACCTTCTTTCTTCCTTTTGTGACATTCCTGAATGACATTCAGCAGAAATAATCATATTTATCAAATGTCAAAATCAATGTCTATCCATATCAAGTATTTGCCTGTGTTGTAAGGGCAGGTATAGATGTTGACAAGTGTTTACATGTAGTAGCTGTCATTTCATATGTGCATTATGTGACAGTGTGTACTGTAAAATATATTATTCCATGACAGCAGTGAACACTCAAAATTGATGGAGGAAAAAAAAAAAAACACATGATACCTCTATCATGCTTTAGGCAGAGGCATAAAGTGAACTAAAAAAAAAAAATGGCAAGAACAGAAGTAGAATTCACATTTGTTGATATTCAGAGAAGCTGAAATCCATTCATTTCCCACATGCGCAAGTTAGTTTGCAGTTTATGTTTGATGTGAGTTATCAGTAGATGTGTACTGTTGGAAATGTCAAGTAAATATTCCAAATGTATTGTATAGAGACGATGCAAACAATCATTGTAGACACTCTGGAGGATCATTGTGGAATAGTAGTCAACTCTTTGTACTTAGAAATAGTAGATCACGAGTTCAAATCTTGCCTTATGTGTATGTCCTTGGACAAAAGATGCTTTGTCCACAATGCCCCCTCTTGACCAAGTGCATAATTAAACCTGTACTTGTGGGGCTAGGGTAATCATAATAGTAGAGGCTACTATGTAATCCCGTGAGATTTTTGTGCCAAAATTGATTTTTTTAGCTAACTTTGTCAATTTGGGGGTGCTGAATCCAAAAACTTTGGTTCCATTTTTTCCGACCACGTCTTTAGCTGCCATTTTGAATTTCAAAATGGCCGCCATAGCAAACTGTATTTTCATCCATATCTCATTAAGTGAGCATTGTAGAAGCTTCAAATTTGGTGCAAAATCAATTTTGGCACGATAATCTCACGGGATCCAATATTTTGACATAGCAGACCGTACTATAATGGCAGATTTTTGTGGAAGATTGTGGTAAGTGACATTAATACACTGAAAACACTACCCTCAGGAAAAACAACAACAAAACCCAAGAAATGACCTCATTGAAAAGGTAGAATAACCTTAGTGTATATGTATATGTATATATGTATATGTTTGTGTGTGTGTGTGTGTGTGTGTGTGTGTGTGTGATGGTGAATCTATAAATGTTAATCAAGAAATAGAATTGCCCAAACCACTGATGGTGCAGTGGAACGTTCTTCTCATGATCTGTGGGAGCATCAACATTGTCCTTTGATTTAAAGTGTGATAGCGCCATCTATTGTTAAGTGTCACAGCTTTGATCAGCATACTCCCTGCTTCACTAGCGGTTAGAGGACATTTTTATTTGCATTCCTTGCTGTATATTATTTATATTTCAATATTTAGTTGAAAAGGTGGGGGGGGGGGCTAGGGGCAGTGATTAAGATAAAATGCCACTTCATGTTTAAGTTGGATGTAATAATAAGAAAAAATGGCACCAAAGGAAAGTTAAAATTGTAATGAAAATTGGAAAATCACTCTTGAGAGCCATGGTATTATCATTTTTCAACTATCAAACTTAGCATGAACTATATTGGTAAATCTAGTCAACTGAACTTACTTGTAATTTTATTTACCTGGATGACTGAGAACATTCACAGACATACCAAACTTAGCAATTTCCCACTAATTATTTCAGTGAGTTGTTGATTACATTTATACCTGTTGCTTCACAGAAATATTCCAGATTGAAACCCCAGTAAAATACTTAATGTGCATAGACCTTTTGTTTTTATTAAATCTCCAACTTAAATAGTTGTGTTCAGGTAGAAAGGTGAAAACTAACATTATGAATATAAATTAAGGTTCAATGTCCATTTTAAAGGATTGTTTGTTGTAATTGACCTGAATGTTACCAAAGAAGATAGAATAGACAGTCTTTAGAATTGCCTGCAGATGAAATGTTTCCAGGTAGGTATAAATGTATTTGTGTGCAAACATGCTTGGCTAAATGCGGTCACCACACATTATTGTATGGTAATATACCCTGTATCTGTTGTACCTTACCATGGAGTGGCATTAATAATAAAGCATTCCAGGCAATCTAAGGTCATTTAGATAATTTGGCCCATACAAAAAAAAAAACCAAAAAAACAAAACAAAACTCACCACCAACAAAAAATTTTGTCCTTTGGCGGATTAAAAATGAATGACAGGTGAATTTTTGTTTTTTTTTGGTATCTGGACTTTGTGGATTCCTCAAATATTTCTTTCCATTGAGTGATTCTGCTCTGTTTATATGCCATAAAGTTATGAATTAGGAGACTTCATTTTTTTACTTTATTATTTATCTCTTTTTCTTTAACCACAGATATTATCCTTTTTAGCCTTATTAACGGAAACAGTGAAGTGGAAAAGGACACAAATACATATATTGAGAGAGAGAGAGAGACAGAGAGAGAGAGAGAGTTTTATAGAGGAATGTTAATCCATGTATATGATGATTTATGCAGACATACTATAAGTACAGTTATTCATATGTTGACACAAATATGTTATCAGACTGATTGGTAATTACAGATTGGTAATCAGGAAAAAAAAAAAGATATGGGGGAATTCTCCTTTATGACATATAAGTTTTTTGAAGATATTTAGAAATAGAAAGGAAATTGAGGTGATTAAAGGGGTAAAGACAGGTGTGACAATGGACATGAATTTATGACATTTGATGCATTCTAGACCAGTTGGCTAGAGAAATACATAAAAACAGACTTTGAAGCAGAAAGGAGAAAGAAAAGAATAGTGACTGATGTGCAGAAAGTGTTTGAAATTGTCTGTTTCCTTTGAACTTTCTGCTGTCCTTGCTACTTTAAATGCAGTTGCACAAAATGTCACAGAATTTCAAAAAGTCACATTCTCCAGAAATGATGACATCAGTTACAATCAGTTAGGCATCGCAGCAGAGGTGACAATATTAGTGTGTCACCAAAGCTTCATCAACCAACATGCAAATCTTTGTTAAAGTCAAGAAGTAAAGAAGGTCACTATCATTGCCTCAGCTATTACAATTATGTTTGTGAGTGTACCTAAATAGCTTTAACATTTTAATAAGTAATTTCACAGTACTTGTGCAACTTCATTCACATTTTTAGTGTTCTCCCAGCTTGAAGATGGTGTGATGTTTTGCTCCAAAGATAAATAATTTCATAGTCATAAAATTGATACTTTCCTCTCTAGGTGAATGCTCTGCTTTTTAGGATGTTTTGATAAATGCATGCACATACATTGCCATGAAAGCAGAGTGATCAAATGCAGATATATTCAGAGACAAAAGTACTGCTCACATATCTACATCCTTATATCAAAGAAAGTATATGAAGTATATTAATGCATATCATATCAATTCATGATGAGGGCAAACTTGTCCCAAGTTCTTTACTTCCAGAGATGTGCCCCCAGCATATTCACATTGATTGCATTATTTTTCTGTACTATACGTATATTAATATTTGCCTTGAGCAAATGTCACTGAACTAAAAAAACTAAATTGAAATTAAGATAGCCAATCTTGTAATGTAAGATATATTACAAATGTTTCAGAGGAACTATTGCTGTGCCATCCTTTTATCAAAGAACTAACCCAGAGTATGTAAATGTGAAAGTCAAATGGCCTTATATATGGAAAAAAAAGCAAACTTATATCGTCCATCTTCTGATGAAAAAAAAAATGCATTGTGTATGTTAAGAGCTGCTATCGCTTTCAATCCCACATCTTGCATGTAATGTTGTTTGTGTGTGATGTTCCCTTCTCATTATATTTTCCCCATCTTACCACCTGTCCGCGTTCCCTGTTCTCCTTCGACCGCGCCCCCCTTGCAGCATCCGCGCCCTGCCTTCCAAGTTGTGAGGCGGAACACCACCTCTCCTCAAGCCCACCACCACGGGGTGTGGCCCAGTCACAACCTTGCCTCGCCCCCACCAGGCAGCCAAGCCCCTGGCTGGCACCAATACTTCCGGCCGACGCCCGTCAGCCCCACGGGGATGCAGAGGTACCCCCCTCAGCAGTCACACCCACAGCCTTACCCTGCCTTCTCAAGTCCGCCAGTCGTCAGTCATGTGAGTTTATATGCTTTTCCCTCTGCTTCATTTAAAGCTGCTGTTGTTAGTGTTTTCTTGTATTGTTGTAATTTATGTCATCAATATTCTTATTTATATTATTCATATTCACATTCAAATTATTATTATTATAATTATTATTATTATTGTCATTATTATTATCATTATTGTTATTATTATTATTTTTTTTTTTGGATCTTGTTCGAGAGCTGTAACTTGACATCACATAGTGCAGCCGTACTGTCATTCTATTTATCAATTTATCTATTTGGTTTTTTTTTTTTTGGAGAGAGGCATGAAGTGACTCTGCTTCTTTACATACACCAGTGGCAGATACTCACTTCTTTGAAAACATGTGGCATTTGTTTGTTTGCTGTAGTTTTCTACTGTATGTGTGTGTGTGTGTATGTGTGTGCCCAGTTTTCTGTGTGTTTGTTTGCTTTTGTTGTTTGAGTATGTTGGGGTAGTCATATGTTTCTATCTCTTCCTTGTTAGTATGACCACAGTCAGCCATGCTCCCTTGATTAATATGTCCATACAAAGATATTAAACCTGTACTTTGATAATAGTGGGTTTGAACAGATTATTGTATCCCGCGAACAGAGTTCGGAGGATACTATGGATTTGGCCTCGTCGCGCCGCGTCCGCCGCCGCCGCCGCCGCCGCCGCCGCCGCCGCCGCCGCCGCAGAGATTTCCTTGTGAGCGCTCTACCAGCTGCTTTTCTTTTCCGATCATCTTCAAAGTTGGCATGAAGGTGTATGATGGTTAGACAAAGAAGCCTATTGTTTTTGGTGATGGCGCCCTCGCTTGTTCCGTCTGTATACATGAAAAGGTAAATCCAATAGGGTCTGCTTGTGAGCGCTCTAACGGCTGCGTTTCTTTTCCGATCATCTTCAAAGTTGGCATGAAGGTGTATTATGGTTAGACAAAGAAGCCTATTGTTTTTGGTGATGGCGCCCTCGCTTGTTCCGTCTGTATACATGAAAAGGTAAATCCAATAGGGTCTGCTTGTGAGCGCTCTACCGGCTGCGTTTCTTTTCCGATCATCTTCAAAGTTGGCATGAAGGTGTATTATGGTTAGACGAAGACGCCTATTGTTTTTGGTGATGGCGCCCTCGCTTGTTCCGTCTTTATACATGAAAAGGTAAATCCAATAGGGTCTGCTTGTGAGCGCTCTACCGGCTGCAGTTCTTCTTCGATCATCTTCAAAGTTGGCATGAAGGTGTATTATGGTTAGACGAAGACGCCTATTGTTTTTGGTGATGGTGCCCTCGCTTGTTCCGTCTTTATACATGAAAAGGTAAATCCAATAGGGTCTGCTTGTGAGCGCTCTACTGGCTGCAGTTCTTCTTCGATCATCTTCAAACTTGGCATTAAGGTGTATTATGAATAGACGAAGACGCCTATTGTTTTTGGTGATGGCGCCCTCGCTTGTTCCGTCTTTATACATGAAAAGGTAAACCCAATAGGGTCTGCTTGTGAGCGCTCTACAGGCTGCAGTTCTTCTTCGATCATCTTTAAACTTGGCATGAAGGTGTATTATGGTTAGACGAAGATGCCTATTGTTTTGTTGATGGCGCCCTAGCTTGTTCCGTCTTTATACATGAAAAGGTAAATTCAATAGGGTCAGCTTGTGAGCGCTCTGCTGGCTGCAGTTCTTCGATCATCTTCAAACTTGGCATTAAGGTGTATTATGAATAGACGAAGACGCTTATTATTTTTGGTGATGGCGCCCTCGCTTGTTCCGTCTTTATACATGAAAAGGTAGATCCAATAGGGTCTGCTTGTGAGCGCTCTGCTGGCTGCAGTTCTTCGATCATCTTCAAACTTGGCATTAAGGTGTATTATGAATAGACGAAGACGCTTATTGTTTTTGGTGATGGCGCCCTCGCTTGTTCCGTCTTTATACATGAAAAGGTAGATCCAATAGGGTCTGCTTGTGAGTGCTCTACTGGCTGCAGTTCTTCGATCATTTTCAAATTTTGACATGAAGGTGTAATATGGTAAGATGAAGAGGATTATTGTTTTTGGTGATGGCGCCCTCGCTTGTTCCGTCTTTATACATGAAAAGGTAAATTCAATAGGGTCTGCTTGTGAGCGCTCTACTGGCTGCAGTTCTTCTTCGATCATCTTCAAATTTGGCATGAAGGTGTATTATGGTAAGATGAAGAGGATTATTGTTTTTGGTGATGGCGCCCTCGCTTGTTCCATCTGTATTCATGAAAAGGTAAATCCAATAGGGTATGCTTCTTGATGCTGTGGGTTCGGGGGATACATGTGCTCGGCTGCGCGACCCGCCGAGCACGAAATTTCTAGTTTTTCAAGTGTTAAGAGGAAACAGACCTCTCCTCAATATGATCAGAATATCTTTCCAGTGGCCACATGATGAATGTCCTTGCATAACACTGTCAAGAACATGACAGCAGATATGTCATATGCCAAACAAACAATCCGCAATAGGAAATTTTATTCCAAAGTGGAATAGTGCAATTTTATTTCTAAATATTTAGGACGACTGTATTTCTTTGCTGTGGCAAGTGCATGGTCATACCATTAAGCCATTTCATAGGTTTTTCTTTCTGTGCTGATGGCAAATGCATTACAGACACACTTCAGAAATTATGGTATGAGGGAAATTTGAATTTTCTTATAAATTCATCTTGTTATCATTTTTTTTTTACTTAATGATTGACCTAACAAATTTTTTAATTCCATCTGAAAAAAAAAGGTGATATACAAGATTGGAGCACAAGACGTGCTATGAAATTTTTCTTTGTGATTAAAAAATTTTCAGTGCATGGTTTTTCAACCAGTGTATGTAGTAGATTGAGTAGAATGAGGGGAGAATTTCATGCTTACATATTAATTTCTGCAATGTGGCTATTATAAGATGCTCAGTTGATGTTGTAAAAGCTTTGACTCTTTTGTATTGAGTTATGTATCAAATTCATTGTCTGAGTTAATGTTAGCACAAATATTGAATTGTTTTTCATATTTAATCAAAATTGCATTATGATTTAATTTCTAATCAAATTTTAATCCAGATTTAAAAAAAAAAATCTTATAGATAATTGATATGTGAGTCATTTTTATATGATTATATCAGTTCATGAATATATTTCTTTAATATGTTTTAACTTCAGTTTCTGTTTATAAATGAGACAGAGCTGTCGTGATCCAAACACTGAAAACCATCAATGGAGTGATTGATTGACTGACTTTTTTCCCTGCTAGCATAAATGTACAGTATGTACACAAAATCTCTTTGAGAAAATTGTATTTGATATTTCTTACATTCCAAAGGTGCATTCTTCATTTAAAAGATTTGGAGAGCCAGACTAAAATCGGTAGGTGCCAGTGAGGTTGATGTCCAGAGCATCACATTGGTCCCACGCCTAGCTTTCTATGTAGTGGTGCGCTGGGGGTCGTAGAGCAGAGGAAGCTTATCTTGCTGTCGTCTTTCCTTGATCACTTCCTGTTTCCTGATGGTGGTGGGAAAAAGTTGAAAAAAGACAAAGAAAGAAGAAGAAGAAGAAGAGGAAGGAGGAGAAAAGAGGAAGGAATACTTCCATATGCTGAATGATTTAAAGTCTCTGGGCACCATGGTGTTAACCCCCTGTGTACATCCTTATTCTTAGATGGCAGCACATGGGGGCTTTTTGAAAACAGTCTGATTACATTTTGTAGAAGCATTTATGCTAGAAATGCAGTACTGCAAAGTTGTGGCGAAACTGCAAATTTTGCTATGATGTATATCTTATGACAAAGCTATGATGTTTTCAATGCACTCTCGCATAGTGGGAGTTATCGATAGGGTTGTACGCTGTTGTGTGCTTGAGGAAATAATGCAAAGTTGGCAAGCCATCGACAGAATCAGGTGTGGGACTGTGGCACACATAGAATTAAAGTCTTGTGTACTGTTCAGTCATAAACTATAGGGCCAGAATTTACAGAGGTTGTTGAAATCATTTATTTGAATCAAAACTACTGATGTGAATTTAGACCTAGACTTTAATCAGTCTCAAAATTTGCCACTAGTGATTTTCTTCTTGTTTGATCAATCTTTTGAGCTGCTGGTAATTATGAATATCTAACACATCATTTGCCTGTCAAGCGGGCATGTTTCTTTTATTTGGTTATTTCTCCCTACCCCCCCCTCTCTCTGTCAGTCTATGTTTGTCTGTCTGTCTGTCTTTCTGTAGTTTTCAAAAGACATTGTGTTAATGATCTGGAAATGAGTCAAAGTTAAGCACTGTAGACAAATGACATCACATACATGGTTAGTTTTCAAGTGCCTTGCTCAGTGCCAAGGACCCACACTTCAAGCGCATGCAAGTGATCGCTACATTTGGGTATTATGCAGTTATAATGTATCTATTAAATTAAGACTGAGGCTGTCTTCCAGTTAATCACAACTTATTGTAATATGGGCCTCTGAGCTGAGTGCAGGAACAGTGCATTTCGTACCCATGAAGGCAAGACTTCACCTCAGCAGTGAACATTGACTTTGCAAGTCTATTGGATGCTGTAAAACCAGAACCATTTGCGGCATGAAAATTTTGCAAAGTGGACGCGACAGCCCCTTTTGAGGCATGGAACTTTCACAAAGTGCCATCCATAAAAAATTTACGAGTATACTATATCTAGTAGTAATACAGGATTTGTTTAATTTTCTTGTGTATTTTACTTTTGCGAATCAAGGCTACTCGTGATATACAAAAAAGTTTCATGCACGCCAACATTTTTGGTTTCACAGTAGTTCATCTGTGCAGAGGTACAGGTCATATTACTATGACAAAATTGCTGGGCTACTCTTGTGCTTGGATTGACGGTATTAAGTTCGACAGGAGGTGACTTCAGCTTCTCTTTTCGGGGAAGACTAAACTCTTTTCTCTATCCTCAGCCTCTGTATTATCACACTGTTTTGTGTGCTGAATCTTAAATGACTGAAATCATATTTCACATGTTGTGCTCACATGCTGAACCCATGCACAAGTGTTCCCAGTGTGCATTATATACTAAAAATTCACAAGCAAACAGTAATGCATGATAACAGTTAGGAGAACAGATGAATACACAAGTCATAAGCTGGTGTAAAGGTCGGTGGGTACATTAGGGTAAAACTTATCCCTTTTATATTTAGAATGAAGGTGATATCATTATAGTCCATCGGTCCTTCACCCGCTTTCTTTCTGCATTTTGCTCTACAAAAAAAAAAAAAAATAATGTTTTTAATCCTTGATTTACAAACCCCACACCCTCTTAAAATGCTATCATCTTTTGATGTGAATGATTGAATTGATTTAAATCGCTTTTATTTGATTTCAGGGATATAAATTTAATGGAGATTTCTGTGCAGTTTAGTAGGAGACTTTTGAGCCAGAGACATCATTCCCTTTGAAACTTGCATAGAATATCATTGTGACCAATATCATATTTGGGAAAAAAAAATTGAAAAAAAAATTGAAAAAAAAAGTTATTACTGTAAAACCAGAATTTTTCATGTGCATGAAATTGTATCAAATTTTGTGAGAGGGGAGCCAAGATTAGCAAAATTAAAATGAACACAAAAGTTCTTGTTTACACTTTTATGCATGAAATGCTAGTGGCAGTTTGCGAAAATTTCATATTCCAAAAATGACATAGGCTCCCATTAGCGAAAATTTCTTGCACATAAAAATGTCTGGTTTTGCAGTAATATATTTATTCCAAGCTTTTTCTTCTGATTTTACAGTAGTTTGAGGGTAAAAAAAACTCTGGTTATCTTTTTGTGATTTGACCCCTTGACTCCAACCGATCTGAATGTAGAATGGTTTTTCACTTTAATCAATAGATGAATGGCATGGTAATTTAATAGTCAAGGTGAGATCCACAACATTGTTCTGTTACCTTGATTCTGATCTTGTTCTGTTTGTAAGGGCAAAATTCCTGTCATTGTGTTCGCATGGACGAACACTCAGCATTCACTTTGTCTTTGGAAAATGAAATGCATGACGTTTGTTTGTGTGTGTGTGTGTATGTGGGTGTGTGTAATTATTTCAATGTGAATATGATGTTCGTATCATAAAACAGAATTTGAGTAAATTATATGAAAAGATATGTATGTGTATGTTTGGTGAATGTATATGTGTGTGTGTGTGTGTGTGTGTGTGTAAGTATGCAGCCTTGATGTTTTAGTTGTGGTATAAGTGAATAAGGATTGAACTTAGATGAGGGTAACATTTAAAATCTGAAGTTCACTTAGTATCACCAGGGTAACATATGCTGGAGCCATTGAAACCTGCTCAAACTGCTTTAGGATGTTATACTTCCTGTCCCCGATATCAGCCCTGTGCTTGTTCAAGCCTCTGTGTAGCCTCTACCAAAGGCCCTCTCACTATAAATTGTAATTGCCAGAAAATTGAACTGAGTGTCATTGCCTCAGAGGCAGGTAGAGCCCGCAGCAAGAGGCGAGCCCTTGGTGAGAGGGCCTTTGGATGCCCATCCAAATTTGACAACTAATGCCTTTAAATTGTAGGATCTTGATACCAGTGTTTGGTGGTGAAAATCACAACCAATCAGTGTGTATCTGTTCAAAGAAGCTCATGCATTATGCATTTTGTGTGTAGATGACGATTTGGTGAATCTAGCAATTTTATGGGCTGGAAGTGACTGACCAAATTATTTTCTTTATTCAGTAGGGATGAAGTGCAGATTAGGCTTTCTACCAGTTCATGAATGATACCAACATTTATAGACCTCAAAATGCCCTTTCTCCAAAGGGCCAAGCTGTGGCTCACTTTGCTCCCGAATGTCAGTGCTAACAACAGCATGGAGAGCCCTGGAAAGAGGCTAGCTTCTGTGGTTTCCTAGTGCAGTATTCCTTCCCTCTTATTCATTCTATCTCCTGTCCATTGTTTTTGTTGTTGTTGTTGCTTATCTGTCTGTAGATTTGCCCCTTTGTCTTTTCTCTGTTAGTCTGACTTTCTGTCTATCTGTGTCGTTCTGACCCCATATTCACTATTTGGGAACCATGGTCTATAATTATTGTTCATCACCAAGGATAAACACCCACTAAATTCTAAAGGTATGCATTGGGCAAGTACCTGAGTGTACCAACATAAATATACATTTTTTCCTCGATTCCATAGACATTGCACAGGTACAAGTGTATGTCAGTGTATGGACATGCTTTGAGAATTGCAAGCAGTGCATTAAAATGTATGCATACCATCTTGTCTTGTGATGCAAAATGTGATATGATTCTTTCCATTCAGGATGCCATAATTATTGTAACTTCTCGTATCTCTGAGACTACATTGGGAACGGCGGCTGGCTGCTTATATGTGGGAATCTTCCCCTGTCTCATAAAGAAAGAAACCAATTAAAAAAGACGGGGTAACATGGGGATACCATGGGGTGGGAAGGCTAGCCTGACTGGGATATTTTTGAAAATCCTGGTAACGAATTATGTTGACATCTTTATCACTGGTTTCTAATAGTTAGGTTCACACGACGTTTCTTATCTTTGAGATTAACTTCAAGACCATATAAACTTCTACGATTAGCTTGTGATTTTGAACTACAACATGCATCCACATGACACCTGATCTTTAGGAATAAGTGAAGATTCCAGTGAGAGCCGCACCTCATGATTAAACCACAGAACCGGAAGAAGTACATACATGCAGTGCTAGCGATAAACCTGTTAATGTGCAATGATACAGTTACGTAGTGCACAACACACACAGGAGATTAACCCGGAAGCTAAAAGGGAGTAGGGTTCACAGAGGCATCACGCTAGCTTTCGAGTTCATTGATTATCGTGTCCTTGTGACACTAAACTACGAGTGGGAATCTCCTGCGGCACGTGAATAGAGTGTAAACCCTGAGATGTCTTGTGGTTCTGATCATTACCTAATCTTCCAGATTGCTTTCCTTCGAGTGCATCTGCATGGGGCTAAACCACAAGCTAATCATCAATGTTTAAAACTAAAAAGGTCAAAATCTTTAAGATTAGAAACATGGGGTGGATTAAACTTACGTAAGCACACACACAGCCAAGAATGTTAGTGGAGTCATCATTATATTACCAATGAGCGTACGCTTTGATGCGCATGTTCACTTATGGGCACTATTTGTAGTTTTCGAATATACCCTGATGGGCGGCAAATGAAGATCAATTTAGTCAAACCTTCAATCTGACCACCCATTTTTCCCTAAGCTACTGGGTCTCTAAGGTAAAGGTGTGCTAAAAGTCACTTGCGCATATGCACACTATAACATGCCTAAGGTTGAATATCCTGTGTCTGCTCTCATCTGCAAAGCTTAACAGAGTTTTCCCTTATAGAATACGAAGAACCCCCCCCCCCTCTTTTTTTTTTTTTTTTTCTCAATCGGACCACCGATTTCTCCCATGCTTCCAGGTTGGTTTGCTGAAAGTCACTTGAATGTTTATACACTGTAACATGGCAAAGGTTGAATTTCCTGTGTCTGCTCTCATTTGCAAAGGATCACCGAGTTTTCCTTTATCATAGAATACAAGGAAGTTTTTTTTTTTCCCTCCATCCATTCTGGCTTCAAAGGAAAACTGCAACTTTAGATATGCTTGAAGTCATTTGCATTGGGAAGGGTATCGTAAAACCAGGAATGTTTGTGTGGATGAAACTTTCACAAATTTTGCGAGGAGCCAAGATTTGTGATAGTAAAATGCACTCAAAAGTGTTTTTTTCTATACAACAGTGCATTGAATGTTGTGACGATTCACAAAAGTTTTATGCCGTGAAAAAGGCTGTCAGCTCCAATTCGCGAAAGTTTCATGCCAAGGGCTAGGGAGACAGAGAGAAAAAAGAAAGAAAGAAAGAAGGTAAGAGAGGGAAGAAGGGGAGGGATGAGAGAGGGAAGGAAAGAGAGAGATAGAAGAGAAGAGAAGAGAGAAAAAGTTTTTTTTTTCAGTGTATTCTTGCTTCAATAGTAGAACAGTCAATTGGAATGTAAGTGGTTTTCGAAGGACTTAGCACACTTTCTGCTTTGTCCCTGGCTTCCTCTTAAACTATATCCTGACAGAGCTATTAAAGTGACTGTTTCAAGTAAAACACATTCTGTCCGGCAAGTTTGCAGACATCCACACACACACTCACACACACACACACACACACACATACACACACCCACATACACACACACACATACACACACAGACCAGTGCTGGCTATCTGCATACAGATACCGACAGCCAAAGAATCAAGTGCTCTTCACCCAACCCCAACGTGGTACATGTACATCCTACTTGGGATATTATGTGCTTTACTGCAGCCAAGAGTTACAAAAGCCGGACGGATGCCCTTAATGCCCACATTTGTCAAAGTTGAAGGGAGAGAGAGAAAAAAAAAGTTGTTTTTTTTTTTTTTTTGCCAATAGCCTGAAGAGTTGTGGGATCAGCATTCCTCACCATTGTTTCCAGTATAGTGCATCACAAAGGCAACTAAGCTGTGAATGTCATCGTCTATTCCTCGGTTGGAAACTCTGTTCTGATTCCATTTTTTTTGGTGACACCCTCTGACTCTGCCGGCATACTCTGGGTCGTCTGGTTGATCGTCTGTGAGGACTGTTTGATAAACACCTGTGTTTGTGTGTGCGGGCATGTGTATACATGTGTTTATGAGTGTAGGTGCGGATTAGACTCGGAATAGTCCAACTTCAGCTACCAGAAGAATCGACTTATTCCTGCTCTTTCTACAAAAGGTGTTTCCCTTTGTGGCTTCGTCTCTCTCTCTTTCACCCACCATCGCCCCAAAGCAAGCACTGACCGGTCCCCAGGAGTGTCGTTTACAGATCATCTTCACAAGTTTGGAAAACTTTTGTTGCATGCCCCTCCCCCTTTGTCACCAATCGGACAGGGATTTTCTTACTCCGCTGCTGGTAGTACTTCTAAGGCCTCTTGGTTCCTGAAGTGTAAACAATTGAAAAGACTATAAATTGGACGGATCATCTTGGAATTCCTTGTTACTAAAGTGTCCTAGTACCCCCTTCAGAACCTTCCACCCCTCCCCCAGGATTGTTTCCCCACCCCTATCCCAATCCATTTACACCAACCCCCTCCCCGCCCCCTTCTTCCCCTCCACAAGTGGTGATCATGCACGGCCGATCCAGACGAATGCCCAAAGTGGGAGGGTACTGGTACAACGGTCATAACTCCGGCTCAGCAGTGGGGAAGGGTTTTGGATCATTTTCCCCCGGTGGAGGTGGCAGTGGTGGAGGATATTTCTATGGGAAACCACACCATACTCGACACAAGATGCAGGTAATATTTGCTCAGACTCCTTTTTTTTTTTGTGGTTATAAACACCTGAAATATCACTTGCCCATACCATTTATACCATTCTGTGAAGTTTACCTGTGATACCATTTTACTTATTGTAAAGAGTTTGCTTGCAGAAATGTGGACTCACTGAGTTGTGATCAATTACTAGATTTACCAGAACTCGCGTTGTAATAGTTGATTTTGCTACGGCACCAGCATCAATTAAAGAAGTTTGAAACTGAGTAAATTCAACATAACGGTCCATCACCAGGGGCAGATCCAGGAATTGTGTAAAGGGGGGGGGGGGGGACCTTTACAAAATTAAAAAGGGGGAAGCACTTTTTCTTTTATATCTTTTGTTTTAAAGGTACTAGCCCACATTTGCAAACCCACGAAAATCAAAACTGCATAAAACAGGTCCAATATGACTTCAAGTACAAGTTATAACAGTAACATACCTCACCTGTCGCTCTTTGTCTGTACCAATCGAGAAAAGAGAGAAAATCATCGTTTTAAAATCAATTTTCAAACCGGGTCAACCCGACCCAAAATCGAATTACGAGCGCGGGCCATAGCTACGTACATTGTACATGTAACACATACGTGGACCGGAGCTAGCGAGCGTTATGCGCATGCATACGGATTACGGTGCATTTTCGTTTACAATGTATTTTTATGAAAGTAATGGACTAATTGGAACGAAATTTTGCACAGGTGTTACTGCAATCATACCCAAACTCCATGCTAACTATGAGACCAATTGCTGCAGGTTTACAAATGTGGGCTAATACCTTTAACAAAAAAATAAAGGGGGGGGGGGGAGGGCGCCCGATGTGCCCCCTCCTGGATCCGCCACTAATCATTATGGAATTGATATGGGTCTTCCATAGGGTTATGGCACACCAGGTATTACAAATGTGTGTTGTAGAGTGATGCAATATGAAAGTTCTGTAGACATGTAATAGTTTGTGATATTATTCACCAAATCAGATAAGTTGGTCTTCAATAGTTCCTGTTCGTTGTTCCCAAGGATTCGTGTGGTCCCACCGTATATGTATTCGTGTTCTTAATTGCAAGCCATGCATATGGTACCCAGTTTTATAAGAGCCACCAAGCTTGGATAGGAAGGAGGTACTGTTACGCAGGATATTGCGCCACGTGAGAGATGTCAGAGTCAGGAAGTCACATGAACTAATGGGCACTAGCCTCTCTTCCAGACTCTTAATACATTTACATAGCTGTGTGTTTCTGTGTTTCTGTCTGTCCGTCTCTCTGTATCTTTAAATTATACGTTTGTATGTATGTCGTATGATATTTGGATTACATGTCCTGTGAATATAGCAAATTGTGTTCCACTGTTCTGCAAGTAGTGTTGTTTCTTCTTAAACTGATAGTTAAGATGAGAATGGTATAAATCCAACTTAAAGATGTAGCTATCGCCCAAATTTGGTTTGGGAAAGTGAGAGCATTAACTATAAAGTTGTATATACATTGGAATTTTGTGCTGTTTCTAATTTGTAGCTTTCATAATTCATGGGTCCAGTATTTGGAGGACGGTGTACATGAGGGTGTTGAGACCACCTGACAAATTCCACTAATCAGAAATGCAAGTTACACTGAAAATGGTAATCCTGAAATAGTAAGATTAAAGGTATCTGAAGTTGAGAAATTATATCATTTTTAGCCATTACTTCATTTAGGCCTTCAAAAGTTTAGTGGTAATGTAATATGGTTGAACAGGCTAAAATGAATAAGCAATTATTTGCATAGAAGTCATGCACTAAGGTCAAAGGTCACTGGTTCTTAATGTCATTTTCAACATATTTCAGTGAATAATGCTCAGTATTAATGTAATTGTGGTGGGTAGGGTAGAAATACACAAAGCAAAAAAAGAAAATGATTAGCATGAAAATGCTAGTAGTGATAGGTCACAGGTCAAGATCAAACATTACTTCATTTTGCTTAGAAATGTCTTTTTTTCCAGCTTTAACTTCAGCTTGAAATGTGCAATGTTAATTAAATGCCATTTTCTAAGGATAGAAATAATCATGAAATAGTAGCCTGAAATGCAATGACATGGCTGAAAGTCAGTAGTCAGGATTAAAATTCACCAAAAATTCCCTCCAAACCTCATTTCACTGTAATTTCCACAAGGGAGAGTCCAATACTTAGTCCGATATTTGGTATGATGGATAGAAATAAAATGAGAACTATTACCTGTGTGTATAGGATCATTAGATATTAATCTTCAAAGTTGATGGTTCTAATCAATATTTTTTTTTTCCAAATATAAATGAAAGGATGATATGTGGCAGAAGAACCACATATGATTGTGTGAGAAAGTGGAAGCATCCCATTTAACTTGTGCCCTGTGGTCAAATTGTTTTAATTTTGTCTAAATTGTGAAAAACAGTATTCATGACTTTATGTGATATTATATACCCCCGAGCAATGGAAAATAATGGTATGAATTTGTAATTCATATCCTATTATAGCATCTGCATGACCAGATGTATATAAAACCAGACTTTTTCTGGACCCCTAACCCCCCCCCCCGCAAATGAAGTGGAGTAAGACATCACCAAATGACTTGAAAGATGTGTTTCATTCATAATTCCAGACTCCTAACAATACAGACCCATCTAGATCTGATGACAAATCCAGTATGTACTCTATGTACTTGTCCAAATTTTCCTTCAGATGGCAATCTTTTTAAAGAGCCTTTTACTTTCTTTGTTTTATGAGGCCAAAAAGAGAAAAGACAACAAACAAAACAAAAAATGGAATTTGCTGGAAGGCTGTTGCTCTTGTCTAAAGCATCCAGTAGGACCTAATACAATAAAGACTTTATTGTGTTTGGCACCCATGGATTAATAAGCTGAATTGCTGTGACAAATTGACCCATACAGCACAAAACAAACAAAGAAATGCACCACTTCTGTACTCTGAGAGTAATACTATTGTTTTAAGTCAGAATACAGATTTTTAAATTGTTTTATTCTGAACATTGACATGATAATTGCTACGTTTCATAGTAAAGTATCTTTAGAATGTTTGCATCATACTTTCCATTATTAACACATATTCCTTTCCCTGTGTGCACTAGAATGTGCACCTGTGGAAGTGGGTATGTTGTGAAATTCTAAAGTGGACCATCCTGTCTGAATTCGAGAATGGAATATTGTTCCACTTCACCGCAGCTTCCTGCTCTTAGCGATCAGGAAAATATCTGTTGTGAAATGATGCTAAATTTCCTCTTTCAGTATCAGTCGGAACTGACCTCTTCATTTTGGTGCATGTGTGAAATTAAGAGAGGAAAAGGATTATATACACGTATGTGACCTCGTACCACAAAGCCCATATAAAGTGGAGTTTGTTGATTTTCCAGCAGACCTGAAAATAGCATTTTGAGTCAACTTGGCCTGGTTTGACATTTTGGCGTTGACTGTCAGAATAAGGCTTTGTTCGAACATTCCAAAGTTGAAAGCATTTAACTTCTAGTATGATACAGTGTGAGTACTTTTTAATAGATTCTATACAGACTCATTGTTCTGTGTCTCCATATTAGTGTGAGCTTGTGTTCTACCTGTTCTTGGGCAGTTACCCCCTGGATAATTACCCTGGACCCTTGCCCTGACCTAATCCTAATCCTAATCCTGAACCTAACCCTAACCCAAGCTCTAACCCTAAACCTAACCCTAAACCTAATCTTTACTCTAACCTCATTACTAATCAGTATTTAGCCAGTGGGGGGGGGGGGGATTGCTCTGCTACGGTTCCGCCAATGATGTGGGGATGAAAACCCTCTGAAAACTTTAGATTATGAGTTAGCACTTACATTGATACTTTGAAATTATAGATGAAATTTTATCTAATGAGTTTCCCCATGTCATAGTTTACTCTGTTCATTTTTTCTCAATGGTTGCCATAAAGTTTTAAACTCCCCCTTTATCCCTCACCCAGTTCACTTGAATCCGACCCTTAACTTCAAAGATCCTTTCCTCAAAAGTAGCTTTTGAGTTTATTTTCAGCATTTGACTGGTGGTTTAGGAACATCCAAGAATGAACAGTTATATATAATTTCCAGCTTTTAAAACTCTTTTCATCAAGTTACCTCAACGAAAAGACTGTATCTGATGATTCTACAGTCACATGTATGGATGTAGAAATGTAAATATGATACACATGTGAGTAGTAGAAAATGTACACTATCTGATTAAGATTATTATCATTATTTTTTTCTTTAGTAAGATGAAAGTACCATAAACATGATGATAGCTTTTTTTTTTTCATGCTCATGCTTTAAGCTTCTTACTATGTTACAAGATAAAAGAAAGAAAAAACCCAGAAGATTATGATCATGTCTGAAATTCCATTTGCTGTCTGTCAATGTGCACTCGTTGATGATATCCGTCTAGTGCCCTCTTATGGCAGGCTTTGTAAAATGTCTGCGTCTTCACATCATAGACCCTAGCAATACCATTTGACCAGACATCAGCAGTGGTAAAGCTTGTGTTGGATGTGCAATGTGTAGGACCTACGTTTTATCACAGAACTTTGTATCGCTTCTTGTTGCATGTTACATGGTTGATTCTGCTAGGATATGTCAAAAGAGCTTGGTAATGGGAAATGACAGAGGTGTAACAAAGTGCAAGGCCAAACTGCTACAAAAATCAACTCTCGTAATTTGTAACATCCCATAGATTGTGATTTAAAAAACATATGCATGGGTTCATCAGTGCATGAAATTGCACAGCTAATTATCTTTGTTGCTGCTAATTATAAACTATATATGTATTGCAACTTGGAGTGCCATGCAATATATTCATGGAGAATGTGCCATATCTTGTATTGCCTCCCTGTTTTATTGGTACCAGTAATTACTACTAAAACAGCTGCTACTGTTACCATTACAGCTGCATGGTGCTGAGATAAACAAGTATTAACTACGTATTCAGTACTTCAGTTACTTGCTACTATTACTACCACAACTTGAAAGCTGATTTCTGAATTTGCTCTTCTTTGTCAATGATTATGAAATGCAAAGTAAGAGAGCAAAGAAATAAGGACAGAGGAAGAAGGGGGGGGGGGATGGGAGAGAAATTAGTATGTTAAGAGAGTGAGATGGAAAATACTGAATGAGAACATTCAGCCAAAGACTGGACAAACTGAAAAATGGATTGTTAGAAATACGAAGGAAATAGATGATAGCAGATATGTTTAGAAAACAACAACAACAACAACAACAACAACAACAACCTGGATTTGGGAGGTACGAAAGTAGGAGGATTGGATTGAACATATAAGAAGATATGTATGGAAGGAGAATAAAAGCCATGGAAAGTGATGTATGAGAGAAAAAATAAAAAAGAAGGGAAGAAATGAATAATGGCATCATCCAAAAGGAAGAAAAGGCTCAAGATAATAATGTGATGTGAAGTCATGGATAAAAATAAATACAAAAGTAAACAATATACGTGGGGATAGAAAAGAGGGAAATGCGAGTAGAAGAATGTCAAGGATCGAAGAAGGAGAAGCAGAGGAAATGAAGAAGAGGAAACGGAAAGAAAGAAAAAAAAAACCAGTGAGAAGGAAGAAGGAGCCGGTTGTAAAGTCCTGGCGACTGGTTGGCAGCATGCTATACTGCATGGGACATTAAACTTTCAGCAGTGGCTCCCATGCCGGGCCGGAGGTGCAAGTAACATTACAGTCTGCCCCACTCAAGTGTTTCTTCCTCCGTCTCTCTTTGTTTTCTTGTCTCTTTCTCCGCCCCATGCTCAGCTAACTGTGCATGCCGGAGAAACTTCGCGCAAGGCAAGCAAGCATCGATGACTTTGTCTGATGGGAGCGGGGGAAGTTCTCTGGATTCCGAGAGAGTTGTGCGACCCACAAAAACGGGGTCGCACAAAGGGAGGGACAATTGCGGAACTTGGAGAGGGAGATCGAAGAGGGGGTTAGGTTTCTTCCTGGAGTGGGATCTTTAAGATGTTTGTCACTGTTATTGTTTTAGACAAAAAAACAGCAAGGAGAAAGAAAAAAAAAACCCCCACCAGACTGACTTGTCTGTGTCTTGAGAACATGGGCTGTCTCGTTTAGATATGGTATACAATGGGAATTGAAATACTATGTTAGACCTGCAATGCAAATCTAGTCTCCTTTCATGGTCTGGATGCATAGTTGGCAGTCTGTATTCACCCTTTGACTCCTGAAGTTTTCTTACAATGTCCACCCTGTACAATTGTACTTACTGACAGATCTTAGATGCAGAGTATGTCACACAATTTTGCATGGGTGTAGATAAAGTGAGTGCCTCTTTGATTTCCATGGAAATTTAGTTGTAGAGGAGGATGATCAAGAGATGATAGGATGCAGGCAAAGAAACTTAAATATCCTTACACACCAATGGACCACATACACACACACACACACACACACACACACACACACACACACACACACACACACACACACACACACACACACACACACACACACACACTCTCATGAGGGAGGCCATGGGCAGTTCAGTGATTTCAAAGACAGTTGACTATGTGAGTGGATCAAAATCTATAGGGTTAATGCATTTCTGTAGTGCCCTCTTGTGTTGTAAGAGCATTGCAACGGACAGAAATGCTGTAAGAAAAACTTTACCCATTCCCTATTGGAACCTTATATCCCTTCAGATTGACCTATGCAATGTGTGTCCAGTCTAGTTTTTGCTCATCATTCAAGACATATCCAGTAGTTTCTTTGTATGAAGGCAGTGGAAACATATACATTTGCCTTGAAGTGCTGCACTCTGTGTACCAAGAAGCCATGTTGAAATATTCATGGCCAGTATTGAAATGAGTCTGCAATCAAGAGTACACTTGGTATTAGGGGCTCAGTAGGGTTCTTTCTTTCAAAGAACATCCCCAATTGGCAACACATTAGTTGTACAGGAGAAGAGGCAGTCATTAAAGGACAAGTTCACCTTCATAAACATAAGGATTGAGAGAATGCAGCAATATTAGTAGAACACATCAATGAAAGTTTGAGGAAAATTGGACAATCGATGCAAAAGCTATGAATTTTTAAAATGTTTGTGTTGGAACCGCCGGATGAGGAGACTTCTAAGGCTCATGATGTCATATGAGTACAACAGTATAAAGAAAATGTAAAGAAAATTCAACATATTTTCACTTTTTTCACATAATAAAAGAACACTTGACTTGCCTCTTTCTAAAGGCAATGGGAATAATATTACCCATAACAAATGTCAGTAATGAGTCAAGGGAAGGTGTACTTTTTTCAAGACCTAAATTTTGTGAAATTCTCTTTATATGTTCCTTATATTGTTGTACGCATGTGACATCATACATTTTAGTAGTGTTCTCATCCAGCGGTGACTGCACAAAAACTTCAAAAATTCATAACTTTTGAACGGATTGTCCGATTTTCCTCAAAGTTTCAATGATGTGTTCTACTAATATTGCTACATTCTCTCAATCTTTATGTTAATGAAGGTGAACTTGTCCTTTAAATTGATTAAAAAGGTCTTTAGTTACCTTTTAAAGCAAATATTCTAACAGCCATTATTTCCTAATTGTCTGATTTAATAACCAATGTTTCACTGGTCTGTTACTTATATTTTATATTCCTGTTCAGAAGAGCTGAATGACTGTTTGAACATCAATGTTTTACTGGTTGGTCCTCATGTAAAGTAATAAACAATTGAGCTTTGCTTTATTTCCAATTTTAATTGGCAAGTAAAGCGGTATAGTGGATAAGATAGTGGATGTGTGTGCATAAACATTTTGGCCAGCTGAGGTTGTTGAACCATTTTCCATGGCAATAAATGGCTGTTGCATCACTCTTTGGTTGCTTGTGTTATAACAATGGTATGGGCTTCATTCTAAATTTTATATAAAAGTTAGTTACAAGTTCACTGAACTGTTAATTATCTCCACTTGTCTGAAATCACCATGCCACAAGTGAAAACAGAATATAACAAAACAAATTTTCAAACTTTATGAGCTTCTTCCATAGATGTGACTAAATTTTTAGGAATCAATAATTCAGATGAGTTCCAGTCAGAATTCTGAGAATCACCTCCATCCTTTGGAATGGGCTATTCAACCAACAATCACCCACGTCTTGTGCCCTTTTCCTGTGATGAACTCACGCAAAATCACCAGTCTTCTCTGTGGTCTTTTCCACATCCATTATCTAGGATGAAGTCCTCTGGATCTGCAGCTTTATCCTGGCTTTCTTCAGTTTTTTTGTAGTGTTGTCATCTCTGATTGCTGATTCTGTCAAATTCTTGCTGTGGAAGCTTTCAAGAGAAAAATTGCCTCATTATGCAAAAAAGAAAAAGCAGAAAAAAAAAATTGAGCCAGGTAAGCAGTATTGCATATGTGAACACAAGATGGATTAGACTGATTTTTGGATATGATTTTGTTCTTTCCACAGCTATTTCACGCACTTCACTAATTAGTTTTCATGACTGAAGTAGATTGTTATCTGGATGTAGCGTAGTTGTATAACTCTTCATTATTATATGTAGAAAGTGCTGATTTTTCTATCAATGCCTGCTGTACAGAGTTTACTGAGCCTGATATCACAGATTATGTGATATTGCCAATCTGTACAAACAGAATGTTACTATCTAAAGTCATTGATATCAAATTTGGAAGATTCTTTTCTGAGGTTTTCTCGTATTTGAGTGAGGTAATTCCTGGCAGTAATACTTATTGTGCTTTGTTCACCATTTGGCATGCCACCAAATTTGTTCTTTTTTTATGCCTCCGCCACGAAGTGGTGCCGGAGGCATTATGTTTTCAGGTTGTCCGTCCGTCCGTACGTCCGTCCGTCCGCTTTCGTTTACGCATAACTTGAGTAATATGTATTCGAATTTTACCAAACTTGGTCAAAGTATGAAGTATGATGGGGCAATTATTTGATTAGATTTTGGGTGAAATCGGCTGAAGGTCAAAGGTCAAAGGTCAAGGTCAAATCATGAAATTGTATCCGTTTACGCGGTAACTCAAGACTGGATTGAGCAAATTTCACCAAACTTTGTAGCAGGATGATGCATGATGGGACAATTACTTGATTAGTTTTTCAGTGAAATCAGACAGAGGTCAAAGGTCAAAGATCAAGGTCAAATCCTAAAATTTATCTGTTTACGTGATAACTCAAAACTGGATGAAGCAGCATTCACCAAACTTGGTCCAAGGAAGATGTATATTGGGACAATTAGTTGAGTAGATTTTAGTGACATTGGCAAGAGGTCAAAGGTCAAAAGGTCAAGGTCAAATGCTACAAATGTTGCAATTTCCACCATATCTATGCAATGCCCGAAGGTATTTTCTTGAAACTTGGTGTGAACATGTACTACTGCGTAAAGATTCTCCAGAGAGAGTTTCATGTCATAAGGTCAAAGGTAAAAGGTCAATGGTTAGGTGAAAATGTTGCAATATCACTTTTCTCGCAAATGGTTCAATGTATCTTCGTGGAACTTGGGACACACGTGTGTACTGACTGGCAGGGATTATCTAGGGAATTAAGGGGTCATGGGTCAATAGTCAGGGGTCAAAGGTCAAGGTCAACTCCTCAAAATTTTATTAATTTTATATTTATTTATTTATAAATTTTGTACTATACGCCTATTGGGAGAATCATGCATTATGGCGGAGGCATCAGTCGCCGTAGCGACATTCTAGTTTTTTTTTTAGATTCAAAGTACACATTCCTTCCACTTGTTACTTTCATATGTTGAGGATAGTATTATTTTTCCTGCCTTCTGATAAAGGTAAATCAAATGCTTTTTCATTATGCCAGAAAGATTTAATTTGTTGATTTTTTTATTTTATTTTCTTAATATCATTGCCCGTCTGAGACATCAGGAATTGCGGTCTTCTTATCCAACGATGGTGATACCGCTACTTTAAAAATAAAAAGCTTTTGAATGGAATATCCAGTTTTCCTCAAACTTCACTGCAGTATTCCACTTATATTTCTACATTCACTCAATCTGTGTGTGTGTGTGTGTGTGTGTGTGTGTGTGTAGGTTTAATCCCCCTTACATAGTCATTTTAGATATGAATATACGCAATTTTTGCATCCGATAGCTGAGACCTGAATTTTCTTAATATCATTGCCCGTCTGAGACATCAGGAATTGCGGTCTTCTTATCCAACGATGGTGATACCGCTACTTTAAAAATAAAAAGCTTTTGAATGGAATATCCAGTTTTCCTCAAACTTCACTGCAGTATTCCACTTATATTTCTACATTCACTCAATCTGTGTGTGTGTGTGTGTGTGTGTGTGTGTGTGTGTAGGTTTAATCCCCCTTACATAGTCATTTTAGATATGAATATACGCAATTTTTGCATCCGATAGCTGAGACCTGAATTGTTCCAGCTTGTATGACACATATTCCTTGATACACTAATATCATATCTTAAGTAGATATATGGTGACCTGCATTGTATAGCATATATGTGACCCGCTACAACAAAAGGATCCGAAAGTCGGGGGAGGACAATTTTCTGAAAATGGCATGATATTATTCTCGTACTCTTCTACTTTAATTCCATATATAGCACAACTCGTAAAAGTACTCGGTTGCAGAGATATCGATGATTTTATCAGCGCATGTCAAGTGGTTGAGGAAATCAGAGTTTCGAGAAAAATGCCTTCAAAGTTGTCCTTCCGACGCTATCATGGTCATGAGGAGGCGAGACAGTGTTCAACGCTTGACAATAGAAGGCACGCTCCTAGCGACCTCCGCCATGTTCAGTCAAGCTTAACGCCAGCGGTCTACACACGACCAATCAGTAATCAGGATGCCAAGCACTGACCAATAAGATCCCTCCCTCGTTGCTAGGGGCGGAGTCTAGTTGCGGTGCTAAATCCAACTCTTCGGACACGTTTCTCTTACATTGAAAGTCGGAAAATCATGGCCCAGAAAAACGCTAATTTCTTGCCTTTCCTTTGACCATTTAGCTTCGAAATTTCGGCAGATGATGGACAAAACATTAGGCTACAAAATTATGGCAAAAACAGAAATCCGATTGTTCTGACCAATTTTGATGTTGTGACTTCAAACTCGATTTTCTCGGCTCGGCCGTCAGCAACTTTAGGATCCTTTTGTTGTAGCGGGTCACATATAAAGTGTGGTGCAGATAATCCTCCTTTATTCATCTAGTGAAAAGATATACTCAATGAGCTGGTGCAGAAAATGGATTTTAAGAACATTCATCTCCTAGAAAGTTTATAAAAAGACAGCCAAAATTGTTCATAGGGGGTTTTCATAGAAAGACGACAAAAGTGATCACTATAAACAAGCTTATAGTCATTTTAAGATTTTTGCACCTATGTGTTCAGCAAATGAGATCATACTTGTCTGCAGTATGACATGCAGTTTATGGTGTGTTGTACTTATTTATTGGTGAAACTCTGTAAAAGTAGCTGTGGCTACTGCACAGTGCAAAATGTTGCTTATAGTAGCAGATGGCTACTGTAGATGACTAGTTGTCACTTTACAGTGATGATTGCTAGATGTGTACTGTAGCTACCTTGAATAGGTTAGCCTTCAACAAATGTGTGTTGTAGGCAGGTGGCCACTATGGACAGTGAACAGCTTTTGTCAGGTGACATGGTGATTCAACTATTGTTAAGTTGCTGCTTTACACAGTTGGCTAGGGTTGAAGGCTAGCTGGTGTAGACAAGGGGCTGCCAGAAATAGATGGTCACTAGAGACAGGTGGTCATTGAACATTATATGGATGCTATGGACAGGCTGCCTGTTATACAGTTTTTTTTTTAATGACATTCTTAATAAATGCAGCTTTTGAGACAGGTAGTAACCCATATTTAAGCATAAATATTTTTATTATTCACGTAGAAAAGATTATTCATATCTTCTGTATCACACTGTGGAATGCCAGTCTCCCTTCTAATAACTCAAGAGTTGCTTGACTGTCTTAATGACTAAAAATTAGACATTGAAACAAATACGATCAGTAGTGTGAATAGTCACACTTTGATAATGCTGTTATGTGAAATGCATTTCAGGAGAGGTTTAGTATCTTTGAAGGTAACACAATAATTATTTTGGTTTCTTTTGTGTGTGTGTGTGTGTGTTTTGAAAAACAAAAAAGTGTGTGGGTGCATGTGTGCATGGTGTTTATGTGTGTGTGTGTGTTTTTTTTTTTTCCTGCATTTGTTTGTGGGTACACTTGGTTTGGTATATACTTGCCTGTGAATAACAAATATGTTTTTTATGCCTGCACCTGTGGCGTAATCCTGGGATTTTCTTAGCGGTATGCTGGCCTCATTTCACAAGAGAGGTTGTGGTTACATTTGCACGATAATAAAAAATGGCATTTGAAAGAGAGGAAGATGGTTTGGTGGGGAAAGGGATGAGGAGAGAGAAAGAGAAGGACAGATAGATAGATAGATAGATAGAGAGATAGAGAGATAGATAGATAGATAGATAGAGAGCGAGGGAGAGAGAATTAGAGGACAATCCAGAGAGGCAACATACAAACAAGAAACAGGATGCCCATTATTTAGAGCTCTATTTTGTTTTCTGTCAACTGCAACATTTTCTTTGCAGCAGCATTGCCAGTTCCGAGATCCATAATAGATGCTGCCATTTACGATCCCTGGAGCGCGGCGTCTGAAGGAACATCCTGTTAAGGGAATGAAAAGGAAAGGGCCAGCACCCCATTAATGTTCCCTTTTTTTTCCTCTCCCTCGCTGTGTGATGTGATGCGGGGATGTACATCCTTGGCCCATCTCCATCTCGGGTTTGGGATGAGTTATGGTCAGTTATTGCCTGCTCATTGCTGATGTCAATGAACTCACAAACTTGATGGAGGGGGTGGGGTGGAGGGAAGGGAAGAGAATAAATAGAGAGGGAACTGGTATGAGTAAGAAGAGCTTTATGATATGTTCACTTACATCCAACCAGGGCATTAAGGGAAATAATGTTACGGAAGAAATATGTCAAAAAGGGGTGAAGGAAGGGTGCAAACCAAAGTGGGGCACTATCCCTCAGATGATGGGAAATGGAGAGGGGGGGGGGGTGGGGTTGTCTTGGAGATGACAGCGATGATGCAATGACACAACTTAATAAAAAAAAACAACAACAACAGTGTACACAGGGAGGGTGGAAGCCCAGTAATTATTGCACACTAGAACCGAGTCTGAATAATGAAGATATCCTAATGCAATTTGTGTCCCCTTGCCGTATGCATGGAATGCGTGACATCAATGAATACATAATTCTAATGGTGGTTGTGGATAATGGTGGCAAAAGTAAAGCCCTCTAATGGCACTAGCTTAGGAGCCAGATGAGGTGACGGGCGGGGTGCGGGGAGAAGTTGAGAGGTGGGAGTGTTTCACGAAGAGCAACAGTATACAACAATAACATGAAAACTGTTTGTCTTTTTGTAAGCAGGGAAAGTTCACAGAGTCACTTCTTACATCATGAATTACTTGTTTCACTAATGATGGTCCATGTTTCATCCTTGTGAAAAGCAAGCGGGGATCTCTTCAATAATTGCTTTCCCCGTAGAGAATTGGTATGTGCTTTAAAAAAAAAAAATCTATGTGAGTGATGAATTTAGAATGTGAATACTGAAGGAAAATCTTACATGGCACTGTAGCGTGGGGAAAATGTTCAAGTGTACTTGGTATTGATTCTTAGCCGATATATTTCTTCACATGCTACAGACATAACATTTTACATATTGTAAACATACACAAATCTGATATCCGTTGAAAGTTATTTTCCAGAGGTTAAAATACAAACCATTTTTCCTTTAAAGGCATTATTTACCATTTGCAGATTAAAGAAAAACCAAGATTTAGTTCTTCAAAAAAGTTCTAAAATGTGAGTTGGGGATAGAAACAACCAATATAAAAATATTAATCAGTATGATCAGTATTAAGTATTGTTAAATATACAAAATGTAAGCAATCGTTATGATAAAATTGTTTCTAGAATAAACTAGGGAGGTGTTACATAGATGGAGTGGTAACTCTTCGTAATCCATGCAAACACATGTTTGGGTTCAAGGCGTTACAATGGGATGTCTAGCATGCCATTACGCTTTGAAGTCATGCTCAGCACCGCTCTGGTTTGCAAGACGAAGTTCGGAGACGAAGAACGCATTTCACCGTTCGTTGAATTACAAGTTTTATTTCACCGTAAAATTTTAAATGAAATACTTGAATTGATTTAGAATAGTTTAGGAAAGAATTCAATATTATAAACATGTATTTCTAGTTTCTTCGTAATGCGCAAATCAAAATGAAATGAAAATTAGGCCCTCTTAAAATCCTAATATTTTTCTATAATGCGCATATTTGTGCATGTTAGTTTTTTAATCTTTTAATCTGGGATATTTTGATCTTTCAAATGCAGTACTCCGCTAAAGCGTATTCCAGCGTGCTTTTAAACTATTTGCTGTTAAAATTGTTAGTTTTACACTGCATTTTGGTTCGCTGCTCCAATTCAAGTTACACGAATTCATTGTTGCCATCACATTGAAAGAGAGAGCGAATTGCAGTAGGGGCAAGTATTTCTAGATGTGAGAGCGCTAGTCCCGATTATTGATGCTCTCTTTTGTCAAAGCACATGGGTAACACCTGTAGTTGAACGCATAACTTCTCGGCGGTGCCGCGCATGACTTCAAAGGAGAGCAGTAGTTGTCTCTCCTTCTCTAGCACCTCCCTGAATAAACCATCTACAGTTATGATTTATTTAGGAAGATAGTGATATCTCATGTTCTAGGATTTATTGTGAATCTTTATATGGTAGGATGTTTTGTGACACAACTGACCTGCACATATGCATCAAATGTGATAACTCAAGCTTTTTTAAACTCTCTGCTGACAGTGTTAAACAGTACCTTAAAAAAAGGAGGCATTTCAGTGATCAATTTTAATATGATTGCGGGAGGGGGATAGGGTTGTTACAATACATATCAAAGAGCTACTGTAGCTAATGTTACTTTTTCTAGAGACTTCAGAGGATCAACAGACCTACATATCATAAAATGGCTTTTCTCTCCCCTTCCCAACCACCCCCTACCACCAAGAGTCTGTCAAGCTCAGCATGGTCTTGAAGCCTGTGAGATCTTTTAACCCCAGTGAGTACACTCTTGGATTCAAATGTGGATTTTTAAACTGCTGCCGTGCCAGAAACCACGCTTTTTAAGGTCAACTGAAAGAAAGCCTTTTCCCATTTGACATAATGATTTTGCCTATATCTCCAAAAGAAATGGATCACTAATTTTGATGAAAACCAATTCCATCCCCCTCCCCCCCCCCCCCAAAAAAAAAATCAATCATGAAGCACAGACTTTGAAACCATGAGCTGTAGCCCAGGTTGACCCAGAAGCTAAGGGGGAATGAGGTTCACGGAGATGTCATGCTAACTTTTGAGTTCATTGATTATTGTGTTCACACGATGCTAAACTACGAGTGGGACCCCTGTGGCTCATGGATAGAGCATAAACCCTACAAAATCTTGTGGTTTTAGTTATCGGCTAATCTTTCAGATTGCTAACTTTTGATTGCATCTACATGGGGCTAAACTACGAGCTAATCATCAAAGTTTAAACTTCAAGCTAATCTTTAGGATTAGGAATGTTGTATGAATGTAATGTGTACAACTTCTTGGGTACAGATTGGAAAAAGGGATGACCTTCTTGATAATGACCAACACGAGAAGATGTCTTGCAGGATGATTGCTAAGATTGAGATTATTTTAATGTAAGCTAGTTGTTTCATTATCTTATTTACAGATCTGTGAATAGCATCAGGCTTATATAAATTTTGGGATAAGATGTTAGGTAAGACTGAATTTAGTTGATCTGTACTGTTCTCCAGCTTACATATGTCATCCATAGAGTCACACGGAAATGGAGTTTGCCCATCAGATGATGTGTACTTGCATCACACTCTGAACCCAGCCACATACATCGCCAAGAGGTTGGACAGTGGAGTGAAAGAAGAAGGAGCAGATTGAAGCTGATCTCTTAATGTTCCTAGTGCCAGGAGTTGTCAGTCTTGATCAGTGCCTCACGCCTCCTCCGCACCATTTGCATTCGCCGTTCGGTCCCTGGGTGCATCGAGAGATTGAAAACCTGAGAGATGGAAGCTTTCCCCTTTGCATACAAGGCCTACTTTGCTGTCAGGAGATAAGCATTATTGTCAAAAAAAGAAAGAAAGAAAGAAAAAAAGAGTATCCTGTTTTGAGAATCAATTACATCTGTTTGTCTGCTTTGATAATTACAACCTTTCATTGTGAGGTTTGTGCCTCACCAATATCCCTTAGAGCGATGGCAACTTGGAGATGGGGTCAGTGATGAATATTGCGCACAGGGAAGCTGGGTCATATAGATACCAAAATATTGTATTTGATGTTATAGGAAGAGCTAGATTTGCATCCTTAGACACTGATTCTGAAATAGTGTACATAATCTGGAATCCCCCTCTTTGAGTAAAGTAACAGGATATCACAGCATGGCTATTTTTCTGTATTTTTCTAATCAAAGATTCCCAGGAGAGAGTTTGCTCATTGTCGTGTGGGAGCAGTCTTTTTGGTTTGACGTGTTTTGATCCAAAATGTTCTGAAATATGGACAGATGGATGCAGAGCTGAAACTCATTGCTGTCCTGTTCTTTGACTCTGTTCTTTACCTGCTTGGCAGTCTGTGACTGGAGGGTATAGAAAGTGCTGCTGGGAGTGGGAAAAATCTGGGTAAACGGCACAAAATTTCCTCCATGAGAAAGCGGAACAAGGCTCTCCAGATTTACAATGTGCTTGTTTTTTGCAAGCGCTATTTATGGCTGTAGCAGCCCTGTCTGCCGTGTTAGAAAGTCGGGGTGACAAGTTGAGAAAGTCGACCTGCGAAGTGCAGAGAAAATAAGGGTAATTACGATGACAGTTTCCCCAAACATGGTGTTACTGATAAAACAGGATTCTAAACATGCACATACGGCCTGCCTAATAGGTTTTAACCACCCCACTTCTCCTGGTTAGCTGAACTCATCTGCATGCAATATTCTCATGTCATTCATGTAAACGAGAAGATGTTCATGTAAGGGAGACATACTCTGTTTACCTTTCCTTTAGAGAAATGAAATTATATGATGCTGTAGCACCGAAAATCCATGACCTCTCAGCATAATTCATGACTGGGAACATGTTAAGATATTTTGTTTCCTTCAACATTTACCAGGCACATGACAGCATATTTCTGTGTATTGGTGTTGGTAGTAAAAATGCAGAACCGAAAGTTGTGACCACAGTAGAACTTAAATCTTATCATGGGTGCACTGTGGCACAGTGCATGAGACTTCTGACTCCCAATCGGAGGACCCGAGTTCAAATCCAGCCCAGTGCTTACATTCTTGAACAATATGTTTATACCCACAATGCCCCTCTCCACCAAGGTGTATAAATGGGTACCTGGCAATGCTAGGCTGATAGGAATGGCAAGACCCTCTGGTAGAACAGTGTCACCACTGAAAAGGCTTCCCGGGGTAAAAAAAAAAGAGTATATTTTTATCATAGCATTATTATAATCTGTGCTACCTCTTGATTCATTTAGCATAACTAAATACATGAGATATCACAAAATTGGCAAATTTCTTCCTCAGAATCAATACTATCCCCCTCCCCCCCCCCAAAAAAAAATAAAATTCCTGTGGTGCTCATTCACTTTTAATCTGACTTTAAATAAACTGACTTGACCTATGAGAACTCAAATTTAATCCTGGCTTTCTTCCATTTTCTCTGAGAGAAGGATAGCAAGCGTAGCAAGTCTTGTTTTACCAGCTCTGACACTTATTACCCTATTTACATTCCAGCTGAGGTGCATGGTTCCAAAAACAGGAGAAGAATTGCCAAAATTTAGTTCAAACCTCCCTGATTTGCACCTGGCAGTTGAAATTAGACCACTTTTTTTTTTTAAAATTTCCTGCTTGAACCTTTTTTAATCCCTACTGTTCTTTGTTTGCCAATTGGCATACAACCTGTAGTACTTTCTTGGCCGATTGGTACAGATGTCTGGAAACTAATCATCACTGATTAGAGATTACCTGATCCCCATTATCTGTATTTTGTCACCATGGCTGTCCTGTTGGACTGAGGCACATTGCTTGATAAACCTGAATTAGCTCGGTAATCCAACAACTGGGTCCAGTTCAGATGAATTTACAGATGGAAACGCTTACCAAGTTAAGCTGAGTGCCTGAGAGCACAACGGGGTAATGCTCGTCTTGTATTCCGTGTGCCTGTAATGAAATGTTACACCCCTTTAAAGTAAATGTTTCGTTGTCAACACGAGTTGAATATCATGATGTATTTAGCAGAGCTACAAAGCTCACACCTGCTGCAGTAAGCCCACTCATCTTTCAGGCAGCCTGGCATTTGATAACGGAGGGGTACAGATTTCTAGCGTATTCCACTCCATCTTCAGTCAAATGCATGTTTATATCCTCAGAAGGATAATTTCATCCAACCATGGTACTCTTCAATCAAGAATTAGCCATCACAACTTTTCTTTTACCAGTAAAACACAAAGACACAGTTCTTGCCTTACCTTCACATATCTCAAATCTCTGTCGTGTGACAGTTTTTATTCAAGAAGTAAGGTGAAATACCCCCTCCCCAAAGAAAACGAGATCAAGAATGAACAAGGAAATTGTAAATCGGATAGATATGCAGCATTATTACTTGTCTCGTTCACAAAATTATGGAATGGCAATTTGGAGGAGCGTGTGACGAATTTGTGATAAACTGTTCCGCATTTCTTGGCGTGATGCCCTTTCATTATGTGCAGATAGATCATTCTGATTTTTAGCTGGTATGCAGGGAGCAAACATTCACGCAGCTCTCTCTCCCCTCATATAGTATTGAAACTTCATGAATAAATTTGTATCTAGATCTATATCAACAGAGAGAGAGGGGGAAAAAAAATCAGCAACCCTGAACCGGTTACTTTGTTCAAAGCTTCCCTACTTTTTTTTCTTTTGCCGCTCATAGTTTGCGTTACCCTTCAGGGGATAAAATGCAATGTTTGAAGCTGAATAATCTTTCCAGATATGATGTATCGAATTTATGCAGGAACGGCATCTGCCTCACTTTTTCGGTGCCTGGACGTGTGTGTGCGGGTGCAGATCGTACCCAGGGGGGCTGCGGAATGAACTGAAAGATATCTTGCCCTGCGCAATGGGCTCTCTGTTCATTAACAGCCGCTTTAGTTTTTGTTTTAAGCGTCTCTCGCGGTGCGAGATTGAGGAGAAACAGAAAGAAGCAATAGGGATATCAAAGAGAAAAGAATGTACTAAAGGAGAGAAGATGACAGGTCCTGATGAATGCTCACTCTTGATTTAAAGTGTATGAAAATTTAGCCCCTAAGCATTATCTTTTTGAAGTTTGCCCATTTTTGTCATATCCTGCCCTTGTATCCTCTGCTTTTGCTATAAGCATAAAAAGAAACCTTGAAATCAAAAAAGCAGAGAGAAAACCCAGTGACTAATACACTTAGAACGAACCTCAGTCATCCCATTCAGTATACTACCTTGCAGGTATTGCAGCCCTTTTAGCTGTATTCCTGTCTGATGAGAGGTGCAGAAATGCATCCACTTTGTTTCAGACAATCACTAAAAGTGCTAGAAGTGGAACGAGGAGAATTTGTGATTCAGAATCTGTGATTAAATAATACCAAAAAAAAAACCAAACAAACCACCCAGTGAAACTATTGTAGAGCAGATGGTCATGATTTAGACTTGATATATCAAACAGAAGTCTGGAAATGTCCACCTGAATCTGTGGGGCTTTATCAAAGAAATGAAATACACAACACATCACACCTTTGGATTTGGGCAATGAAATTGTTTGAAGATGCATAAAAACAGTGGAATCAATAAAGAAAGACTTTGAAACCTGACTTTTTACATGCATGAAACTGTCACGATTTACATGAGGAGCCAGGATTTGCAAAAGTAAAATGCACAAAAAAGTTTTTGTCTCACAGTGCATTGAATGCCAATACAATGCGTAACACCATGCAAATACTCATTCTAGTAGTGCGTATTCATTTTGTATTTTGTTTTGTTTTGTTTTGTTTTTGTTTGTCAAAGCTGTATGTGTTAAATAGTGCACATTCAGTTTTGTTGTTGTTTTGCAAAAGTAAATTGCACAAAACAGTTTTAGTCTCACAATGCATCGAATGCCAGTAGAATGCTGTACACCATACAAATACTTGTTCTAGTAGTGTACATTAATATTTATGTTTTGTTTTGTTTTTGTTTGTCAAAGCTATGTGTGTTAAACAGTGCACATTCAGTTTTGTTGTGTGTCTTATATCAACCGGCAATGTGTGTTCAACAAATCCCTGTATTACTGCTACTACACATAGCATGCTCATTTTTCACATGGTAAAATTCCAAAAGTTTCATGACATGAAAAAGGATGTCAGCTCCTGATGACAAAGTTTTGGGCTGTGAATGTAGTTATCCAGTTGCAAGAAGTTTATGGCTCTTGCAACTGAAGTTTACATTCAGCATAATACCTCTTCCTGCCAGTTTGCAGTTGTGTGTGCATGCAAAAGAAGATAAAAAAAAACAAACAAACTAAGAACAAAAACATGCAGTCCTTTTTTTTTTTTTTTTTTTTTTGGCTGAGGACAGCTCCGCTAATCTTCTTCGGCATCTATCAAGCCAACCACAGAGATATTGCATCACTCAGAGGGGGAAAAAAATAACACATGAAAGAAATAACCAAGCCTTACCACATCCTGCCTGTGGAGAGAAAGATAAGATAACTCAACGAGAGATGAAACACTCGTTATGTTACCATTTCAAAATGTCACGTTTATGTCTTATTTTAAGAAGGGGGGGGGGGGGAGAAGAAGAATAAAAGATGTTTGAAGTCGGTCGCCATTTGGTGGCTTGCATCGGAGAGAGCCCTCTGTCTTCAGTGAAGAAGAAGTCTGAGAAAGATGTTGATGCCTCTTGGTTTGATTGATAACCTGGAGTTTGACATCAATCCTTACATGCTACCGGGGGATTCATTCTGCTTGTTGACATGAAATGTATCCTTTCTAGACTTCACAAAAAAAATATAAACAGGGAAGAGGAGGACATGCAAGATTTAACTTACATCAATAAAGAAGAAGTCACGATGCTCAAAAATTTAATTTTCATTCTTTTTTTAAAGCAAAAATTTGCAGGCTTTGGGCATTCAATCATGTTTAGATCAGTATCATTCATATCTCTTTTTTTTCAAGTCCCCGAGCATGTGATCATTATATACATTTTCTGATTAAAAAAGAAGAAAAAAAATTGTTTGTAGGTGCGATGTGCGAAAGTAAAGTCTTTGGTATTATAGTGCCTGCGCAATATGTGACAGCCATCCCAAGTATGTGCAAAGGGATGATATTTGGCCAAATATTGGACAATTTTGTGGTAATTGAATTGCCAAAGGCACATGCATTCTCAAATTAATGTACCGGCAGAATTAGATGTGGATTCAGACGGGAATTGGCGAGTATATAAACAGAGTTTATACCTGATTGTTGTCGCCTTGACGGTATGTGAACAAAGAGAATGGTGTTTGTGAAAGTTTGATGAGTAATGTGATAATTCAACAAGATCATAGGTTAGGCAGGATGATAATAATGAGAAATATTTACGATGAGAATGTAGTTAATGTTTTTAAAATCAAATTTCGTGAATTTGTGCTTTCTCTGCATTGTTGAAAAAGATGCACTTAACCTTGTGAGGACGGGCTGATTTTGCTTCAATGCGCATTTCCTAAAGACACCTGCCTGAGTATACTCGGGACTCGTCCTCAACAGGTTAAAGCATGAATATGTATTTATTGCCCTTGTTTTGCTCCCCCTACATGCATATATTTGATTTGCTTTTGTTTTCTGTTTCACTTTTGTTGTGCTTTGTATCATTGTGCTGCATTTTGTCAGGCAAGTGGTAGCCTTTTAGTACTGCAGGCTGTATCCCAGAAATGTCAGGTTTCCCATATGGATTGTAATTTATGTCAAACATATGGACTAACTCTGAAACTGTGGTGTTAGTCTATTACGTTCAGAGCAAGGAAGGTGTGTGTTGAAAGTGTGGAAATCGCCAGGTAGTGCTCACCCACATGTGGTAACAAAGTATCAGCCAGTAAGAAATACTATATTATACAAAGGTGCCAGACTGTGAAACTTGCGAGGAAAAAAAAAAATGCTGAAATATACCAGACATGAAACATTCCAAAATTGCCTTTAGAAGACTTTGTCGGGACAATGCAGTGAATGTCTAATTTTGCTAAACTCATTTTATGTGACAGTCTTGTACCGTAATTTGTATTTGCAACTTTGGGTTACCCCTCATCTCCCATTAGTTTTCTCATATTTATCATTCCTTTCACTGCTTTTATAATTCAAAGTTTGAATTTGAAAGCTATATCACTCTAATGAATGAAACCTGTATGAAAAATAATTAGAAAGCAATTTAGATTGTATTTTTTTTTCTTTTGAAAACGAAATTGCACAACACGGAATGTGCCAGGGGTAGAACCTCTTTCTGATATCCCCCTTTTTGAAGAATCCAAAATTTACAGCATTCCAGGAAATGCACTTTTCTTCTAACAACTTTATCCTTCACTGATTTAATGATAGAGAAAATAGTATACATGAAATTGCAGGAAAATTCGTGCTCAGTTTAACCGTGACAAAGATATGTTTGTTAAGTTATATCTGATCTGTGTGCAAATGTTCATGTAGTAATTTCATTTTTTTTGGAGAAGAAATTTCCATATGTGAGAAGAGTATGTGTGTGAGAGGATATATCAACTTTACTCCAGAGAAAGAATTATGATAATTAGATCAAGCTGAGTTGAGATTTTTGCATTCATATTCCTGAATAGTTTGAAATAGTTTGTTGATGTCTTGCATTAGTCCTGCTAACCATTGGATTTCGTTTAGAGTATTCCTGAATGTGATTGATACCCTATAATCGCTGCTAGGGGTCAGCAGGTGCTTGATATTTCGTCTTTCATTTTGAAGTGCCTCCATTGTTTTGATGGCTTTTGTGATTCACCACACTGCTGAAAGGACAGCGAGTGCAAGTGGAGTTTTTTTTGAAATAGTTTCAAATCAGTTGAATTAAGTGGTGGAAGTTTCTTCGAAATCTGACTAGAAATATTGTGGAATTGTAGAGTTTCACTTTTTTGCACCAAATTGTGATGTTAGGTACAGACATGCTCACAAATCAGAGGAAGCCATCACATCATCATCCAAGGGCTCAGCAATAGTGGTAGCCCGGTGGCCCAGGGCCAAGGGCTACTTAAAATTGATGTCGGGCCACCAGATTTCCAAAAATTCCATATTTCTGTGGCCCAGTTGGGTAGCTTAAATTCAAAATAGATTTTTATATTTCCTTGTATTTCAGATCACTTTATTTCTTTTTTGGGCAACCAGATTTCTTTTTTTTAGGCCACCAAAATCCCAAGTTTAAAGATTTTAGTGGCCTGAAAAGGCCAGAAGAGAGAGAGAGAAAAATAAGTAAGTGTTCAGCCCTGCATGATCTGGCACCTTTCCCATAGGTAGGTACAGAAAAAAAATATCATAAAGATCCTATTCTTTGCTTGATGCTCTACAAACTACTTTCTCTTTCCCCACAAAAGCCTTTGTTGTTGAGTTACTACAAGGTGACAAAAGTCTGATGTGAGGAATACAGCTTTCTTTATGCTTACCTCTCATCAAAATACATTTAGGATATTTAGAGAAGATATTTGCACCAGTCAATAGTAGACTCATATAGTGAATACTTCACCACCTTCTCCAATTTGCATGTGTATATGTGACCCTGCACCACAAAACCAACAAAAAGTCGCCAGACATGGATTTTTAGTTAAGGGCAGATTCTGAAAGAGCAGACTCTAAGCTTTAAAATGATGTATAACTCAATTCAAATTGATTCCCATAACCTACCTAAATACTGGAAATAAAGCACACACTCTGGAAAAGTGTGAACTGAGAAAAGAGGCTCTGAAGTACACGGTCTATTCAAGTGCTTAATCTTTACCAAGCCGTGGTAGCTGTGCCATGAAAGGGACAGAACATGGGATGTAAACCACCGGAGCAACAGCAATGAAGGGATTATCAGATTAAGCTGAAATTGAGTATGTTTTATAAACTTGATTAATGCAAACTTCCAAAGCAGTAGCGTCATCCTTTCAAAAGATATTAGACTTAAAAGTGAAGAGTGTGCAAAGGATTTCAAGACATGAAAAGTGGCCTCTAAGACATGTCTGATCATTCTTCTCTTCCCCTCAAAAGGGCTGTAGAAAAACTGATAAAAATGCACTTTCCCATTCATGTTAAGATCCCAAACTGAAGAATAATGTAGAAGAAGTATAGCTCTTTCAGAAAATATGAAAAACTCAAGATTGACTAGGTTGAACCATTTCACCTTTTTTTTTTGTCCTCATGTAAAATCAAGGGGTGCGACTTTTTGTTTGTTTTGTGATGCACGGTCACATATGTAGTTGTGAAAAATATCATTGCCACATGGTAGCATGTGCAAGTTTGAACTTCCATAACTTTCTTATTTATGTCCAATTTTGATGAACCCCTTTCATACCATTCTGTTTGTCTCATTTTTCCGTGTTTCAATCAACGTAAACATGATGTTGAATTGCACTTTCATATTTGTGTCAGGTGGCCGTATTTATGCATGCTTTGCCCAAAACTTTTGCATTTGTACAAAAACTCATGCCAGCAATTAAACTGAAATGCTTCTGGCTATTTTTTCTGCCGCATGAGGTTGATTACCACAGAGAACATATGAAAAATGAGAGTTTATCTCTCTAAGGAGATTTTGCATACCAAAGCCCGTACAATGTAATGTGTTATTGCTCCGAATAACATTTTGTGGATTTAATTTCTGCGAATGTATGTGCATGCACTTCGCGCATTGACGTCATCACAGAGGCATCTTTGCCGTGGATTAACAAGTGCCCTTGAGTCCATCGTGGGCTTGTATCGGCAGCTGCTGACAATTTAGCATGTCGTCATTAGCTGGCTTCCCCCTCTCAGCTGGGATGGCTGCCTCCTGCTCCACACTTAGCCACTCATGCTGCCCATCTTTGAATGTTCTTTCTCCCCCTTCCCCTCTCATCTCTGGTTGAATGAATTCATAACTGGGATGATACAATCTACGAGTGTATCATTTCATCATTCAACTATGTAACATCCTTCATATTTTTCAAACTGTCGCTGACAAGTATTGCAGGCGTTTCATTGGTATAATCATAAAATGAATATGGCTGGTAGTTTTCTCTATCTGTTAGATTGGGGGCGCTTTACAATGTACATTGTAGATGCTAATGTGATGTGATGGGCTTAAAGGGATGGTACAGTATTGGTGGAGATGAGAATTGGGCTTTTAATTTTTTACGAGATACCAAGAAAACACTCATGATATACATGTAGTGCAGAGCATACCATTTTAAGGGGAATTCAAAGTTTATTTGATGAAAATCAAGTTTGGAATAACTGAAACATCCAAAAACAAAGTAAAACAAAGTGATTGTAATAAAGTGTGGGTCCCACACTTTATCAGAAATGCGCTTTTTTGGATATCTCAGCTATTTTAAAACCAATTTTCATCAAATAAACATTAAATTCCCCATAGAATTGCATGCTCTTTCATACATGTATTTCATATAAGAGGTTTCTCATTATCTCACAAAAAAATGTTAGAAACCTGAAATTAGGTCTCAACCAAAACTATATGATCCCTTTAAAGGTGGTAGACCTGCATAGCCAGCATCCTAGTAGCAGTCTAAAAATAGTAGCTGGAAACATATAAGTACCTGTGTGTGGGAAATTTTGGTATTGCTGCTGGTGAGGTCAGTGCTGAAAAACAAGGTATAATTGTAGTGAATGTCTGCTCTTATTCTGTGAATGTGTATTGCTTGTATTAAGCGGTTAATTCCACACAAACTTTTGAACATGGATGAATGATACCGGACCCTGTGCTGTGTGCTCAGTCTGCAGGTGACTAGCAATAGATGGTAAATGTTACCATGCTGGCACATTGTGTGACATGAATGAATGAATAAATGAAAGAAGAATGAATAAATGAATGAATTCATGAATGAATGAGTGATTGAGTATGTGAATGCATGCATTGTATTTCTGTGTATGCCTTGTTATGTGATATCTTTGTTGAAATTGAATAAAGATTATTGGTAAAAAAAATATTGGTAAAAAATGAATGAATGAATGAATGAATGAAAGAATGAATGGATAAATGAATGGGCATGCGGAAAGTGACAGCATCAAGCACAGAATAGGATTTTTATGATATATATATATTTTTTCTGTACCTACCTATGGGAAAGGTGTCAGATCATGCAGGATTGAACACTAGCTTATTTTTCTCTCTCTCTTCTTGTTTGAAAAGATTTTATTTTCTGCATTTCATATTTTCTTTCAGAATAACAGAAATAACAAAGGCAGGTTCAATTACACAAATACAATTCTGAAAATTATTGACATATTACATAGTAAGTCATATTTTGTATGTAAAGACAAATGAAACGTTAAATAACATACAAAATGTTTATATGGCCAATAATGACTTAATTCACAGTACAATATATAATATATATATATGATACAGAGGGCCGCCGTTATAAGCCGTGCTTGAACAGACGGACAGCCAGAGTTAAATTACCATTTTTTATTGTAGTACTTGAACACTAATACAGATGGGCCATGTTAAACTGCGTGTAAATCCAGTTTTATACAATTACTTGGTAAACAGGAGTGGTGCCTGTGAGTGCGTGTGCAGGTGATGAAGCGCGAAAGTGTTGATGGTCAGCACTTCTAAGAGAATGATTGGATATGTTATAATATGGGCGAAGGGTCAAGCAGCAAAGTAAAAGAAAAGGAAAAGGGGGTGGACCAAATATTGCCTTTTTGTTGAGTATAAGAGGTACATGTTTAATGATTACTGTACCGTATGATATTGTGCCAAGAAAAAATTTCTTTGTATTTGCCTTAAAGGAATAGAGAGATGTGCACTGTTTTATGTGGAGAGGGAGTGAATTCCAAATATCAGGCCCGTTATGCCGAATTGATTTTTGAGCTAATAGGAGTTTAGGGTTATTCAAATGGAAATCATTACGATGGCGCGTGGGGTAAGCATGGACATCCCTGTTAAGGGAAAATGCGTTGTGGAAGAGTGGGAGTAGATTTTGCGTGTATTTGAACATAAATATTGCTGTTTGAAATTTGTGTATATCGTCAACTTTAAGAACTTTTAGTCTAAGGAATAATGGATCAGTATGTTCTAGATAATGTGAGTTGGTACATATTCTTATTGCCTTTTTCTGTAAAAGAAAAATAAAATTTACTTTGGTTTTATTACAGTTTCCCCAGACAACATTACAATAATTAATGTACGGTAAGATTAATGCATTGTATAACATAATGAGTACTTTTTCCGTTACAAAATATTTTAATCTCCGAAGTATTCCAATGGCTTTGGATATTAATGTGGTTATATTGTCAATGTGGTTATTCCAATTTAAGTTAGAGTCAAGGGTTATCCCTAAGAACTTGGTTGATTTTTTTCCAATAATGGGCATACCATCAATAATAATGTTATTAGGCATTATCGGTTGCAAATGTGAAGTATTGAAGTTTATAAAACACGTTTTATCTATATTTAGTGATAATTTATTGCATTTAAACCATGTAGAAATTTTTGCAAGCTCAGAATTAAGTATATCAACTAGTGTGTTTAAACAGTTGTGAGAGTAGAAGACACTGGTATCGTCCGCGAATAATACATAGGTGAGAAGGGTTGAGGAATTTATGATATCGTTGATATATATAAGAAAAAGTAGAGGTCCTAAAATGGATCCCTGTGGTACACCGCAAGTAATATATGACTTAAACGAGGTACTTGAATGAAATGCTACGTATTGCTGACGTTGGGATAAATAATCTCGGAACCAGGAAAGAACTATTCCTCTTATGCCATAATTATGTAGCTTTTTTAATAAAATTTCATGGTCTATTGTATCAAAGGCCTTGCTCAGGTCCATAAAAACTCCTATCACGTGCTGTTTGTTCGCAATAGAATCGATAATTTTGTCACAAGTTTGAATGATTGCAAAATCTGTAGAAAAACCTTTGCGAAAGCCAAATTGGTTAGGATTTAAAATGTGGTTATCAACCAGAAACTTATACAAACGTTCATGTGCAATCTTTTCAAGGATTTTGGAAATGACGGGCAATAATGAAATTGGACGATAATTCTTTATTTGGGACGCATCATCTTTTTTGTGAATAGGGATTACTTTCGCAATCTTTAAAGAATTTGGGAAGATCCCAGTAGATAATGATAAGTTACAAATATGTACTATGGGGGTTACTAAAAAATGTATTATTTGTTTTAGTAAATGCATACTTAATCCATCGTGGCCACAAGATCTACTCGACTTAAAAGATCGAACAATATTCAGTATTTCATTTTCATTCGTGGGAGTAAAGAATAAAGAATTATTATTACTTTCTGGAAGGTAATCTGTAAAATTTCCAGCGTTTGGAAGTATTGTTGAGGCGAGATTGGGGCCTATGTTGGTAAAGAACTTATTAAAACAATTTGCAATGATTTCAGGGTCGTTAATATCTTGGTCATTTTCGGAAATAACGGTCGGGAGTTCTTTCTTTTTATTCTTAATAAGGTCATTGATAGTTCGCCACAGTTTGGTTTTACTGTCCTTATTTGATTCTAGTATGTCTGAATAATATCGCTTTCGAGATGCCCGGATTAATGTGGTTAATGTATTTCGATATGTTCTGTATTTTGCTTTGTTCTGTGGTGTTGGTTTACGTAAGGACATTTTATATAAGCGATTACGGGTGAGTATAGAACGCATTAGCCCTTTGGTAATCCATGGTTGTTTTGTTTTTGCGCGATTGTTCTCATTAACTAAGGGAATACGATTATTATAATAATAAAGAAATTTATGCAAAAACATTTCGTAGGATAAATTTGCGTCATTGACCGAAGTCACATCTTGCCATTGTTCGCGTGATAAATCAGATATTAATGAATTAATATTTTCGTGAGATTCTTTTCTTCGCGTTCTATAGCATTTTTGTTTTGGTTGAACGTTTCCAATCTGCTCGTGAATGGTAAATATTGGAAGATGATCAGATATATCTGAATAAAGTATGCCATTAGTATAGTTTTTATCAATAATGTTAGAGAAGATGTTGTCGATTAAAGTCTCAGTTGACGTGGTGTTACAGATTCTCGTAGGCTTATTAATGTGAGGATAAAGACTACTTAATGATAATGTGTTATGAAATCTAGAAGAATTATGGTTTGTCGTATTTAGTAAATCAATATTGTAATCCCCCATTAAGAACAAACTTTTATTTTCATGAATAATAGTATTTGAAAAAATTTCAATGCTGTCTAAAAATAAATCTATTTCGTTATTTGGTGGTCTATAGATGATACCTATAATAATATTTTTAGTTTTATCATTTATAATTTCGACGAATAAGCTTTCAACACCATTGAGGGATAAGTCAGGTCGGAGTTTGTAACGAAGTTGATTATGTATATACAAGGCTACTCCACCTCCTCTTCCAGTCCTTCTATCTGCACGAATCATATCATAATTTTGAATACTAAACATATTTGGGGAGACATAATGCAACCAAGTTTCAGAAATTCCTATTACGGAAAAGGCAAAATGGTGAAGAGAGTTTAAAAGCGTTTCGATTGATTCAAAGTTCTTATTCAAGCTTCGTGAATTGATATGAATGAGACTGAAGTATTTATCTATGGAAAAACTGTGAACAGATCGACTGTCATTTCCAGTTTGGGGGCAAAATTCGGAATTGAATTCGTTAATTGTGAAGTATTCACTATGATGATCTGTTAAATATTGGTCCTCAGCTTCGTGTGCAGGTTCGTTATTCATTATTCAAAGGAGAACACGACGGAAGAAATGGAGGCCATTGAACACAGACGCGCGTCGTACTGTGGGTGAGTGCAAGTGAATGAGTGGAAGGTTGCCTATTGTGTGTGTGCATCTCGCGTGCGAGAGGGAAGGATACAAAATGTTTAGCTTTACTGGATTCGGACAGTTATAGCAGACTATCTTTGTGAAGTGCAGGAAATATTACAAGTCTCTGATAAATATCTTTCTATGATAATTTAGGACAAAACTTATTATTTTGTTCAGTAGAAGTTTGTAGAAATTTGTAAATTGGAATAATACGAAGAAGTAGTTCAGAATTAATGAATACTAAAAGTCGTCGAATATGACTAATTGTTCGAGAAATATAGACATCAAAATTTCGCGAGAAACAAAATCTGGCATAAGATACTGTAGCGATTCTCAAAACTAAATTCACGATAGTATGAATGCGAGAAATATCAGAAAAAAATATAGTTATCATTTACAGTCTCACTAATTCTTAATTTCCGATACCCCAACAGATAGTTGTTGGAACAGGTTTGTGACTTGTTATTATGTAAATAAACATCTTGGAACCGTAAACATTTGAAAATTTCAAGCTTCTCTTGAAAATTGAAAATGACTCATGCATCTTCTGGCCTTTTCAGGCCACTAAAATCTTTATACTTGTGATTTTGGTGGTCTAAAAAAGAAATCTGGTTGCCCGAAAAAGAAATGAAGTGATCTGAAATCCAAGGAAATATAAAAATCTATTTTGAATATAAGCTACCCAACTGGGCCACAGAAATATAGAATTTTTGGAAATCTGGTGGCCCGACATCAATTTTAAGTAGCCCTCGGCCCTGGGCTCTCCTACATGTACTGTATGTCAGATGACTACTACAATCCAAATTTGACTACAGAGATATACATGTAGCAGGGGCGGATCCAGGAATTCTGTAAAGGGGAGGCACCTCTTCAAAATTAAAGGGGGCCCCCGCGTTTCCCCCATTTTTTCTTTTTATTTCTTTTGTTTTAACAAAAAATAAAGAGGGGACGCACGCGCCCCCCTCTGGATCCACCCCTGTGTAGTATTCAGGCTGTAAATATTAATAGGTTGTGAATCTATCCTTTTTGCAAGGTCAATACAGTCAATGTGATCTTTTACATTACGATATTGATGGCAAATATTAATTGTCAGAGAAGTGGCTCTCTGATGATGTTTTTTTTTGACTAATGATTCCAAATCCTCTGTGTCCTGAAACATATGAAATAGTAGAAGTAAGCAAGAAACTTGACCAAAAAGATATGTTTAACTGTGCCTAAATAAAAATTTGTGGTACATAATTAATAATTTCTTGGTATAAACCAATACTCTGTTTCTATTCTCAAAAAGGTTTGATCTTTAATCATGCATCCATGTGTGTTTGTTGTCTTCTCCTACATCATCGCTAAAGACGAGCAGTTTTGTATTCTTTTATGCTGGTAGTTTCCATCTCAATCTACATGTGAGCATTAGTCTGTTACTGTAGAGTTTGCCTAGTGGTAGGAAAGGGGATTTCACATCTATCCTAGATGTATGTTCATAGTCTACTTTCAGACTGCAAAAACTGTCTCTCTTCTCTCTCTTTTTTGATTGCATTTCCAAAGCATGTCTCTTATCTTGGTAAGAATGTATCTTGGGATCAATATCAAACTGCCAATAATAGTCCATGTAGCAACCATGCCTCATTATTTGAGGTTGCTTTCAGACTTTCCAAAAAAGGACTTGAATTGTGTGAAGCACGTTTCGAAACATGTTTCTAAATATGTTGACAAACAAGTTCTTGTGCCGGTATGAAAGGGGTCCAAATCTGTCAACCCCACTCGCTTTTAATGTTCTCTCTCCATTGGTATTCTTTTTGTCCTAATGTCTGTCTGTCCGACCTTGAATAGAAATATCAATTTGTATATTTAAGTATTTTTTTTGTGTGTGTGTGTGCATTCAAAGTGCATGTCATTTTCTTTCCATCTAAAGCTCATCATGAATGGAAGGTTATATTTATTTGTCAGTCGCCTTGCTTTAATTGCCTAACTTCCGTGCACAGTGCGGACGCGGTAAACCTAGGCACTTTGCGCCGCTGACTATGTGAATTTCGAGAGCATAATCGGATTGCCCTGAGGAAGAGATGAAAAGATGTGTGAGAGAATGTCAGCCAGTGTAGATTTCATCAGCCGCGTGTTGCAAATGTTTCGGGCCCGGGATTGGAGTGTGTACTCCCGGGGTAAACAAGGAGCCTTAACCATTTCAATCCCGCCGAATGATTGCGGATTCGGGCGATTTTGCAATAAACTCAAGGTCGCAATTGATTTGCCACAAACTAAATACAGACTAGCTGCGATGACGGATTGTTTGATTCCCTGATAGGTCTTAATGACGGTCGTTGATGACCAAAAGGGCATTAGTGTGTGACTCTCTGTCTTCTGATTTTGCTGTGTATGCAGGTCATTTATTTGAACCTCTTTTGTGGAGGTGCCTGTAGTCGTGTATCTATGATGTTCCTGAACGCATTATAAGCTGCGTGTTTGTTTTTACTGCTGACTGAAGACAACTCATAATTTCTAAGTACTCTTTTTTGTAAGTTCCCTCTCTTAATATATATTTTCATAAGCAGAGTGAAATATATCATGCTTTTCAGCATCTTATCCAGAAAATTTTCAGGCAAAACAACATATCAACAGCTAGACACCTTTACAAGTTTCAGATAATGACCCGTGGCTCTAAACTCAAGGTTTCGCTAAGCTTTTTGGTGCGCTAAGAGTGCAGATTGGCACAGAAAATCCCATAGCATTGTACACACTGTCTAAAGTCCCTGGCAAAGAAAGGGTTAAAAATTGTTAGCTGTCCATCTGACATGTGCAGTTATGTTGTTTTTTTTTTTATACTCTCATTGGTTTTATATTGTAGAGTGTCAAGTGATTCCATAAGATAATAATGATAATAAAAAAATCATTCTTACTTCATTACATCACCTTCTCATTTAAAATGTGTGTATGTCAAGAATGGATGCTTCGTATGCTTTATGGCAGCATGTTGGTTGTCACCACATTACTAAGACAGATTTGCAGACAGTGAAGTGGAAAACACTAAAAATTTAGGTGACTTTGCTGCAAAACAAGTTCAAATTCAAAGTAAACTTTGTGATGTTTTATATGTAAATCCTTATATTCATCTTTTTTTTTTTGTAGTGCATTAATTCTGGATGTGGGTTTAACTCATTCAAAATGCAGGTAATAATAAAACAATAAAGCATAAAAATGATCAAAAAAAAAAAAAAGCATTACTTGAGGACTTTGCAGACTCTAGAGAATTAGGTGATATGTAAAAAAAAAAATCCATCTTTGATAGCTTTATCAAGGTTTCTAGTAACATATCACAAGCGCATGCCTTGTTGGTGTGTGCAACTGTAAGGAAGTTCATGGGAAGACACAAACTAGTGTCCAAGCTACCTATTAAGCTCGTGTCCAAATCTGCGGACACTATTTTTTTTCCTTGGTGTTTCTGCTGAGAATTTATGCAAATTGTATCTTCTTTGATGGACAGTTCTTGCTGCAGTAGATTTTTGTCCTAAGAGACATCGATTATGAAGGCATCAATATTCGCTGGTCTTCTAGCTCGGCTCTCGGACCTTCCATTATACTGGAAGCGGGTGTCCCCGTTACCTGAATTTGAATTTGCAGCGTACTGCGTTCCCGGGATGCTAATGCAACGCCGCAAGAAATGGAGCAAGGTATCACTCTTTAACAAATGCGGAGGCACTTAAACACTTGTTCATTTGTAAGGTTGAGTCAATTTGTTTCTTCACCTGGTTGGTGGTAATTTAGCGCCGGGAACGTGCAACACCGTTTCCTTGTTCAATCTGGAGTAGTCCCATTGAGAGAATCACAGGTTGGGATGAGGGTAAATTCAACCTTGATATTGAGAAAGTGGTACTACATAGAGATAGCCATGGGTGCAGTGATTGTCTCATTGCTCAGTCCCACACACATTGTTTCATGTGTGCTGGGAGTTCTCATTTCATTTGAATTACCTGCCCATTTGCATACATGCACCTTTTTCCTCCCCAGTACTGGCAGAACTAAGAGACTAAAGTCCATGTTACAGAGCAATGTGCTGTAAGCAAGGTTTATATTTGATAGAGAGAGATAGAAGAGATATACATGAAAGGGGAAAGACATTGAGATTGATCTGTGTGAGAGAGAAAGAGAGAGAGAGAGAGCGCGCTTCACGGATGAAGACATTTTTGTAGTGTCATGTTACGACATCTAGCTATGCCTGAGTATTTCTTCCAACCTCTAAATATTTTGAAACTGGATGCCTACATATTTCACGTTTGGAGATAAAGCTTATATCATTAAATATGATTTTTAGTAGGAGTAATGATATCTTTTCAGGAGCAAAACAAGAATCGAAGTATCATTAGCAATGTGAATTGTGATGAAGATCATAATTAGGTACATGCTTTCACGTGGCTCTTTACTCTGAAGTGTTTTAGCAGTTGTTCTGGCTCTCTTCCTGAGTTCAATTGGCACCAACTCGTGCATCCTTCTCATCCCTGTTTTTATAAGACACGAGTGCAGTTGGCACGGCAAAGGATGAAGAGAAGGAGAAGGGCAGACCTTGGGTGGGAAAATAATTTGGTAGGAGACAAAACAGACATAACAGATGAGCCCTTCGACCTTTAGAGGAAGAACATGCGTAAGTTGTCGAAATACATACTATTCGTCGGATTGCTCATTGCATAGAGACCATGCAGCACGTCATGTGCATTATTTGTTCTGCAAGACAAAGATAAGCAAACTCAACTTGTACATTGAATATGATATTGGAAGGGTTGGAAATCTCTTTCGTGTCATGTTTTCGACAGCAGAGTCCTTATTTTTCTTGTGTACCTTGAAGTAAAGTAAAATTGGCGCGACAACGATTGCCGCGAAACATTAACAGTAAGTTTATCCTGCCTAAACATCACTCGATTCAAGTTTCTGGCCTCCGGGCTCCATGCTTGGGAGAGCTGTGCATGCCATGCAGTATAGAGCTCGCTTGAATATCATCATATTTTGGAAGCAACAAGTTTACAGCATTTCCTAAAGTCTCTCCCTCTCTGCGTATTAAAGACAATCTGAATGTGATTGGTGGGAGATGATGGGGTTGGGGCATAGGCAAGGAAGGGGACACTTGATCCACACCCCTGGAGGGCAGGAGGGGTAGGATTATCCAGACAAACATGGTAGTTGGCGGTTAATCAGGAAAGAACACACTGCTGTGGAGTCTAGAAAATGAGACAGTTCAAGTGAGGGCAACCTCAGTGTCAGAGACGAAGATTGTGGAGTTCTACCCAGGGAGGAGGCGAAGGAGGAGGAGGAGGAAGAGGGGCGGGGAGAAGGAGGATGGAGAAGGAGATGGTAGAGGCAGAGAACATGTTGGAAGAGGGGGAGGAGGTGGAGGCAGAGCCCGCAAAGAAGTGGAAGAGGTAGATTAGGAGGGGAAAAGAATGGGGGAAAAGTGGAGATGAAGATGAAGAACATGAGGGAGGGAGGAGGTAGAGGAAAATTGAAATATGAGATGTAGATGGGGAACAGAAGGAGGAGAGGGAGGAAGCGGAGGAGGAGGAGGATGAGGAGGGGCGGGGAGAAGGAGGATGGAGAAGGAAATGGTAGAGGGAGAGGAGGTGGAGGCAGAGCCCACAAAGGATAGTGGAAGAGGTAGATCAGGAGGGGATGGGGGTGGGGAAAAGTGGAGATGAAGAGCATAAGAGAAGGAGGAGGTGGAGGAGAATTGGAAAATGAGATGGAGGCAGGAAACAGAAGGAGGAGGATGGGGAGGAAGAGAGGAGGAGGAGGAGGTGGAGGAGGTAGAGAAGCAGGGGAGACAGAAAAAAGGCAGAAGGATAAAGGAGAATTAATTTAACTTCATCAGAAAACAAAAGTAAATGATGAGAATGATCATTAATAGAAGAATGAGTACACATAGGATTTCAAGTTGACATATTTAGAAATGTAGCAAACAAGTACAATGCACTCTGAATACTCTTGATTGCAAAGACTTCCTGTAAGAAAGTGTACAATGTCTAACCTGATTTAATTTGTCAAAGCTGAAAGCTCTGAATTTCTCGGGATTGCTGGTATAAAATATCCTGTATGAATGTATGCACCGTTGTTTAAACGTATATGCACAGATTTCAGATCGCATTGTTTATATAAGCTCTTTTGTAGATAAATACCAGTGCATGAAGATAAATTCATGTTTATGCTCCAACCCTGGGGACAAAATGCAACAAATTGGTACAGATGTGGAAAAAGGTGGCAGGAATTCACACAAAATGAGAAGTAACAAGGATGGATAGGCAGCAGCGAGAGGCCCCCTGAGAGAAGCCGAGACTGGATGCCCAGAAGTAAAACTTTTGCAGGGCGCCTCGGGTTCGGGGATGAGGAAGGAGGGAGCAGGGAGGGGAGAGGAATATGGAGAGGAGGAAGAGATGGATACATGTTGGTCGTCGCACATTCGTCACCGCCGCCATGTGGTGTCGGAGGGACAGGTGATGGATGCGACGTTCATGCCGCGCGTCGTCCGCCTCATTGGTACTCCAACATGCTCTCTTCTCCCACGTCAAGCGTATCGCTCTGTCAGCGTCTTATCTTCGTCCCTCCCGACTGTGCCGACTGCGGAATGCGCGCTGCAAGGGGAGGCGGGGTATCAGAGCTTCCGGTAGGGTGGGGTGGGAGGTTGGGGAGAGGAAGATTGGAGGATCTGTGGAAAATCGTTGAATGGACTGTCTAGAAGGTAGACTATTCAAGTTGATGCTGTTTGTAGACTTGCCTCCGCATGGTGCTTGCAAAATTTGCTTGACATCAGAACTATGTATCATAACACAAATTGTTTATCAAGGATAAATATAATAGGGGTAATCAAAATGGTTTATAAAAGATCAGTTTGTTCCCCCCCCAAAAAAAAACAAACAAAAAAAACACCAAAACAAACAAAAAACAACCAACAAACAAACAAACAACACACACACCTATCATATTTATGGGCAAATTTGTCATCTTGATTAGATGCTCTTCACAAATTCTTATGAATAGATATTGTGATCCAGGAACTTATTATGACCCGTATCCGGGCAATTACCCCCAGAGGGCAATTACCCTCCGGCTAAATACTGGTTAGTGGTAAGGTTAGAGTTAAGATTAGGGTTAGGGTTAGGTTTAGTGTTAGGAGTTTGGGTTATGGTTAAGATTAGTTTCAGGATTAGGGTTAGGATTAGGGACAGGGGAAGGGTCCGGGGTAATTGCCCAGGGGGTAATTGCCCTAGACCCATTATGACCACCATTGATCTGTCCTTCTGAGGGATACAGTAACTTTGCTATTCATATTTACATATCTTTATAACCTCCTTTTTAAAACTTCAGTTTCCTACATCTCTCAAATTTATGTTCAAGATGAAAACATTTTAAGATGTGTATTCTAAAAGATTTCCCCGATCATTTAAGACTGGCTATGTTCTCAGAATTTCTAGTGTTTTTGGTTATTTGTTACAGGCCCATTCCATTCTACTCACGAAAGGTTGGGTTTACTCATCTTTTGAATTCGCTAGATGCATGGGTACCACTTTATATTGATGTCACTTGCACAGTCTGTTAGATTCTATTTTGTATTTTCATGGCAAAAACCATGTTGTTTTATTTTTGTGTCTTTGATTCCATGTAGGCCCCTATAAAGTTTGTATACTGAGAGACCTTTAAAGTATACAGTGAAAGGCTGTAGGAGTGAGATATAATTCATGGCCCAAACAGGAATAATTACAATGCTTGAAGGCAGGAGATAGTGTAAACAGAAATGTAGCTGATTTGAATTTGATTGAGCAAATGGAAAAGAGAAAGACAGATAGATGAATACATGTAGATAGAGGAGAAAGAGAGATATATAGAGCGGCAAATAGTAGAGAAGGAAAGTTCAATTACTGAAGTGAATTTGTGAGATTGTAAACAAGAATGCTGACAGCTCGGCCATCTGAGGATGCGTTTAGCCCTCCTCGAGAATCTTCCGCTCGATTAGCGGCTCTGACTGCGGACGAGTCGATAATGGTAATGAGTGTTTAATCCCGATGTATGGAATGTAAGTCATCTGCAAATTTTCCGCAGTAGAAGCAATAGGAATGGTGCGCCTTGCCCTTTGCTGTTAGGCATAGATGATTTCTGAGATTTTTTTCTGATCCGTTTATGTCTATTCTTTTTTTTTTTTGTATGCTTGCCTGATTTGCTGAGTAATGAAGATCACATCTGACTTTGCGTCAATGTCCCTTCGGATGATATTCACTAAAATCATGTCAAGCAAGGAAGGAGGCTATTTTTTTTTTTCCTCATGCTCCAGAATTATGTATGTATTGGTGTCATGCCTAGAGAATACCTGCATGTGGTAAAAAATGATTGTATGGGTTTCTCAAGTATGATGGTTCCCAAAGTGGGACTGGTATGAAAGACAATAATGGAAATGGTTCTATTCACAGTTGAAGAATGAGAACTAAGAGTAAATGATTTCTCCCCTGGAGACAAGATATATCTAAAGACTATAGATATTTTGTTAAATATACAGCCCATTTTGTGATGCATGAGGCAATCCCAAGTGTATGACTTATTTATTTTTTTAATATCAGTTGACTAGCAAAATTCTTGAAATTTAACCCGTTGTGGACAGGGTGATTTTGCTACTACACATGTTACCCATAGGTACCTGCCCGAATAGTACTTGGGACTTGTCTTCAACGGGTTAAAGTACTACAAAATACTTTGTGTATGCAGTATGATGTTGTTGTGATTCCTATCCAGAAAAGAAAAGAAAAAACAAAACAAAAACATGAAACAAAGAGTTATTCCCAGCTATGATGATCTGAATGTGACAAAGCACTTTTTTTGGTGTGTGTGTGTGTTGCTGCACACTAAAATTAAGCACATCTCCTTGACTACAATGGGGTCTGTTTCATTGACTGAACATGAGAAGGGGTACCCATACAAAAATGTGATTTTATATCTCCCATTCACAGTGTTTGAGGTAGTTGTGTACACATGTACATGTTCTTACGGCTTCATATGAACCTATTTGCACTTTCTTCTTTTTTTTTTGAGTGAGATGCTACTTCATCATTCGAATGCTTAAAGGTTTGCATACCTCCTGGTTCAAGGTTGTGGGCATTAGTGTTTCTCTTATTAAAATGAACAAGGCTGACATACGTTGTATGTCAGCCCTCTGCTGTTTGAGGTAGATTGAAAACAGAAAATAATCATTTATATATGACTCTAGAGTAGCACTGTGATGCAGACAGTAACAAGCCCAGCAATTCAACAGTTTCAATGTTTCTATTCCCAAGTGAGTTACTATATTCCTGGCTTCTGATTTAGTGAGTGCGATAATCACATATTGCATGGCCCGATGGACCTCTTAACTCAATAAATCTGAGATACCGTAATATGCCATAAATGTTATGACTGACTCTCTCGTTTCTGCAAGAAATTAGTGAAATCATGTTCACTCACTTCAGGAGATCTCCAAGAACACATGATGAAGAGTGAGATTCTGTTGGTTACATGAAAATAGAATGATGAGGAAAAGAACAAGAAGATAGAGGAAAAGGAGGAGGAGAGAAAAATGAGATGGTGACAAAGAGGCTACAGGTGCATAGAGAAGAATGGAGATGAAGAAAAAAAGAAGAGGATGAAATGAAGTGGAGTGGATGAAGAGATGATGAAGTGGTAAAGATGAAGAGAAGGAAAAAGGAGATGAAGAGGTAGAGAAGAAGAGAAGGGAGGAGGAGGAAGAGGAGGAGGGGAGGAGGAAGAGGAGGAGGAAGAGGAGGAGGAAGAAGAGGAAGAGGAGGAGGAAGAAGAAGAGGAGGAGGAAGAGGAGGAGGAGGAAGAGGAGGAGGAAGAGGAGGAGGAGGAAGAGGAGGAGGAGGAAGAGGAGGAGGAGGAAGAGGAGGAGGAGGAGGAGGAAGAGGAGGAGGAGGAAGAGGAGGAGGAGGAGGAAGAAGAGGAGGAGGAGGAAGAGGAGGAGGAGGAAAAGGAGGAGGAGGAGGATGAGGAAGAGGAGGAAGAGGAGGAGGAAGAGGAGGAGGAGGAAGAGGAGGAGGAAAAGGAGGAGGAAGAGGAGAAGGAAGAGAAGGAAGAGGAGGAGGAGGAAGAGGAGGAGGAGGAAGAGGAGGATGATGATGAGGAGGATGAGGAAGAGGAGGAGGAGGAGGAAGAGGAGGAGGAAGAGGGTGATGCTGCATTTGGTGCTTCTCGTCTGTCAAACTTCAAGAACCCTCAATTCCTACATGATACTAGCACTCAGCCATCTTGACCCCAACTTCCTGCCCCTCCTCCCCCTCCCTCCCGCATCCCCCTCCCCGCATCCCCTCCACTCCTTCCCATCATCAGCCACCACACCTTCCACCACCTCAACTCTTCACCTTTCCCGTGACATAGTTCGCCTCCTAACAGTCTTCGCCGTTACTTCGTTTGTAACGCGATAGATCCCTGTCAAAACAGAGTGTCCCATTACTGCTGTACTCATCCCATTGTCTCCCGCCTTCTACGACTGTCATCTTTAATCTCACTCCTAGCCGTCTGCTGTCTCCGTACCACGGTGTCGAGAAAATTAAGAAAAAGTAGGAGATAAGCGGGAGAGAAGAAAGAAAGAGAAGAAGATAGAGAGTGAGATAGGGAAAGAGAAAGAGAGGGAGAGAGAGAGAGGGAGTCTGTAGAAATAAAAGGGGAAGAGCTGAAACTTTTGTGAACGAAGTAATGAAAGTGATATTCTGTGTCCCAGTTTTGCCTCCTCCCTGCAGTGTATAGTGTCGAAGATGGAATGGGCATTCGATCGTTTGGAATACGTGATTACGACTGGGAATATCCAATTCTGGCTTGGTGTGGCAGACACTTTACACCTTGAATTGAATAAAAGCTGTCCGCAGGTTATCCCACAACAAATGACATAATTGGTCTACTTTGGCCATTTTAGCTGCATGTGTTTTAGACATAAACAAAAGGGAATAAAATTGGGGGGGGGGCATAGGGATGGGAATATGACTGAGTATCTCACTCTTCTAACTATAACAGCTTGTGAATATTCATGGATGATTACAAGATGGTTGAAATTCATTTAGGCCAGATCATATACTGATTATTTGTGCTGGATACAATGTCTCTGGACGTAAAATCTGAAAATGATATACGAGATCCATTACTACTGACTTCACACATATTGTAGAGTTCTTAGATTTAGGACATGTAAGTTTTCTTTATCTAGCAGAGCGTTCTACGTATCATTTTTGCTAATCTTTGCTACTTCACTACAACGTTATGCCCCGTGAGCAACGTTCTCGAATACAATTTATTTTTTGTGACAAATTTTGAGTTATGGAGACTGTCAACTAGATGTTTTCAGTGGCAAAAGGTCTTGAGTAATCACTGTTATCTTAACCCGTTGAGGAAGGGCTGATTTTGGTACAACACGCATTTCTCATAGACACTTGCCCGAGTATACTCGGGACTCATCCTCAACGGGTTAAACAACAAAGGCCTATTCATGCACAAGCAAATTTAAATATGTGAAGCTGGCCATGAAAAAAAGAAAATCTTGTCGATAACATGTGCTGATAGTAACAGCTAAACACAGCCAGTATGCATTTTTTCCCCCTAATTATATTCAAATCTTTGAGCTTTTGGACCATTCACAATGAAGTCTTTATCCTGTTGCTATGTATTTATGTCTATGTTATGTTACTTTGTGTTTATGGCTGAAATAACAGAAACATAACTTTCCAGCTACATTTCACTAATGTTTTATGAGTACTTTTTAAAGGTAATTATTGGCCACAAATGTACCGAGGATATCTCATTTCAGTCAAGTTTTTATTGCATAAAAACTGTTATATACAGGCCATAGTACTTTGTATTGATATTTGTGAATGAATAGACAGTTGTAGAAAAAGAAAAAAAAACTTGAATGTTTGAACTAGTGTTAAAATTTGTGTTTTGCAGTTAATCTTGCATTTCCTGTGTCATCTGCTATCAAGTACTAGGAACAAAACGGCGAGATAAAGAGAAAAATTATGCACCTGGCACATGCTAAATATCTTGTGTTTCATCCTTGCATCATTTCCTGCTCTGTATCCTCAAGGGTTTTGCCGGAGGGTGTTTGTGTGAAATCCATTTTGTTTGTACCCTCAATTGCTCTCCCCCCTCTCCGCAAGGGGGAACGAAGAAGTAAGAAAAGAAAGCAAATAAACAGAATGGCATCCTCAGGATATGAGTGCGTCTTAATACCGCCCCCGTGTCGTATTAAATCATGCTAATATCGCGCGGATATCCGAACCGGGAACAGTTACTCTATCAGCTATTGACCTGCCTGCGAGGGGATGTAATGTCAACCTCTGTTCTCGTCCAAGAGCTATTTCATTCCTGTCCGCCACGCCGCTTTTTTGCATTGGATTACCTCGTATGGGGTACAAATTGTGGTGGGGAAAAAAAAAACCCACACACAACAAAACAAAGCAGGGGAGAGCCTTTCAAGGGCCGGACAGGGCTCTTTTACGACGACGAAGACTTTATTCATGGCATACATGACGGGCGATAGCGTTTCGGTTCTTTTGTTCTCATTACGGGGCTCAAGCGTATCCAATTGGTGTACAGTTGCGGCTAGTTGTATCCGTGCCCAGTTAAACTGATGATGCAGTGCTCTGCGACAGAGTTGCAAAAGTTTGTAGTTTGGCAACTCTTTTTTTTTCCCTTCTTCTTCTTCTTCTGCTTCTCCTGCAGAATAAACAGATCTCTAAAACTCTCCAGGTGCATGTTTCCCGATGTAAAAAAAAGTTTTGTAACTTGTCACCTTGATTTTTAAAATTATATGAAAAATCAAGGTTTCATTGCATCGTTAAATAGCTGTCAGTTAATGTGAAATGACAGCTAAAATGCCTAATAGTCACTTGCAGTGACTCTTTTCTTGTCAAATGAAAAAAAAAAAGATGTACAACTTAACATTCAACAACCAAACATCCTTAAAGTATTGATTACAAGAATGTAAAGTCACCTTGCAAACTACTATCATACAAATAGTGCCACTTGGCATACAGACATGGCAATCTGTGAATTGGCAGCATTTTTGAAAAGGAATTACATCTTTCCAGCTATTCTAGTTAGTGAAACACTGTAGCCACCTGTTTGCAATGTTAATGATCATTTCATTGCATAAAACAATTTCCTAGTAAAATCAACATCAGTCTTTTACAAATTCTACAGGGATGTAACAAATTTGTAGAAAAAGGTTGAACTCCCCATATTCTGTTTGTCTGTGATAGGATATGCTTATCACACTGTGTTGTTATGATCAGAAAATGCTACACAAATGTGACCATAATATCTTCTTTTGCTTTTTAATCAAATTATGCATGTGATTTTAACTGTTGCTAGAATTATGACATGTATCTGTTGCATGAATAGAATTCTATCAGCTTTGGACAAACTGTCCTTGTACTTGCTATGATTAAATATATAACATTTTCTGCTACCTTTTTGAGTGTTGGAAGAATTGCCAAGCTAGTATCAAGATGAGTGCTGTACAGTGCCATGACAGTGATTTCAAATCGCCTGATGTGTGTTTTCATTTCTAACGTTTGAATTCTTCACCTCATTAATTGGCCAATTCAGAGTTCATACACAGAGCAGTGCCTTCATCTGTGTGTTCAATGTGTTTCACTTAGTACAGTAGGCCTTGAAGCAATTATATGATAACAGTGGAGATTTATGAGTGATTATGTTTTCTCTCGATCAGAAAAGTGGAATGAACATCCCCTCTTTTTTTTTTTTCATTGTGATGTGTGCATGTTGGCGTATTACAAAAAAAAGAATATGAATTGATGTGAACAAAGTATAGGAAATTTGATATTTCTATGCTTAACATATTTTTTCTTTCAAATGTTGGTATCATATCAGGTAGAAGTAGGACAAGTGTCACTGTGTGAACTGTCCCATGCCAATTAGTCATAAGTGAGAACTTTTTCATTGGGGTGTGCACATTTTTTTTCTTATATTTGTAACTGGAATGCATGAAGAGAAGACTGGAATCTAGGCACGTGATGGAGCAAAAAAAAGAAAAAAAAAGAAGAAAGTTCTTGTGAGAAGTCTCTTTAAATGCATGGCTTTTATGGTTGCATGAGAAGTGATGAAAGCAACAAAATAGACAGGAATGTGGATTTTTTCACGTCACGATGCATTCTTTTTTTAATAAAATGAATAGAGAACTCTATAGTTGAAGCACAAGGGGAAGATCCCCAAAACATGTCCACCCCCTACCTCCTCCTCTCTGCCCTAAAGTTGCTGTGCGTGGGACCAGGAGCATTGCATGTCACACCGCCTTACCTTAACTGCCTTGGACCTCACTGTGCTCCATCTAACGCCCGGCCATGAATAACGCATGCTCATCCCACCTTCCACCAGCGGGAGGCTCCGATCTTCCTCCCGTTCGCCCATCTAATCCCCTGGTTACTGTTACCGCTGCTCCCCCTTGGCACCCAGCAATTTGTATGCCATTAACCTATGCCCGTTCCCTTTGCATCTATTCCCCCCAACCATCTCTTACATTCCTCCTTTAAGTAATCACCCCATCCCTGTTTCAACTTTCTGTTTGTTTTAAAGTCCCACTTTTGTTGTCCTTTCTGACTGTTAATGTGATTAAGGGCATAGGGAATAGATATCTAATCTCTTATGTTGTCTGTCAAGCAATTTTTGCAATTTTTTTTTGAATGATTTTGGTTTGTGGCCATATTTGATTGTTCCTCATCTTTGATCTTTCTTCCTTCTTTTTTATTTTCTTACTTTTTTTTTTTGCTTACATCTTCTTTATCCCATGTCTTTTTTTTTCATCATCTTATCCAATGACTTTTTCTGGGTTGATGTGTTAATGCCATACATACAAGTACCATGGTACTTAGAAAGTTGTACCACAGATTCCTTCTCAACACAGATGTGCCTGACTGTCAACTTTGCCCCCTCCCCCCCCCCCCCATCACCCCCATTAGCCTCCCCTCCAACCAAAGTGATATTATATCAGATCTGTTATATTCATAGTAATGCATGTGGTGGAAAACAAAGATTTTTGTTGTTGTTGTTGTTGTGTGTTATTTCCTTGAAGGAAGCTTGTTTTCTTTTTTTTTAAAGCAAGTGAACAAACTAAACAAATTAAATCATCACACAAATAAGCAAAACACAACCACAAAAATATTAGCAAACAACATTGGAATACAAAAATTTTACCTTTCAGTGGAAAATAGACTAGTCAATCACCCGATTCTTTCCATTGAATGATCATGTTGTTGATATTTTTTTCCCAAATACATCTTGACAATGCTGCATGTATGTTGCTAATCGATTGACATGGAATCTCGGTACTATTCATAAAAATGTAAGCGTATAGCTAGAATGCTCAAACATCAGTACCAGCATTTACTTAGCAGAACTTTAAAGAGTGGAGCACAAGGGCCGAGTTGTCATAGAAATATGATCTGATTTATCTAAATATGTATACTTTTAGGGGCTATCACAGGTGAATTATGGTTGTTGTTGTTTTTTTAATTCTAGCTGTACACAAATTTTATTTCCAGTGTATTGGTACACTTTAACCAAGTCTGTGCACAAACCCCATGATAGTTTTTCATATGTGACCCCTGACCCCACTGTTTCTCTTTTCCCTGCACTGTATACTCTCTGTTTTTACTCTTTTCTCCTTTCTGTTTTATCTCTTCACTGAGCAACACAGATCCCTGACTACATTATTTGTGTTCTCTGATTCCACTCTCCTTCTATTTGAGAGTATTTCTTGGGATGGATTAATTCTAATTCAAACTTTGCTGTTAACAAGTTTCTCATTTTACATTTCCATTTGCAATGACCATCTATCATTGCATCATTATGTTGCACATCCTTAAAGCTGGTATTCTGTTACACATGCTTCGGTTGAAAAGTGATTACATGTACTACTTCACTGTCCAATATCTTATTTTGATCTCTTGCATATGAATTAATGGAAATGGATCTGTATTAAAATTGTTAGTGGAAATGGAGAGATCTGTTACGTCCCGGACCTGCCATTTGAATGTATTGGGGTACATGCGAGATGGCAAGGGTGTTGGAAGATGATCCCAATTTGATACTCTGAACTCTTATATATTATGGCTGCTGCTGGCAGTATACAGCATTACATTTCAGTATACACATTTGGCCAGGGATGATAAGCACAAACTTGTGAGATTACATGTGTATTATCATGTGACCCTTGAGTGGAGGCCAAAGATGGCTACATGTGGGACTGGAGTGGAACTGGGTTGGCAGTGATGACCCTATGTTCGCAAGATCTTGAGGGATTATTTATCAGAATGGAGAACACTTTTTGTTTCTGCTTTTTATTTTTTTTAAGGCTGACTTAAGATTTTGATTGTACATTATCACATTTATATATCACATTTTACTCTTGGTTCTAAGGTGCAAGTGCTTTTAGAATAAATCATTTTGGTTTTGGGAGTTTGATATACCTGGATTTTCCCTGAAAGGACATGCAGTTTAGAAATGGTTGTCTGTTGCAGAGTAGACGTGAATAAAATGCATAGTTTTGTCAAGTATATTTGCTTTCCTGCCTCTAGATTGGCATTTCTGAGGTGGCATACAAGATCACACTATGATTCAAGTGATTGAGAGAGATTTTTAGTAGAACACTTTTTTCCATCATTATGGTTACTTCTCTTCTTTTTTTTTTTGTTACCATAACAAAGTGTACATTGTTCTTTTCTTTGTTATAGGATTTGTGATTTGTGCATATATTCTATATTGTGTTTAATGAACTGTCCTTTCCATGTGGATAAAAATCAAATTGACACATGTACTGCTGTGAATCATGCTTTTTTTAGTGGAAATAGATAAACTATTGTAAATAAACTATTGAAATTGCTTGCCTTAAACTTGACAAGATTTACGAAAGAAAAACAGAAATGGGACTTTGCTATGGATATTGAATCGAAATATCAACATGACTCAATAAAGTAAGTGAATGGTACTGGCTAAAATGTTCTGTTTTGTAAGTCTTTCTAACTTCCTTGTGATTAAATCCTTGCTGTCATTGAACCCCTCTGTACCTGCCCACAGCCAGAGCCAATACTTTGATCATTTGTTACATTTAACAGCTTCCTCCTAAGAGCCCCATGTTATGGAGAGGCGATGTCATGGTATTAACCCAGTGATCAATAGCACCCCCTTGTGGCCACAAAGTGCACAACCTCCCTAAAGATCCTATTGCCCACAAAGTCTGCCTGTAGATGTCTATTAAAGTGTGCTAATGAAATGTGATTAATGGAAATACTTCTTTAGGACTGCTGTGGTGTGACTTGTAGGGGAAAGTGGAAAAAACAGAAACCAAAGGCAGCATCTATAGGAGAAATGAAGAAAACTGTGTGGAACAGTGGAGAGTGCTGCGGGCACTAGTACAGCATGTGCTAGGTTCAAATCCTTTGATGTATTGAACACAGGACAAAGTATCTGACCTTCTGTACTTCCTCAGTTGACCATATGGTATGAACTGAAACCAGGAATTACTAAGATTCTGTTGCTAGCAAGGAGTACAGAAAAGGGAACTCTGACACTTGTGACTCACCCTCCCCCACCACCCCCTTAATTGATTGGGTGGCATTATCGATGTCTATCTATGGAAGATGTTAACATAGCGGAAGATGACTCCCAAAATAAGCACAGCCTATATTGACATATTTTCAATATCACTTATGGAAATGTACTCTGGTATGTCTAATTTATCTCCTTCATGCTATATGGGCATAAGTAGATAAAACCCACTGCACATATGTACATTTTTGTGTAGATGGATGGATTTTGCTTTGCCAGTGATCTCTTTCAATCAGGGGAGACGCATACTTGTATTGAAGAGAGTATATGACAGTGATCTGAATGTCATAAACTACAACTTGCCTGCACTGCCAAGACTACCCAGCCGCCCTGCTCCAATTATCTTCCTCGCTATCAGAGGAGCGCTTGATTGTGTTCACGCGTCTCATATTATATACGGCATGTTTGTTTGTTTGTCTCGTGTTTGTATGTTTTGCCCTGTCTGCATGAATCTGTCACATTTTCTTTTTCTGCCATTGCTCTCCTCCCGCCCTGTTGCCGCGGCGACCGTCCTTATTGGTGTCTGTGTCCTCTTTTTCTTTATTCCCATCTTTTGCTGGTCTATTCTTATCATCCTCTCTCTCTCAAGTTCTGTCGTCCTTTCCCGTCAGTCCCCTTCTCATGTTTCTTGTCCACTCTCTCCTTCTTGTATCTCTTACTCTCCCCTGTCCATCGTGTGAACCTTTATTGTTTTTGGGTTTTTTTTTTTTTTTCAAAGTCTCTTAACTATAAAGTTTGTGTGTCCCTTTTGCAACCCTGATAATTAGATTCCTTTCATAAGCTGGTGTGATGTAAAGACAGGCAATTCAGACCTTTCCTCAGAATAATAAAACTGGATTTTTTTTTTCTGATGGCAGGCAAATACTACTATAGATATCCAGTGAATTTATTCGGACTCTGAACAAATTCCAGCCGTTATTCTCATTAAGAATGGGGAGCACATTTTTGAGTGACATGAGGTTAGTTTTGCATTACTTTATTTTTCTTAAAACATTCTGAGGTGTATTGCTGTGAGATTTCATATACAATGTTGGAAAAGGGACATGTGACCTTTAAGCCAAATTTTATTCGCCCTTTTTTATTCAGTTCGTGGAATACTGATTGTCTGTTTTCTAGGTAGTTCTAATGGTGATGAAGTGCTCACAAATAAAGATGAAGGCTGATACTCGCAGCAAAGTTGAAAGAGAATGACCTACTTTGGGGGTAACCAGAGAGAAAAAAAAAGTTGTCGTCATCATCATCATCATCATCTACAACATCACCACCATCCTCATCTAGTCATCATCATGATCATGATCTTCATCATCATCATCATTGTCTACCTAATCTCTTCTTCTGGTCCCTATATTTATCTTTCCTGGCTGATATCTTGTTGTAGTAAGATGGGATATAAAGTTTTCCTGAAAAAAAACAAACAAAAACAAAACAAAAACACCCAGATATACAGATGTATTGAAACATAGATGAATTGAAGTATAATAAGAGAAAAAGTGATAGAAAGATAGAGAGGGATAGAGAGAGAGAGAGAGAGAGAGCGAAATGAAGACAACTGAAATGGTGATTGCTGGAGGAGGCAAGCACGGGGGATGATTTGATGGAAGGTTTCCATGGATGGAGACTGGCAGTCAGAAGGGGATGGGGGCCCCCGCACCGTGATGCTCTAGCATCAAGATGGAGGCTGGCGGATGGTCGGGGGTGCGGGGAGGGAACACCGGTACCTCCAAATGGAAAGTGAAACAGAAATGAATGACCGGAAGAGGGACAGGCCCAAGTGGTTGATATTTGGCTTGTTGGTTGTCTCTTTCTCTTCCTCGTGGAATGCTTTTTTTGGGAGGACCCTGTGTTGTTTTCCAGGTCAGTCTTTCAGGGATGAGTATACATGGGGAAACCAATTTGACTCTTTAGTGCACCATTCCTATGTCTAAAATCTTTTGTCTCCTCAATAATGCCAATAATGTGGCCTGTGATTTATGCCACACTACCTCCCAGAGATGTGTCAGATCAAAACACCACCAAAGATAGTGAAAACGGTCTTTGAAACTCATATGCAGAGATGCCAACTATTACGGATTTCCCGTAATTGTTACGGGAAATGATCACGATTACGGGAGTACGGAATGTCGCCTAAAAATTACGGTTTTTGGAAATTCCGATAATGCCCTATCGCCTATGCAGCAAGCGCTACATCCATGCGGTAGGCTTCCCCGTCTCTCCCCGGCGCGCCCCCGGGCCGGAAGCGCGAGCGGCCCCGGCGCAGCGAGCCCTGACGATACTAGCAGACTACACACTGTACATGTTTCATTCTCCAGCCGGCCCGCGTTGCCTGGTTGCCCGCATTTGTGTGTGTCTGTGTCTGTGTACTCGACGTGTGTGTGTTCGTAGCTTCCATTATAGAAAAGTGTGCGCACACGCAATTCGCTGCTTGCGTACTGTGTACACCGAACGGAACTTCGCGCGCGTGAATCCCTGTCGCCTACGGACCCTGGATGTTTACATGGATCGCCGTGGTATCCCCATGTACGTGTGGCCGGCCGGCTGGGGAGCGTGAGTATGGTAGCTAGCTACACACTGTAGCCAGCTGCCACTGTAGACAGTACCCTATTTCGTTTTGAGTCGGGGTAGAAGCGCTTCGTTGTGCAATGTCTGCTTCTTTTTCTCTACTTCTTCCGTATTTCCCTTGCCTCCCAAGTACGAAATGATTTTAGAGTGTTGTGTGTGTTTTTTGTAACGTTATTGCATCATTTTTCTGCAAGGAAGAGGTGAGTTTCTGTCCGTGTATTGTCTATTGACGATGTGCACAGCAGTATGTGCAGGTGAAAAGCGTTCGAACTTTCTTTCCCGAATATCGTGGAAACTCGATGTATTTCTAGGCCTATAAAAGGAGAACCATATAACAGAATACTTATAACTAACTATTTTCATGTCAAAATGAATTAATTTCCCTTATTTTGTATCGTTTATTGAGGATCTCGAGGATCTCGTCGTAATACCGAATTTCCAATGTGTATTAGATTTAATTTTCGCGTAGCTTTCGGTGCTGCAAACTGTTGCTAGGGCCTAATCTTACTACAAAACTTATCGTTCTATTTCTGTTGTTTCTCACACCTCGTTTGGTACGATTTCTTCCATTTTATATCACTTTATCCGTTCCCTTTATGCTTTTGAATATTTAAACGTAATTCTTTCAAGTGTCTCGCACTGTTATTTTCGTAACGGCGATTTCTCCGCTTTCCTGCAATACTTTTTCGAATCGAAGCGACGTGTGTTGTCTTTTCTAAATATTTGTGTTGTTGGGAGGTGTTGATACTTTGTATTTGTTATTCTTATTTATTTTCCTCGGTGTTTATCTCGAGGGACTATGCGTGTTTCTTAATGTTAATAGGAAAAGGCTAAAATGAACCGAGTGATGTCTGATAGTGATGATGAAAACTATGCTGGGACGAAAAGACGTCTTACTGTGAATGCTGAGCGTATGTGCCGTTCGTTTTATTTCACTTTCCCCTCTTATTCTTCTTTCCCTCTTACTCTTCTTTCCCCTCCAAAGAATGATAAAAAAAGAAATTACATACACCTCACAACAAAAAGATCCACGATCTACCAACCTTGTAAAGTTAAATCTGAATGTTCAATATCAGCAAAGAATAAGGGGAAAGCACGAATTACAATAAATTAGAGCGAAGAGATTGTTTTACATGCAGTCTCTTCGGCTCGAAGAAACTTGACACCCCACCCCTCTCCGCCCTTGTGGAAATTTCCACAAAAGCAGGTGCCACACCCAAGTGCGTGCCAGACGAAAGAATGCGCGCACTGGAATAAACAGCGTGTAAATATCCTGGAAATATCGATCGAAGTTAAGAACCAGCTCATTAGTTAAAGTAAAGAAATCATTGCAAATATATCGTGATTCTATAGCCTTTCTTTTGGCGCATAGTAGGAAACATCAAACAGTCGAATATAGTGTACTTAATCGAATATCTTATGTTCCCTGAACAATAAAAAAGGATCGATTAATCAGTCAATTGAAAATGCAACCACAGAAATACTTAAAAGGTCTCGTATGCCCAGACAAATTCACTACGATTAGGTCCAATGAGATTGAGTCATCACCTGGTTAGATAGTAAAATCATGACAATTAATTTCAGTTCACGCTCATCATAACTGCTTATTACTTTTCAAAGTTTTGGCTATCGACATTCGTTCGTAGGTGTTTTTGTTTGTTTTGTATGTTTTTCCTCGTGAAAGACGTAATGACTTTTTCGTATCGAATGTAAACTCCATGTTTACCGTAAACAAGCCATTCAGCTCAGCTATGGCGCATTCGATCCATCGAACTTGCAGTAACCTCTTAGGCAGGAGCACATATGGGTCTTTCCTTTAAACTTGAAAGTGATACCACGTGTTTGCACATTGGCGCAACCACACACAGCGCGGCATTTTTGCGATCATCGTTATAGCAGAGTTTCCGATTCCAGTTAGGGTAAAAGAAATTGGAATACTTCGGAAAATACTGATGTTTAAAATCCAGTAAAATGAAAAAGCCTGAAAACAACGCATGATTATGTTTTATAGTAAACAATAGTCGGAAACACCGAAGAGAGTTTTGCATTCGCTCACACAGAAGCTTTCTGGAGAAGATGAAAGCGTTCCCCCTCCCCTGCTAGATAGTGGAAGCTTCCATAACCAGCCCAGCAAGTTTCTGGAGGTACATACATGCACTTGTACACATGTATGCATTGCGAGAAAGCAAGCAATCAACGCTGAACATTGCGTAGTTTCTATTCTTTATCGTGCTGGTGTCCAGCTCGACACTTCGGCATGTACGTGTCGTAATGTTTTGTTTAGAGCCTGTAGGCCTCATAAGTCGACGAGTTTAATTCAAAATAGCAATTAAAAAGGGGGAGATGGGGAAATTACGGATTCTGGTGGAAAAATACGGATTTTGGAGCTGCTGAGTCCGGATTTGTGCTTCCAAAGGTTGGCATCTCTGCATATGTATTCAGCAAGGGATCAGTGTATGTATGTTTGTGTGCATGAATGTGTGTATGTTTGAGCCACCTCTAAGCCAGCTTATATAAAATATCATATCTCTCAGCTTCAGTGATCAAGGTTACAAGAAGGTATAAGTAAACACTGGAACCTTGATGAATATTGTGTCAGAATAACACTCTATTGGCAAAGGAGGACAGTATGTGATTTACAAATAATACATGTTAAAATGGTACGTCAGCTGTATAGTGCAAATCATGCCATAAAGTTAGCTTTGGTAAATTGAGTGAAATCCAGTGAACAAAATGGTTTGGCTTTCATCACTACTGAACCAGAAACAAGAGAGTTAGGACATTTTAAAGTCTCACATTTTCACAAAACTGTGATATTAGTAACAAATACATAACCACTTATTAGACGAGGTATTTCCCATTGATATCTGCACAATTTTGCACTAAGTCTCCATGGTAGTTATAAAATCAAAGAGAGAAACTTCTGTCCCTTGCACCAACTCTTTGTTGTGTTACAATAACAAAACAATGTTGGAAGAGGGTTGTTGTTGCTGAATTCTTAAGGGAATGGTTTTGTGATACTCTTGTGCACAAAATTGATGTCAGCTAATTGGCATAGGATATATGGTCTAAACCAATCTCATTCTATGATGGATGTAAGTATGTGTAACCTCCATTTTTTTTTCTCCATCTTAGGTCCAGTTTTGATGAAATGTTCTATCATTCTGTTAATGTAAATCCCCTCTACTCATGTCAGTCAACTTTAGCTTGGTGAGGAATTGCTGCTTGAAGTGTCAAGGTTCCATTTAACCTCTTCGTGCCCTTTGACCTTTTGAAGCAGAGAGTGGCAGTGCCTGTATTAGGCTAAAGATCCACATCCTCCCAACCCTTAGCACATTTGATGTGCTGACGGAAATGTAGCCATGAAACGGTAGCGCAGACATAGTTTTGACGTCAGGCTGTTTAGGGATTGAGCAAATTTGAAACAAGAAGCATTCTCGAAACCTCCATTTTCATTGAATTCCTGCTCATTCGTTTAGTTTCCTGTAGAGGTGCAGATTTTTTAGCTGCAAGCATTACCAGGTTTTCTCTGACGTGAGAGGCTCCACATCACAGCATTCAATGAAATGAAATGAAGTGATGTACCGTGGTACATGGTAAACTGTCACCTCTCATCCCTTGGCAAATTGAGGATGTTAAGAACACCCAGAGCCACTAGTGGATGCTCCAAACGAGACATATGTCTTAAAGACAGACTCAGAAGTGAAATTCAGCTGAACATCTCCACATTGACATCCATGTCCAGTGCCATCCTTACCACACAAAAAAAGAAGAATAAAAAAAAGAAGAAATGTTCACCCATTGAGGACTGGCTGATTTTGCTCTAACACGCATTTCCCAATGATCCCTGCCCGAGTGCTGTAAAACCTGATATATTCAAGGCATGAAATTTTCGCATATTGGAGCCAACGGCCTTTTTCGTGGCATAAAATTTTTGCGGCATAAAATTTTCGCGAATTGCTACTGGTGTTCAGTGCATATAGTGTAGACAAGAACTTTTGCATGCATTTTAATTTTGCAAATCTAAGCGCTCGCGAAATTCGCAAAATTAAAATGCACGCGAACACTCCTCGTTTTACAGCATACGTGGGACTCGTCTTCAGCAGGTTAAGAATTGAAACAGAATGAACATGACAAGGGAGAAATACATTCGTAGGAGAGAAAGAATAAGGTTTTAAAAGACAAAAATTGTAGGAGTAAGGGAAACAGCAGAGAAGGGAATACATGAAGGAGATTGCATGACAAGGAAAGAAGAGGAGGTGTATGTATGTGACAGGAGGAACGAGTGAGAAGGGGAAAAGAGCTAATTGAAATATCAATTATCTCCTGGGCCAGCCATGTTGGAATGATGGAGGGGGTGGTGCGGAATGCCAGGAATGCTGTGTCAAGTGCGCCGCACGGGTCATGTGATGCCTGGGCAAGGGTCAGGTGATATGCTGCGGTGATGGTTGGCATGTGCTCTGGAGGGGCCCCCTGTTTAGTCAAGTACATTTCATGCTGGAGGTAATTGGGCGATAATGAAGACAGAAAGTGTGGTATTTGAGCTCACTAGTGGCATGATTTTCATAAATGAATGACTGCAGAAGAGATAAACTCCTCCAGGGAGCATCATTACTGATAGCAGCAGGACAATCAGCGAGATTTACACCACTACACATTATCTCGAGGCCATTATGTTTTATTTCATTTATGAATATCGTTAGATGTGCAGAAAACTTCACATTTGGCTCAAGGAGCTGCTTTTCTATATGAAGTGATGTAACTTATAAGCATAAAATGGAAGACTGATGAAAAAAAACAACAACACCCAAGTTCTTGGAGGTATTATGAGGATGTAATGTTCGTATTAAAGCAGTTTACGCAGTAATAAGTTGAAATTTGAATCTCTTTGTGCATATGTAGTATGTTAGCCTCGTGATGTGATAACGCTTTTGTGTGCCTCACACCAGAGGGCACCTACAACCAGAGGCTTTGTAGGGCCCCAGACTTTGTGCTGTTTGCACATACATTCATGCACAATACAGGCAGCTCCAGTTGTAATGACGTCCTAGGGACTGGCAGTTTTCAATTGTTATAGCAATTTTTTTCTTTGTAAAGTGTGTAAAGATATATAGGGGATAATTTTGGGACCAGAATTTTTTCTTTGTTGCAATGAGAATTCATTTATAACCATGTTTGCTGAAACGGGAGCGCAATGCATTTATATTTTTCTCTCATTCAGCATGCTGGAATAATAAGTTTTGGACTCCCTCCCTCATCTTTTCATCGTCCCTGTTTTTGTTGTTGTTGATGTTGCAAAACTAAGCACTTTTAACCCATTGAGGACAGGCTAATTTTGTTACAACACGCATTTCCTGTAGACACCTGCCAGAGTATACTCGGGACTCGTCTTCAACGGGTTAAACTTAAGAAGACCAGATAACTTGTTATTTACTGTTAGGGATTAGTGCATGCAAATTGTAAATCTTCATCTAGTATGGTGCAAAACAAACTCTCGTGGCAATGAACAATGAACCCACTTAGGCTTGCTGCCTGTGTGTGTGTGTGTGCGCCCCTGGATTGTCATTTTAAAGGACAGTGAACTCATTTTTGCAGGAGGCAAATGCAAATTCAGCGCTCCTCGACGGAATATGAGGAAGTGACTACGAAACTTGGCCCAAGAGGTATATTCCCATGTCTGCTGGAGGCATATTGAGCAGTTGGGAATTATCAGGCCTTTTTTTGGCGTCTCTAGTTTCAGGCAAAACTGTGATGCAGATGTTGCTTTTAATGGAAATGAGGCATTTTTTTTTCCAACCTGTGTTCAAGTGCTAATTTTTTTCATTGCCCATTAGAAATGAGTGCTGTTACTGTACATTCCTATTTAAGCCTTCTCTCCATTGTGTTCCTCAGAAACACTTTCATTACTTAGGATTTAAAGGGGAAAAAATGCTTTCCTGAGAGGATTTTGTCAAACTTGGGTTTAAGTATTCATATGTAAGTATTCATGTATTCTCTATGTGATGCAAATCTGTAGTGATGGATGAAAAAGACTGCGTTTAACCCCTTCCCAAGTTTAATGGAGATCTCCGTGGGTTAATGGAAGATCAGTAAGGCTCTATTTTATCTCCTCCTCCTACAGGCACCCACTCATCTAACTTCAAACTCAGTGTAGTGTTATCCCATTAGGTGACAGCTGCCTGATCATCCTTTCCCTTTCTTTGCTTTCAAAGAATTATGTTAAATCTTCCCCCCCCCCCCCATAAAGTGCATCTGATATGAGATGATAGTTGTGCTGAAAGTGTGTGTGATACACAATCACAGATATGCATGTGATATATTTCAGTATCCTCACACATTTTTTTTTTTCCCAGTAACATTTTGTCTTTAATGAAAGCCAGGTATTATTCAGAGGGGGTGAAGTTTCAGGTGTGAGTTTTTTTTTTTCAATTTGTCTCCCTGTACAAATGAAATTTGTTAAGATTGCAACTGCTGATCTATAAGTTAACAAACATGTCGGAACAAAGGAACCAGTTTGACTCAAACCTGTCATCTACTGCTTTCCGGGCAGTGACACTACCACCAGGCTGTCCCTGGTTGCCGGCAGTGACACAATGTACATGGAACAAATGCCCAAGCTCCGAAATTCCGACACTGTTATGTTAAGTAGTCCAAGGCGAACAAGGTAAATGAAAGTCAGATATTATTCAGAGGTATTATTAAACAGCTTGATTTCATTTTTTTTTTTTTAGTAAAAAAGGAAAATTAAAAAAATGAGAGAGTTATATAAATGACATTAGCAAACCATTCAAATGAAGTTATACGAAGTTTGGTTAAGATGTTTCAAGCTTGCAAATTTGGGGAGTTTTTAACTCTTTGAAAACTGTATTGAAATGTTATCATTATCATTTTTGTGAAGGGGGATTACCTTATTCTCTTGGTAAAAGGTCTACTTGGAATATGGATTGAAGCTTCCCTTTAAATTCATCCCTGAAAGCTGACTGCTTTGTTCGTGTAGTGCATTCTATCGCGGTCTATTTATCTCTATTGACCAAAATGCAAGTGACACACCCCCAAACCTGTGGTTTTTCAGCCATGCATTCGGCACTCTTTGGGTCCAAGCATTTTCATCCTTTGGCAAGAAATGAATGTTCAGGCATGTTGACGGCGATGTATCACCATTGACTTGCCTCTGTTCATTTTACATGTGTGTAGTCAGATGCTGGGCTGTGGTTTTCCTTTTTCCCCCTCATTTTGTAAGGAGAAGAATTTAAAAGCAAGGTGAGATCTGAGAAGACATTATAAATGTGTGTCTTTTTGTTGCTACTTTCTTTTTTTAAAATAGTGATCTTGTGCTGATCACGTGGAAATGTGATATGTAATTTGCATTGGCGTATATGCAAATTAGAAGGCAATAAACTAATTACTTTGGAACTCTCCCTTTAGTTTATATAAAGATGTTTCGTCAAACCTATCTTCTTGTCGGTATGATTTAGTAAGTATGGCCCTTTTGTCTTCAAGTCTTTATTACTCAGTCATTGAAATTCAAGACAAAATTCATGCAAAGGATTTAATTTGTGTATCATGAATACTGTGTCGCAAGAAAAGTAGAAGATTTAGTAAATATTTGTGTGCAAGGGAATAGAAGTCTTTGGAATCCATGACATTATTGTCCTGTCTGAATTGTGTATTATGACTGTGACCGATTTCACTATAATAATTACGCTGAAAGCATATGAAACTCTGCAACAGCAAAACTTATTTTTCATCTAATTTTATTGCAATTTCTACTGCTCCATCCATGTTGTTTCATTTAACTTGAGTACAATCAAAGTTTTCAGCAAAATCTATATATATATATATATATATATATGTATATATATATATATATATATATATATATATATGTGTGACCCGCTACAACAAAATGATCCTAAAGTCGGGCGAGGTCGATTATTTGAAAATTGCATGATATAATCCCCTAATCTTTCTGCTTTAGATTGATATGTATAACACTTTTTATAAAAATAATCGGCTGCGGAGAAATCAATGTTTAAAAGAGAGCATGTGGAGACGTCTGGAAAATCACTGTTTCGAGAAAAGCGCCCTAAAAGTCTTCCTTTCGACGCAATCGCGATCAACAGACATGCAAGTCAGTTTTCACCTCTGGACAATAGAAGGTAAGCCCTAGCAACCCCCGAAGAGTTCATTCAATCAAGCACATCAGCGTCGGCGGTCTCCTCACCAACCAATCAGTGACCAGGATGTGAGAAGCGGCAGAGCATAGCGCACCCCGCCCACACGCACCAGTCGACTGGGCAGTGTGCGAGCTTCACGCTTCGGTTAGCAGCAAGCAGCAAACTGACCAATGAGATTACTCTGGTCGTTGTTAGGGGCGGAACCTATCTGTGGCGCTCAATCCAAATTTTCGAACCAGTTTCTGCTTCGTTGAAATGCCAAAAAACATGGCTCAGAAAAACGCTATTTTTTGGTCTTTCCTTTGATCATTTTGCTTCAAAATTTCGACAGATGATAGAAGACATGTTAGACTCCAATAATATATCAAAATCAGAAAATCGTAAGTTTTGACCAATTTTAATGCTCTGACTTCAAACTCGATATTCACGGCTTCGACCGTGCGCGACTTTAGGACCATTTTGTTGTAGCGGGTCACATATGTATATATATATATTCTTTTTTTCCCTGTAAAATTAAAGGATCTACTTCAAGCAAGTACAAATGTCTCCAGCAGTATTAATTGTAGCATTTTTACCACCTGGTATTATCACACCGTACTGCAGCAAGTTTATTGTGTTTATCAACCAGCCCACATTAAAAAAAAAAAAAAAAATCAATGATAAATATGAGCTTTGATCTTTAACATCCATGGGTTATGGACATAATTTACAGCCTGGCTACTTGGTGTATCCATGCCTCATTGAGCAGCTGTGATTTCTGTAGATGTAGAATCCATGTTGCCACTTACGAGGCCATTACGTCTTCAGAATGAAATACCACCAATGCAAGCTCAGCTTCATTTTGTTCTACGCCCTGAGGCACCACGTGCTTTGAAGTACACGTACAGAAGACTCATCAATACTACCTTACTAAGAACGGATACATTGTGTAATGGAATATATCGATTGTGTTATTGGTTTTTGTGTGTGGAACTTTGATTTTACTTCTTTACTATCATTTTTTTTTTCTATTCACCCTTGAGGTCTCAAAAGAAGAGGGTCTCAATATTATACAGATATTGCCTTTTTAATGTGTAATATAACACTTGATATCTATGTTTTAATTATATTTTTCCAACAACAACAACAATAGACAAGGCAATATTTGTTATATTGTATGGTCTTCATAATTATATACACATTGTTTCATTCTCGCGTGACTGCAACCACTCAAATTCTGGAGTTATATTACTTGATAGGATGTGACTACTCACAATATAATGATTTCAATCCTTGCTGCAGTAGTAATGTGACTGCATTTTGACCAATCACCGTACAATATTCATGTAAACCATTTCAATTTCAATTTCAATTTCAATTTATTTTCATATTTCTCGATGAAAAATTACATCAAATATAACAAAATTAAATGAAATACATGACATACATAGAATATTGCAAATATGTAAAACATAATAGTGGTCGATCTGTTCAGTTTGGAATCTGTGAATGAATGCTAAAGAAATATGAAGGAACCTACTTAAAAAGCGAGCTTGTTGAGCGTAGGTCCCGGTTAAAAACGAGTTTAAGATTGAGAAGGGGAGCACGGGTACAACAATGACCGGAACATAAGAGAAAAACAAAAAAAGAATAAAAAAGTACAAATATACAGTTATATAACAAAATTCTTCTCTAGTGCAGGTTAGGGATCGGAAAAGCCACATGCTGTATATAGGCGGATGAACCATTGTCGTTCTGGCAATACAATATGACTTAATATAGTTATGATAACAATGATACCGTTCAGACAGTATTAGAAATGTGTACATTGCGTGTATTGAGAAGGGGACACATGCACCTGCAAATCCATTAAAAAAGACATCGAACAACCAGTTGCAGTGCAGTGAGAATGTGAAATACCAGCTGTTTCCTCGTCCCAGCTATCTTTAAAGAAGGAAAAATATACATAGACACAGTGATAGAATTTAAGGGCGCAAACAGCTGGGCTCTTAAAGTCTGGTTTTACATGACAACAACCCTGGAGTACAGTATAACGGGATAGTCCTGGACAGCACAAAACAGAATTTCAATGAGCTGATGTAGCGTAATTATTCAATAAATACTGTCTTAATTTGCATTTGAAGGATGATAGTGATAAACAACCTTTGAGTTCAGGGGGGAGGTCATTCCAGTATTTCGGTCCCGCATACATAATTGTTTTCATCGCGAAAATTGTGCGAGTACGTGGAAGGTGATAAGCGTCCCGTTGGCGGGTGGGATAATTGTGAACTGAGTAGTTTCTTTTGAACATGTGAAGAAAAACATCAGGAAGATCATTCGTTGAGTACTTATACATGAAAATACCTAGATTGTAATCAAACAAGTCAATCAATTTCAGAATTTTGTTCTTGTGAAAAAATTCATTTGTATGAGATAAATATCCGGCGTTATTGATAATTCTGATGGCGCGTTTTTGAAGAAGGAATAGCGAATCAAGTAAAAATTTGGACGAATTACCCCATGCTAGAATTCCATAGTTGAGGTAAGGGGAAATCATTGTTGAGTATATAATTTGTAATATACGTATGGGGAAATTATATATTTGAAATAAAATAATACATATCTGCACGCTGGCACCTATAAATGCTATTTCTGTTGGTGATAATTGCACTGACATGCAGGAATTGTGTGAGAAAGTAATATCTCCCATTCATAACGTAATTGTATAAATGTTTAATGATTTGAAAGATCAGTGCATTATGTCAAAAACTTAATTCGAAGTCACTCATAAATCCATGTGTGTAAACAAAAGTGAACTACATCATAAGCAATTACTGTAAAACCAGATTTTTTTTTTTTTTTTTTTTTTGTGCTGGAAAGTTTGGCAAATTTTGTGAGGAGCCAAGATTCTCACACAAAAAAAGTTCTGTGATTTTTTTTTTCCCCTCTACACAATGCGTTGAATGCCAGTGGCAGTTCATGGAAGTTTCATGGAGCCAATGTTTCTGGTTGTTGTGCAGTAAGCTTTTGATACATGTACCTTACACATTAAGATTATGAAGCCTGATGTGCTGTTCTGCTGGGTAAAAGTGGATTGAAGTTCACGGAAGAAGTAGGCTTTTAACCGGTGTGGCATCTACGCTGATCAAGATCCTTGCTGTGGAATGGAGCTGCTTCGCAGTCGTCGTTCTGCGCTGGAAAAACCGAATGATATTGACTTTTTCTCCCCTTGTTCTTCTTGTTCTTCTCCTACTTTGGAAGTTGGCATCATGGACTGCAACATAAATGTTATTTGGTATGCAGTAGCTGGTCTCCATGTGTATTGATGCGATTGTATGAAATATTCATGAAACGCCGACTGTCTCCCACTCATCTGATTGAAGGAAAGAGAAGAAGTGGAAGAAAATACAAATACTTGATGTCAGTGTCTCACCTGTCAAGCCGTGAAATGACTCTATTATGGATGATCACTTGTTTTTCTACCTGAAGCTCCATCAGTAATTTCAATTGATTCTTTGCTTTGCGTGTGTAATTTCTTCGCCACGCTTTACAGAGCCTGGAAAAACTACTCTGACTCTTTTGTGTGACGTCTGTATTTCATTTTCATTCAGGGAGCATGATGAGAGAATGGAAGATTTCGATGAAAGTTTATGAGTTACTCATAAACACATAATTGGATACTGCATGAATGGGTGGTATTCCATTTAACTGATGCCAATGTTTTGAAAAACAATTTCATCACACACAGTACTCAAAATGTGACAATCTGATACAAAATCTGGTCTGTGACCACACATTTCATTTTTCCCCCTTATGTATAGTATGTTAACTGGTAAGACCCACAATCTTTTTGGTGGGTCCCCCATCTCCATTGCCCAAATCATTTGACACTCAAAATGTGTTTCACTCTATCACTAAAAGGACAATGTACCCTGGTATCTTATATTACTTGATCTCATTCTGTCTATTCACATTGTATGTGCTATTGATTATGTTTTGGATGATAGAGAAAAAAAAATAGACATGAGCTGAATTGAACTGAAAAATGTTGTTGAACATTGTTGTCAAACTTTTTGGACTGGATTGTATAAGGATGTTGAAATGGACCAAAAAAGAACAAAAAAGAACAAAAAGTATTCCATGAATATCAAGCTATCTGTGACAAAAGTCATCATATTAACAGGAGAGTGTATTAGATAGTGTATTTTGGACTGTTCCAAAGCTACTATCGGATGGTTAATCTTCACTCATGCCGTTTTTATTGTCCATTATTTGTATACTTTTCTGTCTACAGGAGAGTTTGGATGGTTAAGTCAGTCATTCACAGAATGAACTGTAAGAAAGTTCCATAAATTCAAAGAGTGTGAATACTGCGAAACGTTGTATGGATTTCAGATGACATTTGGGGGCGACATTTAATGGACATTCGTAGGTCTTTGAATCAAAGTTATCCATTCGTACCCCCGTATTACCTCATCAGCAATTTCGGTCTTCCAAAAGTGCCAGTTTTTACCAGTGTGTGCTGAAGGTTGATATGATTCATGTTTTTACCTGACAGCACCATTGTTAATGGGAGTGGGAAGTCTTAAGCGCTACAAAGTGTAGGCTTTGTGTATTAGTAATCCCACCAATGGAGGCATAATTAAGCAAGCACGCTAATATACTCATGACAGTGACAGATATTCCTCTTTATAGATTCTGGTGTAATCAGTCTAAAAAAAAGAGGCTAATAACTCCCCAAAGGGCAGTGTGTGTGTGTGTGTGTGTGTGTGTGTATTGTATGTGTGTGTTGTGTGTGTGTATGCATGTATATTAGATAAGAAGTCATGCGAGGTGGGAAAAAGTATGATTATTGTGTGGGTGTGAGGGGCTTAGTCATGTATTTGCTGTATCTATTTTAGTAGAGAAGTGAGCTGCCTTCTTTCTATGCTGCTGTCAAGTTGATGAGATATCCACTTATTTGTCTGCGGATTACACAGTGTGGGCTTTTAAAACATTATGCCCTTGACTGTCATGTGTGCTGAAATGAAATGGCTAACCCCAGCAAGCAAATCCGTGTGAGGGTTTTTGGAAGCAAAATCCTGTCATTTCATAAATCCTGATGTTTTGTAAGGGTATTAAGTACGACCTGCAGCTCACAAGTATTCTGTATTGAAATGAGTTCGCTTTGATATTTGTGTGGTAATTGTTAGGATAGCAGCAAGAGGGATAACAGGCAATTTATTTCTAACCCTCCGGCTGTAAGAACAATTATTTTTTTATGCATAGAGTATCAAATAAAATGAAGTTATGATGTACTTCTGTTATATAAAATCACATGACATATCAATAAGGGTTCCCAAGACTATATTGGATGATTATTAGGAAGATTTTGCGTAAAATGGTTGAATTGATTTTGATTCATTTCCTCAGAGATTAATTAGATGCATATGATCTTGGATAGAATAATCACCATCTTCATTTCACAAGTACTTAGGCTACTGTTTGGATAATAGTTTGTGAAATTGGATAGTAGTTTGAGAAATCTGGATTAATCTTCTGACACCAAAATTCAATTGTTAGATGCAATACATTGAAAATTAGAAAGACTTGCCCCAAAGGTTTAGAAACACTAAAACTGACAAATTCACGTTTTACCCAAAACTAAAAGGGATTTCTTGTTTGGTTTTAATCAAGGAGACTTGTTATTTGTGCTTGAAGTGCAGGTAGCCCCATACTGGTAGTTTTGTACGCAAATTTGATTAGCCGTGCACGCACAAATTAGATTAGAAGTGTTTATCACGAAATCTACTGCTGATGTGAATACCGTGCAGAGCAGACAAAGGCATTGAGATATAGCAGATGCAACTCATTAGCTCCCAATTATAAATCCCACTGCAAAAGTGATTTATCTGTCTTCAGTATTCTTGTACTGTCATCGATTTCTCTTAATCGTGATGCATTAACAGTTCAAGACAAAAATATAAATAAACTTATACTAATATGGCCAAATACATTTGTACAAAGTGCACAAAAGTATTTTGTAGCCAGATATGCTGAGTAAATAATACTAATAGTCACAGGGAAGTTCATGTTTCAATGCTTTTTCAATGATAAATTATGTAATGATGGTTGTGCCTCCTTAAATGACCATGTCCCTTGTACAGCAAACCCATGAAAGCCAAATAAACTCACAATTTCATGATGAGGATGTTGGCAATACCTGTAAGGCATAACATTAATCCCTTGTATGATATTCAGCTATTGGTATTGGTGCCATTTTTAGAAGCAGTATAAACAAACCTTTAGGTGCATGCAAATGACTTGATTTAGTTTTCTCTCATACATGTACATGACATTTTCATATTGCTGCCATTTGTTCAAGCAATTTTCCCCTTCCTGGAATGAATGAGTTTCACTACTGGAGTTTATTTTCTTTTGATTTCATCAGACGAGAAAATTTCTGTGAAGAGCTCATGTTGGATTTGCATGTTGCTATTTCTGGTATGCCCCAGTCTGCTATCACCAAAGATATTGATTAGGAAGTAAATGCAGGGATAGCCTCTTGTAAATAGTCTGCCAACGAGTAAATGGCAAGCACAATTTGCAGTCACTTACTTGAAGCAAATATTCTCGCTGCACACAGAAGGAATAAAATGATATTACATTAAATGCCGAGGGGGCGGGGTGGGGGGGGGGGGGGGAGGAAGGGTTGACAATTGCTACAGAAAAAAGTTGGGACAATTGGTTCACTCAAAAATGCATTTTCTAGCTTCCTTTCAACAAACCTAACATTTTCCTTTTATATTTATCTCTGTCCCTGCCTATCTGCTGTATTTTTCGTCGATTCCCCATCCCATTTGGTGTGGCCTGCCCGACGACATTGCCCTTTTCCTTTGGATGACATGGACAATGCGCTCCCCACCCGTGTAATCCCTCTTGACCTTCAACAATCCGCAGGTAAGTCAACTTCTTTCTGCTAAGTTTTGCCCAGACGTTTTCCCCCCTCCATCACCTTCTTGTTGAGCGTGGAGTGTGCTTTGTTGGCTCTGGTGTGTACTGTGTGTCTGAAGGAGGATGTGTGGTTGATGGGATGGGGTGGGGGAGGGGGTAGGGGGTAGGGATGGGAGGGATTTAGATGGTGTCGAGGACGGGGATGGGGTAGAAAAGGCAAGGAGGATGCTGAAGAATGTACAGTCCTCCATTCTGGAAGGCATCATTCTTCACTGACTTCAAGACATCTCCACTGGCTAGTTGTCCTTGACGGTCTGTCCACCACATCTTTATGCTTTGTGTCGCTGTAAATGGAGTCCAAAGGGTCAGAAAGTGCATGCATCCATCATGAATGAGTGTTTAATCATAATTCACGGGTACATCATGCAGCGACCCAGTTTACTCGTACTCCTATCTGATAAAACCCTACCTCAAGCATACATTAGATGCTGCTTCAAAGTGGTCAGAAAATATTGAAAATTCAGAAGATGAAAAAAAAAATTCTTGTAAGTAAATGAAGTTTTCATTTGTTTTTGTTTTTTTCTGGTAGAATGAACTGTAGATACTCAGAGTAACAGTAGGGATATTCATAGTATGGGTAGCTATGGAAGATGCTCCTGGAAGAACTAATAATAGGAATGAAAACTTTCACCCCTTTAAGACAGGGCACAAATTCGTGATATCAACAGCAGGCACCAAAGTGAGGAAAGGTAGGATTAAAGGCAAGCATAAAGTTACAGATCTGATCGTAGTAAAGCTAACAGTATGCTGCCATATGTATGCTGCCGTATTTTGAAGAAAGTCACACATCACCAATCATGTCCATGTCTTTATTATGTCTTCAGAATTTAAGTTTGACTATTCTCTTTTTTTCCACCCTCTTTTCTTCTTCATCACCTTCATTGACATTCTCTTCAATTCCATCTTCTTTCGCTTTTTTCTGCTTCATCTTCTTCTTCTTCTTCTTCCTCTTCTTCTTCTTCTTCTTCTTCTTCATCTCCTCCTCTTCTTCCTCCTCTTCCTCCTCCTCCTCCTCTTCCCCCTCCTCCTCCATACCTTCTTCTTGTTACTTGTACTTGCCATAACAAACTATGAGGTAAGCAATCCCTACTCTAGGTATTAACATCAGCTGTGCCTGTTTTAGTGCGAACTGATGGCAGGTTCTTTCTTGTCATAGTTGAGACGAGGTGTGTCTTCATCAGCCTTTTGTTTGTTTGTTTGTGTGTGTTTTGTTTGAAAGAAGTGTTGCTAAGTTTAGATTTTGCAAATTAGCCATATTAGACAAATGGCCAGGTAAATTTATATTTGCAAGTACAAATGCAAGAAGACTAAGCAGACTGAAAAAAAAATCAAGGATTTTATCTGACTGAAACTCGCTTTAATTTGGGAAATAGCTTGCTAATTTGTAGTGTAGACGCACTTGTAAAAAAATGTTTTGATCTCATTGTGTATGTGTTGTTACCTGTGCTGGATCAGCATGTCTTGTCTTGTGATGATTTTATGTGCATTGTGCTGTCGGATATCTTGCAAAACTTTCAAAATGCGCACCAACACCCCATTTGTGCTGTGTATGCGCTTAGCTTCTACACGTAGCTAATACCTTTAAAATCCACAAGCAAATGCTTTGGCCTGGTAAAGAGAGGTGCACAAACTACAAGCTCATTCATGAGTCTCTTTGGGATTTTTTTTTTTTTTTTTTTTGCACATTTTAGGCTAGCAAAGATGCACTTCTTATGAATGGAATGTCTCCATAGCTGACTATAATGCATTGCTGGTCAGTCGCTTAGCCCAATCAATGGCCTTTCAAGTGTGCGTTCAAGTCTATGGACATTTCACCCAAGCACTACCACTAGCCAGCAGTTTGGACACCTGTTAAGTGCTCCTGAACTTGTTTTTCTTGATGTAAAGGGATAAGATTAATGGGTGTGAGACTCTCTGGGCCTGTAGTCCCAAGTGATGACTTTTGTGTTTGGTCTGCTTCTCTTGTTTTTTTTTTTTGTTTTGTTGAGGTGATCCAAGTATTTTTTTTCTTTCTTCCTGTCATGGGGATTTGCTTTGTCTATATTACCTTACTGCACAACACCATGCATAAGCTGTGGGACTAGCATGGATGAATTTTGAGACGAAGCCAGGTGCATCAGCTTTGAAATCTAGTAGTCTCTGGCTAATATATTAATTGATAGTTTGTTTTTGCAAGTCACAAGAAATGGTGGTTAAAAATTTGTTTGTGGTCAGAATCGGTAGAAATTTGGCACAATATGAGATGTTTACAAATGAGGTCCTGACAGTGAAAATGCTTAACTAAAGAACAGACATTTGTTCACAAAACTGAAAGATGACTTTCTTTGTCCTACCGATCAGCATTGATTAAAAAAAGAAAGAATTGTTTCCTTTTTAAAACAACTCATGAAACTTCATTCAACTGTATTGTTTACTATACTTTAAAAGTGGAAATAAAATCTTTTGAATGGGGTTTGTTTCCATAAGTGGACAGGATACTTTCTAGACTGCGTAGAAATTAATGTTGAAGTTATTAATTCATGTATGTAATGAGAAATAAGAAATTGAAGGAGAATTCATCCATATTAAAGATTAAAGATACACTGGTGAAAATTTGAGCATTATTGAACAATTATTGCAGATAGATATTTATTCATAAAGTCAATGTCATGTCATCTAAAATAGGGACATTCTCAGTGAGCAACTAAAAATAAAAGTCGTATTCCTGTGACTGACAGAACTTTTTTTTGAACATTTCCTTACATCATCCTTACTTTTATATTATTTCTTGTGTTCAAGATAGAAAAAAAAAAGTTTGGTTATACACATGATTTCAATAGAGATTTGAAGGATTTTTCTTTTGTCAAATCAAATGGGGGTCTGTAGTCAAGAAAATATTTGTCTAATATAACACTTATAGATGATTTTATATGTTGTGCTCCCCTTTAGACACCATCCATTAAAAAAACAATATTAGTTCAACAAACAAACTGAATGATATTAGAAGCACCATATCTTTATCAATTTGTATGAAGTTCTCTGTGGGTTTTTCAACGAAAACACTTATTGGCTAAGTTCCATTGCAACAAATTTCTTGAGAGATATGCTAAATCACACACATACGCGAATAATGTATTACACTTATACACTTGGTTATGAAAATTAATGGCACATTTCCATGCCTTGGGTCCTTTGCAGCTATTCTAAAAAAATATGCGTGGCCATATTGCCCAGTTTGACATTAAAGTTGGCATAAATGGAGCATTCATTCTCCCTCTTCTTGTCTCAAAATACAGTATAGAAGAAAAAGGACACAATGGCAAACTAAATGCAGCTACTAATAATCAAGCATGAGTCTGAAAGATGTGGGTGCATTAATATGCTGGAAGAATTTTTATGCTGGATTAAAGCTTGAATCAATTCAAACTGAAATGACAACAGTTCTCTTTATCAATCCTTCATGTCTTTTTGACATTAAATTCCTAATGGGAAAGGGACACATCCTTGAATTTACAGGCAAAACAACAACAACAACAACAACAACAACAACAACAACAAAAGACAAGCTACAATGAGCATCAAAAAGGCACAGGTGATGGGTGAGGGAATGCCTGATAGGTTTTTATAACAAAAAAAGTGAAAAGTACAGCTTCCCTTTAAGACCTTGTTGTTGTTCTGCACATGAATGTGCTCTGGTTACTAATGGCTGCACTTAACCAGGGAGCAATAAAGGAAGCTAATCTCAAGGCGCGCATCAACTCTGACCCCAATTCGCTCCCAGTTCCCATCAAAGTTCTTCTTGCTTGTAAATTGCGCCAGTGAATTAAGGGCCATTTCAACCACCTGTGCCCAGGCAGAATATCGTCGGTCGGACGGGAGACCAGTGCCATGCAGCGTTCTCGCCTGAATGGCTCCCTGCGGATTACTTTTTGTCATGGCTGCAAGATGCGGTATCAATTCAGTCTTCCTCGGTCAACTGATATTCAAACTCTCCATAACGCTATGATATGAGCCGAATGATGTGTAATTATTACCACCTGTGTATTACCAATGGGGGTGGGGTGGGTGGGGGGTGGGGTGTGAGTTTTTTTCAAGGAAAAAAAAACCCACTGTACTATATTTGCCATATGTGGAAGGAATCCATCAGCACCCACAATAGAGCAATTTAGTGCTAACAAGTAATTCATCACAATTTTTCTTCAGTGAAATTGATGAATTGTTCGAAATTTCAAATTGAGGGCGGAATTTCTAGTTGCTCATTTTTATCTAATTTTATGATGTGTATGTATGTGTGTGTGTGTGTGTGTGTGTGTGTGTATGTATGTGTGGAAAAGCTGCAATATATATACTCCATATATCAACAAAATGATATGAAATATACCACTTCCAGGATGAGAATAATGTTAACCCATTCCTTGCCAGGTGCTCAAATTTTCACGGATATTGTACAGGATTAACCATGCTCCTGTGGGCATAGGGTTTATGTACTCCCCAGAGTGAACATAACATGTGGGCATAGAGAAATGCAGGTAGATATATTCCTAAACTAGAAAAGCACTCGGAGAAAACAGACCTCCGCAAAGCCAGCCGCTCATTTCTACCCATACACGCATGCTGAAAATCGCCCATTTTCCCAACGTGGAAGCCTCTTGTTTATGTCATCAGCTTCCAACTGCACGCCGCCTCCCCTATGCAGAGCATGCTGTTTAGTGCACGTGTGCAAAACTCAAATACATCTTGAGCTCCCAAGTTTATTGACCTTGTCTGCCGAGAGATAAGAAATCCTTCAAAAATTCATTAAAATTCCTGTATAAGTACCAAAATTTAATCATCTGTTCCTTGTGTCATTATCAACTTTTCCTGTAAGTTTCACCCAAATGATTTTATACACAGACAGACAGACAGATAAACAAACAAACAAACAAACCTGTATGTGCCTGCAAAAACATAACCTCCTTGGCGGAGGTACATGTAATAGAGGGATGGATAAGCTTGAAGTATGAAGGAGAGAACAAAAAAGAACACAAAAATAGGCAGGAAAAATAAGGCCAAAAACATCTAAAAATAGACTCAGATTAAGATGGAGAAAGATTGAAGAAAATGAGATGATGAAAGGTGGAAGAAAAATAAGATTTTTTTTTTCTTTGCTCTAACGGTCATATTATGTTCAGTGGTGCAAGCATGGATGCAGGGCACTTGTCTCAATTATGAACCACTTTAGGCAGGAATTATTCCAAAAGAGGGAACGGCAGCGCGGCCGTCACACACTGTGACCGTCCTCATTACCCCTGCCAGTTCGGCAGCCCCAGCCCGCGCAAAATTACACCGAAATTCATCTTCATCGCCAGACGGGATTTGCGTTTAGCCGCGCTCACTAACAAGTGGTGACATTGAGACTGCTACAAATGTAACAACTTCTTCACCCACATTGCCACAGCATGTATGGCTGTGAGGGCATGTTCACACTTCCTATAGTGGATGGTTATTTTCGCTATGTGTGTTCCCTTTTTGTTTGTATGGAATCCTCCCCCCCCCCCTCTTTAATGGAATGGATTGCTAATGAGAGTAATGGCTGTCAGCTTTTAGGGTAGATCGCCCGCAAGCTCTAACAAGGGGCGTCAGATTTTTGGGCTGGCGTCAAAACTCTGGCCTGTTCCTGCTAATTTTTCTGGCTGTTAAATTGCCTGTGTTATAATCAGCCTCCTTCAAGTCACACTCATGATTTGGTAGGAAGTGAAAATTTTCCTGAAAATAAAGGTTCATGAAACTTTGAGATGATGGGTGCTTTTTCTGTCAGATTAAAGTTAGTTTGAATCATCAGTTGCGTGAAGCCAAAATCAATGGCTGAAATAATTTCAAAATAGAGGAAGAAGAGGAAATTCAAATACATGAATTGTAGGTTTTTTTGTGTGTAGATTCATTCTTTATAAGTGTTATAACAACAATAATAACTACAAGTGAAGAGCAAGCACAGAATTTGTTCAATTGATGAAATACATTTAGTTTAACTGGCATGCATTCCTAGAGATTCAACCCTATTAATATCTTGGACTGTTAAAAAAATGCCTGGTATTATAGGACTAGCATATTGTCTGACCCACCACTAAACCTGTTAATGAAAGCTGAAACTCTATAAAAAGTAGTTTCCAACTGTCCCCTCCACAAGTGGGTCTGAGTGCATTCCAGCTCTTGTCTTTGTCGACTGTCTGAGTCCTTTATAAGTCACATGTTGTTTTCCGTAAAGTTTGTGCGCTGAGATTTGCTGCGATGTATATTTATATGCTCATATGCATCCCCCCTTTTTGTTTTCTCACCCCCTCTTCAGCTGTAAAGGAAAGTAGGAAACTGATGGTCACGCTTGGCAGAGGACATTACAAACCATTTCTGTCAACAGCCAGTCATTAGCTGTCAGCAAACAAACAAGCAGGTGCTTTGAAGAAATGAGGGGAAAATTGAAACAAAATGGCTGCCTCAGTACACCACACATTTGCATGGATGAACAGTGAATGCATATCAGTGTGTGTATGTGTTGTGATGGCTCTTGCTACCCATTATTAAAGTCAAAGAAAAATGGCTGTGTCACAGTAAGTGTTTGTTGTGCTCTTCTCTCCTGCCATTATTAAGTATTTTGGAGCCAAATATTACACATATATATCCAGTTCATCTCTAAGTTGTTACACTGACAGTTTATACACTTTGTATGCATCACAATGAACTTGTTAACTCAACATTTCTTAGAGATTGTGTGGAATTGCCTCGCCCTGGGCAATATTATTAAAACAATCGTGGTGTAGCGCATGGATGCAATAAAGAACTTCAAAAATATATGCCCAAAACAGTGGGCCATTTAACCGTGAAATGCTCTGTACAGTATCTTGTAGATGTTATCTCGTAGGGTAAATCAAGAGTCGTGCGAGTTGCTTACCTAATGAGGCACCCTTCTATTGCTGTGCAAACACACAGTATTTGCTACGTGATGTCATTCCTATCTTTACTTGTCTCATTTGAGACATGATGATGGCAGTAATAATCATCCCATAGGCTAACCATTATATTGCCTGGTAGACAATAGAATACCTTTTTCCTTCTTGGATTCTTTAGTGCTTGTCAGGGACTATGACATGGACATATATTTCACACTCGGGCAATATTATATCATATTTTCCTCAAGGCCATAGTGATGTTTTCACCCCTAAGATGTAAAAGTTCCTCTCATGAGATTCGCAATGCTGTCAGTCGAAGATTTAGTAGCTGCACCTATTTTGCAGCCTGGGGACCAGTTATATTCTCGTGCAATAAAAATTGTTTATCCATAAATCGTAAAAAAAAAAATGTAATTGATTATTTAAGATTGTTCTCAAGTACAACTTGGTGATGTACCATGACCCAGTTTCACACAGAATTGTAAATGATTACTTTCTATTTTCAGTAAACAGTTTGTGGCTACGATAAGATTGATATCCATTTGGCAATCACTTGCTTAGGCCTGGCAGCTTGGCAGAATCTCACTACATCACCTTGAGGAAAGAATTATCTCATCCCTTTGAAAAGCCGAATGAATGATGATGTGGATGATAATGATAAGATGTGTAGAAGTAGCAGTGACAAAAGAAGAGATAACAATGAATATAGATGATATTTATCATAATCATAATCATAATCATGATTACTGTTGACAGATGTGACAATGATGATAATAATGATAGTGATGATAATGAAAGTAGTAACAACGACAAACATGAGGATTGTGACGATGCTGATTATAAATTATTTGCCATGAAAAGGACCATGTCTTGTCATGGTGGTTTGTCTGTAAATCTGTCTTTTTTCACACCAAATCTCTTTCGCACTGTTCCACGGCCACATCTCCTCGATGATTCTTTCTCGTCAAAGTGTCACATAGATCCACCCCCCACATGAGTTGCCCACTCGTGCCGCACTGCGCGTGCTCTGCTAATGCACGGAAAATCGATGGCCCGGCGAAATTAGTGCGACGGGGGCTCGAGGACTCGGGAGTTCATGCGCAGTTTAAGAGCACCCCCTCTAGTGGTGTGTGATGGACGGGGGGGGGGGGGGGGGGGGTGCAGCAGTGGCAGAATCATTGATGGCTGCTGTGTTATGATGTAGCCTTCCCCCCCCCCCCCCCCCAACATCTACTGTGGCCTGAACTTAATTGACAGGGCAAGTGTGGAGGAAAAGAATCAGTCCAGAAATGAATTTGGTCATTCATTTGTCTGTCGTAAGATTATATCTATATATATTATCTATTTTTTTTTTCCAACCCACAATGACCCTCTCTTGACCCAACACATGTATAAATGAATACTTGGCAATGCCAAAACCTCTGAAAGGGCAGTGCTAACACTAGCCATATAAGACATTACTGTTTTTCTTTATAAGCGTACTTATACTTGTTATTGTTATTATTATGTTATTATCATGATATTATTATTATTATTATCATTTTTATTATTGTTATTATCATTATTATTATTATTATTATTATTATTATCATTCTCATTATTATTATTATTATTATTATTATTATTATTATTATTATTATTATTATTATTATTATTATTCATCATTATCAACTTTATTACTGCTATTGTTATTACTGTCATTTTCGTAATATATTTGTTATCATTCTTATCATAGTCATTGCAAATAGTAGTTTCATTACTATCATCCTATCATGATCATCAGTTCTTGTTTGTTGTGGTCATTGTTGTTGTAGTAACCTCTCAATCATTGCCCAAAAATGATTACTTTTCTTATAATCCTCTCCAGTTCCTGCCCAGAAGTGGTGATGTGTGTTCAGATTATGAGCTTAGAATGTGTTTGGGATGTGTTTAGGAAGTGTTTGCTAATGTATTAGTCCATAATTGTGTCATTACATTGATGAGTTAAGTGGCTTTACAGGTGATTGTAATTGGCCTATCAAGTTGTTAATTACCCGTATTGATTACTCTGCAATAAGGAATACTCTTGTCGCCGGAGGTTGTGTACCTTGGTACACAGTGCAGTGTAGGTGCAGACTGAAATCTTTAAAGGTGGAGTCCCTTGTTTGGGATGCATGGTTGGATTCTTCGAGGGCTATACAATTTGAGTAAATATGAGACTATATAGCAGCTTCTGTCATAATCCCTCTCAATTTTCAAGCATGATTTGTGTGAAGTTGCAGCTCTAGGCTGGATAAATGTGTTTTGAAATTGAGTTTACACTGTTCCTGTTCTTTAAAAAAGAAGAAATATAAGTTTTCCTGAAGTGAACTTTTGTTTCCTTTTACTTTTCAGAGTCTTCACAAGATAGAGGTTATGTTTTCCTCAGAATATTGCGACACGTTGACCATGAACTGAACTGATTTAATACTGTGTTACATTTACTAGAGAAGTTGGCCATGAGACAGTTTACAAAATGTAAATGAGGGCTTCAAATAATATACCACTAAGACAGTGCACAATCAATCACAGACAAGAAATTAATTGTTACTATATATGTCTGATTCTAATCAAGTCAGTAATTAATTTGCTTTAGCTCCACCTGAGTAGAAAGAGGATCGATATGTTATTGGATGCCATGCGGCTGTAATGCTGAATGCCATTTTGTGTATCATATTCAATGACATCAGTTGTGGGGGGAAGATGCTGTTACAATCTTGAAAGAGATTTCTCTTGCAGGTCTTGATTTTAATGTGTGTTCTTTTGAAAGTCATCAGATTTAGTTTATCAGCATCTACCCAAGAGTGAAATCTCATGCCTGATGTTTGATGTATTGTCTGATTGGATTTTGTCTTTGCTAATGATGCAAATTTAGCTCACCGAGATGTCATAGAGCTAACAATTATGGCCTATTAGTGCAATTTTGAATTTTTCTTTTTGTTTTCCATCTATCTCAACATTTTGTTCTTTTTTTATGTCTGTAAATTGGATTTCAATTTCAAAAGATAAATCCAGCTTATTGGTCGGTGCTTGCAGAACAGAAGTGTCAAGCTATTGCACTGTGAAAGAAAATATCATTTCAAACCAAATTACCTATCTATCTATCTGTCTGTCTGTCTGTCTGTCTGTCTATCTATCTATCTATCTATCTATTTATCTATCTATCTATCTATCTATCTATCTGTCTATCTATCTATCTATCTATCTGTCTATCTATCTATCTATCTATCTATCTATTTATCTATCTATCTATCTATCTATCTATCTATTTATCTATCTATCTATCTGTCTATCTATCTATCTATCTGTCTATCTATCTATCTATCTATCTATTTATCTATCTATCTATCTATCTATCTATTTATCTATCTATCTATCTATCTATCTGTCTATCTATCTATCTATCTGTCTATCTATCTATCTATCTATCTATTTATCTATCTATCTATCTATCTATCTGTCTATCTATCTATCTATCTATCTGTCTATCTATCTATCTATCTATCTATCTATCTATCTATTTATCTATCTATCTATCTATCTATCTATCTATTTATCTATCTATCTATCTATCTGTCTATCTATCTATCTATCTATCTGTCTATCTATCTATTTATCTATTTATCTATCTATCTATCTATCTGTCTATCTATCTATCTATCTATCTATCTATCTGTCTATCTATCTATCTATCTATCTATTTATCTATCTATCTATCTATCTATCTATCTATTTATCTATCTATCTATCTATCTATCTGTCTATCTATCTATCTATCTATCTATCTGTCTATCTATCTATCTATTTATCTATCTATCTATCTGTCTATCTATCTATCTATCTTTCTATCTATCTATCTATCTATCTATCTATCTATCTATCTATCTATCTATCTATCTATCATCTAGTCAGAGATAAAGAGAAGATGCTGTCACAATCTCACAAGAAATTTCCCTTGCAGGCCGTGATTTCAATGTGTGTTCTCCTGAAAGTCTTCAGATTTAGTGTTTCAACATCTACCCAAGAGTGAAATCTCATGCCTGATGTTTGATGTATTGTCTGATTGGATTTTGTCTTTGCTAATGATGCAAATTTAGCTCACCTAGATGTCATAGAGCTAACAACTATTGCCTGTTAGTGCAATTTTAAATTTTTCTTTTTGTTTTCCATCTTAACAATATTGTTCATTTTTTTTGTCTGTAAATTGGATATCAATTTTTAAAACATGAATCCAGCTTCTTGGTCGGTGTTTGCAAAACAGAAGTGCCAAGGTACTGCACTTTGAAAAAAGAATGTAATTTCAACCAGATTATCTATCTATCTGTCTATCTATCTATCTATCCATCTATCTATCTATCTATCTATCTATCTATCTATCTTTCTATCTAACCAACTGCCTATATCACCTCTGGCAAAGTTTATGTCTTGCTTTGGAAAGGGACGCTGGTGGCAATTTCCTGCATATGGTGGTGGCCTGGAAAACATTCTCTGGAGAGAAACAATGTGATATGAACCTACTGTTTAGTGACCAGCTCTCTAGAGTGACCAGCTGCACTTGAGTTTGTAACCTGAGGGAAAACATCAATTTAGATTATCAAATTGCATTTCAGATGTTCATTCATATTGGCGCCTCAGGGCACCAGCTTAAATTATTTTTCAAATATGACAACGACACCACTTGCATACTACTGCTAATATCATATTTTGGAGAAAAATTACTCATGTCACATTTCTTCAAATTATAATCATATTCTTCATGATTCTGCATTTGAGACATCTTGTCATTATACTCCTAGGCATCTTTTCCACACCAAGAAAGACAGTTCTTGTGGTACAATATCCAGAAAATAATATTTTGGTCGTTTTGTGCTCAAAGCAAGTGAGGATTATTATGCAAAGACTGATACACCTATCTTAGTATCTATGGTGTCCACTGGTACTAGATTAAGAAACATTGAAAGGGCTGATTGCTGATATTTGTCATACTTGCTTGAGAGTGTAACCAATCTGTTCTTAGTTTATCACTGCTTTTATGCTAAAAGGGCCATTGTGGCTCAGTGGTGAAGGTAGTGGACTCTCAATCACAAGGTCCCAGGTTCAAGTCCTGTGGCAGCAGCAGACATGTTCCTCGGCAAGGCACTTTATCATTGTTGTCAAATCACTGGATGATACTTGATAAGACTTATTAATACTTATGATAAGGGCATGAAATACTTCCTTAGTCCCCACATAAATAAGTCGAAATACAAATACGAACACAAACTAAAACTTTCTGTGTTAAATTTGCATTAAATGTGATTCGTTACATAGCAGCCACTAGGCTTTGGGTAGCAGATGACATGTGTGGGTTCCTTAAGTTTCATCAATGAAGAATAAGCCCACTTGCTTTCCTGAATACATATTTTCTCTTTCATAGTGAATAAACACCAAAGGGTGAGACTGAATACACAACCTTTTGAAGTAAACATTGAGTATTTAGTCACATAGCTCTGACGACCTTATCTCTATTCATATTTTTTTAATGCTTGCACTATTTGTTGTACATACCATAGCTGCCTACCTGTATGTGTTCTTTTCCTGTCCTTTATATTCACTTTTGTATACATTCCTGTGGTTGGCCTCTGCATCAAGGTTTTGCTGAATTTTTGAAGAAAAATTAAAACCATCAAGGTTATTTCTTTTTTATGCAGGCAGTCAGATGAAAATAAAAATAAAAATTGATGAGCAATGGTGGATGAATTATAAGATAGTTTTAATGCCCTGAATACAGTAAAAATTCACCAGCCATCCAGTTTGCATATTAAATGTGAGACGTGGTTATGTAACTCTACAATGTATGCTATTTACTGCTTGTCATCTGATATGTATGCAGGAAGCCTAGAATAAGGAAACAGAAAATCTTGATTTATTTCAAAAAGTATTACTTCCTTTCATCATAGAAAGACATGATGGATTATAATGCCCTTTCAGAGTCTAAACATTTGTTTGACATACCCTGTCCTGACATTACAGAATGGCACCTTATATCACATTTCTACTGCAGACTCTAGCGCCTGACAAAATCGTTCGTATTCATCCAAAAAAGTTGTTTGCGAAGGCGTCCTAACATCGTCAGCTATATAAGTTGAAAGAGTATCGGGTGTGAACGCACCCGCGCTGCATAATTTTTCCAACCATGTCGGAGCGTATTGCACTCACAGGCTTGAGCACAGGATAGAATCTTGGGTTACAAACCTAGTTAATTGGTCGCCACGTGCAGTCATCCCTCGGCCTTCGGATGGTCAAGCTGCCTGGCGGCCGACAAGGGTTTACACAGTGTTCCATGTATGTGCAATCAATGGATGTTCGGCAGACGCGTACATGTATGTAGATAAGAGGGGGGGGGGGGTAGGGGTTGTTTTATTGTATTGAAAGGCATATATTCAGTACCCCTACTTCAAATATCATCCAAACCCAAAGCACTGACACTCAAATACATACACACAAAACCCCAAAAACCTATGAATATATTTCTTCTGGGAATAGACAGAAGCCAGGTTAGTCTCACGTCCAGTGATATTTTGTGGCAATACAACTCTGATTTATTGTGGTAAGTATGTGTCAATGACTCGACCCACATATCTTTTTTTTTTCCCAGCTCGTTTCTCATTCATTATGATAATGCACTGAAATAAATTATGTTTTTCAGCTGCACTAGGCCATAATGGCAATATTCATGACTATACACGGACGTTATGAATATTTCATTTCGATTTATGACCTCAGTGCTGCACTGATTTTTGTATTCAGGGAAAACAAAATTGTCTTATCCGTAGCTGCTTGCGACTCAGTGATTTGATTAATGTGTATTGATGATGGCATTCCCCAATGCATGGCAAAGTACCCAATACTGCACTAAACTGTGCCCAACTCATCTGTTTACGACATCAATTCAAAGCATTTTTCTTGACATTTGACAAGTTGTAAATGGACACTGTCAGTGTTTCCATGCATATGCTTTGAGATTTATGCATTGTGAAATATTGAGCGCTGACATCTCTTAAAAGAGCAATAGAGTTATGATTTTTTTTTAATGCCTCCAATTTTATTGTTTTGAAATTCAGTGTATGTGTCATTCATATCTAACCATTTACCAAATTTCTACTTTCAAATTGAGCACACAGTTCAGAGATAAAAAGAGAACTGAATTATGTCAACTTTAGATACATGTATGTCCTTGATATTTGTGACTTGTAGAAAGAGATCTTTAAGCCAGCCACTCCAATTTGCAACAGACACTGCAGCAAGTTCAAATCTTCATCTCCCAAATGATAATCAATGTCCAGTTAAATATTTGATGTGAAGATGATGCTAGGTCCACACTGAGTAATATATGATGCTCTAAAGTCAACTTGCAGGAGTAGTCAATGCAAGTACAGTCATTGTGCTCTGTATATAAGTGGCTCATAATGTGAGCAAATAGAGAGTTGAAATTGCAATTTGTATGTTGTAATATATCTCCCGGATGCATTCCTGTTTTGAAGTTTCAACGATACAGAGCCATTTTTTCTGTTTTTTTGATAGGATCATAATTCAAGTTTTTAGTGGCAAAATTTTTTTTTTTTTCCTGTGAGTGACAGTTGTAACAGAATTCATATATCACAATATGTGTGATCCATATACATATCATACATATACATACATATATGCTACTCATTACGTACATACATGTCTGCATGAATGGGCGCGTAGATTTTCAGAAACATATACAATTGGGCAATAGATGTTAAATGCAAATAGAAATTTGGAGAGAGAGGGGGAGAGAAGGAGAAGAGACAAGAGGGAGAGAGATAGAAATAGAGTAGAGGTAATGTGCATAATCGGTACTGATACAGTAAAACAGCATTGCCGTTTTTATTTCTGCTGAAGGTGCCTAACTGCTTGTCAGGAATGGGACATTTATGCTAATTGGTGGTATTCACTGGACCCTTGGACGCACAGGCCTGTATGCTGCAGATTGTTTGCTGTTGGTTTTAATCCCTTAATGGATTTATTGATCATTTAATGCTCCTGAGGAGCTATGAGATCACATATTTGCATGTTGATTACACTCTGCCAGGGAGGCTTAGTCTTTTATATTCAGACCCTTTTTTTCAAGTTCCCCCTCTCCTGTGTGGTCTTGTTTGCTTGAGAGAAAAGCTCTGCTGTTTTCTCTTGCAGATGAAATGTAAGCTAATCCAGGTAATCTAATTCGCCATAATTTGTAGGCATTTTTATATTTGTTAATACAACATCACTTCAAATCACAAAAGTAACTTATTGTTTAGGTGCAATAAAGTAAAGTGACCTTGCAACTGGGAAAGAGAATGGAACTGCTTCATTCATAATACAAGACTGAGAAAGAAAATGTCCATGGTGCAATTATCATTCCATGTCTTTGAATTGATGCAATCCAAACATCATAGATTTCTGCTGACATGCATGCTAGATTGGGCAGGACTCCTGCAGAGCCGATGAATTGTAACTGCTTAATTGAATTGACTCAAGTGGACCATAGAGAATATCATGTCACTGTGGAGTTCACATAGGTTGTTGTGCTCAGGAGAAGACACCGTTAAAGTTGTGAGCTGTTACAATAGACCATAAATATTTATCAAGGATATTAATCATTTTAAAGTATCGCTCTACAAAATGAAAAGGTATATGGATGCCTTCTTCTTATAAAGGGAATAGGTTGACATAAATGGTTCTTTGAAGTTCTGTTCCGTGCTATTGGGCTCTATGAATAAGCCTTTACCCGCTGAGGACGAGTCCCGAGTATACTCGGGGAGGTGTCTATGGGAAATGCGTGTCGTAGCAAAATCTGTCCGTCCTCAACGGGTTAAAAAGAAGAGCGAAAAATGTCAAATCACATCACTAATGATTCAAGACAATACTGAGAGCATAATTCAAGGCATTGGCATTATAATGAACTGTATACCCAGTTTGAACCTGATGCTGTTTGGTCACCATTGTTGAGACCTTCTTGTGCTTTGTTGACCCCACATACCCACAATTGTGTATTTTTTTTTTGTGTGTGTGCCATCTTGTAATGACTTTGCCAAGGTGCTGGTTCTGAAAACTTGTATATTAAAGGCATAATTTACCTTTTGCAGATGAAACAAAAACTCAGCATTAGTGCTTTAAATACATTCCAAAATGTGAGTTTGGAGTAGAAACAACCACTGTAAAAATTTGAATCTATATAATCAATGTTAAGTACTGTTAAATAGACAAAATATGAACAATAGGTATAATAAAAATGTTGCCAGACTAAACCGTATACAGTTATGGTTTTATAAGAAAAATACTGATATCTCCTTATATTTTAAGCTTTATTGCAAAAATTTTATATGGTACGATGTTTTGTGATACAACAGACCTACACATATAATATCAAATGTGATATCTTAAACATTTTTTAAATCACTGTTCCCAAAGGTAAACAGGACCTTTAACTCTTTGTGTGCATTGAGTGCAGATTGACACAGGAAACCCCATAGCATTGTACACACTGTCCAAAGTTCCTGGCAAAGAAAGGATTAAGAGATTGTAAGCTGCTCTATCTGTACCCTATGTCATGCATGTTACACTTAGGTTACTGCCATGTTGAGCTATGGCAGGTTGGGCAGATTTCATCGCAAGAGGAATTTGCTTGTGATTGTATCTTTCAATCCGTACCTGCGCAGAGACTCCAACCCAAAGCACCTTCTGATCTGGAGATTCTCCCGCCTGAAACCCCTAGCAAACGGGAGACTGGAACTTGATGTGTGCGAAGTTCCTAGGGTTCTAGATGCTCTCTTGTGCTATCTAAGGCTTATTTTTTCAACATACGATAGAAATAAGTAAGAAATCCCTTCCAACGGGAGACAAAGAGCCAGGGCGGGAGAAATTAGATCTCAAATGGGAGAACGGGAGATTTTGCAAAAAATGGGTTTTCGGCGGGAGATCTCCCGTCGAAAACGGGAGAGTTGGAGTCTCTGCCTGCGTATTGCCCCCTCCCCCCCGCCCCCCCCCCCCCCCCCAAAAAAAAGCTTTGCTCTTTGCTCTGTGCAATGGTCACCTCACAGCACAAATCGGGAAGGATAGAGTACTGTAAACAAATTGCAAATTCGGAATGTTGGATGGGAGAGGCGTATATTACTATAAGGAAACAGAGAGACATGCTGCTTTGAACAATACCACATATCCGTGCTATAGTCTTGTATTTCCAACATGAATGGAGCATACAAAATCACATTGTTGATTGGAATAATTTCCTTATATACTTCACGGAATTACTCAGATCTGTTATTGATTTAATACATTGTGTATGTGTAGAGCTCTGATAGAATTCCCAGTGTAGCATTTGCCCTTCTACCCTTATGCATATGTACAATACATGCTACCTTTGTGCAGGGTTGAGAAAACCCATTTCTGGCTCTCCTTCATATCAGAATCCAGATTTTTCATTTGTTTTTCCCAGATTGTTTATTCATTCATTCATGTCAACATTGATATCGTGTTCATTTCTTAAGAGTACAAGAAAGAGAGAGAAGAGTTGGGGGGGGGGGGAGATATATGAACAGTTCCAATTCATGTCGTTCATCTCTCTCAGGTCCTAGTGTTGTAGATGGAACCATTTAATTCCTGCTGTGTGGGAAGAAATAGAAAATTAAAAGTCAGTTTGTATTACTTGTGAATAGATGTTTAGGTGAATACATTCTTTTGTCGACGCTGGGAGAGACCCCCCCCCCCCAAAAAAAAAAATAAAAAAATAAAAAAAATCACAGTTGAAATATCCAACTGACCATAGAAGTAGATGAAAAGCTTCAACCTTGCTCTGAGAATCTGAGGTAGAAGTCTTAAATAGAATGGAATGTAAAGGTGTGTAGGCCCCACAAGCCCACAAAAGCACCCGCATGGTTTCATCTACTTTGCCCTCAACCTCTGCTAAACACACATGGACACATGCACATACACACAATATACTCACACACACAATAATACTCACACACATAATACAGCACAGGAGCCTGCAGCATGTGCTACACTGGAGGGGGAAAAAAAAAAAAAACACCCAACAAATCTGCCACGCCCCCTTTTCCTGCTCACCCTCATGTACACATGCATACACTCAAAGACCGAACACCCCTGCAGTGAGATATACACTCCATGAACATCCACCGGCAGTGAGCGGCTGTGTGTGTGTGTGTGTGTGATGAGTGTGTCATTGTAGTGTGTTTGAAAGTCGCTGTATCTTCTTTTTTTTTTTTCTAAGTGCTCTGTAGTGCAATGCTTACTAACACAGCCCAGATTTATTGCCCCAATCCGCACTGATCCTGGGCAAATGAAATTATTGTTGCTATATCGTTCTGCATATTCACTGTGCGTACAACTCACCGAGCGTGGAATTCCTATCTCTTGCAGAACCCCAAAATAAAATGAACTGTTGTAAGCTATTACAGAGGCTAATAGGGTGGGAAAGGAAAAATTCAAAAGGTGGAGGGAAAAAAAGCAGATCACCCTGTTATTAATGTTGCTAAGGTTCCATAAAAATTGTCATCCCACAAAATTCAGGAACTTGAAGGTGTATTTTTTTTTCTTTTAGTAGCAATTGTCTATCAAAGTTGGCTTAGGAGAAGTTCTTGCTGTACCAGGACCAAAGTCCAGTCTTACCGAAGGACTACTGACATCCACTTGACCCCTCGTGGGCTCACTCCTCCTCCCAGACTGACAGACAGACATACAGAACACTGACAACAAATAGCTCAAAGGCAGACGTACTAGTGCATATCAACACAAACACACAAACACACACACACACACACACACCTACCCACCCACACATATACAGAGGCACACACACTCACAGACAGGGGACACATGTGGAGGTGTATGTTTATCATCTGTTCAGGGCGTGTTGTTTCTAGAAGGCCTGCTGCTGTCCACAGTTAGTGTCGATCAGCTGACTGAGCCGAGAGCAGTTTGGCAAGCAGGAGCTCCACAGTACACAGAGCCAAACCCCAGAGCCGAGGATACCAGTTTAATACTCAATGCTGTCTGCTTTGCCTGCATAGTCACAACGTGTATTAGTTAGAGAATAGGACAGTGAGACAGAGCAGCAAACACCAATCTGCATCTCGCAAACCGAGCTGACGTCCCAAACCGTGGTGGAGCTCGTCTCAGCTGGCGTGTGCGCCTCTCTCCCTCTCTCCCTCCCTCTCCCGCTCTCCGGCTCTCTGCTGTGCTCTCTCTCGCACTCTCTCCCTCTCCTCCTGCAAGTACCTATCTGTCTTTTCCTGACCGGGTATTCAACCGCGGCTGGGGAAAAAACAAGAGAGCAGGCGGCATTCCACAGTTTGACTCTTCTCTGGCTAGACTGCCGCCTGGCTGCCATCAAGCGCACACAGATGCCGTGCTCGCTAGCTCGCTGCATCGTCGACGTCGTCGTGAACTGATCCTTTGCGCAGTAAGGGAAGTGTATTTGTCAGGTCCTTGCTGCCTGCTGGGGCTTGCTGGCTGCTGTGAAAAAAAAAAAGAGAAGCTCGCGGTAACGCATCGGGACACGAGTCGTGAAAAGGTGCTGGATGCTCCCTGGGACACACAGCCATGCTTATGTAACATGCCGGGTGTGCTTTAAAGGGACAGGTCAGAATTGAGAGGAGAGACTCTACTACACGTATAGGTGCTGTGAGAGTGGATTTGTCCCTCCCGTGCTTCTTGCTTTCCCCCTTTCATGGGACGTGGACAGTGAAAGAGACGATTTGCATCATCCTTAACCCTGAAAAGGACTTCAACTTGCTTGGAGCAGAAAGCTTTTGGGAATCCCCCTCCACCGTCAAGACTTGCCCCTTTCTATCCTTTCTCGCAGTTTCTCTCAATCCAATCACCATCAAACCAAGTGATTCCACCCAGTCGAGCTGTCTGCAGTTCTCACTCGTTTTTCCCCGTTTGTGTCCGTGTTCGGTGATTTGAAGCGACCTCTCCCCCCTTTTTCATTCTGAGCGCGTGACGAGAGGAATTTTGCAGGGTGCCGAAGGTCAAAACAGCCCTCCCCTTCTACCTGGACCGTCGTCTCTGGAATATGGCTACAATTACCTGGAGACGGCCAGACGTCATTCCCCACACGCCCCCAACTACAGGCTACATGATTGGAGGAAAGAGGGTGAGTTTAGCCCCCCTGTGGAATCATGTTTTGGGTGACTGTTGTTGTCCCGGATGGGAGGGGGAGCATCTTGGATTGTGTTGGTTAGGGTTAGTTTCTGGCCAGTTGATCCAATGACAGGTGGCAGCTCCAGGTTTGATGACATGGAGGGGGGGGGGGTAGGTCCTGAAAACAGATCTAAATTTTGTTTCACTGGACAGCTTCAAATGATATTAAATCCTCTAGATATGTGACCTTGTCCTTGTAGGGGATCAAACTGTTATATTTACAATTGACCTTTCCTTGCACAACTAGATCCAAAACACAGAAAAGTATCAACAGCATTAACAAAGAGTAAGGTCTGATTTGAGGGGACGTGACTTTGTAGAATACAGCATTTTGTTCTCCTTCCCGCTCTTGCGTGTACCAATATGTAATGTTAAAGGGGATGGCTAGTAACTGATCAGATGGAATCAGTGGGAATGCTGGGGGATGATTGTTCCAATCCTTGTGGGATTCATTTAAGAGTATATTATATATCTATTGTTGTGTGAAAATTATTTACTTCAGAATGGTCTCATATTCAAGTAATGTGCAGTTCAGGGCCCCGTCACTGTACAGGCATGCTAACCTGGAAACATTAAACTGACATTACTTGAATATGAGACCATTCTGAAGCAAATAATTTTCACACAACAATAGATACATAATGTACTCTTAAATGAATCCCACAAGGATTGGAACAATCATCTCCCAGCATTCCCACTGATTCCCGCTGATCAGTTACTAGCCATCCCCTTAGGATCAGTTGTTTATTAAGGTCACAAAATATTCACAGCAAGTTCTGCAGGAATAGATCATGGGCCTACAACATAGCTCCATGAATAGATATTACCACAAAAGCAGTCTCCAAACATATTACAGGTAGAGAGTGTGGAGTATTTCATTGCCTGCAGACATCTCATAGAGAAGGGACATTGCATATGTGTGAAATCCAGGCATGTTTGTATGAAATATTTGTGTGTTATTTTATCACATATCATCTCTACCCTGCTGCTAGAGTGGGATATTTTTTTTTTTTTGGGGGGGTTATTGGCTTTTTTTTGTGAGGTCACGATGTCAGGGCCGGCGTCTGTCTTCCAGTATGATGAGAGAACATCTCGGAGCTGTGGGAGATGACATCACCCGACATGCTGCGACCGACGACGCATGATGCCATTTTCTCAGTGATCGGCCAACATTCTAGGGGTCCCGTCGGAGACAGAGAAAACTGGTCACCAGTCAAAAATCCACCCACGTTGGGTGAGCAGATGCAGAGTATGCATACCATACACTAGAGAGTACATTTCTCTTCAGACAAAGTTAATACTGACATGGAGGGGGCTGTAGATTAACATCTTACCAAGGAAACAACTGACATTTTTCTATAAAAGCCCTCATGTTATTGATCTTAATACCTCCTCCCATTTTTGTTTCCATTTGTATCAGAGCTGCTTAATTGATGAAATACTCATCAGTGATACTGCCTTAACTCTACTATGGCTGTCTTCATCTAACTTGAAAAAATAGAATCACATTTCAGAATGTGTTAAGAAGGACCTATGTGAATGTTGTTTGAAAAAAAAAATGCATTTCTTGGGATGCCATGTTTACCTAAAAAATCATATAATCGTGATTTAAAATTTGTCACAGTGCAACTGCCTTGAACTATTTGATCTGGGAAACTAGGTGATATAAACAGGTTTGAAAAGAGCTTTGCACTTATTTACTGTAAAACGAGGAATGTACGCATGCATTTTAATTTTTTGGATTTTGCGAGAGCTGAGTTACACGAAATTAAAATGCACGCTTAAGATCTTGTCTACACTATATGCATTGAATGTTAGAGGCAACTCGCGAAAAATTTCATGCCGCGAAAATATTGTGTTTTACAGTACTGCCCAGAAAGATGTTTGTGGCTCAAATGCATTTCAGATTGCTGTCATAGTAGTGTCTCAAATTGAAAACATGGTTGCATGTATTCATCCCCAGCAAATGCTTCAAACACGTTTGGAAAGGTGCTGATACCTCATTTATTATTTTTTTTTAAATATATACTCCCCCACAGGTGTTTTCTCTGTACAGAACTGAAGTAGCCCCAGAAAAACACCATTATTGACAGATTCTCATGTGGATAAAGTCCCCTTAATTATACAAATCTCAATTTGGACTCCTAATATGGTCCAAAATCGTGAGAACTGGCTAAAAATCAGTCTAGAAAGTAGAAACTCTGTTGTGATGATGGTAATGATGATTTCACTTTTTTTTTCCTCAGGGAAATATTTTATTTTGTAGTTATATGGGAGATTGATATTTTTGAACATAATGTAATGTGTCTATTAAAATCTGTAGGTTGTTATCTTCGTGAATTTCACAAACATTCCCACACTGTGATATATTGCCCAGTACCATATTTCAGTTTTAAAGGGGAAAATAATAAAAAGTATGCAACTTTCAGAAATGCGTGTTTTCTTTTCTAAAGAAAGTATGATCTCTCCTAAGCATTTTACATGTGTGCAATATGATATATTTTACGTTTTACGTTTTGTTTAATCTCCTTTATATTCTTTGTTTTTTCATATTTTCCATTCTTTTTTATTTGTGAGTGTGTATGTGGCTGTTTCACCAAGATTTTATTTCATGCTTTATATAATAAGCATGTAATGTTTAATGGTTGGTGGAGTAGAATAAAAATTGCAACACATCACATCGATTTATCACAGCTTTCAATTTGAGGCTAGTGGAAGGTCTTGTAAGTAAAACTATTCCTGCCTTTTTGAGCGCACCACCACTGATATATTCATGAACGTGCAGGTAGTAAACCAATGACTGGGGCAATTTGGCATGTGTGGGGAAACTCCGGCTGAAATTCGTAGTAATTACCAGCGAGTAACCTTAGCAGCCTTTAATGGCTATCTAATGCGGATGAAAGCTTCCACCAGCACTGGGCTATTGCATTTCACAATTAAAACAGAAAATAATGGTAATAAAAAATGGATACGTCGGCCTATAAACTATTCCCCCTCCCTCTACACCCTATGATTAGTGTCATCGTCATTTCTATAAAACCCTCTATACCACGCATCGCTGGCACTTGCTGTCTAACATATGGAATGGTAAAGATTAAATTCAACTAAAATGTATCAGCATATCCTCTGTTACTAATAGCAAGCCTGCTGCTTGCATATAGCATGCATAGCATTACTTGATTGGCTTTAGTCAGTGTGGAAAAACCCAGACATATACATAAAAGTGCACCCACACACACACACACACACACAGACATACATAAGATTATATGGAGTGGAGTTAGTCATTATGAGAGAGAAAAAAAATAGAGTGTGCTGATAATTGTTATTTGAGCTGTGTATATACTGCTTCCTAAGTTAGTCACACAGTGCTTGATAGCTGCAGTGGCAGTGAGACTGTTGCATGTGTCCAGACATTTTTATTTGACCGATCTTTGCGGACATAGTCCTTGCCTTCCAACCTGATGCAAGTTTGTGACTTGAATGTTCAGAATTTCTGTCATCTGTTGAGGTGTTTTCTTGTGCCGTTCATTGCAAATTGCTAAAATGATAATTATACTTTATATTATGTTTTACCCTTTTGATATATACAAATAAACTTTAATTGAGTTAAATATTTTACTATTTTTATGCACATAATTTTTCATCTCCACATACAGCCCACCTTTTTAAACTTTTGTACAATTTTCGGTGACGAAATGACTGATTTTGTAACGAAATAGGTCATGCGACACTTGGCGCCCCATAAAAAACTACGGTCTTTGTCCATGGTTTATACTATGGTTTCATTTGTACCACCTTCTTGAATTCGGGCCCTAGTGTCCAAGTTGACTTAAAATTGAATATAGTTTAACATGCAGAAGGAATGTTATGAAATTATTATTATCATTATTATTATTAATTCGGCAATTCAATATACAATACAAACTGACATAAAATACAAACAGAAAATTGTAAATACATGATATAAAAATTGTGGTAGTTCCAGGTGCATGCTGCTGGTTGCCAGGGGAGGAAAAGGCAAACTTAATCACCGAGGCTTGAGACCTTCCTCCCCGACCAGTGCATGCACCCAGAATCAGCTATTTGTAAAACATATGGAAGAGATAGGACATGTATTCACTAAGATACAGTATGAAACATTTATAACTTTTTACCCTAATTTACATACCCAAAATAATATCTAATCAAAAAGTTGTTATTTTATGAAATAATGTACATGTGACATTATGTTCATGTTCATGAGCAATGTTCATGAGCAAACAAACAAATCTGAAAATTCAATATGGATAATGAACAAACGTGGAATGCAGTTTTCCTTCGTCATTTTGAAAAGGAAAAGATTATTGTAATGCTTGAAAACTTTGATAGTACTGAAACATCATGAAACTTGGTGTAAAAAGACTTGTGCTATTAATAGATTTGATGGTGTGAGCAATAAAGATGTATCTGTAAATGTCAAGTCTCTGACTAGCATCAAGTACAAAGTTTTAGTCATTGTGGCATGACAACTCCTATTACAGTTGTACTAAATTTAAGACATGTATGAGATGACTTGTCATAATAATAATAATAATAATAAAGTCACATAAGAGGCAAGGCGTGTTTGTATGATTTCTTTATGTTGCTAAACCAACACATAAATTGTGTGTGGATGACATTTTTGTGGAATTGTAGTCAAAACTGTCCAAAAGAATGCCACTTTGTTGTAAGAGTGCTGATTTATAAGTCTCCTTTTGTGCCTTTTCATTCATTACCCCCCCCCCCACCCATCACTCCCTTTTGAGAACTGTGCCGTTGAATTGCCCCTCTCGTGAAAATGTTAACGTGCCCAAAAGGGATCGTCAACATTTGCTGTGCTATGAATGACATCGCGTACCCCCCTCTGATCACATTGTCCCTTCCATTTTCTGGTATCTAAGGTTGTTGGTTTAATGTTATCACTGCCTGTAACCATTGTACTTGCATACAACCCCTCTGAATGTCCCCCCTTAGGGTACATACTTCACATGCTCTAGTTATGATAAAAGGCAAAAGGAATTTCGGCAGTGCTTTGCATGAAATGAATTTGGGCTAAGGTATGATCTCTGTTGTTGTTTTTTTTTTTGCTTCTGAAATGCAGTGATTACATTAAAAAAGAAAGAACAAATATCTATGGAATGTTGAAGACACCCAGGAGGTGCTCTGTACCTCGTTGGAGACCACTTTACTTTGCTTTTGGCACCTGTTGTATGTACAGTGCCACACCCGAGTCCACTATCGGGACTGGATGAGTTAACAAGATGACATACCCTGGGAGCCACCGAGCAACATAAATGCATGTACAATGTGCTGTTCTGATTTTTGGCACACCCCCTCCATTTACTTGCCATATACATGTATGATGTAATGCTGTGTTGTGCTATTTCTTGTTTTTATATGTGTATGTGCATATATGTGTGTTCATTGCTTGGGGGGGGGGGGAGGGGAGGAGGAGGTATGAAGTTCATTGACAAGAAAACTACCTTGTTACCTTTTCCCCTGAAGTAGGAAGAGAACCTCATATAAATGCAATAGGCATTTGGTATTCCTGTTTCAAAGTGTGATATAGACATGGAATGGTATCTCTTCTCTTTCACACGATTCTTGATGAATAAATATACAATAAAAAGAATGTTTCGGATCCATTTCAGATATAAAAGAATATGAAATAAAGACCCCAAGAAAATGGTGGCAACTCTACCTTCAAAATTGTGCCTTTTTTTTTTTGGGGGGGGGGGGGAATCGTGTGTGCATTTAGCAGTGCAAGTAATAAACGGCTATAGGCACGGTAGAGTTGGTACTGTTGATAGACAATGCATTTGAATAGAAATGTTTCATTTTTACAGAGCCGATGTTTTTGCAAAGCCAACAAAACATTGCCATTGTGATTACTTGGGCTGTCATATAAGCTGGATGAGAATTGGAACTTGCCAACAAGCATTGCAGACATTATATATACAGACCAATTAGAGAAGATATCACGTTGGATAATGTCAGCCACAAAGTTTCCATGGTTTTAACATGCACCAATGTGTACATTAACCCGTTGAGGAAGGACTGATTTTGCTATAACATGCATTTCCCATAGACACCTGCCCGAGTATTCTCGGGACTCGTCTTCAACGGGTTAAGTCATGCATACAGTATTGCGCCGAGTATGATGTGACGTTTTGGGGAAACAACAGTGTATACATGTTCATTTTTTCATGATGAAAAATGACTTCTGATTTGTCAACACATGTACAATGTAGCACATAGGAGTTGAGGACAGAAAATTGATTGTTTCTTGAAGCAGAATGGCTACAGTTGCGAAGAAGTAAATGAATGAGGTAAAATTACTTTACAGTGCGATGTGTTGCGTTAGTATAACCCTTAATGGAATGAAAATTAAACTTCATGATCTGAAAAAAGAAAATGTTAAGTAAAGTTTCCATTTCACCTCTGATCTTGTCTCTGTAGTTGGTTCAGTGGGGGTGACAATGTTTGCATAAATTTCTGTCATGTTAGCTTTCAGTACCTTTAATCTTTGTGCAGAAAGAGCAGAGCCCTCATAAAAAGTTTATGACCCCGATAAAAGTTGAGCATGTTGAAGCATCGTGAGGCAGCAGGTTTGGCGGTCGGTAAATAGCTTGATCAAGGCAGAATTAGCAAGTGGTGTGTGTCTTGCCTGTATATAGGCCCTAATATTAACTACATGGACAATTTGTGGTAGGCATGTGAGAGAAGGATGATATTGTACTGTGTGTGACAAATATAACTCGACGTGAAATAGTAGGAATCATGCGATGACTTAAGTGTCAAGGAAAACAAAAAATATAAGAGGATTACAGAGGAAATATGTGAGTGTAGTCTGTCAAGTGCAGTGTGACCCAGTGTATGTTAAGATCAATTTGAAAAAAAAAAAAAATGTTAGGAAGTTGTGGCGATTTCATTGCCATCATGTGTGAAGCTGCTGTGATTGATAAATCGAGTCAATGTTGTCTTCTGTGTTTGTCGTGCCATCGTCTGGTCTCGTCGCAGAAGGTAACGAACATGCAACATGAATTTCATATTGCCCTGGGGTTCAACTAGTACAGTAGGAAATGATTGATTGTTTATTTCTTCAGACACCTGTAACTTGGCATGGTTCCTACACGTACATCTCCAGCACTCTAGCTACAGGGAAGTTGAATGTGGGAAAATGGGTGACGCTCTCTTATGGCTAAAGATTTTTGAATTGTTATTTTAATTATGGAGAGAAAATACCTCCAGTTTTTAAAGGGGTGAATATGGATGTCACTAACTTGTATAATTGAGTCATCTTCTTGATGTAAAGTTGAATGCTGTGCTGTGGTAATTCCATGCCGTAGCTGATAAGATGCAAGTAAAGGGCATTGCTAATTAAAAAGAAAATAGCTGGTTGAGTTGTGTTCATCGTAGCCATGAGTGATGTATGCAAACCTCTTTGACGCGTAGACATTATTGCTTGTTATTTCATAATTACAACAAATTTGAAATACTCAATCATAAGATATGAAGGAGACAGGTTTGTTAGAGCTGCGCGATGTTTCTGCCATGCTTAGTAGATAAAGGTAAATTGTGCAAAGTTAAGTAGAAGTATGCAAAGATTAAAAAGTGCCAGAAATTTTAATTCACATTCAGTAAATGCATGGTTTATATGAAGTTGGGGTGCATCTTGGTTCTCTTTTCGTGATTGCAAGCCTAAGTCTTGAGTTTTGACTTTGTCGCTTCAGAGATGTGATTGTCAATGTAAAGCAAAGCTCGAGTGAAGTGCAGCTCATAGCATTGCCTTTTGTATTAAGATGTGCAACAAGCAAGCATGCTCAATTAAGTGTGTGTGGGTGACAACATTATCATGCAGGTTGTAAGGAGTCAGTCTGAGTGTAAGATTAATCCAGCGAGATCGAGACATTATACTCACGTTTCACCGACAAGAATAACATTGGCAGCGAATCTTGTGTAAACATTTGGACGCGGCCACGTAAACTTGCCTTATTAGTTTTTCCACTTCCCACTTGGATGGCAAGTATCTTTTTTTTTTTTTGCCAATTAGTGCATTCAGCAGGAAAATACACAGCTAGTAGTTCATTCTGTCATATTCCTCTGTTAACTTGTATTTTCTCTTTTTTATTGCAAGGGGGGGGGGGGGTGGTTGGTGGGGAGACTGGATAAGGAAAGTGACTGTGATATAATTGGAATTAATGAAAAGTATTGTCATGTGAAGATATCTTTGTGAAGGAAGTCTGACACATAATTTCCCATAAAAAGTACCGTTCAACGACTGCTGTCATATTTTCATCTATTCATAGCAATTCGTTTTGCAGACGAGCCAATGTAATTTTTCTATACCTACCCAAATGGATAATCAAATTGAGCAAACTTGGGAAATATAATGTTCGGCAAAGGGACATGAATGTTTCATTGTCAACTGATGTGACATATTCCATCACAATCGTGATGAATTTAGAGAAAGCGAAGCTGTGATTCAATGGACAAATGTTTCTGTCTCATACCATCAACTGGAGAATATTTCAAACTTGTGATGTCATAGGCGTGCAAGCTGAAATTCATTTAACCTCCTCCTCATCTTATGGTGAGCATTTTGTAATGGTGTATGGTCATGTACTGTTTATACATATATTGCACTATATTCTGTGCTGAGTTTACATTCGCAAATTTTGCGAGTCAGTAGACACTCATGAAATAATATGGAAATAATGATTGTCTGCCATAACTCAAGTTCTTTGCATATTATCTGCAATGTGGGAAATAGCTCATCTTTCTCTTGAAAAAGAGATAATATTTCTTTCTCATTCCGTCATTGCAGTGCTTGACTGTGAATTCAACCATTGGTAAAATATACTGGCAAAGTATATGACAATACAGTATACAAGATCGGGCCATAGATGGAGAAAAGAGAGATGGGATATTGTGAAAATCATCAAATCAGTGGTCACGCACTGTTGTTCTTGCTTTTTAAAAAAAATCATTGTTACATAGAGTTAGACAGGTGAGCTTATTTGAAAGGATAGACAGATGTCAGACTGTTGTGAGGTTGTATCCTTTTTCATTTCTCCTTCTCTTGCTATCTCTGGTGAGATGAATGGCTAGTCTCACCCCCCCCCCCCTCCATCTCACAAAGTTTTGTGGATGGTCGCTTGCGAAAATGTCAGTGGACGCAGGTGTTGGATTTCACGTGATGGTGTCTATCGGAATTTCCAACGGGGACCGAGACGCCACGTCACATTTTTCTCGGTGCGCGCGATTAAGGAGCTGTGTCGCTTCGCACGACAAGTCAGGGGCGTTTTAGGAGGCGGAAAGCGAAACCCAATATTGCCTCCGCTCACTCCAGAAGTGGAGTGTTTAAAACCTGTCCAATTGTCTGTGATATTCTGCGTTATTGAGGAGACCGCAAGTCCAACCAAGTAAACACTTGTCTTTCCCCCACCAGGTCTTTTTAGCTTTTCCTTTTTGAATTTTATATAATCATTATTTCTCCCATGAGTCATATCATATTGTATGGTCCTTTCTTTTTTCTTTTTTTTTTGTATAATTCCCTAATTTCAATATTTCCACCATTTGTACTTGAAGCTCATAGCAATCGTTCATCCTCTTTATGTTTGATAACTACTCCCTAAATTGTGTATTTGGTTCTAGCATACTAGCCTGCACAAAAGGGCATCTTTTTTTAAATTCTCTAATAACTTTTGAAAAGCAATGTGTGAAGTCAGCCATATTACTTGATTTTATAAATGAGCATATATTATCTATTCAGAAAGTAGAATACAAGGATTCACATGATTGTCTTTGCATTTTCAATGATAGATACTGCTGCTAGAAGGAACTATGACCAAGAGGAAGGTATACTTCTACTCTATTCCATGTATTCCATTTCATTTCCATTCTTTAAATGAAACATAAAAAATATTGTATAAATCATCATATTGAATAGTATATCAACTATGCCGTATGTATGTCCCCAACACAACTTACTTAAAAGAAGATTGCATTATATGTTTAATTGCTTTTGAGAAAGTTTTTAGGAGCATCTACATGAATAGTCTCTCACATTTGACCCTTTGTTTTGGTTACAGAATTTTGAAAGCCTTAGAATTCTTGTGTAGCTCAGTCTTAGATTGGCAACAAATTTGCCGAAATAAAAGTTTCTGGTTTTCTCTCAAACTGGCAACATTTTTGTATCTATTTTTCTGGTTTTGTGCAAATTCAATACAATTTACCAATTTCAAGCAATCATTGGTCATTGTAAGAATATGCAGGTAAATTCAGAGTTGTCAATTCAAAGCTGAAGAGGTGATCATTTTGGACAAAAAATTATCTCAGGATTCGATGGTTGAACTTGTGTGACTCTTTACATTACTTCAGAGTCCTGACCAGTGCAGTCATTAGAGACTGGTTGTATTTAGAAAAGGTCAATTTTGAAGACAGCCCTTAACCAACCACTCAAAACCATCGATATCTAATTATTGTACATATTATCAATGATGGATGTAGTCTTGTGAGCTCTGTTCTGTTTTAGCTAACCAGATTCAAAATATTTTTCTTTTGTCACTTTAACCACACTGTTCAGAGAGATTTGTCTTTTCGCTGTATGGTAGGAGGTGATAATCAGCCAACAAGTTTGATCAGGTGTATCATATGTAATGTACAAGAGATTACAATACCGATAGTACTTTTTAGTATTATTTGTCACATTTTGACTTTGTCTCTGCCAAATGGTAAAGAGGTGGTATCTGGGATCTGACTGTACCAGCAATCATATGCCATGCTTGGAACAGAATATCAGAGAAACTGAGGATGCGCTGAATAATGTCCTACCTTGCCCTAAGCGGTAGTTGACTTTTTTTGCAAGCTAACTCATTCTTACACCTTTAGTTATTGGTCAATGCAAAGATGGTATGTGTCATCAGAATTGGGATCCAAAGTACCCACGCTCTCAGCGAGATGGAAAATACTTGTGGTCAGTCATTTGCTTGTTGTTTCTGTCTGAATGTGTAAGGAATATTCTAGGGCATGGCCTCTGGCAAAATGAGGCTATTTTGTCTAGGAAATTTCTTTTTATGGAAATTCGAAAGAAGTATATTCCAGTATGTGAATCTCGACCTGGTGAGAAATCATCTGTTGCGGTGAGGAACCCATTTCTGTTTGTGACCCCTGCCCCGCGTCGCCGCGGAAACTAGGATAGCTCTAACTATTGCCTTTCTAAATGGCTTTAATCATGTAACTGTGGATTGGGCGCTGCGCCGACATGAATCCTTTTCATCCCACACGAATGTGGGCCGAAGAGTATGAGGTGTGCAGTGAAATGAGGGCATCATGTACTGGAGGTAGACCCCCCTCCGATAGATCAGCCGACGCCCACTCCTAAAGAGTTTAATAACAAAGTGACGACAGTGTGTGTGTCTAGCAAATGAAGCAATAGAGGAGAAGTTGCAAGAATGTGATGGACCGAGTGAGAGAGGAAAAGCCACAACCTTAAAAACACTAAACTCTTCTTTACCTGTCAACTGTTCCTTTTTGATTAGCCCACAGAACCTTTGGGAATATAATGGAGCCTCCACATAGTATATCATGAGATTTCATAGTCTTGTTCAAGAGTGGGTTGATAGGAGCACTCTTGTTCCTGAGAAGAAGAGAACCTCTTTTCAACTTTGTGTGAAGAATTGGATGGAATGCATAATAAGAGAGAAAGAAGGACAGAAGGGAGGAAGGGATGAAAGAAGGAGAGAGAGAGAAAAGAAGAGAGAGTGGGAGAAAAGATAAAAGGATTTGAGGAAGATATCTGGTATGGTCTGAAATTTGTGAAAAACTTTGCATAAAAGAAAGACACCCCTGATATGAATTAACAAGAAGATGCTTCTAGCTTTTTTCTGTCATCTTTTTTCTATACCTTCATTTTAATAACAAGTAGTACAATAAATAGAATGCACATAAACAAAAGAGTTTAAGAACACATGCAATTAGTGATAGATTTACCCCACAAATCCACCCTAATTTTGCTCTGTTTTCTTTTTTTTTTCTTGGGGAATTAAGATGCCCAAGAATTTAAAATCTTATTTTCAATTTCCTTCAGGGTTCATCAGTGTAGAAAAAGATGATATACTGTGGGTGTTTTGGGTGATCGTGACTGTGCATGATTTTCTTTCTTAATTTTGCGGTATTTTTTTCTTACACAGTAGGATTGAGTTTGTGGAGGAGGTGGTTTTAAAAGAATCTGATAGAGAGAGGGGGTGAGAGAGTAAGAGACAAAGAGAGAGAGAGAGATAGAATGAGAGGGATGGGAGAGAGGGAGAGTGAAGGGAGAAGACTCTATGAATTGAGTTTAGAGACAGAGATGCAGATAGCTAGGATGACACAGGGATATGAACGGAAACTCAAACTTTTGGTCTGACCCTGACAGTGACCTTTGACCCCATGGCGCTCTGTGACCCAGAATTTGGATGGATGATAAACGGAGAGAGAGAGAGAGAGAATGGGAGAAGATCACGGAATGCACGACGGTGTTTATCTATTAGTTCGTACGAGCTATCATTGGTTGCTGTATGGTGCGTGCATTTTGTCCCACCTTCGTGAAGCGGGGGACGCTTTCTGACGTGCAGTTGTGCTTTGTTTGACTGTGGGGTGTATTGCCTAAGCGTGAGAAAAGAGGAAGGGGGGGGGGGGGCGGCATGGCCAGAGACAGTATGGTGGAGGAAGAGAAAAGTCATGTTCTGTTTCAGTACGACTGACAGCGACTGCAGTGCTGCAGTCTCAAACGTCTTCTTGGATCAATCCGACGATATAACCCCCTTTTGGATGATTTGGATGGCGATTGAGATAGTACTTTTGGTGCATTTTGCTCAATCTTGCTTCTCACTAGAACTGGGGATCGGGTTTGTGCAGGTTTTTTTTTTCTTCCCCCCTCTGTCAGAGAGATGCAAGCCGCGCCCTCCATCATCAATAACATTCTCATTGGGAAGCCTCTTCTGTGTCCATTCATTCACCCAAACATGGAACTTGAAAGTGTTTTACACTTGCACCAAATCTTGTTTGTAATCATGTTCTTCAAAACATTTTTTTATGAGAGTTCAAGTTTGCAGAGCATTCAGAGACATAAATGAGTATCCTCATGAACTGGTAGCTGCAAATGATATTTCATGTAACAGCTGTGTCTCAAACTATATGAATTGTCAATGTTTTCAGATACCCTTTGTGGTAACATATGGTGAAAAATGAAAAAGAACAAATGAGCTGTGAAAGAGATAGTTCTTGAGCCATAAATGACCTAACATCACTGTCTTTCATTTCTTGTCATCTTAAATTCTATTTCCATCATTCTACAAAATAGAATCTCCTTGCTTTGCTTTGTGCAAATTATTCCAGATCAGACAAAGCAACACAAAAGGAAAATTGATTAAACTCTTGTACCATTTGCAGTAATGTTAAGGCTAGTTAAAAACAATTGAACAATAAAAGAATAGATACAAGCTGTCCCGTGGAAACAGAAGATGTACGTACTAGAGAAAGTCATTCTGTATTCTAGGACTAGACATAGATGGGTAATGTCCTTCTGATTTGTAAAAAAAAAATGAGAAAAGAATTATGTTTAACATTTTATTTATAGACACACTGCTCTGTCTGTAATGGGCAGGAGACGGTGTTCTACCACTCTCCCCATGTTCGCTGCTTCTATTTTTGTCATGTGGTGCAGGCACGAGTTGGGGCGTAAGTGAAAAGTAATGGGGTGTAGCTAATGGACGCAGAGTTTCTGCATTTTGTCGTAACGTCGTAGGATAAAGATATATAAAGTAGGAAATAGACTGTCTGTCTCTCTCTTTGTCCTACTGTAAAAGTGGATATTTTTGTGAGAGTGATTTTTCGTGCTCTGCGGAGTAAGATTAATTTTTGCGTGTTTTTAATCCCGCGGAATCAAGACATTACATAGGCCTTACCTAGTGGTACATTCAACAAGCAAAAATATTTGTGTGCTTTTATTTTTGCGCTAGTTTCTGATCGTGTAAAATGCGAGAGAAATTTCCACACAGTAAAAATTTTCACTTTTACAGTATGTATACATATATTACACAAACACACATATTTGTACATTATGTGTATATACATAATTTGCACATGATCCTACTTGTGTGTGCTCATGTACATATCTATCTATCTATCTATCTATCTATCTATCTATCTATCTATCCATCTATCTATCCATCTATCTATCTATATAGTATATTATACTACAAGCATATATATAAATTTTGTCATAAGTGTGTGTCTTTGTCCTTTTTTTTTTTGTCTTCCTGCTTCCTCTGTAGTAATTTTTCATTCTTCCTCTTGTACCCCCTCGGCGATTTTAACAAAAATAAGGAGGATACTGGAGAAAAGTCAGTTCAGCAAATATTGAGCCACACACATACACACACACAAAAGAGAAGGTAAAATACAATATGTGGATTAGAAGACATCTCACAATATGCCATTATGTTATGAAGATTATTTCATTTGGAGTTATGATAAAAAAAAATGCTGCCTTGTGGGCTTCAATAGATTTTTAACCCTCATCCCACAAAAGTCTCTTTTGAAACCATTGCACTGAATCTATAATTCAAGGAATAAAAACAGATCAAAACAAACATGTGAACACCAAATAGGCAAACAAACAAACAAAAACAAATAAGCAAACATACAAACAAAACACACAAGTAAGGAACCATGCAAACAAAACTCTATCAGGTGATATGGACCTTCAGAATTGCTAGTCAAGAAGCAAAAGAGCTGGCAGAAGTCTGTAAACGCATACAAAGGTCCATCAGAGCAGCTTCCAGCTCCCTGTATTATACAGGTTTGTGATTGATTATCTGATTGCTCAGTACATGGATAGTATTTTTGTGCCACTAAAAGTAATCTGTTAATCAATTGCAGCTCAGTATGTCAGTAGAGCTTATGCCCTAAACTCATATTTGGAAATGGCCCATCCGCAAATTGACTTTTCCTATTGATTCTAGACCCATTCACACTTATGGTGAAATAATAAATGGTGATAATGCACACCGTATTTCATAATGTGAACAAAAATACACAGCGATATGCAGTGGTAGTTACGGGGTAATTCAAACTTTGCACAAAAAAAGGCATGCAAGATTTTGAGTGTGAATCGTGTCATGCAATACCACCGATCGTACAAGGTGTATTTCTCGTGCGACCCGACCCACTTTCTGTCCTCTCCCCATAGGATATATTATGCGTACGCGTACTGCTTACCTCGGAGAGATGTATTTTTCGGGCCAGAAATGACGTACGGTATTGTCACGAATGAAAACGATACCAACTGAAACCCCATGGTATCTTATTGTCATGGTGTTTGTCAGTGAGAACGGTGACAACAAATTACCATGGTAATTCTAATCTGAATTCACCTATTGTCATGATATTTTCCTCTTCCTTTTCTCTGTGTATTACTATTTCTTTTCCACTTGTTTCCTTCTCCCACCCCACACTTCTTTTTTCTCCTTGGTGCTTTTTACCTTCCTTTCGTTTTCCTACATCCTAAAGCCTTCAGAGCAGTGCCTTGCCACGCCATGGTAGCCGTATCTATTTCCTGTCAAATGCTTTCTCTTCTCTTGTGCCATTAAGGTGTTTCCTTTGGTAGGCTCTCCTTTATATCTTGCTGTCTTCTTTTCCCTTTCTTGCTGTATTCTTTTAATACTTAGCTGTAATGTGCTGTCTATCTGTCTGTCTGTCTGTCCTACTCTTTACTTCGTCGTCTGCAATCTGTCAAGGTCTGTGCTATATCATTGTCGTCTTTTCTCTCAAACCTTTGTCTTCCTCTGTCATATTTTGTCTGTCTGTCTGTCTTTCTTGTTCTTCATTGTTGTCTTCGTCGACACGCTCGTGTCTGCTGGAGCTCCTAGCTGTGGCCAGCCTCTCTGATAGACTCGAACAGTTGCCTCCCAGAGTGCACTTTGTCTTGACAGCGTGGTGGGTTGCGACCTTTTGTGTGTGTTTCCATTGGTTGCATGCTGGAGAGAGATGTAGGCAAGATGGCTTCACATTGATTTCTGCTCTTAAAGGGTCTCGTCATCTCCTCCCCTCCCCCACCCCTCCCCGAAAACCCCTCAACTAATGTGCTGTTGTTATTTCATGCTCACGGGATGTTGCTGCTACGTAGTGGCTTTTAGTCAGGATACAACTTTCTCATCCATTTGTAAGCAGTAGAGAGGGCTGTGCAGTTTAATATGTTGAAGACTAGATCAGGGTTTACTCCGCCAGGTGTCTGTGTGGGAATTGCGTGTTAGTAATAGCAAAATTAGCTCGTCCTCAATGGGTTAAGTCATCATGTGATGGTATTCATAATATGACATCTTAATAGTGTTCCTTCTGTGTTATCCTGTATGTCTTCCAACAAGAGGGTACCATTTCTAGGGAATTTCTAAGACGTGAAAATATATTTTGCAAGTATGTGGCGTCAACGCTGCTGCCATTCAAGAAGCACAGAAATTATCTATTCCTGTGACCCCTACAGAATAAACATGCCCTAGTTCTCACCTAGCAATTTTCTGCAGACTCTGAGGGGTGGTAGTGAACTTGCCCTAGCTGTATCTCTCTACAACAGACAAGCACACATTCACAGAGCACACTGCACTTACAATTACTCCTATTACATTTCACACCATATATGTGTCATGATATGACACTCTACTTCAGGGTAATGGCTAGCAACTTTGATGGTGATTGAAATGCATCATATGTATGTGTTGCTTGGCAGTGCTCTTCAAATCAACGAGGAGTGTTTGATTTTGATATGTATTATTGTTTGTTGATTGTCTAATTAAGCATTTCAGAGCCACAAGCAAAGGCTGAAAAACCCCAAAATGATGAAGTTATATTAGAGCTGTGTGTTCAAAGATGGCAAAGAGAGGATTAGGTCTCATGTTTGTGGGAGTGATACCCTATAAAGGAATTAGATGGAAGAATGATTTAATTATCATTATGGCTTATATAGATACCTAAATATGAAACCATTGATTTTAAACCTGGAGATGAATTGAGAAATTATGACTGCAAAGTAAAGTCAGAATACCTTGTGTATGACACCCATCTCTTGTTTGTTTGTTTATTGTTATTAGTTGTTGTTGTTTCTTTGTTGCTTTTGACCAGAATGTCAGTTGTAGTAGTTCTGGATGTTGGCAGTGGTATATGTCCCATTGTTTTGCTATTCATTCCTTATACTTTGCAATTTGTTTCTTTTGGCTGTGTTTTGAAAACATAAACATGCACACATGCATATATATATATATATATATATATATATATATATAGACACACACACACACACACACACACACACACACACACACATATCCCAAAATACATTTATATAATGGAAGAGCTACAAAGACTGCTTAGCCAACCAATTTTTTAATCTGGATGAAATTGTTAAAAATGGATATAATGTTATTTGCTCTCACATGCAGTGGATACACAGTATCTCTAAATTTCTGGTATTGAGATCTGATTGTACCTGTACACAAATTGAATTCGTAATGTGATAATCCATGTTTTTCTGTCAGTCACCTTTGTCATGTTTGTGCAGGGAAATGCTTTTAGTGAGATTGCCTCGAATGAAAAGATGTACTCCCCCTCACTCCAAGGCACTTATGTTACCATCTTTTCCTTCCCAAATGCAAGCAATTGAAGCTGATGGTGCTTCGGTATAATCAAAGTAAACCACAGATAGAAAGGAAAGAAGGAAGAATATCACCATTTTGCAGTTGATATTTGATGATGACTATATATACAATAGATGGCAAATATACAGAGTTATATACCGTATGTCCGCCCCTCCCCCCCAAAAAAAAAAAAAATTACAGCAGTACCCTCCGCAACGATAGCCTTAAAAAAAGTGAATCAATCCAAGTACGTTTTCAGGGTATGAAACTATAACTCACTGCCCACATCTTACAGAAAAGCCCATCCGATTTGCTTCAGTGGTCAAAGAGAAATGAGGAATTTTGTAGAGCATGTCAGAAATCTCTTCCCTCCAAGTTCTGTCTATTGTGTTCACACATGAATTTGCATTTCCAAGAGCATCCAAGTGCTAAAATTGGAAGAATCAGGCTCATGACATGCTTTATAACAATCCACATTTCTCTGTGACCGCTTAATCAAATTGAATGGGGTTTTCTGCAAAATAAAGCTAAGATGTCATGTTTTAAGACGCTGTAGTAACATTTAGACGGTTTAATTATATTGGGTGTTATCAGTGCGGAAAGTGGATTGTAATTGTTTTTTTGACATACTGTGTATCCTTAGGTTTATGGATATAAAACATCAATACCTGTGGAAAGGCCATTTGTGTAAAAATTCCCAGCGCTTATGTTGGTATTTGGGACTAAACATATATGTTGCTTTTTAAGAACAGAGTGAATTTGTATTTAGGTTTAAAGTTTGTGTGTAAAAGTAGGATTCCTGCATGAATGCTGCCATAGTTGTCACACAATATCTCCTGTCATGTGAGATGAAAACAAAAGCAAAGGTTAGATTGATGTTTCCTCATGGTTTTCCCCCCTAACATCTAACACTGGCTTATAGACAAGAGAAGAAGGTAGGTCTGTAAAGGGAAACCAGTTGGCCCAATACCCCCCCCCCCCCCCACTTTCTGTCCCTATAAAAGATTGAGTTAACCTTTCATGTTCTCCAGTGGCCGCATACGAGAGCAGCAATGTGAGCGATGGGAATTTCAGACGGAGAAAGGTGTCGTTCCCAGGTACATCTTTCACACCTCCAGAGATACCAGAGGCCAATAAACTCTAAATCATGTGTCATACAGTATGTGTTTTCCCTTTTTTAAAGTGCCTTTCGTCGACTAGTGTCTTCTGCAACAAGTGAAGCTACTGAGCCCCAGGGGTGATCTTCAGAGATACATCACGAATCCCCGCATTGTTAAAGAGGCTTTGGAGAATGGATAAAAAAGGATGGATTATAGTTCTAGGTTTGGGGGGATAAATTCATGATGATCAGAAATGATCATGCATGGATAAGTCCAGAGTTAACAATTTCTGAATTGTTACTTTTTTCCTGTGAAACTATGAAGTTATCATTCTTTAATTTACAAGTTTGATTGTGGGTCAACGAAACATAGTGATGACATCTGCTTTTGTTGGTGTTATTTTATGAGAGCTGTTTCTGTTTATATTAAAGGGTGTGTACAGTTCTGGTCGAGGTGAAGATTTAGCTTTTAACGTTTTGTGAGATATTCAGAAACCACTCTATGAGATGTCAAAGAGCATGCAGTTCTAAGGGGTATCAAAAGTTTATTCGATGAAAATCGGTTTTGAAATGGCTGAGATATCCCAAAACAAGGTGAAACAAAGAGAAACTAATAAAGTTGGGGCATGTCGCCTTTTATTATTAGCACTTTTTTGGATATCTCAGCCATTTGAAAACCAATTTTCATCAAATAAACGTTGAATCCTTCTTAAACTTACATGCTCTTTCATATTTCATAAGAGGCTTTTCATTATCTCACTTAGGAATGTTCAAAACATGAATCCCTACCTCAACCAGTACTGTACACTCCCTTTAAACCAGGAATATAGATTTCCACTGAACCCTTTGTAGCCATGCACATCGTGAACATGTGATTTTCACCTGGTATATGTGTGAAGTTCATATTCAGATGCAACAGTTTTCTTTTAAGAGAAGAAATGCTCCTGCTCTTACTAGCTACAAGTATGCATGATGAATGTTCCCTATGATAAGGTATTAGAGATATTGTACTCTCCCACAATTGTACTGCTTGTGTAAACACAATGCTGTTGGAGTGTGGAAAGAAGAGGCTGTGTTTGACGTGCAGATAGGTGACGGCAATATTAGTAGAAGTGTCATTCTTTTGTTTTCTTTTACTTTTTTTCTTTCTTTCCCTTGGTTGGAAACATAGATGTATGCACAGGTAAAAAGAGAGTGGATACCAAGTTCAAAATATTTTAAATAGTGAGAAATGATGTACTCATTGACTCTGTGAGGAGCAGTGATACTTATATGCCAGCTGCCATCACTTTTCTGATTATCTTATCATCATCAAAACACTTATCTTGCTCCTCTGCAGTGAGCATTTTCCAAATATCTCTAATATGTCAGTTTTCCGATTTCCTGGTTTATCTCACTGTCATTTTTTTTTCAGCCATTAGAAATCCTGATTTTTTTTTTTCCTGTCATCATAACATAGAAAGCATCCTGTCTGTTATTGTTCAACTATCTGCTCCCAATATTATCCACCACCTGACGTGCATCCCTCTCTCCCTTACTTCATTTCCTCTGTCCTCTCTGCAACCTCCCGTCACCATGGATACCGCCTTCGGGACCAGAGCCTCCTACTCCGCCCATCTCCTCCTTCTCATTCTTGTCGCCAATAAACATTTTCAACATTTGATTACAAAGTAAAAGTAGAATCTCTTAGTCGCAAATTACTCTGACGACATGATTTTGATGACATCAGCCCCTCCTCCTACCTTCTTTCAGCATAATATAAGCATGCCACTGGGGGGCTCTCTCTCCTGGAAATAGAAAGTGTTCCGCCACTGGCGTAAAAATCTGCAGAACACTCCAACCTTCACCCACCGTAAACTCACCACAGGGCAGCTCAAGGATGATTGTAGTTGAATTGTGAAGTAGTTTGTGTAATTACCGCATCGTCGTCATCGTCGCGTCGCTGACGGGGACTCCCTCCCTCTCGGATGTCGCTGTTCTGCCTCTCTGCCGAATCCGGGGTGGAGTGCCGACAATTAAGTTCTCCTCCTCCAAAAAAAGGAAGAAAAGAATTAGAAGATGAAAATATCCCATCCTTGAGCCTGTTGTCAAGGCTGGGATGGGGATCTGGATAGAAAAAAGAAAAGATGTTGTAGAGGAGGAAAAGAGAGGAAATGAAAGTTGTTGCCGGAGAGGATAAGTCGGAGATTGAGAAATGATATTGTGTATATACAATGTGTTGACATTGAGCATGTATGTCGCTCCCGTCTGAGAGCTGAATGAGTGAGGTGTGATGTTTATCATCATGTTGTTACGCCATTAATTAGCGGAGATTGAAATCTGCATTGCCAGGGGAAGTCTCCCGGAATGAAAGGCCTGGGGGAGAATTTCAAGGTTTTGTTTGGATTGCGGACCGCCTCCCCTCTTGGATATTTCAAGCCTTTCCGCGATTCATTTCTCCCACAAAAAATAACCGGCAAGGTTGTTCATAATGCATCAAGGTTTTTTTAGCATCCATTGATTTTCCTCATTATGTTGGGATATTACGGAGGTAGATATTCATGAGCTGTCTCATTTGAGCCATGCATGCATTTTTACCCTCATCATCATCATCATCATCATCATCATCATCATCATTTCCGGCTTAAATTCTCCTGTATACTTCCTAAAATCTTGCTCACTTCTTTACATGACCAGTATTTATATCCTAGCTCACAAGAACATTCAGTCGAGTGATGCATTACATCTTGTTATCTATTCCTAATGCTTTCATTTTGTGGCTTGCTGAGAACTTATTGTGTGTTCTTGTTTGAGTATGCTGGTTTGCAATTGTTGTCACCGTATCTTATGTACCGGGAATATATCAATCTGCGAAAGGGAGATTGCTTGTCACATCTGTATGTTCAGTCATATTAGTCTTACATGATTATGCAAAAGTGAGATGTTAGTGGTGATTCTCAGTTGTATCAGAACAAGATAGATAACTATTAAATGGAATGCATACACCAGGGAAAAAAAAGTGAGTAAAAAGTAGGATGAACTTGGAGGGTGAGAGAGTGAAGGAGAGAGAAAGAGAGAGAGATACAGGGAGAGATGCAAAATTATTGTGATATATTGAGGGAGAGAGAAATAGAAAAGAGAGGTATATTGGGAGAACCATAGAAAAGAGAGGGATATAGCAAGAGAGAGAGAGAGAGAGAGAGATGGAAAAGAGAGGAATATAGGGAAAAAGAGGTAGAAAAGAGAGATACCATGTGTACAATGTATATAGGGAGAGAGAGAGAGTAAGATAAAAAAAGGAAGAAGATATGACTGAATAGGAAGATGACTACAGCAAGTTGTATGAATTGTCTTTTCTGTTTATATTTTTATAGTTCTTCATATATGATGTCACAAACTGTAGTAGTCTTCTAATTAAGCGATGGCTGCACTGAAACTTTAAAAATTCATAATTTTGGAATCAATTGTGCAATTTTCCTCAAACTATCAATGACATGCTCTACTAATATTGCTGCATTCACTCAATCCATATGTATGTTTGGATTTCATTCCCTTTAAAAGTTAATATCGTTTCAGTGTGCTGTCATTAGCATTTCTGCCAGTTATCTCTCTCTCTCTCATTCTATATATATATATATATATATATATATATATATACTATATGTCTATACATACACACATACATAACACACGCATACATACAGGAATAGACGTAATTAACTTCATGCATCGAATGGCCAAAGGTTTGATTGGTAACAGTGAAATCGGATACCTACCTACATCGTGTTTATGGTTCGATTTGGCCCATGAAGGGAATCCTGTGACCATCTAGAGTGACCGGTATTGATTTGACATGCATTTGATTACCAATGGAATGGACAGTTTACCAGTCAGTGACAAACCGGGGAGCTGGAGTTGTTGCATAGATTACGTCGATGGGAAAATGCAGCCGAAAATGTCTGTAGTCAATGAGCATCAAGCATGGTGAATGTTATGCAGTGTTTAAAGGCATGATGTAGATGGAATTCTTTCTATCGCATATAAATGTAAACATTTTGCCATGAGCGGTTGGGTTCATACGCTGGCCGTACACAATATGCAAATGAATGAGGCGACCTAACGCTCCCTTGCGCCTTATACACGGATGTCAAGCAGGATCACACTTTCGATGTTTATGTGTGCACTTTCGGTAATGTGGAGTTACTGTGCAGCAGGCAGGGGTATAGCATGTATATGCGATAATTGCATCTAATTTTTCCATTTTCATCGTGACTAAAACATTGTGACATTACAATAGAAATACATTTCAGATCTTATAACTTGATATTTCTTTTCTCAACTTGCATGAAAAATCTACATAACTATTATAGTTTGGAGATAGTGCTCCATATTTTTCGTGTACAATGATATAAAGGTTGCACTGTACACGGCAAAGTATTGTCAACACATTGTTACGGAAATTAGACATTGCTGTGGCCATTTGATTGTAGACAAAGAAAAGAACAGAGACCGGCCATTTATGACGAATGCATATACTGGTCTTTATTGTTTACAGTTTTCTTTTGCCTGCAAGATTCAATGCTATCTGTTGAGAAGACTTGTTATTCTATGTGAGACATCGATCTCCTCATTATGATTTTTAACCCGTCGAGGACGAGTCCCGAGTATACTCAGGCAGGTGTCTTTGGGAAATGCGTGTTGTAGCAAAATCAGTCAGTCCTCAATGGGTTAAGGAATCCAAAATACTCCTCGTGAAACTGCCATCCTATCATTATGTGATGAGCATGAATTTTATGACTGCGCCTTGATGTGGAGACTACTCAACTTCTGGCGCCACCGAGCAGCGCCCTCGATCTGCCACTGTTTGCCAGTGGCAGCTCCCCCTCCCCCCCCCCCCCCCCCCCCCCCCACCACAAGACTGCCCTTTGGGGGTGGATGTCCTCTTCGATCCCCTTTCTCTCTCCCTTCCTCCCTTCCTCCCCTCCCCCCAAGGTCCTATTTTTCTTTCTTGACCTTTTCACCCGGCGTTTAAGATTGAAAAACAGCCGATGGATGATTTCGTAAGATCTATGATCATTATCATCCCGACATGCAGTGATGTCATGTGAAACGTGATGATATTGGATTGAGCATGCCATGTACAGTTTTGTCTGACATGATGCTCTTCCTGGGTTGGTAGTCGGTTCTCTGTGCAATGCATGACCAGTGGGTCTCTGACATTCTTGGACGGTGTAACAGAGTATCACATTTTGGATGAATCATGTCTAACCGGTAATCTATCTGTGCATATCCAATGAGCAACATTGCGCTATAAAGTGCAGTTTTGGAAGACAGAATATATCCCATCCATGCCTTGATTTGCTTTCTTCTACTTAGTGAATATAACAAAAGCACTAAAGACTTGGGAAATTTATGTACACAATCTGAAAAAAAAAAAAAAACTGAAGAAAGTTATGACTTCTTCCTATTGTTACAGGAATGGGATATAATACAAGGGCCATGGAATGGGGGGGGGGGGGGGAAGGAGATGCTGCAATAACCCCCAATTTTGTGGTTCTTAAAAAAAAAATAAGCAAAAAATCAGAAAAAAAAGAATTTTAATCAGTAGATAACACCCATGATTTTCTGAAGGTTCTGTTCTGTCCATAGATTCTTCTCATTTAAGGGGGGGGGGGGGGGGAGGGGATGAGGGTTTGTAGACATGAAAAATGTATTGAAATGTATTTGTTAGAATCACTATGCACTAAAGATGCAATTTTGTTTTTCAGAGTGTACTGTGTGCTGGTCGGCAAATCAGCCCTTTGAAAAAAATGTGTTGACGTATGGAAAAAGTGTTCTATTAAAGGGACAGTACAGTTTTGGTTGAGACCTAATTTCAGGTTTCTAACATTTTTTGGTGAGATGATGAGAAACCTCTTATGAAATATGAAAGAGCATGTAATTTTATGATGAATTCAACGTTTATTTGATGAAAATTGGTTTTGAAATGGCAGAGATATCCAAAAAAGAGCGATTCTAATGAAGTGTGGAACCCACACTTTATTACGATCGCTTTGTTTTACTTTGTTTTTGGATGTCTCACTCATTCCAAACCTGATTTTCATCAAATAAACTTGGAATTCCTCTTAAAATGGTATGCTCTGTACTATATCATAAGTGTTTTCTTGGTATCTCGCAAAAAGTTAAAAACCCAATTCTCATCTCCACCAATACTGTACCATCCCTTTAAACCCTGTTAACAACTTTCTATCAGCCCCTTAGGACTTTGGGATAGAATGACTCAACTTTGAAAGTTTCCTAAACGTGCCTCACTCACGTGGTTTATGAAAATTTGTTTGCAAGTAGATCTTAACTACACTTAGTGTAAGTGGGATAATAATCAGCCCAGTGCGGCAAATGAATGATAATTGCAGTGCAGTGATACAAAAAAAAAGAAGCACCTTCAAAAATTTGACAACATTTAGGGAAAATTGCCAAAAGATTGTAAAGTGACCATTTCCAAGAATATAAAATGACTGAAGATGCCATTTGGTATGCTTCTACTGTCAGTGTAGTCCTCGGCTGTTATGCATGTACTCGCGACATCTGTTATTTCACAATTTCTTGAAGGGCATGTTTTCCCCATCACTCTGCTCAAGGGCTGTCAAGGACATTATGTTATTTAAAGTTCTCTGAGACAGTGTTGATTTCCCTGGTATAAAGTCATCATAAGGCACTGTCTGGTGTTCTCAGGGGTGAAGAAGAGGAACTTTTTCATGTAAGTGACAATATGATCATGTGACCAAGCTTGATATGTATATAGGTATATATAAGTATATATATATATATATATATATATATATATATATATATATATGGGCCATGACGCGAGAAAAGGGCCCTTAGGGCATTAAACAGCGAAAATGAGTTTTCACCTCCATATTGTAGAAGTAAGTCTGACGTATTTGGATATGAAAACCTTTTCTGAAATTTCAATCCTAAACGCCCCAATTACGACATTAAAAACCGCATGTTTTGTCAAAATCCTGTCACTTTTTGATGCGTCTATGCATGTGCACGTAGTTAGCTAGTTGACCTTTTTTTTTGCGCGTATTGCTTTGTTGAACTTCCGCGCCGTTTTCTGGCGTTTGCGCGTAGCGGCGCTAAGGGCCCTTTTCTCGCGTCACGGCCCATATATACTTATATATTCAAGCTTGGGTCTGCCTGAACCGCCATGACGTCTCCATGGCCGAGCGGTTAAGGCGTTGGCGTTCCATGCCAAAGACCCGGGTTTGAGTCCCGGCGGAGACCAATTTTTCAACTCTTGCGCTTTTCCGAAAAGGAGGAACAGTAAGAGGAATAATAATGTCAAAGCTACGCACCGATTTTCTCCTTCCTTTCTCATATCCCACATAGGCAAAATTATCCAGGAGAAGCCAAAAAGCTGTTGTAGTGGTGACTTCTTTCACAAAAAACATTATCCCAATTCACCGCTACGTGAATCTCATTAGAAGATCCAGCTGAGGCACGCGGCGGGTTTTTATTCATAACTCTCTGCCCCAAAAAGGAACGTGTGCATGAAGTCAAAGAGTTGAAAGGTTGGTCCGTCGGGTATTCGAGCTTGGGTCTGCCTGAACCGCCATGACGTCTCCGTGGCCGAGCGGTTAAGGCGTTGGCGTTCCATGCCAAAGACCTGGGTTCGAGTCCCGGCGGAGACCAATTTTTCAACTCTTGCGCTTTTCCGAAAAGGAGGAACAGTAAGAGGAATAATAATGTCAAAGCTACGCACCAATTTTCTCCTTCCTTTCTCACATCTCACATATATATATATATATATATATATATATATATATATATATATATATATATATATATATATGTATATATATATTTCGTATTTTCATTTCATTTCATTTTTTTTTTTTGCGCTGGTATGATACTGCATAGGATGTATTGCTATTGACGTTGTTGTAATTATGCCAATATTTGTTCAATTTTGAGCAAATCTTTCACTCACCAGCCACTGTAATTTCGCCAATTCCAATGAAAGTAATCTTTATCTCTCTCAAGGTCAGCTTGGCTATATGCTGAGCCAGCCTTGAATATTTGTATGCAGACTGATGGAATATGGTCAGGGTTTACTGTCTATCATAAACATCAATTGTATTGATGTCATCGAGGACAGCAGTGTGAGCCTAATGTTTCAAGTGGTGCCTAGATTTTTGGCCTGCAAAATGCCACAGGGATATTTGTGATATGCTTGTTGGGAAATATCTTCCATGCTGTGCTGACTTTAAAGACACTATTAAACATTGTGGTTTTTCCATTCTAGAAAAAAGAAATAACCAGAAAGAAACCATGAAGCTGACTAAGCTGTGTAAAGATGGTAAAATGGATGAACACACTCCAGGATTAAAGAAAAGTGTAAAAAAAAAAATCATGCTCGTACTATCAAGATTATTCACGAGCATCACCAGCTAAGGAGTCATTTCTGTATTAGTTGATTTTGATAGTATCGTGTCTAAGAGAGAAAGTCAGCATTTCAAGCTTCGATTGCAGATAATTTCAGTTTTCAAAAATTTCTATTAATATTTGTAACCACAATTATTTCATCACATTAGTTTTTCATGGACACCGCAAACATGTACATCATGTAGGACTAACCATGCAACTCAGATTTCATCATACTAGAAACTTGGTCCGACAATACCTTTAACTCATCTCTCTTTCCGTCAACAAAGTCCTTCAAACCCACCCCATTTGTATTTCTGCAGTCTTTTTCATCCAGCGTTTCCCCAGGCACACCCGCACATGTGTAGAATTCATAGAAGGATTTGACTACACTTTTTCGAATCTACCCCTATCCGGCTTCAGCCGTGTATGCTTTCTTCCCTCGTTAGCATTCCAAGAATTTTCGAGCTGATGCAGCCATGCTTTTAACCTTTTAGTTTAAGTCTTCCGAGACTGTCTTTCCAATTTCGCTTTTGAAAATGGAATTTTTCCTCCTCTCGGAGAGCAAGGAATAGTAAAAACGAGAAAAAAATTCAATTCTCTGATTATACACATCCTGCTTCACAAAACGAAATATGATAACAAACTGCAGATGACTCTGAATCTCAGGATAAGACTTTCATTTGCCATTGTTGTATCGATTTTCTCCTGTGAGATATCTTGAAAGCTGTAGCATTTAGTCAAGCTTTTAAGAATATTATGCAACTTTTAAAGGAGGTTCTGACGTGTATGGGTAAGAAGAAGAAGAGAACAATGAACTTGTTCCATGTGAGATTGTGAAACCCCCCCTAGACCTCTGGATGTAGAACCCACCAGGTTCCTGTAATCAGTGGGCTTATTCATGCTGCTGGACTTATATGGACTGGTCCCAGCTGCCTTTGACAGATCAGGAGCAGCTTTGTTAAAGGGTGTGTACAGTTCTGGTCGAGGTGAAGATTTAGCTTTTAACGTTTTGCGAGATATTCAGAAACCACTCTATGAGATGTCAAAGAGCATGCAGTTCTAAGGGGTATCAAAAGTTTATTCGATGAATATCGGTTTTAAAATGGCTGAGATATCCAAAAACAAGGTGAAACAAAGAGATCCTAATAAAGTTGTGGCATGTCGCCTTTTATTAGTAGCACTTTTTGGACATCTCAGCCATTTGAAAACCGATTTTCATCGAATAAACATTGAATCCTTCTTAAGATTACACGCTCTTTCATATTTCATAAGAGGCTTTTCATTATCTCACTTAGGAATGTTCAAAACATGAATCCCTACCTTAAACCAGTACTGTACAGTCCCTTTAACCTGTTGAAGACAAATCCCAAGTATACTTGGGCAAGTGTCTATGGGAAATGCATGTTGTAGCAAAATCAAACTGTCCTCAATGGGTTAAAGACCTGATAGCGTGGGGAGAGAAGTTAGGCCCAGAGAACCTACAATGCAGGCGATCTCCATTTTGCTGCCCATCAGGGTACATTAAAAAAACCATGACTAGTGCAGGTCTGCTAGAATAGAACTGCCCATTGGCATGTAATGTGCACCAAAACGTATTTCCATCGTTAATCGATTTCAGCTGAGAATTTTCAGCTGCACGTGTGCTGCGTATAAAGCTGTACATGATTCATTACATGGTTTCCCGAATATATCAAAGTCAGGCTAACCTTCCCAATACATGGTCAGGTCTCTCCTTGGTACCTGGTCTTTAAATCAGTTAAGGACCACGATGCTAGGAGATAAGTCCAGGAAGCGGGCCACTGGATCAGACCTCGGGACCATTGTGGGAGGAGGTCAATTGGCATGGTATACTTCAAAGAACTCCTTTGATGGTGTATGTAAGCATGTCACAAGATATATGTGGTCTCATCAGCAGCAGTCACACTGGCAAAACTTCCCAAAGATTGGCCTGTGTGATGGCAAACTTCTTGAAAACTTCTCGCAAAACTTCCCACTAAAACTAAGGAAATTTCCCGAATCCCCACAATCATCTCATAGTTTGGTCTAAATGCCCCAGATGACAAACTTGATGGAGTTTGTCATGTGACCAATCCACTTCAATGCAAACTTCACCAAGTGTTTGTGAAGTTAAATTTCTGAAAGTTTTACTGTTGTGACTGCGGCTATTGTCTTTCCATTGAATTCAAATGTCATCTTCCAATTGTTGTAAGTTGTTATGTCAAGAATTGACAAAGGAACTAGTGAAGTGCCTGGGTGTGAAGTATTTATATGATATAACTAACATTGTTGTTTTGTCTTTCTTTTTATTTTCATATCGCACAACATCGGCAGTGGCATCCAGGAAAAGAATACCTAACAAAACGTAATATTGAACAAAAACGAAAATCCTTAATAAATCAAAGCTACTTCAGTATTGCTTTGTGATGCCACTATTGGTAGTATTATCACTGTTCACTTGACCCAACAGTCGTGCAATTTTGACAAATTGTGGCAAAAGGTTTCCATCTTCCATCTTACTTGATCTTGGAAGTGCTGGTGATTTTTTTTAGCAGAGTAGTTGTATGGTGGATTATGATGTTCTAGTATCCAAAATGAAGGATTTTTTTGTTTGTTTCTTTTGTTGAGAACATGTTTGGTTATTCTTGCCCCAATGGTTACTTTCAGTTATTTGCTTATAATCCTTTCTCAACATGATTCTGAAATCATTGTGGGTTTTATACAGGAGCCAACACATTCCTATAGGCAATGGCTTAACGACAAGATTATATTATTACTGGGGTGATCTTTCTAATTTCATTTTCACATTCACATTTTCATATTTCTCATGAAAATGTCACAAAAAAAGCAATCATTCAGTACCAAAATTACAAAGCACAAAGTAGGTGACAACTTACCCCAGTGCTTAACTGTCTCAATAAACACAAAGTTCTGTTTACTCTTGCATTAGACTATGCTCAAAGTACAAGAAATAATGGGGCCTTCATGAAACCAAGCTAATGAAATGGATGGTGCAATAATAGAAAATATTTGCATTTTTGTAGTAGAATATCATAATCTAAAAATAGTCTATGTTTAGATGTTGCTTTATCTTTAAAATTGTCACATGGTGCCAAACAGGAAACTATGCATGAGAATGTTTTTCTATGTACAATAAACATTTTACTTGGTCTGCAATAATGTGGATACATCCAGAATTTATAAAGTTTGCACCTCAGTAGGCAAGCAAAATTAAAATTCCTTCCATAATAGAAATTCCATCCCTCAGGGTACATATTCTCATAACTTGAAGGTCCTTAGTCCATGTGTCCTGATTATTTCGAGACACTTGAAAAACCATAAATGGGAAACAATTTTGTCCTCGCGGACAATTTTGGAGATTTTGCGCAGCATTATGGAAAGGTAAGGTGATAGGGGAGAAAAGGAGAGAGAGAGAAAAAAAATGTTAAATAGCCTGATTGCTTTCCATAGTTCTCCAAGGCAGTTTGGGAGACGCCATCCACTGCCTGATTGGCGACAGAATCTACATGCCTTGAGGAAGGTTTGTGTGACTGCACTCCATAACTCAGTGTTACATCTAAAGAGGCAATTAGCCCTGCAGCCGTGATTTACTTAGAGCCACCATAGAAAGGATGGGGGAAATGAAACTGGAGGTTGGGGGGAGGGGGGGGCTCTGTGTGTGCGTGGGAGAGAGAGAGGAACTTTGTGAATGTGTGTAGTTGTATGTAAATATTCTGTACATAGAAACAGGATGGGAATAAGAGATAAATAGGAATAGATGAAGATCAACCTTGGTTGGAAATTGAGAGAGGGATGGAAAGAGAGACAGAGAGGGGAGGAACAAGGAGAGATAGGCAGATACAATCCACGTATCATTTTGGTTTGATTTGATATATCAGTTGAATTATTTTTCTGCATGGTATATCTGTAGAAATGTTAAAAAAAAAGAAAGAAATTATTTATGTATTTATATTGATAATACTTCATGTTTGTTCAACACCGTCACCATGATTCATTCACACACATTCCAATACATTCATGTGAAATGTTGACACAAAAATGAACAAATAACCTTGTGTTTGTTTTGAATTCAAAACAGGAAACAAAACACTGATACGCATAACCAAGAATGTTAATTGAATGACAGTTGAGCTTTAGTAGAATATTAAGCATGTGATGAAGTCAGAAAGTACATAAAAAAGTTTATAATTAGAATTATCACTGAGTCAAAATATGAGTGTGTGAGGAGACATTGACATACAGTTAGCAGTCGGCATTTATGTATCATACTAATGAAATGAAAATCAATGTTCCATCACTAAGGAAATCAATACTATTCCGTACATGTAAACAGTGTTGGACTTTGTCCCCCCCCCCAAAAAAAAAAAGAAAAGAAAAAGAAAAAAGAAGAAGCAAATGATGAAATAAGATCATATGTATTCAAGTGAGCTGTAGAGGTGTGAAAATACTTGTGACACTAGAGAATTAAAGTATATGAATATCAACAGTGGAGGATTATGATTCCTTACAACATAATTAGATGAAATTGGCTGAATTTCTTTTTGAATTTAGCTTGATATTTTCAGAAATGTATGCAAAGACAATGTGTTTGTTTGCTGTACTTTAATAGCCAGTCAGCTAATTATTCTTGGCAAACTACTGCAGATGTAAGTTTTCCTTCAGTCAAGTGCTATGTTTATTTGTGGTAGTGCATTGGAGCAAGACTAACCCACTAAACATTGGTCACATAGCAGTCAGGCATTGCTTGTCTTTTACAGTATTCATTCTACACTAACTAGAACATTTTCCTTATGAATATCTATCTCTGAAGTCAGTGTCTCATATTTTCTCAGTGGATTATATCTAGAATGATAAACACCAGTGTTTAGGGTGGATATTTTCAAAAATGATTGATTCTAAGTAGTTTAATTACGTGCTATCATTTTCTTCTATTCAAATTCATGAAATTCTTCCGTCGAGATGCTTTCATTGCAATTGATTGACAAATTGCCCTGCATCGACGTAAATAAGCACTGAATTGATCAGTATTTTAGTAGTAGCTGTGATAAAAAAATTTCATGAATTTCATGAATTTGAATAATTACGCAGTACCCGCTGCATGCTATAAGGATTAGAACCGACACTTGCTGTTGGGCGAAAGCTCGGTGGTCTAGAGGAGATGACGCCTGTCGGGCGATAAGGAGGTCGTGGGTTCAAATTCTGCTTGAGTATGTACGCCCATGATTTTTTATCATGGCTACTACTAAAACACTGATCAATTCAGTGCTTATTTACGTCGATGCAGGGCAATTTGTCAATCAGTTGCAATGAAAGCATCTCGACGGAAGAATTTCGTGAATTTGAATAATTACACAGTACCCGCTGCATGCTATAAGGATTAGAACCAACACTTGCTGTCTGGCGAAAGCTCGGTGGTCTAGTGGAGATGACGCCTGTCCGGTGATCAGCAGGTTGTGGGTTCGAATCCTGCTTGAGTATGTACGCCCATGATTTTATATCATGGCTACTACTAAAACACTGATCAATTCAGTCCTTATTTACATTTTATTCTATTTTTTTTTTTTTTTTGTGAGTGATGTAGGGGGGCCTATATGAAAACATTTAGCAAACTCATTTCTTCTTCTGAGCACGTTCATTGATACCACAAGTTGGATGATAGATTACAAGAATGATTTAAGAACCTATTTCCCTGAATTCCAGAATTTCAGTAAATTAACAGCATATTTCATACGTGCCTTGAAAACCGCAGCAGTGGATGGTACGGCTGGCTGAATGCGAGATTGGGGTTATAGACTTTATTGATGACATGCCCTTCGAATAGAGGTACTACTGCCAGCAGATTCCACAAGTCCTTGGAGCTTTGTATTTATGAATGTAAATCTTCTGAGGTCATCTAAAATGATTTCCTTGGTCCTATGAAAAGTGTGTCATCATATTAACAATATGCATGTGTGCATGTTTTTTCTTTTGTGTGTGTTGCATATGTGCCCATATGTTCTCTGAGATATTGTTTGTGTGATGAACATTATGTAGTTTTGTTTTTCTATTGGGTATCTGTGTGTAATACTGTATACATATATAATGTTCTTTCTTGCAACTCAGTTTAAAGTTTTGATATGATCTGTATAAATGAATGTGTGAACACGTGAATGTATGTAATTATACATAGCATTTACATGTGAAATATAATGTAGAATAAAAGAAAGAGGCTGATAGAACTTCTGATATTAGCCTTTATGAAGTCTTGCTGTATGTTGTACTATATCTTTATGTTTAACCCATCGCATACACCAAGCAGTTATAACAAGTTTCCAGTCTGTAGAGATTTATTGTACATCATAGGAAATTAATCAGTTTCATACAAGATATGTTGATCTGTATTTATTTCTTCCTTGTTGTCATTCCCTAATGAAAGATATGTTAAAGATGAAGCTTTTGTTTATACCTCCATTCGTTGTGGTCACTTTAAGCACTTTACAATTCTGCTTTTAAGAAGCAGAAGAAGAATAAAAACAACAAGAAAAAAAGAATGACCCTTTTAAAGCTGATTTCCCTACTGCCCTGGAGCTGTCAGAGTTATTGTTTGGGGAAATCAAGCTAGCAAGTAGGAGTGGCCATATAAACCCATTCACTTTGAGATATTGTAATAACTCTTAGAGCTGATACACCTAGTTTTCTTGGAAGTGATGAGTTAAATCCTTCTTCTTAAAGGACAAGTTCACCTTCATTAACATAAGGATTGAGAGAATGTAGCAATATCAGTAGAACACATCATTTAAAGTTTGAGGAAAATCGGACAATCCGTTCAAAAGTTATGAATTTTTTTACGTTTTTGTGCAGTCACCGCTGGATGAGAAGACTACTGCAGTGTATGATGTCACATGCGTACAACAATATATGGAAAATATAAAGAGAATTTCACAAAATTTCATCTTTTGAAAAAAGTACACATTCCCTTGACTTGTTACTGACATGTTATGGGTAATATTATTCCCTTTGCCTTTAGAAAGAGGCAAGTCAAGTGCTCTTTTATTATGCGAAAAAAGTGAAAATATGTTGAATTTTCTTTACATTGTCTTTATACTGTTGCACTCATATGACATCACGAGCCTTAGTAGTCTCCTCATCCAGCAGTTCCAACGCAAAAATTTTAAAAATTCATAACTTGTGCATCGATTGTCCAATTTTCCTCAAACTTTCACTGATGTGTTCTACTAATATTGCTACATTCTCTCAATCCTTATGTTTATGAAGGTGAACTTGTCCTTTAAAGTGTATAGATGTTGGTGAATTCCTTATGCAGACCTTGGAAGCAAGTGATACACCATCTTTATGAATTCCTGCCTTACAAATGTCTGGGAAATTTGATCACCAGGGTTTCTAGAATAGATGTCTTGAAAACCAAAAATGACATACTCGATATGTCATATACTCACAGGGTTTTCATTTTTGCAAATTTCACGAATCGTTTGCTATTCGCAAAGTTAACAACATGTGAAAATATTAACTCTGATCCTGACATGGACATGTACATTTCTCCATTCATGGATGGCACTCTACGACTGGAAATTTTACCACTGACAAAATTGTTGGGAAGTCCTGATTCACCAAAAAAAAAAAAAATAAATAAAAAATAGACTCATTTATTATATGGCATGTACAGTATTGTAGTCCATTCTATACAGGCAAAAAAGAAAAGAAAAGAAAAAGAAAATGAAAGCAAGAACATAAGGAATCAAGTTTCAGAGTCAAGAGCTGACATGGTGGATATTGTGCGATTGTATGCAAAAGAAAACTGCCACATAGACTCACCAAACAAATATGAAAGAATGATGATCCAAATATTTCACAAGAAATAAGAAATGAGTCAGAAGAAGCCAAAATGTTTATTTACACAGTAAGTCTTTCTGGTCTGACACTCTTGGCTTTTATCCGGCTACAGTCTAACACTCTTGGCTTTTATCTGGCTACAATCTGACATTCTTGGCTACAAACTGACCTAAGGAAGATCCTTGTTGGGTTTATAGTTCATTTTTCTTTTCTTTTGTGTGTATGGGTGTTAATGTGAAGGGGGGGCGGGAGAATTTCTACCATTTTCACATGCATTTTTCAGACACTTCTACATTCAATTTCAAAATTATTCAGAATAATTTGGGATAAGTATCCGACTGGTAATCGTGTTTGTCTGGATTAGGTACCCCGGCAGCTGCAGTGGCTCTTTCTGTAGCTGCACTGGCTGTTTCTGTAGTTGCACTGGCTGTTTCTGTTGCTGTAGTGGCTGTATCACATCTTCAGTGGCCATTGATTGCTATAGGTGCAGCAGCTGTTTTTGTAGATTGAATGGACATTTCTGTTGCTGCAGTGGCTGTTTTTGGATTTGCAGTGGTTGTTTCTGGATCTGAAATGGTTGTTTCTATAGCTGCAGTGGCTATTTCTGTTATTATAGCTGAAGTAGTCGTTTTGTAGCTGCAGGGGCCTCTTCTGTATCAGCAGTGGCTAGCTGTTCCTTGAACCCGTTGAGGAAAAGCAAATTTTGCTACATCATACATTTCCTATAGACACTTGCCCAAGTATACTCAGGACTCGTCCTCAACGGGTTAACTAAAATGGCTGTTTCTGCATTCTGTGCTGGCTTTTTCTGTCTCCATAGTGGCTATTTTCGTAGCTGCAGCGGCCGCTTTGTGGTTTGAAGAAGCTGCTTATTCATGCTTACTCATGGCCACAAATATTAGATGCAATCAAATGGAACAAATGAAGGTTGACAATTTGAATGTCGTAAATATTGCCACTGTCATTTTCATGAAGATAGAATATAGCTTTATCACAGTTAACTTCTAAGTTGTAAATACAGGTTTGTTTAAATCCAAGACCTCTTCTTCACCCTGTGACCTGTAGTACCATTTCCAATATGGGATGTGTTCCCCCCACTCACATTTATATTTCATTGTTATTATCATCATTATCATAATTGTTTGTTGTTGTAGCTTATATGTAACAATTGAAAGAGAGATGATAGTAAGAGTAAGAGGAAAAAATAGAGATTATAGAAATTTCATTTATATGTCTGTTTCGGTTATTATTATTTTTTGTGGGGGTGGATGGCAGTCAGGTCCAGATGAAATGAAGTAACTGTTTAGTGGTTGTTTTTTTTTTTTTTTGGTCATATGCTGACTGAATTTTATTTAACCCTCCTAGGATTGGCTCTTAAATATTTTATTGGTGTTGTGTACAGTCAGATTGGAAGTGGTAACAGACGAGTTAACTTATTAGATAAGTTTTTTTTGACATTTGTTTGTGGGTATAGTTTTTATCTTGAATATTTTCATGTAGTTTGCTTGAGGCCAAGCTGTGGATACGATTTCAGTGAGTGGAAAATGAGGGGAATGGATACAAGTGAGAACATTCGTGCTTTGCTAGATGGCTAAAGTAGGAAGAAAGCAGGATCGAGTTTGCAAGCAACGTTGATTTGATTTGACACCAGAGGGCTCACTTGTAGCATTCTTCAGCTCTTACCTGTCCTAGCGTTATGAATCCTAAGAAATGAGGACTGCCCAGTGGTGTATGCACTCAGCAGTAATTAATGAATTCCCTTTTTTTTCTTCTTCATTCTTTTCTCCCTTTCATGTGCCGATTTTTATCGCCCCGCTCATCGGCGGATCGCCTCCATTTCAATCAACTCCCTACTGACTGCAGGTAAGTGTGTTTCATTTGATCCATTAGCAGGCCGTAGTGCGTGTGCTGTGAAGTGCGTAACAGTGGGCCGGAGATGGAGAGAGATATAGAGGAATATACAACAGAGAGCTGAGAGAGACATATATAGAGATATAGAGAAATATATAGAGATATACAGAGTTATAGAGAAATATATAGAGATATATAGAGTTATAGAGAAATATATAGAGATATATAGAGTTATAGAGAAATATATAGAGATATATAGAGATATATAGAGGAATATATAGAGACATATGGAGGAATATATAGAGAAAACATACTGAGAGAAAGATACTAAAGGGAAGAGACACATGATAAAAGAGATGAAACATGGAAAAACTAGTAGAAAAAGAGTGAGAGAATTGGAGAGTGATCAGGTGCTGGAGAGAGAATTATATTGCATCATGGCGAAAAGAGAATGAAAGCTAAATGAGGGGTGGATAGACAGAAGGAGAGATAGAGGAAGAAAGGAGAGAGAATTGTGCCAGGTATGTTAGATTAAGGTAAGAAACTTTCTGGGTCATACGGCGCCGGCAGTTTGCACAGGTTGATTGAAAGAAACAAGGATTTAGCAAAGTGATGATTTTTATACATACATTTTTTAATCTAATGAGCCCGTGTGAGAGGCTGTGGGAGATAGAATATAACAAAAACCATTTGCGACTGGCCAAAACCTTGAGCAAAACGGGGGGGCGCCGCCCACATGGCACCGTGGCAGCACTGCATCCAAGCAATACATCATGCAAATAGCATCCAATAAGGAAGATGTCCTAACCCTACCTTAGGACTGACATCGACCAAGCATGGAAATAAATCCTCAGGACTGGTAGAGAATTATTATTGAAGGAAATTAATGTGAGCTAGTCAGCGGATGAAGGTTCTGCTCCAATTGCTTTGATTCAGTGATTATGATTGTACTGTAATCCTTCATGTAACTGCATAAAAATGTTTTCAATTGTTAATTGCATAGATTTATCAAACAAATCTATATTTCTTCTCAGTTTGTGTATTTATTATTTGGGTTTTTTTCTGACTTGGCTGAATTCTTCATCAGGAATCGTTGATAGAGTGAATGCTCGTATTCATGATTGTGACGTCCTGCAAAATTGATAAAATTAAATTAACTCCCACTCAGATGATACATACTGAGATATGCTAACACATTCATAGGAATGTATCCATCCATCGGATTTTCAAAATCTGTTATGAATGCAGTTTGGAATTTTTGAAATGTAGACATGCAACATTTAGATTTTGTGTAATACTTTTGTATTAAAACAAGACAGGTTTGACAATTTCTTCTTTCTCAGAACTGTTTCCCACCTATCAAAAAAGTATGAGGAAAGAATCCTAGATCTGATTATTCCATTATTTCCTAGTACTCTGATTCATCATGTTGTTACATGGAGTGTGCCTAGATGCAATAAAAAGGGCACACTTTACAGTGTCCGGTTTGTTGGTGCTACAATGAAATCATATGAATTATTTCATGTAAAGGAAAAAAAAAACACTTGCACTAGCGCGAGAGGTGTATCAGATGGCTTACTTTGTCTGCTGCAATGTTGGCAACAAGCAAAATGTGTTAATTTCAGTTTTCTCAATAAAAGTCCAGAGAGAAGCCATTGCAGGTCATTCCCATTGTCGATACAGACAAGAATTTCACACATTTTTGGGGGGATAAATTTCCTTGGTAAGAAAAAAAAAATTGTTTTGCATTTCCAATTTAAGTGCGCTTTTTTCAACACTGCGATTAACACAGATCTCATTCATAACCATACGATGCATTGATCAAAGCGTATACCTTGTCATGAATTTAAATTTTATTGTATGATGACAATATGTAGCATACAAAATTGGATTAAATGTAGGATAGTAATTGCATTTTATTTTTCAGCGCTTTTTTTTTTTTTTTGCAAACGTGTATAGAAAAGTTAACAAGGAAAATCAATTGCCTGAAACATTGCTAGCTCCTGAACAAGGCTGATAGGATTTTGGGATTTTTTACAGTTGGATTCCCACAGTGCAGATGTTCATCTAGCATCACTTATCCTCTTACTGAGTGAAGCAAGTATTAAAGAGGAGTTCATTTTTCCACTCCATATATCAATCTGTCACTGCACTTCTGTTTCACGTGACTAACTTTACACCATGACTTGCACACCAGATAGTTGGACCTGAATGATTTTGTAGCATTGACACCAAAGTTTTTGGTCTAGCCCAAACTTGGGAGTGTGTTATGTGAAGCATCATTATGCAAGAATGTGTGATACCCGTCAAATTTATAGAAAAAAACAACAACAACAAGCAATCAACCAACCAACCAAACAAACAAACATGGATGTGTGCAAGTAATTGCAATCTATGTATATACACACACACACACACACACACACACACATATATATATATATATATATATATATATATATATATATATATATATATATATATATATATATATATATACACACACACACCTCACATGACACGTTCACCGCCAAGCAATGACCTTTAAAACCCATAAACACACCAAAACAAACCAATCCATATTGGTTCTCATTTTGTCCTAAGCATACATTTACGATGCATCCATTACGGAAAGTCATAACAGTGTCGGTCTGATTGCGGGTTTTAACATTCCCGGCGCATTTGTCGTCCCCGACCGTGACTAATGGACAGAAAGGCTTTCACGACGTCGCCCCTCGTGTACGCAATATCTCTGCTGATAATTGGTGTTTGTCTTGGCCGCATTGTATCTATACCAAAGAGAGAACAGGAAAAGCCTTTATCATCACACGCCATGCAGTGCATACACACACACACACACACACAAACATACACACATGGCCCCCTCATCTAATCATTTGTGTAGCATATTCAAAACATGCACATAATCCTCTGTTCTACACTCGTACCCTTCAATTTGAAAGAAACCATGATCTGTTGAGGTCCAAGATGTGATCTTATCGGGGAGAGAGGGTCCCCCATGTTCGTACATGCTGCCATGTAGTTTCCATGGCATTTGCTTCCAATTGATTTTTGTCCCAAGCCCAATCAATTGCCCCTCTTAGAGACTCGGTAAAGATTCTGGCACAAATGTAGAGAAGTGTTAAGCTCCACATAATTTTGCTATATAGGCCTACCATTTCCTCTGGCAAAGTTCCCTTGTTAGTCACACTCTCCAGTTAAGGTTTCCTTCCCTCAACTTTCTCAATTTTCTCACTTTTCTCATTTCTAAAAATATCTGATCTCGATCTCTCACACACACACACACACACACACACACACACACACACACACACACACACACACACACACTCTCTTTCTTTTATGTCTGCCCATATGTGCAATATTGAATGATTCCAGTAGTTTATTAGGAAATGCTTAACGGCTCTTGCAACCACTTTCTATCACCTTCTTTCTCTACCCCATCCTCTTTCTTCCTACCAGAAATCATACAGTTGAACCTCTATTATCCGGCCTCCCTTTATCCGGATCTCTCTATTATCCAGACGCAATCTCGCCGTGATTTTTTTTATCTTTTTTTAATAATTACGGGAGGAAACACACATGAATTACATATATACTTGATACATTTCTTAATAATTATTTAGGTAAATCATCCCAAGAATTTATAAAAGAAAATGATTTCCGCTTGCAAACACGAACCTCTATTTTGGGGTCTGTTACTGAGTGTAACAATGAAAAGGTCGCAGTATACACATTACTACATGTGGTACTACAATAGGCTACATCAGTACATGTGTATGTGTATGTACCATAGAGCTCTATTATACGGTATGTACATGTATAAAGCATTGAGTCTCCCGTATCCGGCCAAATCCCTTATCCGGATGAGCCCCGGTCCTGACTTGTCCGGATACGAGAGGTTCAACTGTACTGTAAGAGAGGTGGTCCTTCTCTTTTTCTCTCATTTTGACATTTGACCCTTTCAGTGAGTTTGTCTGGAGACGTATAGCTGAAAGATGAAAAGCAGATGTGAAAGTAAAGTGTGAAGCGATGCGGTCACGTTTGAATATTTGTGTAGCTGTATAACAGTGACCTAAATGGCTGGCTTTCAGTAGATTGTGCAGGAAAAGAAAATTGAGCAGCTGAATGCTGTATCCTTAATCCTCACCAGACAGACTGGTACTCAGATCTTAAAGTGTCTGTACAGCTTCACAAAGATGGAAGAAAAACCTGCACACCTCTAGTCGGACAAGTGAGAAATGTGAATTCGACCATGTCGAGGAATGCAGCTCACAACGTAGAATTTCTGCCCTGCACCTCGTGTCGGAGACGGCTGGCAAGGAGAGGCAGACTCTCTATACTTTCCTCCTCCCGTTCACCTCAGCAGATGACTTTTTCCTCATCTCGTTTGTGTGTGTGCGCGTGTCTGTGTGTCTGTGGGTGCGTGTGTGCGTGTGTGCGTGAGTCCAAGAATTTTGATCGACACATCCAATTACTGGTGGACATTGGCGATGAATGTAAGAGGTGGCTGCTTGGTCTGGACGCCACAAGAGAGTCTAGCGAGAGAGAAAGCCAGAGGAAGGGAGGGAAAAAGAGAGAGTGAGAGAGAAAAAACATCCTCTGATGTCTACCGTTAGTAGGTCAAGGCCAGAAAGCCATCTGGCGGTAGACGCAGCAGCGATGGGGAGTGTTTAATGCGCGGCGGCGGCTCCGCCAGTCATTTCTGCCCGTAGCCGTTTGACACCTCTGGACAGGCAGGCTGAAGGCAGCCGCTTCGGGGGTTTGAGCTATCTTTGGGATCCGCAAAGAATTCATTTCCTCCAATTATTGATGGTCGTGTTTTTGACTTCAGGTGACGGTCGCCTGCTCGATTGTTTGTTCTGCCGCCATTTAAATGTTTGTTTTGTTTGTTTGTCACCGGTAGAACAAAACAAATGTTGAATGTCAGTTATAGAATGATAGGTTAGCCGTTCCCTATACATCAAGGCAGCTGAACCAACAGCTTCATGCCTTGTATGATGCGATATTCTGTAAGCTGAATGAATGTTAGTTATGTCTGTGAGCATTGCAGGTGTAGGGAATTAATGTATTGTCATATGTCATCTTTCATAAATACACATGCTAATATCACGCAATGATTTCTGTGATTTTAAATAAAAAAAATAAGATAGTTATTTAGATGTGCTGTGATTATGCAGAAATCCATTGATTAAATAGTAGGGAGTTTGTTGGGAGTTTTGGCTTTTATGCAGTGTTGTTTGCAGTACATCGGCAGTTGAGAAGCAAACGCAAACGGGTATTCATCCTGTGTAATCTCCACAGAGTTTCCACGCATCTGCTCTTGGACTGATGGTGGAAGATCAAAGAGAGTTACATTTTCTACTGTTTTTTCCACTGTTTTTTTTTTTCTACTATCTCTTTTTGTGCAGGGGATCATCCACTAGTAGGTATCTTGTGTGCTTCTGTTGTTAGTTTGTTTATTTGTTTCTTCCCTTAACCCGTTGAGGACGAGTCCCGAGTATACTCAGGCAGGTGTCTACGGGAAATGCGCTTTGTAGCAAAATCAGTCCGTCCTCAACGGGTTAATGGAAAGAAAAAAAGAAGAGAGAAAGAGAGGAGAGGAGATAGGACAAGTGCATCTGCACCGGGTGCCCATGTTTGATTGATGGTATTTTTCTCAACCCTGTCAAGCTGGAGCTGAATGAAATGGGGCACAATGAATAAATCAGGATTGTGGGGGGTCTCGAGGATCGAAAAAAAGAGATTTACAAATAGAAAAAACAGAAAGTCAATCAAAAATTTAAAATGTATGGTGGGACATGTGTATCAATTGGCCAATGTACTCGTGAGTTTGGTCGGCATCGAGAAATCAATATCGCGCAAATGCGCTCTGTAAACTTATAGTTTGGATAGATAAATGGAGCAAGTATTGGTGAATGAATAATCAAGGTAGTTCTTTCAGTTGTTAAGTGTCTTGTTTGTCACACAATTGTTTTTCTTTAAGTTCATATTTTGTGCACTGATTGAGGGTTGAGATGAGAATGTTTGTTGGTAGGAGAAAGAAAACTGAGAAATTCAGATTGCTGACATTATCAACAAGCGGAGTTGTACATGACTTGACATATATCACACATATGCCTGGATCCATGGTATTGATTTCATTCTAGCAATTTTGACTAGTAAGAGATCGAGGAAAGAAAAAAACAGAGAGAGAGAGAGAGAGAAATATATATATATGTATGTAGAAAGAGAGAAAAAATATACTCGTCTCACTTGCGAGCACCGTTGAACTGTATGTACCCGGGGAAACCTGTTTGATATATATACGTACATATCAGTATTGTGTGTGATGTGACATTTGTTAGCGTGCACGAGTTCATTTGTATGCCCGAACATGCGCACCTCAGTTGTATTGGTCGGGTGCCTGGTGGGTTGTAGAAAACAAATGTATTCTCCCTTGTACTTGTCCAAGATTGGTTTTTGTCCATCATTGGGCCTGGTTCTTCTTTCTGATGACGATTTGTATAAGGGACACGAGATATGAGTGTGAAGGCATAAACTGCTGATGGAAATCAACGGGGCAGTATGTCTGCGCATGTAGACAACACACATCGAAATGAAATAACGGATGGCTTTGGCTATTCTTGCATCATGCAAGAAGTTTCAACAGGAAAAAGATGTGCGTCCGTGTATCGGGAGAAATTAATGTTGTTGTCATGGTAACAGGAACTTTGTAACATGTCATTGCTCATGATATTTTCCCCAATATGAAGAGATTGCATACTTAAGTACAAATTGTCTGATACTTAAGAGTGAGTAAAACATGAATGCTTTCAACATTCTTAAATTGTGCAACATAACCATCACGAGCCCCTTAAAAAAAAAAGACCAGAAAATGGCCGTTGATTCATATAAAAGAAGCTTCATAGAGCGAAACATCCACCAGTGGTACTCTTTCCTGCTGCTCCAAATTTCCTCTCATTTCATCGACTGCCTGCCGCCAGTGACTTGAATGAAAAAAAGAGAAGGGAAGAAAGAAGAAGAAATTAAAGAAAAATCCACAAGACATGAGAAATCTCTTGGTTCCTCCAATATCTGCAGTTTGTTCATATCAGGTGCAGATATCATTCACAAGTACAGATGACTGTCTCCTTCATTTGTGGCTGACTTGTATTCTGCAATATTGCAAGGACTGTAATTACCTTCTGCTGATATGAAGGCCTATCAAAAGACATAATTCTAGACAAAATTTCATATTTCTAAGTGTATATATATATATATATACACACACACACACACACACACATATATATATATATATATATATATATATATATATATATATATATATATATATATATATGAATGTGTATATACAAACACATGAATTTACATGTATATACACACATATAACACACACAAAAATATAGTTATATATAGTTACACGAATGTTCATATATGGTTATATTTAGATCCAAATAGGCTTCAACATGTTGTAGACTTTTGATGAAAAATTGTGCTTCATCGATGCTCGTCACTTATCATGAAACTTCATGATATCTCAATCCAGCCTACCTATTTGCCTCATTTTGTTCCCATGGTGGTCACCATTATTTGATTGGATTTCTGAACTAAAGTGATTTTGCTCTATAAATTCATATTTTTTTTCCACCCCCCAGGGCATCAAAGTCCTGAATGTACTTTTCTTCAAAAAAAAAAAAAAAAAAAAAAAGAAAAGGAAAGAAAAAAAGTCAAATACTAAGGTAGTTTCCAAGCACACACAAGATGCAGAGAATACAAATAAACATATAATTCTAAAGACTGGAAAAGGCCCCCGATAAAAAAACAGCAAAAAACAAACGAATAAACTAAGATGCAAGGAATTTGAACCTTTGGAGAAGCAAAAAAAAAAAAAAAAAAAACCAACAACAACAACAACAAAACAAAAAAACAAACAAAAAAACAAAAAAGCAAAACAAAACACCATCAACAGCTTAACATTGGAGATTTACCAGACATGTTATTACTGATATCAATTATCACCACAACTCTTCAAAATTGGCATTTGCGGTATAATATTTCATGAAGAGAGGGAAACGCAAAGTACTTCAACTCGAGTGTCGAGAGGTTTTGAGTGTTTAAGTGCCATGCCTGAATGCAGCACTTGTTTGATGGTGAACTAAGGCTTGCATCTCTGGCTCAAACTCTACATGTATGCATGCAATAGTCTTTCATATATCTTTCAATATGAAGTAATTGATAGCACTGGTCAGCATGGACAATTTACCATGTAAAGCGAGTATGAAAAGACAAAGCTTTTCATATATAGATTTTGATTTGATTTAGTAAATGCTACATCTGTCTGAGGAAAGTGATGTTTTATTGATTTTGCATACATGTGTCCGTGCATCACAAAGACAACAAAAAGTCACAGGCCCTGATTTTAAGCAAGGACTCAGCATTGGTGAAATAGGTCGACATAGTAAATCCATAGTTTGCATATTTTTTGAAAGAACAATTTTTTTTTTCTGCATAATTCTAAAGTTTTAGATTATAAGACAAATGGGAAATTGTGTTTTTTGCAGTTTTTAAGAATATACTTCTTTTTGTAGAATAGTGTGATTATGTATTATTTAGAGGCCCCTTTTCATTTCTTAAAGACCCGTTTGCACACTCTTCCATTTGAACTCTTCTAACATTTGAAAGGCTGATGCTATTGATCTGAAAGAAAGCATTAGTCACGAATAGAATGTGCTAATGAAGTGTGCAAAATGTCAGCTTAATGTCAATTTCACTCCAAGGTTCAGATATATGTAACCATGTAGAGAGTGTTCATGTACGTTGTGCAGACGGCCATTGCATCAACATAGGCTTTACACATACAACGTGCGTCTATTATGGACATGAGTGTCGGTCTCGCACAGCAACGCTAATACCAACACCAAACTCGAAATGACAAAGATGATAATCCCTAGGGGCTAGTGTTGGCCAGTGGGGAAAAAGCATGTACAAGAAATCGCCAACACAAACGGTGGAACTTGGTTCAGCCGACAACATTCAATACCAGGCCCAATACAAACTGCTGAAAATACGTCGTGATTTTGTGGTCAACATCACAACACCAACTGATTTCAAGTTCGGTTTTATCGTCGGTGCTAGTGTTGAGAGAGCAATACCACTAGCACTAGCAGTGAACTTGAAACCACCCAATGACATATTCACACGCCCAGGGTAAGCAGGCGAATAGATTCGTAACACCCTCTTGCATTATCTTAGAGTGAATAAAGGGATGAAGTATAAAAAAGAGTCTCATTGCTAAGTATCATGTCAGTGTGTGTTGTTTGTTGTGTATTTGTGAAGTAATGGATGGCTTGTCTGTTGAATGCTAGACACCACTTGATTAATGTTGGAAATCAGTCCAAGTGTATCTAAAGGGAACTGAAAAATTGCCTGTAGCTGTGGACGGAAACAAGACAAGAGCCAGAAAGGAACCGAAAAGAGAAAAATATGCAGATCAGAAATGAGAAAGGATAGATGCATCTTATTGACATATACAAGGAGGAAGCTTACAGTGAGCCTTGATGCATGACCCTATGGCGAGTACATTGCCATTTAAACATGTAAATTTTGATTGCATTGTAGCACCAAAAATATAGAGAGACCCATCTTGGTTTGTTGATGATGATTTAATTTGTTGGTGTTAATTTGCTGTATGTTAGTATGAATGTATTATAGTAATATATACTGTGAGTGAGCAGGATACCTTATACATATACATTAAGTTTGCCTTTTTTTTTAGTAGCCCCTCAATTTCCAATCCCAGTTTTTAATGAAACAAGATTCTTTTGATATGATACTATGTTTCATGGAAAATACAGTAAGTTTTATATTTGTAATATACATATATATTGTTTGGAAATGAAAATGTAAAAAAAAAAAGAAGGATTATATATTACTGTACGAGCCGAAATTTTTGTGTACAGATATTTTTGCGAATTGCTACTTGGAGGACATTTTCGCGTGTTGTTAATTTCGCGGTTGTGAGGGTCTAACTGAACTTACCTATTCGCACATTGTTATTTTCGCGTGTTGTTATCTTCGCGCTTCAAAGGCGATTCGCGAAATTCGTGAAAATAAAACCACCGCGAAAATTTCAGCTCGTACAATAAACTGCTCCTGGAATCAGTTTGATGCTCTGGGACAAGTATTCTTTATAAAGCCTGTGTAAAACACTTTAATGTTATAAATAAAAGCTTTTACATTGAGGTTCAGTCATTTTTCTAATACTTTATCTAGTTTTGTCCTGCATTCTCACTGCTTTGGTGGTTGTTTCCGCCCTTTTTTTTTTCTTGAAATGAAGTAGGAGAAATTATATATCATTAAGAAGCACCGAGTGTAAAGAATACAAATATAAAATCAGGAATTTTTGGTGTTCGGTAACTTTACAAGACATCCAAAGTGACTGGTCTCAAATTTGATGTACATAGGGAAAACCTTCATATAAGACATATGGGGGGATCATAAAATGTTCTTTGGTTAATGCTGTCATTAGCTCACCCTGTCCTACTTTTGAAGAAGAACAGACGTGTATATTAAATTGAGCTCTCTGTCCATGCTTTTACTCTAGGTACACACACTTTGTCTACTCACAAACTTTAAACTTTGAATTCAGGGAGCATGTTGTTAACTTTTTTTCTTTTGTATATCCTGCAAGTGAAGTTTGGATGTAATCTTTGGTGTGAACTCCGTGACCTTTTCAAAAGTCCATTATAGTAATGATTTAGGTCCACAGTCAATTGTTGCTTGACAGGAAAGAATTCAGAAGTAGGAGGGGGCGTCGCCTGTATCAGAAGTTATTCTTTTTTGACCATTTTGCTTCTTCGTATATTCAGAGTCGTTCCTGGTCGTATACACTATCGTATATATGAGAAAAAGTGCCCCAGAAATGACAGGGATCTATTTGAAAGTTCAGTCAACTTGCAGCAGAATTGATCTTCCACACGACTCGTGGTATTGATTTACAGCGATCCCAAAGATGGATGGAAGGGAATTAGTTTTCTGCCTTAACCCACCCACTCTCCAGTCCATACCATGTGTGTGTTGGTATAAGAGTCTGTCTTTGTTGTCAGAAAGAGGGTTAATAATTCGTTTGAGTAGATTAATTTACCATATTTAACAAACATTTCCAGAGCCTTATTTGCAAATTGACATTCTTTTGTATTAAAAAAAGAAAGTATTGTTGTTGGATACTGGGTGGGTATTTATGTTCCTTTTTTTTTGGGGGGGGGGGGGGGCAGTGGGTGTTGGGCAGCTGTTGCTTGTTAGAAAAATCTGAAAAAATATTATCGCCTATTTTTGATATCTCAGTATTTTTATAGGAAGCAGCCATTTTACTATCTCAGTATGTGATATGAAGCCATTCACATTAGGAATCTTATCTTGATTGAATACTGGTTGAGCATAGAAAAGCCGCTTGTCAAAAATGTTGCCATCAGTCTCAGAGAAGTTATCGTGAATGTGAAACTATCTTGTCAGGAATTATTCATTGAAGCATTGTAGCGACATTTACCTTGGTGTTTTCTTGAGTGTGCCAGCTTCACTTGTTGAATGTTTGAAAATGTAAGTTTCATGTGTTTCCTTTTGGGAATTTCTGTTTGTGTTGAACAAAGTGTTGCGCTTGGAAAAACAGGAGTATACATTACAGTCATTTATGAAATTTGTGAAAAAAAAAAATCAAAGTATAATCTAAGAGAAATGTGCAAGATTGTCATCTACCTGGTGCAAGTTTCCATGTTTTCATGATGAAAAAAAAAAGATAACAGTATTGAGATGAAAGTATGAAATCATATTGTAATTCAAGGAAGACAAAAATAATTCAACAATGCAAAGAGAGAGAGAGAGAAAATGTAAGCAAGCAATAGTGTGGTTGCCTTGGTCAAGGTAATTCTTTGTTGACAAGAATCATGCTTGTAGTAATCTGATTGTCTCAGTTGTGTCTGTCTGTCTGTTCTGCTGTTATGCTTGTCACTCTATCAATTATTTGGTGTGTTTCTCTTTATCAGAGAGAGAGAGAGAGAGAGGGTGGCCTCTTGCTACATGTAAAGTAAAGACTTTCTTTCCATGATGTGTGATTTTGTTGCAAAGATGCTATGTATTTCTTTCCATCTGAACATTTACAACCTTCTTGAGAAAATTCCCGTCCCCCTTCAATATGACCCAAATACAGTACACTGTACGTACATGTTAGTCTATTGCGGCGTACACCATGTACTCCTCGCTGTGTTTTGTTGGCATAAACCACACAGGAAGATTTACAGCTTTATAAGCATGGCTTTTGCCCCCGAATGAGCGCCCACAGTATGATAATACACGCGGCTCATGATTTAAAAATGTGGAGTTTGTGTGTGCCTGCGATGATAGGGCCATCATGCATTCAAGAATGCAGCCTGGGCTCCTTGAGTGGTTCATCTGACTCACAAGTTGCTTGTCGGTCCCCCCCCCCCTCCATCTTACCTCCCCTTCCCCTCTCCCCCCCCCCCACCTTACCTTGCCAACCCCATCCTATTACCCTGTCCCAATTGAGCCTCCCTTTCCATCTCATGCTTGCCCCACACGATGGTGATGTCTTGTCCAGCCAAGGCCAGTGGCTACTGCATTCTGACGAAGATGCGAGCCGATCAAGGAATTGACCGATGGGGCAAATCAGGCCAAAACTGACGTTATGTTTTGACAATTTCCTTTCACCTCCCCACCCCTTTCCAGCCTCCCTCTCTCTTCCACTCTCTCTCACTCTCTCCTTTTCTCTCCCACTGTCTCTCCCCCTCTCTCGGACACTCCCTTCCTCTCCCACTCTCTCTCTTCCACTCTTTCTCTTCCCACTCTCTTTCTCTCTCTCTCTCATCTCCATCTCGCCTCTCTTCCCTTCGCTCGCTCCAATTCCATTCGGGATCGCATCCCGGAGATGAGAGGTGTGGAGGCAGCAAGTGTTACAGTGATAGTCTTCATCCCCCAAAGCTCAGTCACCCTGATTTTGTGCTGTCTCTGTTTTCAAAAACCTTGTTTTGATGATTTGTATAGGAAGCTGGGTTTTGTCCCTCTGCACACAGTGAATATCATGTAGCAGTTTAGCATTAAAAAGAGCCAAATCTATTATATGGGGGTTGTTTTTGTTGATATTATTTCAAATGATTTGTGAAGATATCCTGAAAACAGTATCTCACCTGTGGTCAGTTTGGAGATAGAAAGATGTAACTCTGTAGAGCCTGTTCATTGTCATCGTCAGCATCCATGTACTTCTCAATGTAACAATATTGGAATGAAAGAAAAAAAAAAAGAACAGAAATAGAAAATGTAATGGTGGTTTCAAGTAACACTTGTTGTTTGGTTTATGAGAAGATATTTGCAGAGCCCAGAAGATTTCAAAGAGAATATAGGGGACATGAGGCATGTTTCCTTTATTGCCATGTCCCTTCTTGTGCTCACAACACTGCCTTGCGGTGATGCTTTCAGGAAAAAAAAAGGAAAGTTATTTACACGTCCTCGACTCCCTGTCTCTCTTTCTTTCTACTCTGCATTTTCACAGTCTCTCATAATTTTTTTCTCTGCTTTCATATTTGTATAGAAGTCTCTCCCTCATATAATTCAGTGCTATCCATTTCTAGCTTTCTAGCTCCCTGTGTCTTGCTATCTATTTTTTCTGTTGATGTCACCCCCCCCCCCCCCCCCCCCCCGTCGCCAAACAACAGTCCTTTTAAGGACTACAACATACACAGGGTGTCACTACAAACATCTCTTTTCCTCATCTACTTTCTCTTTATTCTTGTACTTTTTGCCCCTTTCTATTTCTCATTTTCCTTTCCTTCTCAATGCTGTGTATTTTTAGATGCTCCAGCTTTCTTCTGACCTTGGATATAGATTACATTCTACTTCCAATGACTTGACAGTTTGAGAGCAATTATGAATCAATGTGCGATGTCGTCTGAGCAAGTTGTTTGTAAATGGTGACGGTGTGACGGCGACTGTATCAATTTCTTGTGTATTAAAAGAGATGGTATATTACAGGTAGATTTCTGGTGTCCTCCGTTGCCACTCTTCCAGGATATGAGAATCCTCATGTCTGCATCATTTTCAGTGCTCTATGTCATAATGTTTTATCCTGTAGGAATTGATGATCAATTTACCTGTCTTCCTTTTTTCATCTTCCTTTCTCTCTCTCTCTCTCCTCCTCCTCTTCTTCTTCTTCTTCTTCTTCTTCAGCTTCTTCTTCTTCAGCCTTCTCTTCCTCTACCTCCTCCTCCTCCTCCTCCTCTTCCTTCTTAACATATCATCTTTGTCATCACATAATTGTGTTTATTTTCTCATCAACTTCCAACCTTTCTATCCCGTTCCCCTCCGTATCTCAAATTTCACCTCCTCCAAAATGAACCCTTTCCCTCTTCTCACACCCTGCCTCCCATACTACCCGCCTCCATCCTACCACACTCTGACACTTCACTGGCTCCTCTCTCTCTCTCACCCCCTCCTGGCCCATCCCTCTCTCTCTGCCCCCTTACTCCTCCTGTCTCCATTAAGGTGAAACATTGACCATCCTCCGGTTTACTCCAGGGGGTATAATTTTCCCCTGTCAATGTATAAGTCTGTGTGTTTGTGTGTGTGTGTATGTGTATATGTGTATGTGTGCATTTTTATGCATTTGTCTGGTCTAACCTACATTGTATTTCTTGTTTATATGCATGGCAGCCAAGCATGAATTTCCAATCGGGTCATCTTCTGAGAAAGCCACTCCTCTGGGTGACCACTGGTCACTGGTCAGTGCGTAGCCGCTGAGGCATGTCCCCTCCTTAGCATCTTCAAGTCTAGCCTGAGGATAGTTATACGGGCCTTGCCTGAAAAGATAAGAGAATCTGAGAAGATAACTTTTCTTTCCTTTGAATTACTATGACAGGGAACTTCATGTATATGTGTATGTAATACAAAGTATCATCTAGCCCACAAATGGAAACAAATTACTCCAAATTTTTTCTCATCATCATTGATTGATAATGTGTGTCCATGTGTGTGTGTGTGTGTGTGTGTGTGTGTGTAGGGGTGTATGTGGAAAGAGAGAGAAAGAAAGAGAACCAGTGAGAAGTCTGATATTCTTAGCGAAGTATTGAATGATTTATTTGATGTGTACACATTTTGTGGATTCAGCACCATCTTGCCTCAGGAAAATTAGGTCAATAGACACTCCCCGAAAGTTATTTCACTGAAACCATAGCCTATGATAATCATGTGAATCTTGTGCATAGTATGTGGGATTTCAGAGTGTGGATTGGAAGTGGTTAATGTGAATCACCAACGCTTTCCATTTCTCAGAAAGATGCTTGAATGGAATGTGTTAGGGTGGTAGAAGTCTTAGAAAGGGGACCATCATTCCGGGTCATGTGGTGCATTGTAGTTTTACAGATGAATCGCGATGACACAGAAATTTGTCACTCCGTGCATCATTAGGAAGCGTGCTTGATATGAGGATTTGCAACCTGGCAGGAAGTCGGCTGTCTTGAAAATTCCATGTATCCTTTCTCGTACTTGATGAACCATTTCTTTGGAAGGGACAGCTCATTATTCTTTGTCTTAATTCGTTGGTATGTCCCCCCTTCCCCACCCCCCCCCCCCCCACAGTAGAGTCCAAATGTTGAAACATGCTGATGCACTGAGTAGTAACACTATACGAGACAGCAAAAGTACATCGTGATCTTAAACAGCAAATTGCTTATTTCACATATGTATGTAATAAAAGTAATAAATCTTTTACATTTTTACCGCAAAATACAGACAGTACATTTCTTTACTCATAGAGTGGAATTCCCTGAGTGATTCCCACCCCCAAGTTTTGTCACTACACTCAATTGATCATTCTATACAGAGAAGTTCAGAGTGATACTGTTGACTTCTTGCAAAACTAAGTTTTTGCAGAGTTTAAAAAAAAAAAATAATTGGAAGGACTATTCCCTAACCCACCCCCATTGTAACATATCTCCCTCCCCCTCCTACCCAGTATATTTTGGTGGGAAAAAATTATTATATAAAGATGAAATAAGGAAAGATTAGGCGAGGAATACGAGAGAATGAGATGACAAATTGTATGTGTGCATGTTTAAAAAGTCACCATTAGACATCATGAATCAATGGACAGGCAGTTCCTTCCAGGTATCATTGACACAGATTTTACCACTACATTCTGAGACACATCCACATCCGCCCCCACACACAGACATGCAGACATGCACACCCACACACATACACGCAGACACACACATACCAAGCACCACACACGTACACACCACAAACATACACACAAATAAAGCTTGTCATACAAGTGTATTCTGTCTACATATAGACAAGATTCATTCATGAGTACATTTATTCTGCAGCACAGCCCACATATTTCCCAATCAAGATGAGGACAAAATAAATTTCTTCATTGAACCATGAGTGATTGGCAGCATTGAGCCACTTTTTTTTAAAGCTGCCTATTAGTATTTTATTATGATATTTATTGTATTTTATGTCATCAAAATAAGATTTTTATGTGGAAATGTCATATCTTTTTCCCCCTCAAGTTTGATTCAACGTGCATGAAGTATTCAGTTTTCCAGATTTCAAAGCAAAATATTTTCTAAAGTTCGATTTATCATGCATGAAACATGCAGTTTCCTAATTTTTAAAGCAAAACATGACTTTTCTTTGAAAATATGTTATTGTTTGTTTGTTTGTTTTTGTTTACTGTGCATCAGTGTGTGTGTGTATGTGTGTGTGTGTTTGTTTTTATACGTGTCCATATGTGTTTGTGTACGTGTGTGGGTAGATGTGGGTGCATTTTAGAATGTAGTAATAAAGTCTATGCCTGTGATGTCTGGAAGGAAATACATATATGGGAACCCACCCCCACCCCACAACCCCCACATTTTTAGCTCTTTAAAAAAAAAAAAAAGGGGGGGGGGGAGAAAAAGTACATATGTATTGACACTTGACCCCCACATATTCACCTGCAGCCCCTCCCCCCATCCTAAAAATGTTCTGTGGCCCCTGATACACACATACACACACACACAAACACACATACATACACAGACAGACAGACAGACACAGACACACACACACACAAATAGTGCATTTTGTGTTCTCATTTATTACCCCGTTCCTTGCTCGTCAGTTTTGGTCCACCCCAATGTACGACTTAAGGAGGCAAATGGCGAGCAAGGTGTGTGATTTCACTGCCGGCTTTGTGCCTGCCCGATTGGTGCTCATACTCATTTTCAGATCAGGTTGTTTATGAGATCCATTCTCTGACATTTCTCCCCCTCCGATAGGAGAAAAAATATGATGAAAACAAGCCATCCAGAAAGTCTGACTCTCTGTTTGCACTTAAACTGTCACCAGTGATATTTCCTGAAGAATGACACTTAGCCTTCTTTTCTTTTCCTTTTTTTTTCCTTGTTGCGGTTTGTGTCCTGTTAGCACTCTTTAGAAGGCAAGTAGTGTCAGACGACGTGTGTGTGTGTGTGTGTGTGTGTGTGTCTGCGTGGATGTGTGTATGCAAATATGCATTTATAAATGTTCATGACTGAAACTGAAGGGGATGGTAATATGTCGTGGGTTTCGTTATTTCCATATCAGGGGTGTAGTCTTGAGGAAAGCAGGTATATAGGAATGGGACCAGTGCAAGGTATTGGGCAGCCGCAAGCAATGGTCCCGGTGCTTGCCCCAGTTAAACCACTTCACCAGACTGACCCTCTCAAGGAATTTCCGTGTGAAGAGAGGAAATACTCTTGTTGTTGCATGTATGGGTTTATATTCCTGTCATATATTTCCATGGGAGTAGTCATGCTGAAGTGTGCACTTGCCCATAATAGCCCCACATATTGACTTTGCTGTCATGCATGCATGAAATAATTATTTGTGCGACCCTCTCATTCTTGTTTTCTCCTCCACCTCCGTGTGCGTCGCATCTGTGATGTTGTTGGGGTCACTTCTATATGGTCTGATTGTTCGAGTTCGAGGGCATCAAAGTGGACATTGCTGTCTGGTAGGCGTGGAACAATCCATTGGGATATGTGTTGATGCAGATAGAGGTAGAATCATTCTTTTGCATATAAATCCCCTCCCATTGCCTTTTCTCAAGTTGTTTATTATTATTATTATTATTATTATTATTATTATTATTATTATTATTATTATTATTATAATAATTAACTGTATGTGGGTGCGCAGTTGTTTTCTGAATGATTTGACCTTTTGACCCCTTTGGGTGGTGTGAGTGCCAATTGGCACCTAGAAACCCCCATTGTCCAAGTCTTGGCACAGATAGGGTTAAATATCGTCGCCGGTCACACGAACCGACGAATCCCTCAGGTTTGCGTAAGAATGACAATTCGAGAAAATTGCATTTGAAGTTAGCCCATTTTTGACTTATAGTTGCTACACACGCACACTATGCGAGCGGTCAATGAACTGTTGAATCTCAAAAACTTACACGCAAGTCAATGCGCACTGATTCATCGGTTCGGTGACTGCGCGTACTAGTACGCGCGGTCACCGAACCGTCGAATCGCTTGATTGTTTAACACAAGCGTCTATGGGGAAAACAAATAATTTTCACAAATGGAATGACATACTTCTACAAAAGTGATAACTACAATGTACGTAAAAATTACACCGAATTACACACTGAGAATTTCAGAATATGTAGTATGGAATGTCTACTATCGAAATGATTGAAAATCTCAAAATCAAAAATTTGACCCAAAATCGAGTGATTCGTCGGTTCGTGTGACCGGCGACGATATGATGGAGGAGGTGGAACCGGGTGTGACCAGGTACATGTAGGCCTATCTACTTGGTCCATGGTGGTTGCGTGTAGGTCGTACTGTAAAATCAGTAACATTTGCGGCATGTAACTTTCACCAATTGGACCCCACAGCCTTTTTTGCAGCGTGAAACTTTTGCGAAGTGCCTTTGACATTCAATGTGACGTGTAGATGAAAACCTTCACATGCATTTTTAATACTTTTGTGAGTCTTGGCTCCTCTTGATCGAAATTTGCAAAAGTTTCAAGCACATAAAATTTCTGGTTTTACAGTACACTCTCGCGTGATGTGTGTGGAGAGTTGCAGGTTTGACTGACTGGCCAGCTGTTGTGTGAAATGTTGTCTGCAGTAAGTCGTGAGGAGACTCATTTCTCGTTGCTGCGTGGTGGAACACTCGCCCACTCGCTTTTGGAAACTTGTCTCCGAGATAGCCATTACAGACGGAATCTGCATAAGTGTAAAAGCCCTCTTCACGCTGGTGGGAGAGGGCAAATCGTCTGCCCTGTCCAAAAACACTCAAGTCGCCACAAACCCTCCTTCCCTCCTTCCGAATTCTTCCCCGGCTCGTGGCGCGAAATCTCGTGAGTATCCACTCTTGGTTGTGAAGACGTAGAAGTGCCCCCTTGGACCCTGGGGATTGGGGGGGGGGGGCGGTTCATGCACGAAGCAGGGAGAAAAAGAGAGAGAGTGGGATGGAGCTAGTGTGATACCCACACATAAATTATTTGGCATTCGGACTCCCCAGCCCATCAATCAACCCGCTCCAAAGCCCATAAGAAAGGCCTTCGAAATAAGCATGTACTAAATAAATCAATGCTTGTGGAGTACATGTCCGTCCTGCAAAGTTTCTGGTGTTTTATGTGTAGTCTGTCATGCATAATATTGTCTATATAAGCCATCTATTCAGGCAGCTCCCCCCCCCCTCCAATTTGATAGGAGGTTGGATGATCACCCACATTGTTTGAGATAAACCCATGGATCTTCTGGGGTACTAGGAGGTCTATTCGTTTGCTTGATTGTATATGTTGGTGTTTATTCACATAGTGCTCATATAACAGAGTATGCTCATGTTAGTTTAGAAGCATCTAAATTGGGAGGGAAGGGGGTATATTCAGTATATTTATTATTGTGAATATAATTTGTGAGTATGTGAATGTGTACATCAGTCGTGCTCACTGAAAGCTGCTTATTCTGTTACTTTGTGAGTATGACCTTTTCATGTATTACTGATTTAAATGCGCTTCAAATTGTGTGCATATCTCAAGATTATTTCAGTTTCATTGACGGGAGGAATGAAGGGGGGAGGGAGAGTGGGTGGGCTGTCCCCGTCTGAATGACTCAAATGCATTCCAGTCTTCTGTTTGTTCAGGCAAATAGAAAAAAAGGGGGTAATGCTTATAAAAGTGTGTTTATGTATGTGGGGAAGGGGAGGGGGAAGGAGACAGGAATGTCAAATGTTCTTGTTTGTCTGTCTTTCTGTCAGTAAGCGCTCATCTGTGTGTAATCAGATGTGCTTAGGAAGAAAGGATGTGGTGAAAAATTGGGAGAGGGGGGAGACCCAAATCTGCAAAACAAAAAAGTGCCAAACATGCAGACGCCTTGATGTGTTTTTGTGACAAGCTAACCAGTTCTGCCGCCGCCGCCGGAGCGATCTGAATGAGGTTGCAGTTTCATAAACATGGAGCCGTCTCTGGTGTGTGCGTGCAATGTTGAACGAAATGTGCCTTGTGTGTCGTCGGGGTGGGGTGGGGTGGGAAGGAGGGTTTGGGATGGGTGGGGGATGAGGTCTGGTAGAGATGGGGGTAGGGGAAAGAGGGCTGGAGTGCAAGTAGGAAGAGGAGGAGGAGTCATGTTCTTCTGGTGAAGATTTAGGACAAACCTCTTACCACAAGTAGTCATCCATGGCTACACAATGTTCCATAGTGTCGGGGAGCAAATGTCCTCCATTGTTTATGGGTCTCATGACTTGCTATGTCCTGCAGCGAAGAAGAATCAGAACACTTTTGAATGCCAACATAACACATCTTTCTCTATATATTCCTATCTCCTCCTCTATTTTCATATCTCTCTGTACTCTCTATGTTTGTCTGTCTGTTTTTCTGTCTCTCTCGCACATGCATATAAACAAAGGCTATCGAGAAAAACACATAAAAAGTATTATGTATTCATGGCTTTTCCTATTTACCACCTCTGTGGGTCTCTCTAGACTCATAAAAAAAAAACCCAGTACAGTAGGAATTGCTTAAACTGCCATCAGTATATCAGTTCTCTTTTAGTATGTTGAGTGTGTACCATCTGTATTTGTTCTTTGTTTATATATACATGTATCTCCTATAGATTAGATTATTGAATGTTTGTCTATCAAAATCAAATTCTAGTATTTGACTATGGTTGGGTTGAGTTTGGGTTATTTGTTATAAGCACATTGACTCCTAGCTTGAAAGTCAAGAGAAATAAAAGTAGCCAAGTGGAAATAAAGAGATAAATTATTAGGAGTCTCTTGACTAGCCATGTTCCTCAATTTGTTATTCATATTCCAATGTATGAATAAATGAGAAAGAGACATCTTCTCATCAGAGAGTACATTAATCTAAATAATAAATGTTGAGCCTTGTGCATCTGGCTGTATCATTTACCCACCACTGTTAGGAACCCGGGAGGTCCCACGTTCAATGTCTGTTGGGATTTCAGAAGTGGTAAGCTACAGGTTAATGTGCTACATTAGCTATCCTTGTGTAATGTCAAGTGCCAAGTTTCGTTACTTGCACATAAACTTTCATTACAATGTTACGCAGTCGTCTCGATGGGAACGGCTTGTGAGAGTGACATTGTACTCAAGTATGAAGCAGCTTGTGTCAAGACTATCCCTCGTGCTCATCATAAGATATTAATCGTTGATGTGATCTTGATGCTCTTAACTGAAATGTAGCTTTAAATCCATCCTAGCAGTGCGAATGGTGTGAAAGTATCTTTGCAATAGTTTCCAAACTCTTGAATCTCACCCAGGTCGGAGTTCCCATGGCATGAACATTAACCTGTTGAAGACTAGTTCCGAGTTTGCTCAGACAGGTGTCTATGGAAAATGCCTGTCAGGCCAAAAAAAAAAAATTGTTGCATTGGCGTAACCCGCCCGACCCTAAAAATTCCGCCGACCCCATGTTTTTTTATTATTTTTTTTTGCTATCGATATCAAATATCTTGTTGTTTGCGATCGCGATCGCACAAACCCGGAAGTGGAAACGGCTCTGGGGATATCGGATGTACGAGGGAGAGATCTAGCGCCTCGCATAAGCCTTCCTTGATCAGTACGTCGTCTGTTTCCAACACGGACACGTACTCTAACAAGATTTATTCAGTGTATACGTAGCATTCAGACTGCGATGTATTGTGCACAGTTTTGCCATAGGTTTCTTGTGTGGAGAACTTACACGAATCTGTATATGTGGGACTGTATTAGAGATCGCCGTGTGCGATGAAAAGATCGTACATATGGGTCAATTTGCATCTATCTTATCTAAGTCAAAATAGTAAAATATGAAGTGAAAACATTCAGGATAGGGATTTCAACATCTTTAAATTCTGTGAAGGGGTATAATTCCAGTAATATCGGCCTCATAAATGATTTTTTTTTTTTTGGCCTCGTAGCAAAATCAATGCATCCTCCATGGAATAAAGATCTCTGTTAACACGGGCTGACAATACAGAAATATCGTAATGCATCAAAAATGGGGAACTGTGCATCAAAGCCTTTCAGAAGTGGATCGTCATCACAGATGTGTACTGTAAAAGTGGAAATTTTCGCGGTGTTGAAATTTTCGCGCATTTCGCGCAACCAGAAACTAGCGCGAAAATAAAAACACGCGAATATATTTGCTTGCCATACGTTCCTGTGCGTGATGTCTTGATTCTGCGGAATTAAAAACACGCGAAACTCTTCTGACCCGGCCTAGCGCGAAAAATTAGTCGCGCGAAAAATATTCACTTTTACAGTATTGTGCCCCAGTCCAGTGCTTGATACCTGTCATTTCCTATAAGTACCCGGTATTGGTGAAAGGGTGGAATGTTGTGAAAAAAAAAGTGCGAGGGAGATATGGCTGGAAAGGGGTACCTGGCAAAAAGAAGAAGAAGAAAGAAAAGAAGAAGAAGAAGAAGAAGAAGAAGAGTGGGCAACTGTAGATTTTGATATCACCAGATACTCACGTTCCAGCTGTGGGATCGTGGTATCAATTGCAAATGATTTTGGATGTAAATAGAGAGAAAGTGTAGAGAAAGGGAAGAGAGAAAGGGAAAAAGTGAGTGTGAGAGAAAAAATATATATGTATATGAGTATGTATGAACAGAGAGAAAGGGAAAGAGAGAGATGACAGAAATACGGAAGTGCGTTGTGTATTAAAGTTGTGTGGCTCAATATGACATTGCAATTTAGGGGATGGGGAGGGGACCTGTTCCTGTATCAATATTCAATTGGTGTAGTCTATGAGCTACCAGTCTCCTCAATTTTGTGAGTTGTGCAGGTCATCATGGTAAAGAAAAAGAAATTGATGTGAGTCCCCCCTTTAAAAGGCATCAGGTAGTGCTTGCCACTGTTCTTTTTTTTTTCCCCACTGAAAATAGATATCTTTATCTCAGTGGCACATTTTTAGATGATACAGTTCTGTTGAGATATGATGTCATTTGGATTAAAGGGGCTGTAAGTAAAGTCTACTCATATTTCATCTCACTCGTGGCAATTATTGTCAGGCGAAAACAGAAAAAGAAGAAGTTTTATGATCAAAAGCGTATGCGGGCTGGATGTGAAATGCTGAAAACGGTGCCTGAGTGATGAATACGTGTTATTCTTTTTACCCGCACTGATGTGTCAAGGGAGTTTAGATTTGGCTCCAGTAGTGATGTAGATGGGGCGGAAATGATTGCTGAATACGAGCACTCATGACCCCCTGCTCAAATGTTTGAATGGTGAGGGGCTAAATGAAAAACTGAGAAAATCATCCAGAATGATTACAAAAACAGAAACAACAACAGAACGAACCAGTTGCATTCGTACAGAAAAGGATGGCAAATGTAAGAGTGATGAAAACGAAAACAAAAAGTGTGAACAGAGATATCAACAAGCAAATTGATAAATGAGAGATAGGCAAGAAAATTCTGCGAGTGTTGATTTGAGACTGAATCACTGAAACTGAATCACCGGTCTTACACTCGAGACTCAGTGGACACTTCCAGCACAGTCATTTTCATATTTCACTTCACATTGATGTAATACATATACTAAACAAAAAAGAGACAAACATGATACAGAATGTAATATACTGTGGATGAAAAATAGATGATTTCTCAGTAGTGGACAGTCATGGACCTATGTTTAGTATTTAGGCAACAGTTGAACAAAGATCAAGCAGAGAGTTGGAGAGAGAGAAGGGGTGGGGATGAAGGAAGTAATAGAAACAGACAAGAGAACAATTTAAAGGAGAGAGAGAGAGAGAGAGAGAGAGGAGAGTAGAAATAGACAAGAAAGTAAAAGACATTGGACAAAAGAGAGAGATAAGTAGGAATAGCTGAGAGAGTAAGAGATTGAGAAAGAGAGAGAGAAAGAGAGAAAACAAAAAAGATGCACCCTTGACCAATCAGATACAGATAGATTGTTAGGAGACTTGACAGGAATTTTTGACAACTTGTGAGGAAAGGTTTTAAGGATAATTGGATTGAGTGATAAGCGTTGGGAAATGATGCTGAAAAAAAGAGCCACGGTGAAAAGAAGATGAAACAGAAACATGAAAGGAATCATGGTTTCAGGTGCAAACAAAAGAGAAAAATATATCTTATATGTCGCGCTCGTGGAAGGCAAGAAATGAGTTTACCTATTTGACGTCTTTGTGTCATAGCATTACGAGGACACTTTGGAGTGATTTCACATCAGGGGTAGATGAATGTGTCGCTTGAGGGAAGGAGATATATCAGCTGCGCTGAATGCAGGCAGGCCGATCCGTTTGGAAGATTTCCCGAGCATATTTGCAGCAATAAGTATCACCTGTTGGTCTTATCGTGGCGATGTATCTGGTCGGTATGACCTGAATCAGATACGAAACACAATCTTGGAACTCTGTATTCCCAAAGGGCTTTGCTGTTGATTGTAACAACAATATTCTGGAGCTATGTGCTAGTGGTATAGCATACATGTAAAAGGCTCTTCACATGCCTAAACTAAGGATTCCTATCCTAAGTTAGATTTGATTATTTACTCCAATTTTGGAGTCTAATTTGATGACACAATGAGACAAAGGGAATACAGAGATGTAGATACACCCATCACAGTCTGGTACTGGCAGAGACACAGACATACACACACAAACAAACATGAAGAGACACATACATTGACAGAGAAATGTGGTTGAGATTGATACAGACAGACACAAACACACAGAAAGACAGCCTTCTATCCAAACAAGCACAAAAGTGCGCACACACACACACACACAAACACACAGAGAAACACGTACAATGTACTGACTCTAGGAGCATGTTAAAACATTTCAAAGTATATCATGGCTGAGAAAATGCAAGATAAACGAGATGAAAATACCCAACTACCCTTACTTAGTACTAAAGCTGTCATAACTACAAAAACAATAAGATTGCATTTCATTTTCTACAAACTCTACAATCTCTCAGATTATACGATTTAAACCCCCATATAGGATATCTTGTAAATAGTAAACAATCTTGCAACAAAATATGACATGTCTCTCCAAGATATAATATGTCCTCTGAAAAAATGGCACATTGTCAATAATGTAATTTTCATGTGGTAATTTGATGAATGATCTGGAGCTTCAAACGGCAGTAACTGAAAAAAACTCCAACAAACAAGGAGTTAAGATTCATCTCATGTGGGCTGTTGGGTGTGGGATGATCATGAGACAAGACACAAGAGATGAGAGATATTTGTTTTATGATGAGACGATGATGAGACAAACTGTGGACAGTGTGAGACCATGTTTGATTATTCCATTATCTTATAGTGAAGTATACTTTAAAACAAGTTCACAAACAGGCAGCAACCTAGATTAGAGAGAGAGACAGACAGACAGACAGAGACAGAATGGCAGACAGACAGACAGACAGACACACACACACACAGACAGAGAGGGGGTGGGGGAGTTGTGGTTGTATAACATGACAAAACTTCCAAGTGTGTATTTTTAAAAATGTTGGCATCATATTTGATCAACTTTAGAGCTCTTCATGAATGTTGTTATACATGTGTATCTGAATTTTTGAATTCCTCTTTATCTCTGAGCCTTTTGAAACAATATGTTTCCTTTTTCTAATCTCCGTCTCTCTTTTTTTTTTTCTCTCTCTCTTTCTTTCTGTTCCTCCCTGTCAGAACTGACTCAGATTGTAACTTGAGTGGATGAATGGATTATGTAGGAAGGGGGTGGTGTTCGTACTCCGTCTATTTAACAGTTGAGTGGGGAACTTTCTTTCAGGGTTGAAGAATTGGGCATATAGTTTTTATGTGAGTGGGTTTCCAGGGATATAACAGAATCTTGAACAAATGTAAAGGTGTAAAAGAGAGAAGCAGCCAGATTCAATTAAAGGCAGCAAGCAATGAAAAGTGGAGGCCAGTCGAATCTATGCTGGGTTTCTCTGGTGGTGGGCAGATTTTGATTGTTCCAATGCGAGACAGACCGTGGGCCAATAGATGCTGAAGAAAGACATCTTGGCCACTTCCAGGGGGGATATTTGAGGTTAAGGAGTTGCACATCGCAAGGGGGCGTAAAGGATTGATGAATTGGTGGCAGTTACTCTTTCTTATTTGTGTGCTGGTTTGTGCGTTCACGTTTGTGTGCGTTAATGGCGGATGTGGGTGGGGCTTGTTTGCGTGGGTGAGGAGGATTTGGCTGGGGGAGGGAGGCAAGAGAGATGGGGGAATCAAGTGAGGGGGGGGGGGAGGGGAGAGAAAGCAGCAGAAAGGTAAAGGTTATGTTAAAATGGTTTGTTTTCTTTGTGTTTCATGAAGAATTGCACGTTTGCAGAATTGACCTTCATTATCTCTAAGCACAAGTTTAGACAAGAAGAAAAAACGATATCTCCAATCTTAGCCCACGTAGAACCAATTGGCTCTTCTGACAAGCCATCAAAAGATATTGAATAGCTGCCAAATGGCTATTCCAAGCAAACATTATTTAGCCAGGAGTATTTGTGTTTGGGTGCAAATTCATATCGTGAATCTTTAATTTCTGGCATCATGCCTGTCAATAGAAAGGGAAATTATGAACGTTCAGATAAAAATCATAATTATTCCTGTCACACCCCTAGCTCAAATACATTAGACAAGTCTTATATAGATAAGATGACGAGTAAGTGACATAATAGACCGAGACTGATTAGACTTAGGATGGAAATGTAATAATGACTTTATCTACAGTTGTTGTACAGTATAAGAGAGAGAAGAATAATTAGATAAAGTAAACAAATCCCAGTATATTTGGTAAGAGGTAGATGAAATATGAGCGTTATATAGAGAGAAAGAAAGAAAGAGGGGGGGGGGGGAGATGGGGAGAGAAGGCAAAAGGGAGATGTGAAAACAAATGTAAAACCACCTGCAATACTGATGATTGGCCTTGTTTGGGGGAAGAGAAAGAGAGAGAAGCAGGCAGATGAGTGTGTGTGTGTAAGTATGTATTAGAGAGAGGATGACACACACACACACACACACACACACACACACACACACACACACAACAGAATGAGAGGGAGGAACAGGGAGAGAAAGATGGTGGGGGGGGGGGGGTAGAGACTGGAGTTGAGGAAGAGGAATAAGGCCACAGTCATTGCCGTGCTGGATGGGGATGCGGCCCACGCATCATTCAATTAGCACGGCACATTGGGGGGAGAGAGACATGGTAGAGTGATTGGGATGTGAGGAGGAGAATGGACCTGATTCATGTTTGTGGCTACTTTGTGGGGGAAGTGGGTTTTTTTTTTGTTGTCTTATCTCTGTGTTATTAAGGTCTTATACTCTCTATTGATCTTTTTGTGCATCAGAACGATGGACTCGTTGATAGCGGCACTTTCTCTGTTCTATGAATCTGTTTGATTGCTTCAAAACAGTCCTGACACAAGCTCGTGGATAGATTCAAAAGAAGGCAACAAGAGGTGGGAAAGGAAGAGTGAAAATGGAGAGAAAGAGAGAGAATGATAAAGAGCCAAACAAGTAAAAAATTAGAGAAAAAAAGAAAATGGTTCATGCTTCATCATTTTTGAGAATTTGTGTCCAAATAAGAACGTTATCATTGTCATTATTACCATTATGATTATTAACATCATCACCACTATTTTTACTTTTTTTTCCTGTAGTATCAGTGGCACTTCTGCTTATGTTATAATTTGATTATTATCTTCATTATCAACAACAACATCATCATCATCATCATCATCATCATTACCATCACTATCATCTTCAATTTTTTATCACCACTATCAGTAGCAGCAGCAGCATCCCAAATGTCATCACTGATCCTGCCATCTTCAACATCGTTATTTTATTTTGGCCGTCATTTACATTGTTTGAGACAGGAGAAACAAAAGCGGAAGCCAGCCACCATTTGTCGACATACACAAGATGAGGGAGTGCGGGTGTAGCATTCAGGTATATTCCTAATGACTCTCATGAAATTATAATGCTGTCAGTGGAAAGAGAATCGCTGATGAGGTAATTTAGATTCACCGTTTTGTTTGAATCCACATATCTCTCCTACCTGCACGCAATGTCAATATCCGCATGTACTTACGGTGGGATCGCGGGGACGGCAGATTGATGTGGGCGGGTGCACGGCGGCGCACCGTGCATTCAAATTAAGAGTCAAGTGGGCAATTAAAGTGGGACGATATTTGCCGGGGAATAGGAGAAGGAAGTGAAATGTGCAACATTTACAGGAGGATTTCAGGTCTCAAGAGGTGCAAAAGAACCCCCCTTCCCCACCCCACCCCCTCCTCTGATCGGTAGGGATTTCTGGGTCTGCCTCGTATGTTGTTGTTGTAATGCAGTGGCTGGTGTCAGCACATTTTGATGAATCGTAGTGCCATTAGAGCTAATGCTACAGATGAAATGATGCCCGTGCTGCAATGCAGTGGACTTTCACTGGGAGTCTCAGCAACACTTTCGCACTCACATCCTGCCATTAATATGCGTGGCTTTTTGACGGGGGATTGCAAAAGTGAGAAGTATGGAAAGAATTTTGGAAAAATATATCTGGAGAGAGAGAGAGCACTGGAAAAATTAATAGAATAGATAAATAGATAGATGGATAGATAGATTAATAGCTATATGATAAGAAAAACAAAATATATAGATATATGAATAGATAAACAGGAAATATATAAGTAAGTAGATAGATATATGAATAGATAAACAGAAAATGTATAGATAGATGGATAGATGGACGTACAGATAAATAGTATAGACAGAAGGAGAAGAGAGGGAGATTGGAAGAATGGAATGTGATAGAACTGTCAAATGATAATGAATAGCAAGGTGTACAGTTATAGATAAAGAAGACCTATGTAGAGGGAGAAAAAAACAAAAAACATATTTTAACTTGTTATTTTTCAGACATGGCAACTCCCCTTAACCCGTTGAGGACGAGTCCCAAGTGTACTCGGGCAGGTGTCTATGGGAAATGTGTGTTGTAGCAAAATCTGTCCGTCCTCAATGGGTCAGATGTGATACATGGCATGTGCTGTCCTGGTATGCAGAGGGTTTACATGTTATTGTATCTCACTCAAGTGAGACTCGCAATTATTAGAAACAAAACTTTAATAATCCAGACCTAAAGATCCATCATTGCTTGAGAGCAGAAAGGTGTTAACTCCGCTGACTTGAGGACAGTATTACTAGCCTTCTTGTTATCAATATTGTTACCAGACTACAGACCTCTACACACTGAGTCGATGGGGGAATTCGGCAGTCTTCAGCGGAGAGACGATGTGTCTCAAAAGTTTGATGTATATACATGCTGTATGTTTTATTCATGTGTGAATGATATGATCGATATTGTGCGCAGACAGTCACGCATGAATATGCAGGCATACACGCAGCGTTTACAATTGTTGATATATCAACGACAGACAGATATCTCTGAAAAACAGAGCGATAGACAAATGGACAGACTTACAGGCTCCTGTGCACTAACATGAATCATGTGCTGGTGTTATTATCATCCATACGAGAGAAAAAGGAGAGACGTAGCTCGATAGATACAGAAAGGAAGAAAAAATATGTGTATGTACCAAATGGGAAAGGGTGAGAAAGGAAAAGAGAGAGAGAGAGAGAGAGAGACCCTGCCTGATTGAGAGCACATTAAATAATCCTGTAATTAATACGGCCTTGTAGCCTGCACATACAGAAATAAAAAGTACATAAAAAGCCATGTCCGTTACCCCGGCGGGGGCTGCATGTTGGCTATTAGAGCTAATTGACTACTGGCTGTAGGAGCGCACATTACAACTTAGCGCACTGTGCCGAGCTGTCAGTGATGGAGGCTTTTAATGAGTGATTTAGCGTTTCCCTACCTTGAATGGAGACTTATGACATTCTGTGATGTTGCGCAGCAATAATTCAGTGAGTGCGGAAGGCTCAATTGTGAGCTGTTCTTGCAGGATTCCATTCTACAAGTTGCACATTTATTGCTGCACAATGACATTCATGGGTTTCCTTTTCGTCCTTATTTCCCCCAAAAAATTATGCTTGATGAAAGTGAATGGACATATGGACATATGTGACCCGCTACAACAAAAGGATCCGAAAGTCGGGGGAGGACAATTTTCGGAAAATGGCATGACATTAATCCCTAACTCTTCTTCTTTAATTTCATGTATAGCACAACTCATAAAAGTACTCGGTTGCGGAGATATCGATGATTTCATTAGCGCATGTCAAGTGGTTGAAGAAATCAGTTTCGAGAAAAACGCCTTCAAAGTTTTCCTTCCAACGCTGTCATGATCAAGGGGAGACGTGAGAGTCTTCACCGCTTGACAATAGAAGGCATGCTCCTAGCGACCTCCGGGATGTTCATTCAAGCTTAGCGCCAGCTGTCTACGCATGACCAATCAGTAATCAGGATGCTACGCACTGACCAATAAGATCACTCCCTCGTTGCTAGGGGCAGAGTCTCGCTGCGGCACTAAATCCAAATCTTCGGACACGTTTCTGTTACATTGAAAGTTGGAAAATCATGGCCCAGAAAAATACTGATTTCTTGCCTTTCCTTTGATCATTTAGCTTCAAAATTTTGGCAGATGATAGACAAAACATTAGACTACAAGATTATGCAAAAAACAGAAAATCTGTTTGTTCTGACCAATTTTGATGATGTGACTTCAAACTCGATTTTCTCGGCTCAGCCGTCAGCGACTTTAGGATCCTTTTGTTGTAGCGGGTCACATATTGCTGGGTTCTAAGATGTAATTATTTAGGTCTAAGATGTAATTATGTAGACATAAAGTAAATTTCCAAAGAGTCACAAATGCGCATTCTCAAATTTATGCATATTTTCTTGAAAAAAAGATTAAAAGAAATTGATGGATGTCATTTTAGCATTTGAAGGCTAAAATTTCATGCATTTTCCCAGGAATCATGAAAGCACATTCTCAAATTTATGCAAATTTTCTTGGAAAGAGAGTACAGAATTTGATGGATGTAATAAATGAAACAATGATGGCAGTCACATTGACAACTGCCAAGAGATGCAGGTAGTGTAGTCTTGTGGTAAAGTGTTTGAGGGTTAAAGGGATGGTACAGTATTGGTAGAGGTGAGAATTGGGCTTTTAACTTTTTGCAAGATACCAAAAAAAAAAAAATGTTTGTAAAATAGTACAGAGCATACTTTGTACCTTTCTAAGAGGAATTCAAAGTTTGTTTGATGAAAATCGGTTTTGGAATGGCTGATACATCCAAAAATAAAGTAAAAGAAAGTGAATGTAATAAAAGCTGGGTCCCACATTTTATTAGAATTGCTCTTTTTTTGGGTATCTCAGCCATTTCAAAACCAATTTTTATCAAATAAACATTGAATTCCTCTTTGAATTACATGCTCTTTCATATTTCATAAAAGGTTTCTCATTATCTCACCCTAAAATGTTAGAAACCAGAGGTTAGGTTTCAACCAAAACTATACGATCCCTTTAAGATTTCAAACCGAATGTTGAAAGAGAGCAGCGCTCCTTGGCAATGCTGGTTGCTTCCATGCAGTGAAGTGGAGACAGGATGCATGCTGTGTATCATGTTCTTCTTCATATGAATGTAAAGTGGTAGTTGGCCACTCTATAGGTCTTCCACCTGTAAAATAAAATGGACCATCCTAACCCTAGTACTTTGTCTTACCAAAGATCCTAAAGTAGAATTTGAAAAAAAAAAATAATCACAAGGTCAGTAATAGAATGTCAGTATTCAATTGAAAATTATTTGAATTGAAAATTATTTGATATGGAAATAATTTGAATTGAAAGTTACTTGAATTGAAAATTACTTGATTTGAAAATTATTTGAATTCAAAATTACTTTAACTGAAAATTATTTGAATTGGAAATTATTTAAATTGAATCGAATAGCAGCTGTTGTTGACGGAATGAATTTCTCTGCAAAATGCACCTCATCTAAAGACTGAACACTCTTTTCTTTGATTAGGTAAGGACTATTCTTTTTAATAGCATAGATGTACACAACACACATTTGGTTTTGTTTGTTTGTTTGTTTGTTTTTTTTTTTTTACAAATTTTGATGACAAAATTTTTTTGTCTCATTGTCGTGACCATTGAGCAGGGGGAAAATTTCCCTTGCAAATTTCAGGTCTGAAATGAAACAAGTTGACCAGTTTACATGGATATGAAACACACAATGCACTGGAATTTTATTCATGATTTTTATAAGTCTCAAAAAATCATTAACTTGTCATAAGCATACAGAGAGAGGGGGGGGGGGGAGGGAGCAGTGTGATATCTTGAGTGTGGAAGGCAGGAATTAAAAAAAAAAAGATAACATGAAATTTTCAAAAGGCTGTCAATCTATCCCACTGGTGTATTTTAATTTCATCACACCAGGGCCCCGTTGCAAGAAAGTTGCAATCAATTGCAAATAATTGCTAATTTTGAAACAACCATTCTGATTGGCTCAGGGTCTGCCCTATTAAGAAGACATGCTTGCAACAATGATTTTGATTGGCCAGTGACAATCAGTTGCAAGTTGCGTTTAAACGCAAAGTTTCTAGCAACGGGGCCCAGTTCTTCCTAATACATGTAACCTTCATCACCCCCCCCCCCCCCCCCCCCACACACACACACAATCTAACTATGTATGCCATTCTCCGGTATGGGAAAAAAAAAAATGGCTTGCCAATTAAACTGCAATCGGACAATCTGCGCACACATGCAGACCCATAACTTACATGACCGACTCCAAATTGAGTCTTGATCAGCGACGGTCTAATCTGCACCGACAAAGCATCTTAATTATATCGACAGAACTCATAAATTTCCCACATTGCAGACGGCAGGAATTGGGGGGAAAAATGTGCAATGCGCTGGTAATTATGAATGCCCCTGAATATCTTTATGGACTAATGGGAAAAGAAAAATCAATGTTTGGCATGTTCATTTCACTTCATATGAAAATGAAATGAATGGGTAAAAAAAAAAAACCTCCCCAAAACCTTGGCTTCAATCACATTGCATGCATGTGATGTGTTGTATGTTGTCTGATGAAACCAGCAAACTATATTCCCTGCCCCCCCCTCCCACCTTTCAACAAGAGTAAAGTACCAGTGCCCCCACCTTCTGGAGTGGATGCCCTCTCCCCTGAACCATACCCCTTTTTCCCTATCAGGCTGATTAACAAACATTGCAGTGTGAGTCACACGATTGATTCTGATCAAATCATCATGTTGAGCGTGTACGCTGTGCGCCGCAGAACGATGGTCGTCAAAAAAATATTGCCCCCTAATTAACAAACTGCCAGGATTACAAGCCACATACTATAATATATATATTTTTTATCATTGTGGGGTGGGTAGGGGGGCAAGGGGGATGAGGTATAAAAAGCATGGTTTATACATTAGCATGTCTGGCGTATGACAATTTGAATCATCCCAAGGGTAATCGGAAGAGTCTCGTGTGAGTTTGGGATAGACGAGTTGGTGTGAGGCATGTGTGTGGGTAATGTTCCTTCACCCTTGCTCGCAACCAGTTAGAATGGTGTATGGGGAAAACTGTTGCTCTTTTCTTGATTTTCCTGTGATTTCCTCCGTACGATATTACATTTCCTCAAATTGTGAAGGTTAGCACAGGAGAAAGATAGTGGAAAAATTATGAGATGGAAATTTATGGCCAAATAATAACAAACATGATTATGCCAGTTTCATGTTCTTTTTTTTTCTTCTCATAAATCGTGTTTGAGTATTGATATCATATTCATAACGTCAGTGTAATATTGTTCTTTTAAAGTCTATCAGTAAGTGTGTGCACCATATATTACAGCTGGTAAAAGGCGAAGTATGGTTTACTGTAGCTGTAAGTTTCCTGTAGCAGACCGACAGACACCACATGCAACCAGGGAAAAGCAAGTGTCATATCAATACCTCTTGTGTCCTTAGGCAGAGCAACCTCAACCTACTTCATGGTCTAAAGAGCTATTTCATGTCTAGACATTCTGTGTGGGGCATACACCCTTCCTCCCCCCCCCCCCTCACCAGCTCATTGTAGAAGTTTCTTTTCAAGTAGCAAAAAGCGGGATAACAATCGTGATCCATATCTCAAGATTTTTTGGCAAGCGCAATGATGATTGCGATCCAAGTCTTGAGATTTTTTGCCCGCGCTCAAATGGACCGAAATATTTGGCTAACTGTGTGCGCCTCTCTTTGCCCTTTGTATTTGTGCATCACAGTGGTGTTGTGCACATGCTGTTGTTGTGGTGCACACGCTGGTGTGATGTGCGTTTTGACTGATGGGATATAAAATCTTAAGATTATTTGGTCCAGTGTTCACCTAATTCAGAAATTAGCGCAAGATTTCTTGGGATTTGCATCGCGAAGCTGATCGTGATAATTGATGGGATTTTTGTGTCCACAGGCAAAAATCTCGGGATTTTGATGGTGATGCATATCTCAAGATTTGTATCAAGCTAACCATGAATCCATTTTAGCAATGACGCAGTGCCCATTAATCAGTGACCATGTGTCCAGTAATCATTGACCGTGTGTCCAGTAATCACTGACCATGTGACCAGTAATCACTGACCATGAATCCATCTGTGCTTGTTATGCATTTGTGACATGAGCAGCCTTCGTAGACTGCTCAATTGTCAGATGACAAATCATCTTTGGAGTGGCTTCTGTAATCGAAAAGTGGCATCGGAGTTGTATGATACAGAAGATGCTCAGAACAATTATATGTTTTTCTAGGGTATACTTAATTGAGAATATTGCATTGCCCATTTTCATTTTTATCATGTAAATATCAATCATCCTTGCTTTCAATGTATTACATCATGATTATACTATGTTTTAACATAATTAGAATATGTATATTGTTCTTTTTTTTTATATGAGATGTTCTGCAAAGTTATATTTTTGTTGAAAATGAAAATGAATAAATTAAATGAATGAATGAATGCTGCTGTGTAATAGACTGCCTCGCAAATACATTCAAGGATGTTTCAAATTATTCTCCCAAATAGATAATGCCTTTTGAGATAACCTGTATTTGTGGCATTCTACTGGTGTAACTCTGGGATTTTTTTCAACACCTGCCCAAACAGCTGTTCCATCAGAGTCATAAATGTTGAATGATGTTGTAATTATATTTTTAATCTCACATACTCGACAGCACATTCATCTCATTGAGAATCACAAGAGTTGTTGTCTGTGATGATTAACTACAAACTTGCATGTATAATCAGGGGGTGTGACCTATATGCCACAACCGATTGGTGAAAGTTGAATCACAGTCATACAATGTAGCTCATGCAAATTGAAGCAAAATACAAGCTTCACATATAAATCTTCAAATAGTAGCATTAGCAAAAGTCTGAAATGTTGGAATCTACTGTATTCCTGGCAAAGCCCCTGTAGGTCTGAAGTTAATTAGTCATTCTATCAGTATGGGCACTCTTCGTCAGTGTTTCATGTATCTCAGACTGTCAGGATCAAGGTCAGACGATGGCACTGTAATTCGAGAAATGAGAACTTCACCACGGAGACTAATTTAAAGAATGGAAAGAGGGAGTAGAACGATGAGACAAAGACGGACGCAATTTGCATATTAATTACTTTCACACCTCCGGAAGATGCGTCATCCACCAAATTCCCCTCGTGCAGAGAGGGCTGCAAATTTAATGTGCCACGAAAGGCTCGGCCCGCGCGAGCGGCATTTGGGTAGGATGCCGCAGCGTGTCTCTGACCGGCGTTAGTTGCCGTGTATTCACGCCGAAGCCGATTTCACTCCATTTTGCAGTACTGCGGGGTTTCCCTCCGCAGCTCCGTGACTTTTAAGAATTAATTGCGACAAAGATTAGGGACGCAGAAATGCATCAGAGTCGTGCTTACAGATTCTACTTTTTGTCGTTCTTCTCTTTTGAAAGCTTGGGTCACTTCTGATGATATTCTTAAGAATTAATTGGGAGAAGGATTAGGGACGTAGACATGCATGAGAATCATGCTTGCAGTTTCTACTTTTCGTCGTTCTTCTCTTTTGATACCTTGGGTCACTTCTGATACCGTCTTTGTGTGTGTGCAGTGTGTGTACACAAGTCGGTGTGTGAGATTGTCATAAGACGTAGATAGAGAGAGGGAGAGAGAGAGCGTGTGTGTTGGAGAGTGTAGAAATAACGCTGTGAGCTACAGTTAGCAAATGAAGCATGCCAAATTGACTTTTGTCGTAGATCACTAGACCTCTGCCCGTTCTCAGTTGATATTGTGAGGTGCCAAGACGGTAAGATATTGCTTTGGGAAATGTCAGCGTGCCTTAAAGACCCCAGCCTTTGCAGTTTTATGTCTGTAATGGTCCGGTCATCTTGCCGGGTAGGTATAAGCCTGGATCAGAATCTCACCAGCATATTTACAATAATGCAACGTCTGATGCAAGGAAGGGCCTTTCTGTGTCGACCAGGATCTTGCCTTTCCTTCTTTCATATAAATGCCAGTCGTCAAGATTGTGGGGGGGGGGGGATGGGGGAGTCACCTATTGCTATATGTGACAGAAAGATTAGATGACACGGAGGGAGAGGGGCTGGAGGGAGTAAAATATTGAACCAAACCTTACAAACAAATAAGACAGCCATGGCAGAAAGTTCGAGAATCACTTGCAAGAATACTTTGTGAAGGATACGAAAATGGCTGTCTTTGTGTTTTTGTCTTTTTCATGCTACCCAAGGAATGAAACGTAATTTTGTTTCTGTTACGTGTGAATATTTCATTTTTTTTTTTGGGGGGGGGGGTGGAGAGATTAAAGTACTAGCTCAGTATTCCACTGGGGAAACATATTTGGCATGGGCTTTAGGTGTCAGATTGTGCATTCCTTTATGAATGAATGAATATTTCAATCAAAATCAAACTGAATTGAACTGCGGGGGAAAAAAAAATGGTTTTGAATATGAAATGTAGATAAACCGATCAGGGTAACAGTGACATGAACAGAAAGGCATTTTTTTTTAGTGAAAAATTCCATTTCAGGTGATCTGTTGTTATTACAAAAGTGTTCTTTTCATCTCATCATGCCAAGTTCTGTTTTTGTTTGTTAAATCAAAATTTGTAATACACAAAATGATTTTATACTCGGAAGTACTGTCATTTGGATTTTCTTTATTGTGCAGTTTTTGTAGACGAAATGTAATCTGTTGACACTATAGTTTCCTGGTACCACAACTGAATGTGTAGTGTTTGTGCATTAAGATATCTCTTTTTCATTTTTCATTTCCTCTGTACCGTAAAACAAATAGTATCTACAATATGCTTTGATGTTACCTGCGTCATAAATATAACGTATCAGGTGCTATAACTGTACACAGATACATTTCGTATACTTGTGACCATGCAGCTCAAAATCCACAAAAAGTAGGCCAAAATGAATTTTCACTTTTCTGCATGGTTTAAAAGGAAAGTTCCAAGCTTTAAAATGATATATAACTTATCAAAAATTGGACCCTCCTAACCCATTCAGAAAAAGTGATTGAAACAATAGAGAATTTGTATTTGATGTGCAGTTTCATAAAAAATGGAAAAAAGATGATTGAAAGATCAGTGTCACTCATGTCAGGTGGACTGTGCATAAGTATTGGTAAAAATCACAGTGATAACGGTGCATGACAGAAAAAAAATATGGTCCTGAAAAAAATGTTATATCTAAATTTCCATTGTGTTTGACCTGCCAAATTTTGACACTTGGTAGAAAAGAGATGATTCTCCCAGGTAAGACAAACTTTGAAGATTTAAGTCGGCCAACCCAAATGACTATTTTGGTCTGCTACAGAGAATCCTAATCTGCGACTTTTTGTTGATTTTGAGCGGGGCGGTCACATATATCTTGTTTTTTAAGTGATCCTCTTCTTAAAAGCTCCATTTTTCACTCCTATCCATTGCTGTACTTTTGTCACCATCACAAAGTTTGCATTGTTTCTTTATTTATATTATTCACGCATGTATTCATATTAGTAATGTATGACTTATACTTCTTACAAATTGTAGAATCATACAATTTTTAAATTGTACTTTGTTGTTATGCATTACATTTTTGTTGGATGAAAATGGAGTATGATTAAATTGATGGTGATTGGATTATCTCAGTGTTGGTCAGTGATCAGCTGGTCAAGACTCTGTATGTCTTTTATGGTTTCATGGGATTTACGATGGTGAGGGAGAAGTAACAAGTAGATAGATACTGCTCGTCCAAATTTCTTTGCATCTATGAACGAACCCACAGATCGTGATAAGGCTCTAAATTTGTGACATGCTCATATACTACTCTTGATATGATAACCTGTGGCTGGCTGTCAGAAGATAGGAGACGTATCATACCACCAACAAGAACTGACAAGTGATAGTCGCTGATGATTGATGGATCAATAATTGGGGGACGGTTCTTCGCAATCTCAGTCGCCCACGTCGTAGTTGTAACAGTCATTATCCTGTAAAGCAACAACATCCAACTTGGTGGATGTCAAGTCTCAAAACAGGGATGGGGGGGGGGGATGATCTACCTCAACCAAATTTCCCAACTGTGATAGTGAAAAACCATCTTTTAACAATCCTTAGCCGCAGCATTTCAGCTGAAATGAAACTCTTGCTCGTTGCATTCCCAACTTTCCCAATTTCTTTCCTCCATCTGCCAATATAACAATATGCTTTCTTGTGGTTGTCTAATTTCATAGTTATAAAATGCATTTACAGCAGTCTTTCATGAATTCATGTTTTCAATAACATCACAATGTCAATAATCAGCAACTTATGAGGTCGTTTTCATATTCTGATAGAGATGGCTTCCATATTATGTTAAAACCAGCCACCGGATGGTCTTGATCAACAAGGACGTTCACCTCTGTGCATACATTGTAGGTTCCACTCAATTTCTCCTGTCTGGATTGATTATAATGCACACTATATTCCGGGGGGTTCTTATTGCAGTAGGTGAGCTTTGTGTCATAAGTTTTCTGTTCAGCTGAATTGAATTGTTTCTCTGATAATTGCGTTTCGTGTGCCCGGATGTGACAGTGCTGCAGGCTGCCTAATATGGTATGTGCATGTATATGATATCTAAGATGTAATTATAGTGGATGCAGTTTACAAATCCCATTGTGATGTACTGCACATTTGTGTGTGTGTGTGTGTGTGTGTGTGTGTGTGTGTGTGTGTGTGTGTGTGTGTGTGTGTGTGTGTGTGTGTGCGTGTGTTTGTGTAAATAAATATATATATGTATATACACACATACAAATACACACATTTTCTCATAATTATGTTATCTTGTATAGATATGAAGTAATTTTAGATTCTTTTGCATTACAGGAGTTCAACTTGATACTCTGTGCAGAATGTTTTCCAAAAGAACTAATGCGTTGCAGTCTCAAAATTTGGCTCTCTATCACAACCATCTTTGCCTGTACAATGTACTTTAATTGGTAGTTGCTGCACTATCTGCCACACGATAAAGAATCAGATTTTCTGAGGAGCATGCACTATGCATGGGACTGTGGGGTCAGCACAAGCCACCCTCCACACCTTATACTGACTTTGATCACAGAGTGGTGCTCGTTAATATAGACTGCGGGTCTTATCAACGATGATAGGACAGAGTGTGACAGAGCTCTTGGGTAGAGGGGGTACTTTTCCCTGTCATCAGTCGCACATATCAGCAATGATAAGGTACTGCGCAAACATTCCGAAAGTGACTGTGGAGCCGTGCCCACGATGGCTTGATGAACTTCTAGTCGGCGTTGATGAACTGCATTAGGTGTGTGCATCCATGATAAATGTTCTCTCTTTCCATTATATATTCAATCTCATCAATGCCGGGAGCTTCATGATTTCCATTATCTGGCGAATGCTATGAATGAAAGGACAGACACGTTATGGAGAGTATTATCCTACAGATGGACTGAGTTTCAGCGAGAATCTCGCACTATCGACCGGCCAAGCACACGATGCACCTTTTTTTTGGTTTCTTGATGGTGCTCGTGTGCAGCCGATCACATGATCAAATTGCCCCGGTTGGTATTAAGAGCAGGCAGCCGTCAATGAAGGGAGAAGAGAGAATGAACGGAGCCCAAACGGATCTCGTGGGTACCGTGTCCACGACTTCCTGAAAGATTAGTGCATTAGTGATGGGCCCAGAGCCGACGACAGGAGAGGTCTCACTTGCTAATGAGGGGACCGTGTTATCCCAAATGAATCGATGAAGCGAGGGGAGAGAACAGGGGAGAAAAGAAATGGTGGAGGTTGGAGTGCTCATGGTCTACAGTCAATGAGTACAGTCTTCTCCCCCCCCCCCATAAAAAGAGAAGAAACACACCCCCAAAAGCTTTTGAGGTCATCTGATCTTTTATGGCCGTTCTTCCTTCATTTTCATTAATTGAAGCCAGTTTTTGCTCTTTCTGTACTAACTTGTCTTTCATGACGGGCTGTGCTTGTGTGCAAGTGTGTAAGTATGATGGTGTGAGAGATTTGATGATACGCTAGTTCAGCCAGTCTGCAAAGGAGAACAATATAAAACTCTGATGGAAGTGATTCTGGGTTCCTTGAGATGCGGGGAGTGAGAACAGGTTGGTTCATTGGAATGAGTTTTGATCCATTCCCGTATGAGAATGAGGATTAGTGGCAGGAAGGGGGACGTGCTGGGGAGGTAGAAGGGAGTTAACAGATTTGAGCAGAGTTTAGTAAAGAATGATACATACCAGACAGTAGGCTGGATTGTCAATCAACTGCCTCTCACCCATATCACCTACTCATTCCATGTTGTATGCTCTCCCACGGAACATATTTTTTTTTCTTTTTCTAGTTTTTTTTTTTTTCTGCCTCACAATTGACGTGATATTTGCAACTGGTGCTGATTGTGCAGCCGTGAATTTTATCATTGAGGTTCGTGGGTTGATTCCCGTCATTAATTGGTCTCGGGGCGAGATGGATGTGATGCCATCCATGCGCCGTCCACGCTAATTGATAAGTGATTTTCAAATTCCTCGCTCTCCTCACACACTGCCGGCATTCACCCAGATTAGGTCATGATGATTAATGGCTTCTGTGATCTACCGCGTAGCATTGAGATTAATGTGGCTCTATTCCTGCTTTTTTTCTCTCTCTTTCGCCCCCCTCCTGTTTTCCCGTGTCCTGTACCCCCCTCAAAAATTCTCCAAGAGTTTGCAGTGCACATTCGTCCGGGTGACATTGAAATTGATTTGGTTTAGGGGGCGGGGTTCAAGATGACTCATTGTATAGGAGATAGATAGGGCACGCATTCCACCTCATCCCATCCATTGGAATTTATGTAAGTTCAAAGGATATGTCAGACATGCTAGATAAGAATTGGCTGCTCATTTTGAGGAGGCCTCACATCCTATTTATGCATTATACGTGAAAATTACACATACTAGTATACAAGACTGTGTTCTAAAAACAGACATAAAGAATGTGTCTTTTCATCCCCCCCCCCCCCATTTCATGCTAACAGAATAGATCAAATTGTTATCATTTCTCTCTTCTGTCTTTCCTTTCAACCCGTTTAAGATGAGTCCCGAGAATACTTGGGCAGGTGTCGCTGGGAAATGCATGTTATAGCAAAATCAGTCCGTCCTCAACGGGTTAAGTATCGTAGAAGATCAGACAAGAATTACATTACTAACTGGCGAAAAAAGCATAGGAATGGGGACATTAGCTATGTTTGCTATTTGAAGACAATTATGGAAGCCCAAAATCATATTCAATTTGTAATTCCCCATTAGGGGCAATTTCGGCACTTGCCCTTCACGAAGCGCATTTCCTGATCATCCAACTGCTCTCATTTGTGCATCCGTACGTCATGATTTCCCGCGCATGTGGCTACATTTTGACAGAGTTGACTATTACCTTCAAGCCCCTCCACACAAGAGCCAATATCTGGTCATCACGGACTCATTTAAGTGTGGACAGAGGGGTTTGGCCGCTCAATCTCCAAGTTTGCTGTGCAAATTTGGCAACATTTTTTTTGCTCTCCCTCTTTTTTTCCCCCGGTATTTTCGTCGCGACTGCAGACGAGAATATATATATCGCGTCTCCGTGGAGATGGGGTTTGCCGAACCAATCTGACCAGCCATGAATTCCTGATTTGCTCTATTACCCGGTTTGGATTGAGGTGAAATGAAGTGAAATGAAATGGTCTGACGATGTGGACGGATGGAGAATGCAGAAGGCAAAATTGGATAGGATTGGGGAAAGGCCAAAGATTTCAAACACAGGAGGAATGCTAGGGTTGCTATTTTGTTTGTTTTGTTTTTACAAAGTGAAGGTGCACATAAGCTTGTGAAAGAGCTCGATGGAAAACAAAATCTAAACATATAGATTCCCCCCCCCCCCATGATAAGCTGCCAAGCTTGTTTTGTTTTTTAAAGATGAACCTGGAGCGTGGCATAGAGGGAAACTGGAAACTACACATTTATATTGAAATATTCTGTAAATGAAAGGATAAACCAATGAATTAACCTGTTTGAAGTGAATTGGTGGTGAGGTATGAACAAACACAATGAAGTTTGGTGTGAAGGGAGACGAGGAAATTAGAGCAATATCAGTTATAGCAAAGTTTAGGATGCATTAATGTATTACGCGAGGCACTGTTCATCATTAATAGCCTTGATTTGATCAATTTGCATTGGAGTTTCCAATGCATTATCAATTGTGAGGGTCGCAAATGTAATAACAAACATTTTTTTTTTGGGGGGGAGGGGGGTGGGAGGGTGGGGAGGGAGCTAATTATGTACTATAGTACTATTGTGGGGGGGGGGGAGCTAGTTAATTAATTACTATAGTACTATTGTGAGGCCCATGCACATTTACAAATGGCTTGATGCACCTTGCACAATTACCAGCACAATATTTTCCACTCTGTTTTCTCTTTTCACCTCTCCACAATCATCTATTCCCAGGCCACCATTATAATAATCAAGTATCTAGGCTTATGATGTGTGGTCTGCTGCACATTTCCTTCATGAATATTCCTTTTATTTGAGATTGATTAGTCATTGTCGATAACAGATTTGCAAGTTCTAATAACGTTAATTAATTATATGAATATGATATTATTTTTTTAAAACTAAAATGCTGAAAAATGCAGAAATAAAACCAAACCAAACCAAACCAAATTCAGTTCACTCTGTGAAACGGTTCCATGTGCACACACTGTAATCCTAGCCACAGTCTGAGCATATACCATTGAAGCCATACCATTGGACTGCGCCTTTGCCCGACTGTAACAATTTCCCGTCAAACTTGACAGGTTGTTGTAATCTTGACAGTAACATTCCAATGACATTCGCACACCGGTGTCAGGAAAGTGGCGAGGCAGGGCGGCAACAGTTTTCGATCAGTTTGCAACGCACCGTCAGACACGGCAAGGGGGTTAGTCTCTGTGACGAATGGATCAGCCACGATTGTTGAAATATTTTTTCTTTCTTTCTTTGATTCTTTGCTCTTAGCGTGTATTCCATCGTAATCACTGGTACTCTTTGTCAACAATCGTGGTTTTGCATCAGCTCACTGTAATGATGCACTACTTTTAGAGTTTCCATCCGTTAGCATGGTTTGGTATTGATAGAATTGACAGGCAGAATAAGGGACATGATGATAAAAAAGAGAAAGAAAGAAAGAACAGAGAAAGCGAAAGTTTGATACAAGAAGATAAAGTTTAGCACCACTGTGGACAGTTATGTTGTCTGTTGTTTAATAGTGCAGTTTGATTTTATTCATCTCATTTTTATTTGATTTATTTCACTATGCCGTGAGCATCCTACCAGGTTGAGGTGGCACATTAGAAATGATTATTATCTGTACTATTATTCAATGCCATTTTTCCACTACCTAAAGCAAAGCACTTGCAACATGTGACAACACATAAATACATGTACATGAAAATTGTATGCCCTCTGGTAGACAACAAACAATTAGAATACTGAAGTGCATTGGGTTTCTCACATAGTGACTCTCCTCCTTAAAAACAACATACATCCATTCATACAACACAAAACCATCTTAGCTTATGTTGCGTTAGTTACTCTCACCATTGTCAGTGTCTGAGAACGTATACATATGAGAAAAATAACCCCCAGGAACTATCCTGATGTGAGAATCATTGGTAGAACATGAATGTAATTAAATGTCATGGAAGAAGAAAGTGATGCAAACTAGAATGACCAATCTAATATGAGTAGCTTCTGTTTCATTGTCTGTTAGTGTAAGCATTTACAGATTTGGAATTGATCATCACATAAGAAGAAGTTGCCTCATTATACCATATTTATGTAAGCAATTCATTGAGAAAAGAAGGAGTGTGAATCATCTCTTGTAAAATATTCACATTTACCTGTGCTCTCCTGAATTGCCTTGGAGTGTGCATTCTCCTTGTATCCCCTCTAAACAGCACCAAAAACTCTTGCCTGCCTGCTTTCAGAGAATACAAAGTAATGAGGACACTCTGGATTTATTTTTGTTTGTTTGCGAACAGCTTCTTGAGGATGAAAATAAAACACGGCATCACAGTGAGACTGTTTTTGTGGTGCCAGAAACGGAAAAGTCAAAATATTGAAATATAGTAACAGAGATGATGGAAATCGCACGCAGAGAGAATACAATCAGCATTTTTGTGTGATTTCTGTCAATTGTCTGTGCTATTTTTATTTCTTACGTGCTTTCCAAACCCTCGTAAACTAGTGCTAGCGTCCACTGCTAAATGTGCCGCCATGCATGGTGCTCTGTAAGTTGTAAGGATCAAAAAAAAGAGGGGGCAAAAAAAAAAAGGAAGAAGAAGAAGAAGAGGAAAATATAGAACTGAAAAAGGGAGTTGAAATACTCTGACACTTTGGGAATGCTGTTCAGAGAGACATAGCGATGATTGACTGTGAACCAAATACTGAGCCACTACTGATTCACAGTACCCAGGGAGGGACAATGAGATGCATGGGCACGAACCCACTCTGGTGGAATAATGTTGGGACAACAGGGCCGGGATGTTGTCAAGCAGGGTTTGTTGAGTGGACCTCTCACCAGCTTTGAGAGAAGAGATAGAAAAAGAAAGAGTATGAAGAAGAAGAAGAAGAAAAAAAAAAGAACCCAAACAGAACTTGAGAGAAAATACCCAACAACTCAACTGAGGCAACAAGATCAAGAAGTTTGAAAAGCATGTTTGAACAAGATCGCAGTTTGCATTCTGTCCGGATTTACATCATTGTTGCATTATAGTTAAACCATGCCTTAAACTTGTTTTTTCCCCCTTTATGTAACCTTTTTTGAAAAAACAACAACAACAACAAACCACTCACACACACACACACACACACACACAAGAAAAAAAAGTTTGGAGATTTTGTTTCTTTGTTTTTGATGAAATGCAAATCAGGAAATCCCAAGTAGGTCACAGAATTTTGATGAGAGGGCACTAATCCGGACGCGGACAGAATTTTTGCCTCCCGTCATTCTCCTCCCCATCCGTCCGGAAAGGGCTGGAGCAAGGTGCGGCGCCGAGATGGAATACTTGACATTCATTAGTATCCTCTTCTTTCATCTCTGGTGTGGATGATGGGATGAGGTCTTGGGAGATTCAGGAAGGGAAGAGGGTGTTGGGGTGGGGGGAAGGGCTTGTTGGGATGGAGGACTTGTTGGGATGGTAGCAACTTGATGATCGAAGGAGACGGGAATGAAATCATCTCCATAGATGAGCTGCAGTGGGGGAGGAGAGATAATGGATGATGTTGGGGACATGGGAAGGGGGAAGTTAGGGGTGGGTATCTAGAAGGAGTAGGGTGAGGCAGGTGTTTCGGGCATTGGCAAAAAAAGATTTGATGCCAACCTTAAGATGGAATCTGATACCCATTACTGACCATGGTAACCTGATGAAATCACAAGCCGTCAAGCCAAGAAAACTGAATAATGCGGTGATCTGGCTGAAGATCAAGAAATTTAATATTTGTTCAATACTTGAAACTCTGGCATTCCTTGTCTGATTTTCCTAGTGAGCGAATGTTCTGAGATGGAAGTTTCTGAGGATTTTGAGTTAAACGTCAGCAGCTGCTGTCATCGTAAGATATATTTCAGTTAGAATGACATTTTGTGTACCAATCATCCTGTAATAGTAGCGTGCCTGTTTTTTTGAGTCATTTCAAATGACATTTTCATTTTCAAAATCAGTCGCATAGCTTGGGGACTTCCCAGTAGCACATTGTCATAGCTTGTTGTATGAATCTTTCAAGAGTATTATTCAAAGGAAAAACTAAGCAAAAATTCCTAAGCCCTCAGGCATTTTACTCCCAAACTTCAGTTTTTAGGATATGAGTCATATTTCATGGAAAGATTAGGGTAGACTCTACAACGCAGATAGCCACTCTGTCTAAGTGACCGGAATTGTCCTTTTTCACTCCAGTATCAATTAACGTATTGAGTACCAAGTTGTTACATGACCAGACGCCTAGGTATGGTGCAAAAGATCACCTTGCCTTATGCGCTGACGCATATTGTGGCCCCGCTTGTTACAGACATTAGATGGTGTTCGTATTCCCATGTGGCCTTACATATAATGGATTGGAAAAAAACCCCAAACAAACACATCATCTGTAGTGTATCACATTGCAGATAGTAGTTACGTTCACACCATGTTCCTACACTCAAAGATTAGCTCAAGGTTTCAATCTTTTATGATCACCTTGTAGTTTACATGTGCCTCCGCATAAATGCACTTGTAAGTTAGCAATCTTTAAAAAGATAAGTCGATGATTAGAATCACAAGACATCGTACAATTGATGCTGTATCCACATATGCAGGCATCCCACTTGTAGTTTAGTGTCATGCAGACACAATAACCAACGAACTTGAAAGTTGGAGTAACCTCTCCTTGAATCCTATTCCCCCTCAGCATGTTGGTCAACCTTCAGCGCATGCTGTAAACTACTGTATCATCGCACATTAACAGGTTTATCGCTAGAACTGTGTATATATTTTTTCCGGTTCTGTGGTTTAATCATGGGAAATCACTGGAAACTTTATTCTTAAAGATTAAGTGTCATGTGGATGTGCATTGTAGTTTAGAATTAGGTGATCCGAGTATCCTCTCGGATCACCTTCTGTATCTGTACTGATTCTTTGTTCTTCTTCTTCTTCTTCTTCTTCTTCTTTATTTCTGGACAAAATTTGTGCATCTATTAACTCAGAAAGTTCTCATAGTATCAATTTCAAAATTATACCATATATGTATCGTGTCCCAAAGTCGACAAATTTTATAAAATCATAGTGATCAGTCAACCGTGACGTCACTATGACGTCATTATATGAAAACACATTTTCATGCATATCTCATAAATGGAAAGGAACTTTTCAATGAAATTTACGTCACATATATTTCACATCAAGCGCATTCTACTCATTTTATCAAAATTCATATTTATTACTAAAAAGCGCGCGTACGCGCGCGTTGAAATATTTGTATGCTCCAATCGAGCTCAAAATTTTTTTGCACACGTTTCAGACCATTTGGAGCATTTTTTTAAAAATTGAAAAAATTGGACGGACGCGTACGCGCGCGCACATATACGCACGCACAGCTCATATGCAAGAGAAATTTCCCATTTTTTCACACTTATCGGATGACTGAAATGTCACGGAATATTTCTACCAAGTTTCAAGTCAATCCGACTCAATATGACGTCATACGGGTCCGTCAAAGTTGAAATTCCGCGCGCGCGTCAATGGCGATATACAGTCCAACAATGCCAAAAAACCGCCAATTTTTAATCCGATTTTACTCGTCAGGATGGACGGTGACCCCCCATTTTCTTTACATATTCTGAAAGCTGATGAGTTGTACATGTCAATTCATGGGTTGGCGATGCTGGAAAAATGATGAAAAGATATCAAATTTCTTAATAAAGTAAAAAAAGTAAATTTTCAAAATGACGTCATCAAATTTCAAGTTCACTCGAGCGTATCTCACTTATCCTTTGCCAATTTACATCCAGATTTCAATATGTTGTAGCTTATTAAATGATCTTTCATTAATATAATTACAACATTTTGATTGGAGGACGGCATCACCTCGTAAAAATGGATTGAAAGTAATATTGTCAAATTTGACCAGTTTACGTGTTATCTCTATGGGAGAGCAGTTTTTCTGGCATTGAAAATTGACATGACTCTCTTTTTCGAGCACTAGCTCACTTATGCTTCGGTGAATTTCTCCAAGATTTTAGTATGTTGTAGCTGAGACTTTGGGCTATCGTAAGTGTGCCCTCCATTTTTTCATACGATGTCGGCATCACGTCGAAAATCTTGGTTGAAAATGGCACGAGGCTTCGATGCAGCGTCATTTTGTTTAATACACAGGGCCTATGGAGAATGAAATAGGTCATTGCGTAGTGCATACGACTCGTAATCCTAAGGTCCCTGGTTCGAGGCTCACTCCTGCCAATATTTTTTTTTATTTTTTAAAACACTTTTTTTCTTCTTTTTCTTTAGTTAATCTTAATCTCCCTTTGCTTACTTTATCTTTTTCTGATGTTTTTATGCTTCTCCTTCAAATTTCTATAAAATAACATAATTTTTTCTTTATTTTTCTTTCTTTCTACTACTTTCTGTGCAATAGATGAACAACAACAATGGCTATCAATCCCATATTTTGCACATGTTTAGTACATGTCACGTACATTATTTCATAAAATAACAACTACTTGATCGGACACCATCTTGGGTATGTAAATTAGGGTCAAAGGTCATAAATGTTTCATCCTGTATCTTGGTGAATACATGTCCTATCTTTTCCATATTTTGCACACGCAAAGACCATGTTACAAGAATCATTTCATAAAATAATCACTTTTTGCTTACACGCCGTCTTGGGTGTGCAAAGTGAGGTCAAAGGTCAAATATATTTCATTCTGTATTTCCGTTAGTATATACGGAATTTTTTTTCACCCAGATTTCAGTATGTTGTAGCTTATTAAATACTCTTTCATAAATATAATAACACAATTTTGTTTGGATGACGGTATCACCTCGTAAAAATGGATTGAAAGTAATTTTGTCAAATTTGACCAGTTTACGTGTTATCTCTATGGGAGTGCAGTTTTTCTGGAAATGAAAATTGACATGACTGTCTTTTTCGAGCACTAGCTCACTTATGCTTCGGTGAATTTCTCCCAGATTTTGATATGTTGTAGCTGAGACTTTGCGCTATCGTAAATGTGCCCTTTGTTTTTTCATACGGTGTCGGGATCATGTCCAAAAACTTGGTTGAAATTAAAGCTTATCTTCGATGTATTGAGATATTCCTTTCTTTTTGCAACTTTCTTTACAATAACTCAAGAAAAATAAGCTCTATCAGCCCAATATTTTGCACATGTTTAGTTCATGTCACGTACATTATTTCATAAGATAACAACTACTTGATCAGACGTCATCTTGGGTATGTAAATTAGGGTCAAAGGTCATAAATGTATCATCTTGTATCTTGGTGAATACATGTCCTATCTTTTCCATATTTTGCACACGTAACGACCGTCTTACAAGGATCATTTCACAAAATAATCACTTTTTATTTTGCTCAGATGCCATCTTGGCTGTGCAAAGTGGGGTCAAAGGTCATATGTACTTCTTTCTTTATCTTCGTTATGACGTGTTATCTCTATGGGAGGGAATTTTTGTAGATGTGAAAATTGACATGATTGTCTTTATCGAGCACTAGCTCACTTATGCTTCGGTGAATTTCTCCCAGATTTTAATATGTTGTAGCTGAGACTTTGGGCTATCGAAAGTGTGTCCTTCATTTTTCATAAGATGTCGGGATCACGTCCAAAAACTTGGTTGAAATTAAAGCTGATCTTCGATGTATTGAGATATTTCTTTCTTTCTGCAACTTTCTGTACAATAACTCAAGAAAAACCCGCCTTATCACCCCCATATTTTGCACATGTTTAGTTCATGTCACGTACATTATTTCATACAATTACAACTACTTGATCAGACGTCATCTTGGGTATGTAAATTTGGGTCAAAGTTCATAAATGTATCATCCTGTATCTTGGTGAATACATGTCCTATCTTTCCCATATTTTGCACACGTAAAGACCATGTTACAAGGATGATTTCACAAAATAACTACTTTTTGCTCAGATGCCATCTTGTCTGTGCAAAGTGGGGTCAAAGGTCAAATATACTTCATTCTGTATCTTCGTTAGTGTATACGGAATTGTGTACCATAGATGGCAGGTCTGAATCCCTTATCTAAATGAGAATCCAAACATCACACGGCCAATGTCCACTAAACACAGATGAAACCGGTATGGTCATGCCTATTGGGATCAGGAGACTCAAATCGTTGATTTACGAACAGATCGGATCACCTAATTTGTCAGTCTTGACAAATTCCGAGTCTAGTTACAAGCTAAACTTGTCGAAGTTTAAAACTTTGAAGATTACAAATGTGTGAACATAACTAGTATCCCTAGTGTCCCTGCTGTATCTCAAATTTCACTGGGGGGGGGGGGGGGGGGCGCAGTGGAGTGAAAAAGGTTTTGGAAGAGGTGAGTGTATTAGGAAGAGATTGTGAAGACCGGACAAACAGCGAAGAAAAATGACTCCAATGATACATACTCATATTTGATATCAGATACCAATATTGTTTTCAGATAGAATGTCATCTCACAATCACTCATTAGTAATCTTCATGCAATAGAAAGCTTAACCCTTGGTTATTGTTCCCAACAGCTAAAAGATAAGACAATCCTTCATAATCTGAAATTTATATTTTGCAGTCACATACAAAAAGTAGCATATATGTTACTGAAACATGTAATTCACTCTACTGGTATTTTGTATTGTATATGTATAATGAAATTCAATCCTGTTTTCAGCTCAGAGGTCATTTGTTCTTTCAGTCAGTCCGCAGCACGTATGCTAATGAGCCGATCCAGCAAGATTTATTCAGCACTCTCGTTGACGATCTTTGCGTTCGAAAGGTGTCTCGTCGTGCGAGATTTTGCGAGACTTTGATAGGGCTATGGTTTTCACAGTGTAGCAACTTGTACATACATTTGTCATGGCTACAAGTCACGGTAAATTGTTCTCCAGTCTTAGATCTTTATTTTGATACTAAATTTGGGTATAACATAGGATCTTATCATGACTAAATAATCAGTTGAATTTGCGTAAATTTTACCTGCTTTTCACGGAAGATTTTGTCGTCTAAACTTCTTTTTTGGTTCCTGACCGGATTAAGAAACTGTTGTTTCTGATTTTGGCTTATTTGTAGAGAGGAAACTTAGATGCTCATCATATATTGGAGTCAAGGAGACGCAAGCATGATTTATACTAGTTTTTCCGTTTTGAAATGTCTGTAAAATTCACTCCTAAGCCGGAAGTACGCTCCACACAAAGTCAACAGTGGCGCGATAAGAGCTCTCTGATTGGACAGTGCTTGCATTCAGCGCTCGAACTACACACGTGCCAAGAAACCGCAAGTGGCATGAAACCGTTATGTAGCAGCGCAATGACGTAATGCAAGCGCTGAATGCAAGCGCTGTCCAATGAGAGAGCTTACTCTTGAGATTACACGGTTTCAAGCTGATCAGCACTGACATCGATGTATATTTTACTGGTTCCTGACCGGATTAAGCAACAAATTGTCAAGATATTTACATGGATACAAAGATTAGGAGATGGACTACCAAATAAAGCATTTTCACTGAGATGCAAGGTGAATTTGATATTTTTTTGACGTCTTGAACGTGTACTGCAACGAATTACTTTTTTCATCATTTTTCAAGCTCAAATTACGCTATGATATTTTTCATTTACAATAATTTGAGTAACATGTGACGATAGATTACATATTTTCCTTGAATTTGATACCAAATTTGTGAACATAAGGTGTATTTTTGTTGCCGAAAGCCCAAGGACAAAATCCCCTTACGCAGCTTATTACGTATGCAAGCCTAGAGCGGGCTTGCATACGAGTTGAATAAATACGAGCGAATTATCGGGTGCTGCGGACTGACTGCTTTGCCCTATCATTTATTTATTTTTTTTTTTCTGTTTGTCTTATGTCAAGAAATAGAATGAATTTTGAGACAAAATATGCCCAGTTTGCTAATGCACTTTCTCCTACGAGCAAACTATTTTCCCCCACAGCCTGTACTTCACATTCTCTCATTTAGGTAGTTATTGTTTTTTTCTATTGTATTTGTTTTTATCTCATCTGGCAATGGAACGAACAGTGGAACTGGATCAGTTCATTTGATTGAGGTCAGAAATCTTAATCAGCCCTGAAGCTTCTCACAATTACAGTGGTCTTCTAGTTACAGGCGTGTTGATTGGCTTGCACCATGCACTCGTTCCATAGGTCACCTGTTGCTCGGTCAGACTCACTTGTACTTTAATCTCCTGGCGCAAAATGAGCTCAGCATTTCTGGGAATCCGCTTTCATATAAGAGTCGTCAGTTTTGGACGTGGCTTTGTAACGGAGCGAGTGCGTCGTGGGAGGTGGTTAAGAATTCGAGGGAGGACCGAGATTAATCAATTTGGGCGCTGTCTGTGTTCCTGGAAAATGTGCTTGGCACTTTCCCCTTTTCCGAATATACCGCTTTTTGTCTGGTGACATGGTGATTTCGCCCACGGTCGTCTGACTCTTTACTGTGTAGATTGGTATCGATGTGATGATTCCCATGTACAGTTTGAATTCCACCTCTTGCTTGGCTGAATCACATTAGAGATATTTACTCTGTAGTGTGAAGGCAATTATATGATCTGTGCCAGTGATTTCAGTTTGCAAATCTTTAGAATACTTAGCACATATTTTGTAGTGTTTTTATTCTTTGCAAATTTTGCAAGTGGGTGACAATTGTGAAATTAACAACTTACTGAAAATACTGCCTCCTGTAACACAAGTGCTTTGTGTATTGTATCCAAGGAGGGAAATTGCTTTGCTTTTCTCGCAAAAAGTAGTAACACTTCTTTCTCATTCTGTCATGATGGTTTGCGATCCCGACTCGGCCGTTTGCCAAATTGCCATACCAGTCCGAAATTACGTAATTTATGGTGTTTACAGTATTTGATGGGGTTGCAACGACATATTTATGATGATAACTTATTTGATTCTCTGAGAAACACTTCCCTGTAAAAAAATGAAATAATAAATAAACATTTTAAATGTTGTCACTCCTCCAGTCTTTCTATTGTTGTTGTTTTAAAGAATCTAACACTCAAAATGTTAAATTTAACACTGGAATATTGAATCTACCATTTCTGAAATGGTATATCCAACATTGTGAGTGCTAGATTAAACATTTAACAAAAGGGTGGGGGTGACATTATTCAAAAGATTGATTTGCTACTTCATTTTCTTTAGAGTGTTCTTTTGCTTCCTTCTGTCAGTCAAAAGAGAAAAAAAATAATATGAATACGTGAAGGCAATGAATGGTAATTTACACATGGGTATAATCTCAAACTGTGGATTTGGAAGAAAGTCACCAGGGACATGCAATTTGTACCATCTTTCTAGAAGGAAGGTTTAACATTTTGAAAAGAGTGTGGATGTTGTGGTGATGAAAGGACATTGAAATGCAGCTTAAAGAAAATGAATAGGGAAAAGATAATATGTGTATGCATGTATGTATGTATGTATGTATGTATGTATGTATGTATGTATGTGTGTGTGTGTGTGTGTGTGTGTGTGTGCATGTGTGTGAGGGAGAGGGAGACAGAAAGAGAGAGATGAAGAGAGATGAGAAGATATTGCAAAATACTTTTGTTGTGTTTTTTTTTTCTACATCTGTTTCAGAGATAAAACAAATTGTGTGAAAAGTTGGATTTAAGCAGGAGACAAAAATCCTTGAATATACATGAGCCTGCAACACTTACTCACTGAGCATTTGTGTATCGATTGCTATTGGAATTCCAGTGTTATTCACTCTCAAACTAAAAAGTTACACTGAACACATCAATGCAGAGTAATGTGTCACGATACAGTACACCATGTTATATTCCATCTCAGAGTGATACAGTTATATGCTCTGCATTATGTTATCGTGCTTGCTTCCTGCATTTATAAACTGGACATGAAGAAATAACACACCTTTTTTTTGTTTTTTGTTTCTATTAGGGGGAATTTTTCATTGCATTTGTTTAGTTGAGTAATTGAAGAGGTAGAAACAGAAACAAAGGTGATATGTGAGCTTGGCAATGAAAATAATCTGCTCAGCAATGATATATCCAACTTTGACTCTGAAACATGCTGCCATTGCAGTGTTCTTGAATTAATGGAATATTACACCCTTGTTTTGCTGTGGAGGGGAGAGACAAGTTGGAGGAGACATAGAGAGAGATAGAGAGAGAGAAAGAAAGAGAGATAGAGATAGATAGAGAGGGAGAGAGATGGTCATTTAATATCATGATTATTCAGTATAGATTGTATGAATATTCCAGAATAGCTCATATGTCACCTCAACATATTGGTTGCATCAATTATTAAAGCAGTTCCTCTTTCAACCTGACACTTCACTTATATCCTAGTCTTTAATCATTGTTTATTTGTTTTTAATAATATGATATCACTTCAAGTGGAACCGGAGAGCCAGGTGGTATGGAAATGGTGTGATTGATCACAAGTGAAATCATGAAACACAAGTCTACAATTAACTCTAATTGTCCAGGCACCAATCCTCTTGCATTTATTTCTTGATTTTCCCATCACAAATATGTATATGTGGGACTGAGAACAGTCGTTCCTCTCTGCGTATTCTATATGATATCAATATTAAAGGTGTTTTTTATTCTCTTCTTTCTATGTGCTGCCTCTTCTCTATTGATCACTGTCATCCTACTTGATGCTTCCTCTGTGACTTGCAAATCAAAAACAGGTGAGTGCATTTAATTTGAGACTTTTCTTATAATAGTTTTATTTAACCAAACTGGAAATTATCCCACACTCTATCAATTTAAAAGAATAACCTACAGCGCCCTCAGTGATGTCTGTTGTGCATTTATTGAGGGGATGCTTCTTTGTCACTGTACTGCTTTAGCAGAAGGAAGCATCCTTAACCCACTGATGACTAGTCCCTGGTATACTCGGGCAGGTGTCTATAGGCGTGCTTTTATCAGTCCGAAGTTCAAACTAGCGGGATATTTTGCGGTCTTGGAAAATAGCCCGATACTGCGAATGTGCATCTTCATCAGCTTGGGGAAATAAGCCTGAAATTTGACGCATGTGCGCTTTGCATCATTACTCTGCTTTGCTCGCAGTTCAAAAGTAGATTTCCCCACACAAAATCTACTATATCGTCGCCGGTCACACGAACCGACGAATCACTCGATTTTGGGTCAAATTTTCGATTTTGAGATTTTCAATCATTTCGATAGTAGACATTCTATACTACATATTCTGAAATTCTCAGTGTGTAATTCGGTGTAATTTTTACGTAGTTATCACTTTTGTAGAAGTATGTAATTCCATTTGTGAAAATTATTTGTTTTCCCCATAGACGCGTGTGTTAAACAATCAGGCGATTCGACGGTTCGGTGACCGCGCGTACTAGTACGCGCGGTCACCGAACCGACGAATCAGTGCGCATTGACTTGCATGTTGTTTTTGAGATTCAACAGTTCATTGACCGCGCGCATAGGGCGCGTACTATGTAATACATGTGTTGACAATGACAACGCTCAATGTACATGTACGTATGGACACACATGGAAAATGACAACGTTCTTTGCAGACCGAAAATACATGCATGCAGCTCTTTGACGATTTCCCGCTTATTTGTTAACAATACAATTCGATAAAAACTTCACAAGTTAGAGCAAGAATTGAAGTCTGGTTTACTACAAAAATAATTGGAAATTATAGACATAAAAGTGTAGCAACCATAAGTCAAAAATGGGCTAACTTCAAACGCGTTTTTCTCGAATTGTCATTCTTACGCAAACCTGAGGGATTCGTCGGTTCGTGTGACCGGCGACGATATATCACCGTATGTATGATACTACAACCAGGGAGGTGAGCAGTACAGCATATTCTCTCCAAAGGGATATCAATAACGCTACTCTTTCTTCTGTTCAGTGACACATCTTATGAAATTAACGATTTGCAGAGTTTAAACGCTTTGAAAAATACACACAATCTGCAAGAATCTTCAGCTTAAAGGTAGAATTGACCAGACGAAGAAGTACAAACAGTGATGAAACAGCCAGCATGCACGGTACAGAGTACTGAAAAGATGTCAACAATGGCCTAGCACGCACATGTGATCCTTGAATACACTGTGTGTGTACGTACACAGTCACTATTTAAAGGCACAATTTACCTTTTGCAGATGAAACAAAAACCCAGCATTAGTGCTTTAAAATGGTTCGAAAATGTGAGTTAGGGATAGAAACAACCACTGTAAAAATTTGAATCCGTATAATGGATGTCAAGTGTTGTTAAATACACAAAATATAAACAATAGTTATAATAGAAATGTTTCCAGACTAAAGCGTATACAGTTACGGTTTACTGAGAAAAACCCTGATATCTCCTTATATTTCAGGTTTCAATGCAAATATTTCACATGGTAGGATGTTTTATGATACAACAGACCTACACATATGCATCAAATGTGATATCTTGAACATTTTTGAAATCACTGCTCCCAAAGGTAAACTGGACCTTTAACTTGTACCGCGCTTTCCAATAATTCCCCACAGCCAGCTGGCTAACCAGAATCGTGGAGGGATCGAGAAAATTTCGGGCTGATGGAGACACACCCAAAATAGCGTGCTAGTTCACGAATTAGCACTCTAGTTCACGAACTAGACCAAGATTTTTGGGGAAATTTTCCCGATCAAATAGCGCGCTATTTGCGTCTTCACTACACAGATAGTGCGCTATTTTGAAACTTCAGGCTGATGAAGACAGGCCTTATGGGAAATGTGTGTTATAGCAAAATCAGTCCATCCTCAATGGGTTAATGATAGAATTTCTTGTTAGGTGTTCATACCTGACTCTCAGTAAAAATAACAATTTTAAAAAAAGTGTTAAACTGGGAAATAGTAGGTCAAAACCTTCGTTGAGAAAGCAACATCATCTTAAAAGTAAAGAAAACAAAAAGCAAACAAAGCAGAAAAGCAGTGTTTGTTTGTTTGTTTGTTTGTTTGTTACATCCTGATTTGATCTCTCCTTTGTTATTTGATATCTATGGTATTTGTTCTATTTTCTTATTTTCTATATTTTCCTTGCTTGTTTGTAGTATGCATTGAGAAAACTTCAATAATACCAAAGGAGTGATACTTATATTCAAGAATATTGAGCCTTAAAGGGACTGTACAGAACTGGTTGAGATGGGGATTCAGAGTTTTATAACATTCCTAAGTGAGATAATGAGAAACCTCTTATGAAATTTGAAAGAGCATGTAATTTTAAGAAGGATTCAATGTTTATTTGATGAAAATTGGTTTTGAAATGACTGAGATATCCCAAAAAGTGATATCAATAAAAGGTGACAGGCCATGCCTTTCATTAGGATCTCTTTGTTTCACCTTGTTTTTGGATATCTCAGCCATTTCAAAACCAATTTTCATCAAATAAACTTTTGATACCCCTTAGAATTGCATGCTCTTTGACATCTCATAGAGTAGTTTCTGAATATCTCGCAAAACATTTAAGGCTAAATCCTCACCTCAACCAGAACTGTACAGTCCCTTTAAGTTGTCAAAATTGTACAGGTTCATGGACCAAGGGTACCTTACAGTTTACACTGTGGTACCAACTAAGAATCTGCTATGAGATTATTATTATTATTATTTTTTTTTTAAGTACTGTGCCCTGGATTACAATAATCTGGGTTGAGGTAATTTGTGGTGCTGTATTCAAAATGATTTTGTTGCATTAATGATCTCAATCCAACAATAAAGGAATGCTAATACATCAAATAAGTACATAATTTAATTCGTTATTTTTCTCTCTGTGAATACGGTACCAAACAGGAAACGCTAAGGCATATTATGATCAATTGCCAGACAAAAATAACCACTCATGGACTGAGTTTGTGGATTAGTATGATCTCTCTGAATTACTGTACAAAATTGTGATATTATTTTCTTAAAACAAGTTATGCAAAATAATTTTTATCATTGTTATAATTGTCAATATTATAAGTATGATTAACACATCATAATGGGGATTAACTTTCTTTGGGACCATTAGTGCCGGTCTATAAAATTTGGTTGCCATGAAAACGGTGTGTATCTGGAAGTCTTGAGAACACAAGATGGTGCTCCACAATACCCTAACTGGGGTATGACGGTACTCCGGATTACGGTGTGGCATATCATTTACTTCCTTCTGCCTGTCCCGTTTTGTCCTTGCCGGTCTTTGTATTCTTTGATTCCTCTTCCTTTCTCGTCCTTCCTTCTTTGGCCCTCCCTCTTCCGCTGTTCGTTTTCCTTTCTCTCCTTGCCCTTCTCTTTCTCTTCCCTCTCAAATGCCTCCCTCTGGAAGTAAATGTTACTCTAGAGGAACCTTCGTATCTGTCACCAACTCATGGTAACCCTATTGCCATTCAAAGGGGGATGACGGGGGGGAGTTTGGCTCTTCTTTTAACATCAGTGAAAATGTAGTAAGTGCAACCGAATCCAAATCGCAGTGTTTAGAATCAAGAGCCGTGGGTAGAAAGTGGTTGTGGGAAGAAGGGGGGTTGATTGAAGGTGGTTGGTTTCTCAACGCTCCAAATATAGCCTGGCACCCCCCATATTCTTCTCAATGTTGTTTCTCATGAACCGGGCGGTACTTGAGGAATCCGTCGGAGTAAGGGAGAACCTGTAAGGAAGCATTGAGGAGAGATAAGAGGAGAAAAGGAAAGAAAAAGAAGAGGGGCATTCCTCGAGATTCCGATCTGTGCTCGGCTGAGATTTGATTTTGCAGATAGCCTTACGTGGGTCGGGGGGGAAAGGCCCCACCGAATGAATCCCATTGAGTGGCGTCGGAATGAAATCCCATCGTTTGCAAATTTGCTCAGAGGCGCTTGCACCTAATAGTATGTGACATAACTTTCTTGATGTGGAGGAGCATGAGTGTGAGAGATGGGATTGCCTAAACCTTTTTTGTCTCTCTCTTTTTTTTTTTCCTTTTCCACTCAATCCCCGCCACTGCTGATATAGGTATATCTGGCTGGGAATATGATAAAGTTTGGCTGTTCACCTTACAGTCTTTTGCAATATGATTTGACCATGTGTCCCGTGTAGATGCTGCAGTCATTTGATTTATTATGACGATCACTTTGAGGGTGGGGTTGTGTTCTCGAGAGACCCTTTAAGAGCATTTGAAGTCTGTCATGCTGTTCTGAAGCTATATCATGTTTGGTGGTGGATCCACCATAGTCTCAAGTACTTCAAGTATTACATATGAGACTCAGCACACCAAATGCCAAATGAATTGACTTAATCAAATATGTTATTCTTTATCTAGCCTTGTACAATTGTAGGTTCTGCTCTCTGTCTGAGAAAGCTGTTTTACTTTTGTGGCTTGGTGTAGTCAAAGATATTTCAAACTTCTCTGGGAAGTTTATGATCATTCAATGACTTCCGAAACAAAGGAAGGAAAATTGGTTCTTAAAGGGTATCTTCAGTCTGATTATTAAATTTGAGAAATGTGTAGAATGAATTGAAATAGATTCACAAATGTAAAGCACATTTTCTGTCTCTTATTTGTTAATTGACTAAATGTTGTTTCAAGAAAGCTCATTCAAAATTGCTCATTTTTTCTATGTCGCCGGTACTTTGTATGTGTGGGTATGCAAGTGGAACCAAGGCAATATCATACATTATCATCTATATGAGACATTTAAGCGGCGCATTAAAAACATGTATTGTTGTCCGCTCCATTTTTACTGTTCAATATGAGAGCATATTGAATGAAATGAATAGGCCAACGTATTAATTCCCCATAGGCTACCGTTGTTACTGGCTGTTCAATAATACACCGTATTTTGTCTTGTCTGTTGCGTGAGTGCTTACTGAGTGTGCAAAAACGCTTGCTGCTAGTACTAGTGCACAAAATTTTGTTACAATTCAGAAGCTCACAAACATCTTGCTAGTTGCTTACTTCATACGCAGTTTTCTGGGGCTTCCCCTCTTCAGTGCTGAGATAGGACTGCTGAGTCAACTTCAAAGACAAGTAGAAGTAGGCCTATGCTATTTTTGTGCAGTTTATGCTGTGTATCTATATGATTGTAGATGATAATAATTATATTGGATGGCATCAATTCATGGAATACTAGGGAACTTTGCACGAATTAGGGCCAATATTGCACTCGTCTTCAATTCGTGCAATATTGGCCCTAACTCGTGCAATATTCCCTGGTATCCCATTTATGCTCCATCTAATGTAAGATAAATGTGTGTGTGTTAGCATGTGTGTATGTATGTGTGCATTCTTAATCTGGCTTTTCCAGTATGCATTTTGATTTGGATGTGGAATTTGTATACTGCAGGACTGCCGTTCATGATTGTATGTGCGCTTTGATCGACGGTTGTGATGCAAAATGTGCCCTTCAGTATGTAGGGGCTATACATGCACCTATGGTTGAAATATTGCCTGACACACTGTAAAGAATAGATACATTATGGCCCGAATTCACGAAGGTGGTACAAATGAAACCATGGTTTAAACCATGGACAAAAACCATGGAGCGCCAAGTGTCGCATGGAATATTTCGTTACGAAATTGGTCATTTCGTCGATGAAATTCATGAATATTTTGTAATGAAATGACACCATTTTGTAACCAAATGAACATTTCGTCCACGAAATGATAATTTCGTTAACGAAACGGTCATTTTGTTAACGAAATGACCAATTTCATAACGAAATATTCCGTGCGACACTTGGCGCTCCATGGTTTTTGTCCATGGTTTAAACCATGGTTTCTTTTGTACCACCTTTGTGAATTCGGGCCTATAAGTCTGTAACCATTCAAAATGTGCAACATTGTGCTGGAACAATAATGATCCATGGCATGCTAGTGTCATACGAAGTGGAATAAATATTCCATTGCAGCCTTTGTAAAGGATTAACTGAAGTAACTCAACATTTGGTACACCCTGTAGATATACATCCTCTTCTTTCATTCTGTCAAATTTGAATGTATATCTCCCTTCCGCTAGACAAAGTGATATGAGGTTTTAAGATGGATTAGGGCCCAGTATGCTATCCTTTTCATCTTTGTAAGATGGACGTATCATGTACCTTTTGTCCAAGTCTCTACTTATATATGTGTTAAAAATAATAACGATAAAAATGGTAATGGTGATGATGATGATAATAAAAATAATAATAACAATATACATTCATCTAACCTTAATACAAAAGCTCCTTAGCACTTTACAAAAAATTCATATATTTATACAATACTTCCATGTACCTGCAATACATTTGACAATACAATGCTACTACTATACAATAAACATATACTATCAGGTGGAAAGAATGATAGTTGAAACAATAAGGATGTGGTGAAATGCCAACTTACCCTATCCCCTTTTGAAATCCTGAGAACCCGACAAGCTTTACCCAGAAAACATCATGTTCCTGTAAGATATGGGTTAAGGGGACAAGAGTTCAGGACAGAGGGGTCTGCAAAGATGTGAATTAAGGCAAGGAAACACGGGCTGAGAGGGGGAAAAAAAAGTCCAAGAATTCCACATGTCTGATTAGGATGCAGCTCACAGTTGTCAACTCCCATCTAAAGAAGAAACAAAAAAGGGGGACACTGTTTGCATGAGTAAGGAGCTCTAACTCTCCCTCTATCTCTCTTTGAATTTTCTCGACACTGGAGGTGTGGAGTAGGGAGGATGTATAGACCCAGCTTTTTATTTTGATATGCAGAGGGGGTGATGCGTTCACACTGATGGCCTTCGATTCCACAGTTAATCACCATCAATCACAGCAGCCTCAAGATTTTTGATTTCTCATTCTTTGCAAACCCTCTATTGGTCAGGAGCAGTCGCATGACCGGAGTAGAAGTCTTGTCGTAGTCGAAATATGGAAAAGGGAGTGATATGTGGAGATATTGTCGCCTGCATATCAAAGGATCAAAGTTGAGCAGGAGATACGAATCAAGTTTTCGGAAATGCTTTGACTGTTTTGAGGGAGAAATAATGTGCATAGTATGTTTGTGTGTGTGAGCAGAACATGTGGATATTTTCTCAGTGCCTCTATTCCAAAATTTCTTGAAAATGTCAGTATATGGTTTATTTTAAGATTTACAAACTTTTAAAGTATCATTTGACATTGGATATTGTTGATTTCAAGTACAGCTGCATCATAGAGTAGTTCTAACTCTTGTGTTTTGATTTTGATTATGTTTGATTCACTGGAAGTTTGCAAAGCTGGTCATGGAATCAGATTGTTTTGTAACAGCTATTTCCGATAAATATTTCATAATCAACTGAATAGGTTTAGGAGTTCCTGTGTTTCATCAGCATTGATCACTTGTAAGTTTGTTTTTTGTTCTCAGTCTGTTTGCTTTGACTTAACTGCCAAATTATTTGCTTTCAATCAAACCATGCAGTTCATGCTTTACAGGTGAAGAAATTGCACTCTCTGCCTGTATTAAAATGTAAGTGCCTACTATTGCACTGCTATCTTGTGGACTGATTTGCCCCTTTAAAAGAAGTGGGGGGGGGGGGGGGGGAGGGTGGGGCTGACTGAAGCTGTGTCCATCCCTCTGCTGCCGTCATCATGTATCCCTCGCACATCCCTGATTCCCGCCAAGGCTCTTCCGGTCCCGGCGATTTACTGACGGAAGCGGGCGCCGATAAACCCCGACGTATATTTACCCATTCCCCTCTCGCCGTGGCCCGAAAAGTCAAATTTGATTGTCTGCTATTTCTTTCTTTCTTCTCTGGCCCGTTATTGCTGTTTGGGAGTATTTTGTTACTCCCCATGGTATCGATGCTCGATTTTGGCACATTTCCTTCTCCCCCCTCCCCCTCCTCCCCCTCCTCTCCCCCCCCCCCCAAAAAAAAAGATTTTTGTATTGTCGACTCAAGGTTGCAGCCATCAATTTACAAAATGGTGTGAGGAATCGTCAACTGGATCAGACTTGTTGCTAAAGTGTGACTCATAAATGCGCCAGTCAAGAACTTCATTTGTCATGTGGAAAACACCTACATACACAAATTTTGGATAGCATGTAAGCTCACTCTATGTGTGTATGAGTATTTGTGTGTGTGTGTGTAAAAAGCAGAGAGAGTATTGTATGACAGTGAAAGGTCTCACAGCATAGTGGTGTATTCTTTTTTTAGACATAAAGCTACCATAGTATCAGATGGAATGGATAACTTGTTGCTGGAGTTGAAAGAACATAAGGGACATGCTCTGAGTTTGACGGAATGAAATTAACATTCTTATGTCAGAATGTATTCAGTGAGGAAGTGTACCGGGTAGTGCATAAAAATTACCTCATAAATCCATTAACCTAATGTGTACCCTCTTCACCACTGGCATTTGGTTAATTTTCCCTCTTCTCTATTAAGGCTGCAACATAAGGTAGACAAATTTTGTGTTCAACAATGTGACTGCCCTGTATGACAAGCATTGAGATAAGGATAGGGATTTAGAGGGGGCTTGCTTAATCCCTTTTCATAAGCATCTTCAGGACATATGCTGATTGTTGAAGACAACCAGCACAGTGGATTAGTTTCTGGTCAGTGATGAAAGTACTGTAAGGGATCAAGCTACATGCAGAACAACTGACCAGTAGAATGCCCAGAGATAATCGTCAAAGGGTCAGTGCCCCGGAGGGTAATTGTCCAACCATGGTTGTCCATGGAGGTTATTGCACAGATTGATGGTTACTCATTTCGTTCTTTTAATGTGATGTTGTGGGCGTGAATGTCCCACAGTAACAACTTCTAATGACAGGTTCTCCAAATGCCTATTGTTCTACTAAGGGAAAATCGTCTCACTGTCATTGCATGAAATTGTCTCACAGTAATTGTATGAAGGCCCCCCCCCCCCCCCCCCCCCCCCGAGGTGATTGTCCAATGTTTAACTGTCTAGAGTTGATATTCAGTGCAATCATCCTAGTGTGTTATTATCCAGTGTGAAGACTGTCTGATGGTAATTGATGCTGACAGCATTTGTCTATCAGATGAATGGCTTGAGGTAATGAAAATGGAGGGGGGGGGGGGGGATAGGGTCATTGTCCGATATTTCATTTTGCCCTGGTAGAATGTGACACTATATCCATATGCAAATCCATGTGGGTCATTTTACAGTAGCCCATGAAATGTACATAGTTTGACTCATTAATGCAAACTTTTATCCTGAATTGGTCATCCTTTTTTTTTTTTTACTCCCAAACTCGAAGCCCCTTTTCTTTAAAAACAAAAGATACATTTGTATGTATTCTAAGAGATTTAATTTTCTGCCAATTATTTCAATAGGCAAGGAAGATACCATTATGATATGATCAATAATATTTGCTTTCAGAATATGACCTGACCATAACATCTTAAATTACCAACTTTGTTATTGTTTTTATAATGGAAGGAAACAAAGGTTTGGGGAGTAACTGTCCGGAGGGTAATAGTCCAAGAGTGAACTATGTGATCCAGAATCACCTGTTGTCAGAAGTAGAGATAACTGTTCTAGATGATGACTCTGCCATGGCTGACTGTCTGGTAATAATTGTCCACCAAACTAACAGTGCAGTTGTTGGTTTCATTTTCATTGTTGACCAGGAGGATGCTGTGTTACGGTAGCTAGTCCTTGAAGTTGCTTGTCGATATATATAACTGAAGTGTATGAGTAGTTATACTTGGCCGTGTAAGCCTTATGGTTTGGTTTAGGAATAACTGTCCTGTAGCACCCCATGATTCCCCTAACAATATTTATCGGTATGCAGGGATGTGTCCAGAATCTGTTAGAGGGCCAAGAATGCATTTTGTGTGAAAAAAAGATAGATACGCTAATAAATAAATAAATATGAGCAGGTATGGATTGCGCCAGGTGTTGTGTTGGTTTGAGGATTGCGCATACTCATTTCACATCTAGTGTAGATATACTGTGTTCTCCCTTGCCAGGATTTTGTGCGATCCCGGATATATGCTGCTTTATTATGGAGTCTTGAATAGTGAATGCCTGTCAGCTCATGTTAGAGGCAGTACTCTCAGGCTCCATCGATTCTTTGTGTCAATGGCTATAGTGTGATGCCACATTGAAAAACAAAGAACTGCACTGTTAGGAAGTCCTGCTTTTCCCGTGACTGTAATTTGTAGCTTTACTCTTGAGAAAGGTGCTTTTGACATTTATCCTTTGTCGACTCTCTTAGTTTGTTCAGCCATATCAAAATGAACTTGTCATTAAGAACAAATGAAAAAATGATATTTCAATGCATAACAAAGTTCTAGGTCATGAGATTGTATTAGTATTTGAAATTGTGTAATGATGCTTTGGGTTATACTCATATCTATACTATGAAAAATATTATACAATAAGTATGTGATCACATAAGTTGATGCTAAATGTCATATGCAGCTAGAAGTACTATATTCAACACTGTATTTTGGTATATTGAATTTCATGTGTGACATCTTGAAATCCTCTCTCTCTACACACACACACACACACACACACACACACACACACACACACACACACACACACACACAGACATTGAATCTTTCTTTTGATTTTGCCTGTAGAGGCAAGGTGAGCTTCGTCAAAGGATGCGTCTACCACTGTTTTGGAAGATGCTGATGCCTCCTGTGGTGTTACTCATAAGAGTGCAGCCTTGGTACCAACTTTAACCCATTGAGGATGGACTGATTTTGCTACAACACGCATTTCTCATAGACACCTGCCTGAGTATACTTATGACTCGTCCTCAATGGGTTAAAGATGACTCCTTCCTCCTTCTTTCTCTTCATCTCATCCTCCATGTCCTAGTTTGCATCTTCTTCCGGGCATATCTTTCTCTCTGGCTGAACGGCTCCCAAATTATCCAGCCCTCCTCCCAGAGAATCGATGGGGGAAATTGCACAAATAGAAGTAGATTATTTCGTACACTCCCAAGCACAGGGTGTAAATTCTGGCGGAGGCGTCGAAAGTGCCAGACGCCCGCTTACACATATTTCGCCTCATCCGTGTTTTTCTCACTCGGCTCACGTTAAATCCCTTGCCTCGTCTAATGCCATTTATGCATATTTGTATGTATATCTTGGTGCGCCATAAGGCGAACATGGCCGTGGCACAACGCCCGGCCACGATTCAAAAATGTGATTATGCACCGCCGCGGGGCTCGCGAGTCCGGGTTATTTTGCAGATTTAATCTAGTTTGATTTCGGCACTGTGCGTAGAAATGCAAGAGCACGGGAAGCGGAAGAGAAGAGATAAAAAAAGAGGAAGATCTGGAGTGATGAATCAAATTGTTAAATCCCTGTGGATGCCTCAGACGTCTAAATACATTACGTAAGTAGCAAGACTAAGATTCTACAGCCTTATTTCATTTTAAGCTGTTGAACCTGCTTGACATACGAAATAGGAGAGAGAACAGAAACAGAGATAGATAGAGACAGACAGACAGACAGGCAGGAGGAGATGGACTGACGGACTGAAAGGAAGACATAAGAAAGACATGATAAGGATAATATTGCATTGGGAACTTATACGAGGGAACCAGAACTGCTGTATAACGTAAAGAACCTGCCAAGAAATGGTATCATGCAGACTTCCTTCAGGGGGTCATTAAACTGGGTGCTCATTTGGATATGATAGCTCTGTCTAACATTTTCTTGTATAATTGAGCCCTGAAGCTCACATAATTTTTTTTTTCTTTTCAGAGGGAAAGGTTGGGGGTGGGGATGAAGTGGCATATGCAGTTTCTGAGTCATGTGACATGTGTCATCATGCAGTGCCTTGCTTTTACTATTCCCATCTTCATATAGCTGCTCAGAAAGAAAGAAGACTCATCAAGCACAAATTGCATATTACTCAGCTGTGAGCGAGTGCATGCTTTAACCAATCCAGTTGTAGTCTGAATCAAAGACCAACATTTTTTCTTTTAAATTCCATAAAGTTGATGAAATAAAAAAGAGATGGGATATGCAGAGTATCTCCTCTCTGACAAATTTATAACCTGCACTGGAAATTAGATTGAATTTACTACTTCTTTGCAGAACACTGTAATCTGAGCAATATGTAATGATCCATGAATGGATTGGTGGAGTTGCACCGCATGTGGAAGAAAGCAAGACTAATTCTAGTGTGTCTTTAAGAAATGGGGGCTCTTGGAAAAAACTGATGAATTTTCCTTGATGTGAATTTACACATTTTTGTACTCCAGAGTATTCTTCCACAGTGAGGTGTGATGACAAAAGAAATATGTCAAGGTCACAAGAGTTGTCTAGCATTTCTCTAATGATTTGGAGGCATAATTCAATATTTAATGTATAGGTAGACATAGAAGAAAGGGAAAGAGAGAGAGAGAGAGAGAGAGAGAGAGAGAGAGGGAAAGAGGACCTCCCTTGAAAAAAAAAAAGAAATAGCTAAAGCACCATCACGATAGTACATGCTCCATTTAAGGAAGGCCAGACCTGTTAAGTGCTGCAGAACTTGTCGTTTGAAAATTATTGGAGAGTGAAAATGGGGCAAAGAGAGATAGATAGATAGATAGGTAGGTAGATAGATAGATAGATAGATAGATAGATAGATAGATAGATAGATAGATAGATAGATAGATAGATGGATACAGAAAAGAGAAGAGGGAGTTAACAGGAGATAACAGGAGAGGAAGGGGGAAGAGAAGAGAGAGAGAGAGATGGAGAAAGAGAGGTAAGAAAGGTGAAATGAAGTGAGGGAGAGGGCGAGGAATCACTTACCTCTTTTTGCTTCTCAGGAAGATCGATTCATTCGGTGCCACGAAGAAACAACCCGTTAATCTTGGTGAGATTGCAGCAATCTCCGCCCAGGTATCATACACCATGCTTTTATTCATAGGTGATCGCTTTGTGCCATTCAGAAAAAAAAAATAATAAAAGAGAAATCAATGCAGTTTATGAGTTCCAGAGTGAAGAGAGTGAGGGAAGGATTGACGCAGGAAAGAAAGATAATGGGGTGGAGATGTAAAGAAAGGAGGAGCGAGAGAATTTGGGGCACCAGTGCATACAATGCTGTGAGTAGACCTTTTTCCAAATGTTATCTTGTTCCTAGAAAAACAATAATTTGTTGTCATGACTACGGTAAAGAAACTTGGAAATCCCCGGAATGTCTTTGCAGTTTTAGTTTGTGCAAGTAAATAAAATGTGTCCTCCCAACTTGGGAATGGGAGTGGTTGTGTTAAGAGGGGACCATTATGCCTCAGGATTGCCCTGCAGGTAAGATTGTGCCTCTTATTAAATGAAAGTGATGATCTGTGGGATGAAGAAATGCTCAGTTGCATGTAAGACATAAAAATTGTACTGTCACTATTAAGATGCGTGCAAGCGAATTTCAGTGTGCTACCAGACAGTTTTCACAGTGATTTATTTTAATGCTACAAGGTATTTCGTAGCTTTATTCCAAAACAATACCAGTGCCATCGCAGCTTATAGGATCATGTGGTGCAGGTATGTTTCAGAATGGAAATACTGTTTAAAAATGTTGACTTTCATGATAAATTAGGTGGAAAGAAAACAAAAATTGAAGATGAGAGTCTGAGGGATTTTAACTGAAATGACAGATGATGTGGAGAAAGGAATGAGGAAAAGCATATTAAGATTAGACAGTGGTTCGTGATCAAAGAGTGATTTATGTAGGAGAAGGGGTGAGACGTTCAAGCGGTATTCATAATCTGGCTGAATAAACACACCGAATGGGATGCTGTCCTTGTCGGGCGTGACGCGTGAAAAAACTTCCGCCTGGCCTGATAACCTTTGTTGGGGAGAGACGACGGAAATGTCTCAGAGTGAAGTAGGGGGTCTGCCATGCGAAAGCCCCGCCGCGTGGAAGTGATCGGGTGTCCCGTTTCAGCCGCCGCGACATATTAACCTGCGGGGTTGAATAGGTGTTTGAGATTTGCGTCCGGAATTAGATGGGATTGCGTCGGCCGCAGCTACAATTCGAGCAGATACATGGGTAATTGGCTTCAGCTAAGGCCATATTGCACTTAATGATTGCAGACATAGAGGATATGTTGGAGAGCATGTAGCTTACAGGTGGCTCAATATGGGCCGAAACTCTATATGTTACAAGAGTTTTATATTTAGCAGTGTTCCATTGCTAAACATCATGGAAAGGGGATAGGGGACACCCTCAGAGTAGAAATGTATACCCCCATGTACCCATGTACTCAGTCATCTCAAGTCTTTCATAGGTTAGTATGTCGTCACATTGCATTGTATGCCCTCCTACAACTGCTACTACAAAACACCACTTACATATTGCACTGACACACTGGCAATGGTAGTGAAATTTTTTTCCTGCAAATGCTTTAAAAACAAATTAATGTTTCCATGCTAGTTGAACATTTCATCATAGGTCAGTAATATCATACATGCAAATTACTAACAGATACATTTTATTTTGATCACTGATCAAGTAAACTTTGATGAAAGGGGAGGGCTGTGGTAAAAGAATGGCAAGATCCTAATACATGCATCACTTTTGCTTATATACATCTCTTGTACAGAACATCTTTATGTTGAAATGAGGACTTCTTAGCTATGCCATTACTATGTACAGCTGTACTGCATCAGGATGTTTATGGTAATCTTAGAGCTGTGATCCTGAGGGGACACCATCCACATTTTGTACTTAAACATTTTCAGCGCCAAGTCTTCTTATGATCAGGCAATCAAGGAAAGAGGTGATGGCTTTGTGTTGTCTTGAATAATTCTAAGCTGGTGTAACTTCTTGAAATCATCTGGGTTATCTTAAACACTTCGGTGGGGTGGGGGGGGGAGGGGAAGGGAGAGGGTAGGAAGCAGAAAACAAGCTGCATCAATTACAAAACTTGTCTTCCAATACACACCAGTCGATATACATAGCCACTCTCTTCGTGTGCAGATGGGCGTGTGAATTACATCTTCTATGTCCCGGACAGTGATATACGAGTGGCCCTGACTGAGTAGTAACACTTCGGCTGTTTTTTCATTCCTGTTTTTATTTGTCTCTTGTTGTGGTATTGATTGTCTCTCACACGGTTCTCGCACCACGCTGCTTTTGTGTTGCAGTTAGGATGGCCTTCGAACACGCACGTGTCTTCATCCCGAGCTGGAGGTGTCCAAAAGAATATGCCAGACTTTTACAGTTTTAGTAGAAAGAGGGGAGAGGAATGGAGGTGTACGTATACACAGATTGATTAAAAGACAGATATATATATATATATATATATGTAGAGAGAGAGATAAATATATAGACAGACAGATAGATAGATAGATAGATAGATAGATAGATAGATAGATAGATAGAGTGGGAGGGAGAAAAAGGAAAGGGGGAGAGTGGGGGAGGAGGAGGAAGAGAGGGAATAAAGAGGGAATAAATAAGGATAATATGATGAGGGTGTGAGTGTGTGGGGACAATTTCTTTTAAAAATTTATATGATTTTGAGAGAAAACATGAGATGACTTAATATTGGATGTAATGGGCTAAGTGAGGGGCGCATGGTGAAGGTTTTATCATGACAATGGACATGGGTTTTTTGGATCCAGTAGAATCCTCTATGTGATAAAAAAAAACAAAACTGCTCAAGTTATTCTTCATGAACAGCTTTTTAATTTACAGAGATAGCCTTAAACATACATTAAAAAATACAATCAAACCTGCCATGTTGGAGAACCTGGTGATTGCAGCCACCTGCCAATAGTGGCCACCTCTTTCATCTCCCTTGGGTGGCCGCTATGGACAGGTTTGACTCTACATCGAAAAACAAACAGGTTACGTAATGACAAACCCACCTTTATACTATTACCAAGATACATTGTAATCAAGTCAGTAAAACATCACTTTTACTTTTAAGATGGGAAGATAGTCACACATGCATACATTGGTTTTTAACCCGTTGAGGACGAGTCCCGAGTATACTCGGGCAGGTGTCTATGGGAAATGCTTGTTGTAGCAAAATCAAACCGTCCTTAACGGGTTAATGATACATACAATAATGAGCACTAAAAAAAAAAAATAATAAAAAATAGAACTACATTCAAGAAATTGACATGACTGACAAATTAGGTGATCCGATATATAAATGATTTCTGAGATAACCTCTGCGCAAGATTTCAGGAGAAAGAAATAAAGAAGAAGAAGAAAGAAAGAATCAGTACAGATACAGAAGGTGATCCCAGAGCCAGAGGATACTCGGATCACCTAAAACATATATGAAAGGGTAAGAAATGGTATTGAGGTATATGATGGAATGGAATGTTGGGAGGAGTCCTCAGAAATGTGTCTGGCCAAAGAAAGAGTAAAGGGAGAATGAAAAGAGCTGATGAGGAGATGAATGATGAGGATGGAGGAATGAATCGCAAACCAGTGAAGAGCGGACGAATCAAAGGGTGTGGGCCGGGGACCTTGAGAAAAATGTTCTCCTGAGCTCCGAGCTGAATTGTTTTGTCAGTCGGATGCATTATCTGCACAGATAGGAGATGATCGAGAGAGAGAGGGAAAGAGAAATAGGGAGAGCTGGAGAGAGAAATGAAAAGGAGGAAAACAATAATCACAAAAATTTTTTTGAGCGGAATGGATCGGGTCAGACTGTAGGGAAGTCAAGACTATAATTTGATGGAACAGACTGTGAATAATGGGACTGATTCACAATCAACATCATTCTCCTCTGCTCTGCCATGAATTTGATGAAAGAATATGAGAAAGAGGGAGAGATGAATATACTCATTTTAATTTTTTGTGAATGCTCATTCAGACATGATGTAGGCTGCAAGCGTCATGGCGGGATTGATGAGGGATAGCCATAAATAGATCTTGATTCTATTTCTTGACCCGGCCTTCTCCCGGTGATGAGATCACTCGCCGCCGTGCAATTTTGATTTTCATATTTGTCACGGCTGAACTTCCTGAACTGCACACATATTCATTCTTGACCTGTTTTTGACACACCAGTCCAAAGTGACCTTCACATGACTGTCTCCAGAATAAACATGTATTGTATGTGTTGTTTGCAGTCACACGATTTACAGGTATTTTGTCAAGGGTTTCCTTTGCTATGGTGAAAGAATAGTGGGATTCGCAATTAGCATGATGCAAATCTTGATATTTGCATCGTGATCCTAATCTTGAAATTTTTGCATCACGATCAAAATGTTCAATTTTTTGCCATATTTAGCCAAAGTAGGCAACTGAGAAGACATTTTGACTGTTTGAATATCAGGAAAAAAAAAATATATATCGTGACATTTTTACAGGCACCCAATTGATAGAGAAAGAAGAAAAAATGAAATGAAATAGAAATTGAAAAAAAAAATATAATTCATGGTATGACTTTGTTACCAATCTATTTCACATTGTTCCTTTTCTCCAAAGAAAGACCAATGTGTGAGTTTTCTTTTCATTTTATCTGAAGAGATATATTGTGGTAAATATTGGAGGCAAAGTATCATGAAAGTTTAAGCTTATTTTTGCTTTTTGATGATCAACGGTGTCATTCCATAATTTTGTCATCAATTTTTTCCATAATGTAATTTAATTCGTTGAACCACAATTATTTGTGATTACATATTTGTTATGCAGTGTGTTCCTTCGGGAGTGGCTTTCTCACTGTGCAAGGACTTGGAATGTAAAGTAAGAATTGGTTCCCGTTAATTCCTGGTACGTGTGTTTATCGGCAGAAAAAGGAAACAAAAAACATGTTGCCCTTTTGAGAAAGAGATCACGCAGTCCTGTGTGTGACAGCTGATGAGTGTCGGTACGTCTTGATTACTTTGCCACCTTTACATCTTTACGCTTTCCCATCGTTTTTATTATGCTTTCAGGGCGCATTCTTGCTTGCTAATTACTGACTTGTCTGTCTCGATAGCGCCGCCTTGTGAGGACCTGTTCACACCCAAGAAGTAACTGGGAATTGTTTCGGGCAGGAGGTCCCTCGATGATCAGATTTGGTTCAGAGGCGAGTGTTTTGACTTGATGGCATCGTGAAGCATTTGGAGGAATGTATTTCTTGGAATAATCACAAGGACATGATTAAAGCCAAAACCTAGTTCTCAGAAAGGGCTCAAAATTCACCTTCCACCATTTGGAACTCGCTTGCAATGTATTGAAAAGTTCTGTCTACCATGAAACTCGTCTGGCTGACGTCATTTGCAAGGATATGGAGTTGGATTCAAGTATTTTGAGATCAAGGTGTAAAATGGTTTTGATCGTAGTATGTGACTCTTATTCCTGATGTACCTTCACCATTCAGTAGTGAGTTGGTAGAACGTTATGTGATGATCAATCATGCTCTAGGAATCATACTTTCAAACAAGCTGCATTTGATTCACTTTTGGGCGGAAGAGCGTTGGATACTGCTGTGACCTGATTTGCTACTTATCGATAATCAATTATAACAAATTACGTTGCAACTATGATCGGGTACGCTCTGAGTACTTCTGGCAAACCTCTTTGGCTAATATTTCGCATTTTCGTCTTTATCCAACTGAAATTGTGTGATTACAGCATTATTTCACATACTTTTATGCTTTTGTATACATTTTAGAGCAAAAATTGACAGTTCTGCAGGCATCTGAAAACTATGTTTTCGCATAAATTCATACAGCACTTTCTTCGCTGATTGGCGCAGATGTCTGGAAACTAATTGTCAATGAACAGAGATTACCTAATCCCCATTGTGTCACAATGGTCTTCCTGTTGGACTGAAGCACATTGCTGCTCCTCATTGAGCTTGATCATCTACAAGGAGGTCAAGTTTGGATGGATTACTGAATACTGATTAAGAAGCTTGTCAAATTAAGCTATGTGCTTGGGCATGAGAAGGGTTGAGTACAAGGGATGCTTCAAAGACTCCCTCTTATATGCACCACGTAAAACAGTGATGACTTTCAGGGTCCATCTGAGAACCAGCATCCAACTAATGTTGCCATAGTGATGAGAATGCATCTTCTTCGTAGACCGTGCAGAGAAACGGTCTTTGTGCAAGTATCTGTGGTTCATCGGATCATTCTAGCACTCTTCTTTGAAGTGTGAATGGGGTTGAGGACCTGGTTTGTATTACCCTTTGGCCTGCTGACCCGTACCCTAAAGGCATTCTTCACACTCACATTGAAATGAAGAATGTCTTCACATGTGTGCCATAGCTAAAAAACCCTGTTAATTTGCTCCCGGGAGGATACCATCATTATTCTTGTTACTTTTATATGGATACTGTGCCAGGACATGTCATGGCGTTGACATTAATGGATACTCCTAGGGCTACATAGTGTTTACTGCATGTGTGGCTGTATGTAACAAGGAGTGTGATTGTAAAGATTTGCATTCTCCTATAATGGCTTTTGGTGTTTTCGGGATGTTTTGAGAATGCTTGGAATTCTACTGTCAGGACATCTAGAATAGTGACAGTGACCAGAGACTATGACCATGCAGAGACTTGGAATGTCCAGCAGACTGCTGGATGTGTGGACATGAGTTTGTGTTATTTTTCATTGCGGTGTGAAAGCAAATCTCAAAATGTGGTGATACATAATGTTGCATGACTTCCTGCTAAGAGTGCTAAAGGGTGTTCAGATGCAAAAAAAAAAAAAAATTATACTAAAACGGTATAGCTATACCAAAACTGTATAGTTGTACGATGAATTTATACGTCTGAACGTTGACTAACGAAACGACGGTCAGAGCATCGTTTTGAACTAAGACTCGGTAGCAAATCAGCAATCCATAGGCATCTGAACGTATGGCGACCGTAGAACGGTATAATTGGGCGGGGCCTAATGGGAGAGCACATGAAAGGTGACCCTATACCTGTCACTAGCGGCGACGTCATGACCATAACAACATGCGCAGTGGGAAAATGCACATTTATACAATGTTTTCCAGAATGGTCGAGATTACTGTCTGAATGGTCTGTCGGCTATACAGTGATTCTTTATGCATCGTTTCTTTATCAAGTTTTGGTCTAAACTGGCTTGCATCTGAACAGGGGGTAAGAATCAGAATTCCTTGAAGGAAAGTTATCAGAAGTGATAACATGGAATAGAATGAACACTAGAGGGCTCTTGCTGTATAGGTCTGGAGCTGTAGGAATAGTTGCCTCAGACTCACAGTGATCATTGTGTAAGTTCCAATGGCAAGGGTGATCTGCTTTCTAATTGCAACCAAGTTTTTGGCTTTGCTCACCAAGCAGGCTAGTAGTCTGCTCCCTGCTTTATTTTCTGTATCCTACACAATAGCAACACATGCATACCCACTCTGACCAGGTCCAGACCACAAACTTGATCTGGCAGTGAATAGATATTGACTTGCATTCTTTAAAGTGCTTTCTATTGACTTAAAATCAAATGATATGTCTTGTGAATCAATATGTAACCATTCTTTGACCTAGCTAAGTAATGCTCCTTGTATTGATCTGATTTTATCAAGAAACCTAAATGTCAGCACAGTTTTTTGAACCATTATTTTTCACTTTACTGGCATGGTATCTTATTGTTATTTGTCCTTTTGATTATCTGTCCAAAATGTGGATTTTTAATTATTGTTAGAGTCATTTCTATGTCACAGATTGCATAATCTGTGTAAAGGAAACCATGGTGCATTATCTCTTTGTGTGTTTAGAAGAGATATAAAATTAAACAGAGGACTTTTATTGATGGATGTTTATGGCAAAATAAATGAATAAGTAAATACTGCCAACATAAAAATATAAAATGAATGAATCTTGTATGATTCAACTTTTGGTTGCTGCACAATTTTTTTCTAATCGATATAAGCAATTACTATAAATAATACCTTAATCAAAATATAAATTAAATGAATCTTGTATAATTCAGCATTTGTTTGCAGCACGTAAGTTTTTCCAACTGATAAAGGCAATTGCTGTACATTATTTTATTTTATTACAGACTGTTCTGTAGAAGGGAACATACAAATTTGAGAAATGGAAGAGAGATGGAAATGAAAGAAGGTTTGACAGCTGAAAATATTCTTTTAGATAAAACCTGATCTACCTTGTATACCGCAAACAGAGACCTATCAAGAGAAAATGAATGGGGGAAAGAGGTGAAACAATTCTTTTCTGGACAAACCTTTTACAAGAGCCGATAGGCAAGCTTGACATACCGGTAGACTGACTGACATACAGAACCGCCCACTGTTTACCACTTGACTATCCTCTTACCCACTTGTATCACGTACTGTGGATTTCCACCATACAGTGTCAGATTAAAGAAGAAAAAAAAAGGAAGAAAAAAGATGATGAAGAAGAAGAAGAAGGAGGAGGAGGAGGAGGGAGAGAAAAAAATCTTAGCCAGACCCAGACGAGACCAGACAATTCCTAGAGGCAAATCTAATCATAAACTGATTTGGTGAACCTGCCTCGGGCTAGCCTATTTTTTTCCCCTCACTCTCAGCCTCTCTCTCTTCTTCTTCTTTTATATCTTCCCTTGTTCCTCCTCTCTCTCTCTCTTCTCTACCTCTTCCTTCCTCTCCTTTTCTTTCTTTCCTAATCCCTCTATTTCTTTCAATCTCTCCTCTTTCTCCTTTCTCTCCGTCTCTTTCTCCATTCCTTTTTCGTTCTCTCTTCCTATCTATCTCTCTCCTCCATTTTCTCCCATCCCCTTTCTTTCCCTCGCTCCTCTCACTCTCTCTCTTCCTTTCCTTTCCCCTCCTCCCTTCTCCTCCTTGCTCTCTTTCTCTCTTGGTCTGTTCCTGTCTCTCTCTCTCACCAGTGAACTTTCTGAGCTCGATTGATACTGAATCTGCCAAATTGTGCTGCAAATTACACCGACACTTGTTGTTTCTTGTGGCTCGGGCGAGATTCATTTAGCCATGTTATCATGTTCTGTTGTTGTTATTTTGTGGGTCATTGGTACTGGCTGTGTCTGTTTTGCTCTATTTTGGTTCTTGTTTCTGTTAACATGAGTATCTCATGGCATGTTAACTTTCATAGATTAATCACTTTCTTAGTTCCAACCTGCTGGTATCAAAGCCAAACCTTGCCATGTAACCAAGATGCCACTTCTCAGCTCCTCCTAGTGACTGGGATAATTGATTAGTGGAGCCAAGGAAGGCTGACCCATATATTTTGATACTTACATTGTCCCTATAGGGACATTTGTATGATGGGTTTTGCTTTCTTTTCTTTTCCTACCTTTGCTCTTTCTTTCTTTCTTTCTGTTTGTTTTCCAATCATTCATTCATTCATTCATTCATTTTCCTTCCATATTCTTTTATCTATCTTATCTATTTAATATCTATTTTTTTTTGCTCATTCCATTCCCCTCGCTGTTTTGCTCTCTCTCTTTCCCCTCCTGTAGCCTGTCTCATTACTTTGTTTTGTCTGCTCAAATGGCCAAAGACTTTTGCCTGCCATCTTCCAGTAGCATCATTTACTCCATTCTTTGGATTTGATTTTATATTGTTTAGATTGCAGGTTTGTTTGTTTGTTTGCTTGTTTTTTCTTCTTCTGGCATTAATCAACAGAACAAAAACCCAGCCAGAACTAAACTAAAATGGTATCTGTATGTGTAACACCACTGCGAGAGATGTGAGGCCATGACATTTTCACATCAAATTTATGAAAATGTAAAATTCAATATCTTTCTGTTTTTTCCCCAATCAAAACAAAATATGCGCTGCTGTGTATGATTTACTCTGCCCATATCACTAATGTCAAAGTCTATTTTTTTTAAATTCATTTTTTTTTTTTAATGAGAGTTTTCTTTCTGACACTTTGAATTCTCACAAGATACCTGCAGGCTGCCATGGTAGTTATATTTTAAGCCATGAATAAAAAACTAAATAAATGTATAAATGAATGAATAAATAGATGCATGAATAGATAAATAATACATAGATAGACAAATAGATAAATGAATAAATAAATAAAATGAAATAAATAAATAAATAGATGAATAAATGAAAGAATGAATGAATGAATGAATGAATGAATGAATGAATGAATGAATGAATGAATGAATGAATGAATGAATGAATGAATGAATGAATGAATGAATGAATGAATGAATGAATGAATGAATGAATGAATGAATGAATGAAAGAATGAATGAATGAATAAATCAGTAAATAAATACTTCAGTTTAGCAGCTTCTGTCCAGTGGAGGGGAGAATCTTGAATGCATATTCTGATGGTGATTATAATTATAGTGTGTTGTTCACATGGCACCTCAAAACATCTTCTACCTCCCCATCCTATGATTCTCACACCACATCTAAAGTGATGCACTCACTCCCTCATCCGTAGGTCTTGTCTCAAACATGCTTGTCTTCTTTATTCCTGTTCATTGTCTTCTGATGCACTTTCCCTTTGCTTTCATCCTTGTGAGATCTTTTCCGGTGTGTGTTTTTGCTTTTTCATCTAGACTCCTTTAATGTTTTTTTTTCTTTTCTTTTATGAAGTATCCCTGTAAGCAACCCATCATCACTTTCTGACTGTTTCTTTCCAGATTTAACAAGTTTACAACCCTGCTGTTGTCACTACAGGCTATTAATTTAGCAATCACATTCATCACTTTGAGCTTGTTTACCAGTGTTTGGATTTTACGCCTCTCTACTCTATCCCCTGTTCTCCCCAGCCCCCCCCCCCCCCACACACACACATACACACATTTGCCCACACGCAGGCACACACACAACACATGCACACATACGTGGATGCACATTATCGTAATCATGTGCTGTAACAGCTGATTGAATTTTCTTTTCTTTTTTCCTTCTTTGCATCCGACCAATCACTTGCTAACACAATCCAGTAAACAAACTGTAGATCTAAATCTATTATCAGGAATGGATGATGAGAGAGAGAGAGAGAGAGACAAGAAAATGTAAGAGATGCAGTAAGATGATTGTGAAGAAAGACAGAGATTAGACAAAGATGTAAACTTATGAGGAAACAAACAGGGAGTGTTTTAGAAAGATATAAAGAGCAAGATGCAAAGAAAGAGAAATTAGTTAAGGATTGGCTATCAAAAAAAAAGGCAGAAAAGGAGAGAAATCATTTGTCAATGATATCTGTCTATCTATCTATCTATCTATCTATCTATCTTTCTATCTGTCCATCTATTTATCCATCTATCTAGCAATCAATCTGTTTGTCTATCTATCTATCTATCTATCTATCTATCTATCTTTCCATCTATCAATCAATCTATTTGTCTATCTATCTTTCCATCTATCTATCTATCCATTTATCCATCTATCTATCTATCTATCTATCTTTCTATCTGTCCATCTATTTATCCATCTATCTAGCAATCAATCTATTTGTCTATCTATCTATCTATCTATCTTTCCATCTATCTATCAATCAATCTATTTGTCTATCTATCTTTCCATCTATCTATCTATCCATTTATCCATCTATCTATCTATCTATCTATCTATCAATGTATCCATTTATGCATCTATTTATCTACCTATCTATCTATTTATCTATCTGTCTATATAGATAGATAAAAAGATAAATAATGGTGGGGGGGGGGGGGTAATAGAGGCAGAGAGTGGCATAGAACAATATTGAGGCAACCAAACATGGCTCAATGGAAAATATATAATAGATGGATAGATGTATAGATAACAGAGAGAGAAAGAATGAGAGAGGTAGAGAGCGGCAGAGGACTACATCAAGGCAGCCAAACATAGCTCCGAAAATGATGGAGAATAGTCCGTGATGAGACAATTTCCCCTTGTAGGGCTTCGGGGGGAGAGAAACCGCCGGGCATCCCAGGCCGGCTCGTGGTGCATTTAAACAGATCGGTAATTGTTATCGATATTCCCCAGTCCGGAAGAGCTGGATGAGCTGTGTTGATGTTTCGCTCATTATTTTGGTGTCTTCCTTAGAGGGGACTTCTACCGGTTCCCAGGGAGATTTGGAATGATGACTTTTCTTGCTTTTTGTCACTCTTTCTCCCCTTTTAAAAAAAGAAGGAAAAAAAAAAAGATGGTTTCCCCCTCCATCTCCTTGGCTTTTTAATTTTTATTGTCTTGTTCTCGCCCCGAAATAAAGTGGTGGAAAATTATCCAGGGGGACGAAGCATCTATCAGTTTACGGCACTAGCACAGAAATGTCACATCACTTAGGAATTAAAAGTCAGCGAAACGTAGAGGAGAGAGAAGGAATTAAACAAACCAAGGAGTGTATAAGAGTGGAAAAGTTTTTTTTTAAATATAATGAGAGGCAGAGTGGTGGTCTAGGTTGGGAAATAAGGAACGGGGGGGGGGGGGGGGGGGGGAGGTGGAGGAATTAGCAAAAAGATGAGGGAGATGGAGCTACTGTATTGAAAGTCACAATGTAGTATTGTAAGATAATAGATGCAAGCAGGGGGAGTGCTAAGAAACAAAAACAGATGGTGCCTTTTTAACTGGAGGGGGGATGTATCATGATTCCCCCCCCCCCCCAAAAAAAAAAGTCCGATTGGAGATGAATGCATAAATGGGGGTAAGAAGCACATTTCATGTATGCTTCTATATGTATCTCTCTCTTTCCCTCCCTTTTTCTCTCTCATTCCAGTGATAGATTGTTTAGAAGGAGATATAATAAATATAATTTTTTTATGGATTTGTGTGAGTAATTTGATTGTCTTCTTTCAAATTCATGACTCGCATCTTCATAAGATGAGCTTGTTCTCTTATAGCACAGTACACCTTGTTGATACCATTTACTGACTATTGCTACTCACATGGAGGTGAACCATGATGGGTTAGCATCATTTTATGTGTAGATTTTTGAAATAACCAGAAAAACAAGAAATACTTATTTTATAATGCTTCTAGGAGAGATGACATAGTATAAGATACAGGGAAGTAGAATTGAGATGATGAATTGGCTTGAGATAAAAAAGTTTGAGCAGTGCATTTGCTGACATGAACTTCTATACCAAGGCCTCAAGCTTATTATCTTAGTTGAAAGAGTCCTTAACATAGTCTTCATTATGTCTATACTACCTTCAGATGTTCTACTCCACAAGAACATCGAGGAGCTTTGGGTATCAAGCAATCTCAGTCCAATTTTAACCAGGGGTGGTATTCTGAAAATCTTCCTAAGTTTCTTCCTAAGTCAGAAAGTTAGGAAGTGCCTTTGAAAGACAGAATTGGTATTCTGAAATTTCTTTCTAGGAACTTCTTAATGCAAATTAGGCCATCCTTATCCCCTCCCACATCCTTTCTTAAGCCAATAGGAATTGCCATAGTATAAGGAACCAACCAATGACAATCACATATTATTATGACGTAGGGTTAAATACGTGTGTGCATGGCATGTCCCCTTTCTCATGCCCATTTTGCGCATCAAAGCACATGTTGCGCGCACTGAATGACAAGCGCCTGTATGACGTTTTGTAGCTTGCTATATCTTAACAACGTACTTAGGACAAAAGTGGGGCTTTCCTAAATATCTTCCCAAAATTCTTTCCTAAGTGCATTCTAGAATACCAACTTCTTCCTAAGTCAGAAATTTGCATAAATATCTCATCCTCATTTGCATGTCTTCCTCAGTTTCTTCCTAAGTTTAAGAAAAAAAAAATTGGAAGACACTTCGGAAGAAACTTAGGAAGATTTTCATAATACCACTTAGGAAAAAACCCTGACTTAGGATGAAATTTCTTCCTAGGAAGGATTTCAGAATACCATCCCAGTTCTCCCCTGAACATATATAAATCTTGACTTGATTTTCTGTCTGTGGCTTGAAATCAATATGAACCAGAGGTACTCTAAGCTCTTGCATCTAACAATCGAACTGTAGCACTGCAACAACCTAGCAACAGTTACATCCAAGAAGGGGTGAGGGGTTCCATTTGCTAAAACATTGATCCAAACTTGACTTTGATATTCTTGTGGACAAACTGATTGGAGAGGAGGGGGACAAACACATTATGATAAAAGAGAGAGAGGGAGAGAGAGATGAGATAGAGAGATAAGAGAGAGAGAGAGAGAAAGAGAGATGGAGAGCGAGGAGAGAGAGGAGAGAGAGAAAGAGAGAAGTGAGGGAGAGAGGGAGAGAGAGGATGAAAAATGACTTTGGACATGGAGTGTGGGATCCATAAATTGCCTTGAAAAAACAGAAAAAACAGATCACAGTTTTCAAGGCGTGCCTCTGAAATTGGCACCATCGGAATAGGTGGATTGGGATTTCCCTTTTCATGAAGAGTGGAGGATGTAGACCAAACAAACAAAAAAACAACAAAAACAACAATTCTCCCCTTTTTTTTTCTCCACAAGAATTTGAGTAAGTTCCGATCTCCCATCATTTCTTCCGATGCCCTGAATCAGGCGCAAAGTGGAACCAAAGATTGGATGAGTGATCGATATCCTCATTTGCGCTTCCATGTTCCCCCTCCCCCCCATCTCGATCTGGAGGCGGTGCAAATCAGTTCCAGCCCCATTCCACCTTCCCAAGGTCAGATGTGATCACCTTGGCTGCATTTTTGTCCCCAGATTTGGAAGCAAAAGAATCAAGGATAAGGAGGAGAATCCTAGTCATCCCAAGAAAAGATTGATAAAGATAGAATCAGTACTCCTCGGTACTTGCTCCCCAAAAATTGGCATCGCTGGCAGATGCAGTAGATTGACCCTGATGAGAACAGTCCTCCTCTTCCTCATCTCCTCCTCCTCCTCCCCTCTTCTTCCTCCTCCTCCTCCTCTTCCTCCTCCTCTTCCTCCTCCTCTTCCTCCTCCTCCTCTTCCTCCTCTTCCTCCTCCTCTTCCGCCTCCTCCTCCTCCTCCTCCTCCTCCTCCTCCCCTCTTCTTCCTCCTCCTCCTCCTCCTCTTCCTCGTCTTCCTCCTCCTCCTCCTCCTCTTCCTCCTCTTCCTCCTCTTCCTCGTCTTCCTCCTCGTCCTCGTTTTCGTCTTCCTCCTCCTCCTCTTCCTCCTCTTCCTTCTTCTCCTCCTCCTCCTCCTTCTTCTTCTCCTCCTCCTCCTCCTTCTCCTCCTCCTCCTCCTTCTCTTCCTCTTCTTCCTTCTCCTCTTCCTCATCTCCTCCTCCTCCTCCCCTCTTTCTCCCCCTCTTCCTTCTCTTCCACCTTCCTCCTCCTCTTCTTCCTCCCCTTCTTTTTTCTTCTCCTCTTCCTTCTTTTTTCTTCTCCTCCTCTTCCTTCTCCTTCGGTTCTACCTTCTTTCTATGTTACTCCCAAGGAGTCCCCTGGGTGGGTGCCTGGATCTAACATGACACTGTAAGGATCACATTTCACTCAAAGTCTGGAAATCAAATTGGTAATTTTGCTTCACCAATCCCAGTTCTATTTTGTTCGTTTGTTTGTTTATTAGACTCCCACTCCCTTTTTTGGCAAGCAAACCAATCAAATTTTCCTGCTAACAGCTCGGCAGTGATAGTTAGCAGTATAGTCTGCTATGTAGTTTGTTTTATTTCAGCCCAGTGCAGTGAAGTACGTCTTGTATTGATATTAGTAAGAAAAAGAAAACAATGAGAAATTGAAATTGTTTCTATCAATGTCCTGCTATTAATGCTGAATATCATTTCGCTCTCACATGTGTATTTCAGGCTGTCTTTATGTGGTGTAGCTGATCTTTATTATCATAATGCACTCTTCATGTAACTCTGATTGCTACTAACGCAATCACTCCCAGTTTTGACTGACTTTTATCTTTGAGTGTAAATAGCCATCCATATTGTGAGATGATCTGATGTCATACCGGCAGATGTGTGTCAGCTGTGCACCTTTCAAAAATGTAGAATTAGGAAAATTATTATAGCTGGGGAGAGACATGGCATTGCCTTTAACCCATTGAGGACGAGTCCAGAGTATACTTGGGCAGGTGTCTATGAGAAATGTGTGTTGTAGCAATCAGCCCATCCTCAATGGGTTAAAGGGAAATGGGAGAAAGAATTGCTCATAAATCTGAACAAATGAACAGTAAGAAGTGATCAGCCTGACCAAATGCGTTTCTTCTCTTTACTAAGAAAAAAATTCAAATTTCAACTAAACGGCAATTACAGTGAAATTTTCTCAGAGTAATGCTAGCTGATTCACACCAGGGCATAAGCCATTCAATAGTAATCATGTCAAAATGTAGAAAACAAGCAAGCAAACAAACAAACAAACAATGTAGAGGAAATGCCCAATCAAAACATATTGTTGATATAGGTTGTTATAAATAATGTTCATGCAACCAATGAACAGTTCTCTTATGATTGCTTTGAAAAGAAAATAGGTGCAGGAACTTGAATAGATATTGATGTCTTTTTACAGCTTTAATTTCTTTTTACTTTTTTTTTTCTGCATTACCTTCAATTTACCAAATTCCATGGTTATTGTAATGATAAAGTTGCTATTGGAATAAACATGGCATGTGAAATAGTACATGACTGGGTCACTTTCAACTTCTTTAACTCAGACTAAATCTGTTTGGTTTTTGTTTTCTTCACAAAGTGCAAGCCTGGCTGGGTACGTTATGGACAGAGAGGGAGCTGTTCATGTTTCCGTTGTCCTTGACACCTGGAGGGAAGAAGGAGGAGGAAGAGGAGGAGAAAAAAGGGGGGGGGGGGGAGAAAGGGGATAGAGGGAGCGGATGGAGAGGGGGATGATGATAAATGGTGTGAGAGAAAGAAAGAGAATTTAAATGGGATTTTGAAGAGAACTTTTGGACTTCCTTCTCCTGTAAGGTATTGGCAACTTTTGAGGCAGAGACAAGTTGATGAATGGGAGCAGGAGATAATCAGGCAGACATCTTTCATCCTAGGGAATTTCTTCTCCTCTTTGGGTATGGGGGAGGGGGCTTTGGAGGGGTAGGGGGTATTGAGCAAGGTAGGGTGGGGTAGAAAAAGTGGTAGTGGTCAAAGTACTTGTTGAACAATGTACTTTTGGATGCATGTTTTTGCTCTTTTTTCTTGTGAAAGGAAAGTTGTCAAGTATGTTATTTCGAAGATGTTTCTCTAGGTCTTTCTTCCTGCCCACTGAGAGGTAGAGCTGAAGATACACATTGAATGCTATCATGCTCAAAATTTATATGCTGTCCAGGTGTACATTTATCAATGAAATTCATCACCATAATTGGATTTTGGGGCATGCAGTGAATGAGATATCAGGGAACCGGGTTGCCATTTTAATTTCTTTTTTCTTTTCTTTTTTTTTTTTGGGGGGGGGGGGAATGCTGAACAGACTTGGTATGTTTGTGCTTTCAAAAAATCCAATACTATGCCAGATACTTCTATGGGTAGTATAATAATGAAATGATATCAATAATGAAACAAAAAAAATGAAAATGAAATAATAGTTCTGGTTATTTGCCATGGGTAAAGATTTGACATTGTCAGCCATAATTATTTGTGTTATATTTCATAATTGTCATCACTGTCTCAGTTATCTATGTCATGTGTTGATAAGGTCAAATGTGGTATGTTTGTTGTTGTTTTTTCCATGGTTAATGAGGGTATGCAAATTAATTTGACTCAAGTAAAATGCAAACAGGAAAGACATACATATCTCCTCAAACAACTGAAAACAAAAAGTCTGTAGTCAATGTCTAAGCTAGATATTTGTTTTGATGAGTTCTTTCTAATAAGCAAGGGGTTACCCTGCACACATACAGACATTGTATTGTACCAATTTGCTCTTCTTAATCACAATGACATGCAAACATGCATGTCTGTGTGTATGTGTTTGTATTTATCTGTATCTATCTATCTCTTTTCTGTCTGTCTGTCTATCAATCTACACATTACATCTATATGTGTACATACATACATGCATACATACACACGTTTGTAATATTAAAACCTAAACATATCTCAACTTCTCTTTCTCAAAATAAAAACAAGTGTTGACCCATAAAAAGATCTGATCTATGTGAACAAACTTTTGTATGCTGGCGGGAACCATACCGCCCCCCAGGTTCTTCCAGCCCTCCCCCCCCCCCCCCCTCCACCCCTCTTGGAGCCCCCAGACAGGGTTTAGAGGTGAAAGTCTGAAGCAATTAATCGCATACCAGAGTTGTCTGCCGGCTGTTGTTTATCGTTTCCATGGCGACTGGAGGAGCTTCAGTGTTGGAGGTCACCGGGCTTATGTACAGGGAGATTAAATTTGAGAAGTGATGACACCTTATATCTCAAGGCACGGGTCATTGGTTCAGAGAGATCGGTGTGCTTTTTTTTTCTTCTCTGCCATTGCATTCCGATGCTGAACTTGTCTTTTGAGCTCCTTTGTAATCTAATACCCTCTTTAACCCTTTAGCTGTCACACTTGTGAAGACTGCAAGAGTTTGATATCTTGACCCACCCTCTCCTGTGCTCTTCCTAGCAGGCAAAGTTTTGCCAGAAATTCCATTTGTAGGTGCGTGTAGGTAGCGCTTTGAATCATATTTATCTGCACTCATCCTTCAAATTTTATCATATTTTTCTCTTTTGAAGGGGGTGGTGAGGGAAGGTAAAGATAAAGAGTTTTTAGTGCTTTGTATGAATTTACCACTTTTCATGTTGTCGATAAATGAGTGGCCATTTTGTGCATACACACACTCTCACACACTCACAACAGCAACAACAAGGTGCTACACTGAGTAGTGTGTAGCTTGGTCAGTAACACCGCGTTTATATGTGGCATTTAGAGCGCTCTAATACCAGGCCCAGGCCTGAGCTAAGTCTTAAAATTTTGAGTTTATGAATAGGTTGGGCCAAAGTGGCCCACGCCAGGCATGGACTATTTTGGCACTGCTGCAGCCTAGCACCAGGCGTGGGCCAGGCTCAGGCCTGGTGCCGATCAAAGAGTTTATGAACGGTAGCAATGCCAGGTTCGGGCCAAAATTCCTTGCACGGTCAAAGGTCATAATTACCTGGCCGTGCCTCTGCCGGAGCGGGCGTTCAGTTACCATGGTAGTTATCCCTTACATGGCCGAGTTCGTGAATGGGTCATCGTAAAAGTAGCGCGGCTCTGCTATAGTTACTGAATGCAATTCTTACTGCTTGGGGCGGGCCAATTTCGCTTGGGCCAGGAGCTGGCCAAAAATGCATGAGTTACTGAAAGGGGTATAGGAGTGCTCCTCAAACCCTCTGAGCTCTGCATGAACAGACAGTCAGGACCTGGAGCGCTCTAATGTTATGCCGCACTCGAGTCTAGGCTCAGGAGCGCTCCTGAAGTACCCTAAACTCTGCATTAACGGTCACCAATGTTTAGAGCACTCCGGAATGGGTATGCGGCACATGGCTGTGCGTACAGTCTACATGTAAGAAGTTTCCTTACACCCGAAGGTCGCTATGACATTTACGCCCCTCTCAGCCACTTCGCATGTGGTCTCAGCGAGCAATGATTCTCTGTATAAACAGATACAGAGGGGTATAAGTTGAAATGCTTCAGGAGCGCTCCTGGGCCCAACTTTGTGTATAAAATTAATGAGGTATAATGTTCACAGGGTAAGGGAGGTAGCGAGAACCTGACATCTGAAGACTTTAACCGACACGTAGGTTGACGAGTTTTAAAGTATGACAAAAATAATAAAGTGTGTTGAATAAAAATACACTATATCAATTACAGATGTCATGCCATGTCTTATTCATACAGTAAGTACCACTTGAGATTGCCCATTAATGTATGATGTGGGAAAGATACGAGAATGCATGAATGATACAAGATTTCAAAGAAAAGTAGAGGAATGGGAATTCTCTCATTATTGTATGATGAGGGGAGGATACAAAAATGTGTAAATAACACAAGGTTTCAAAGAAAAGAACAGCAATAGAGGTATGAGGAGCCATGCTTGTCAAGCGTAGGTGTTGGGCTTTTCAAATATACAGTTTGCTGTCTTAAACCCCTCCGACAAATTTTGGCTGATTGAACATCATTTCTTGCCCACACCTGCCGCGTGAAACAAAATTGGTTTTGCTGACTGATTCCGACGATACGCCGCAAAATTGATTCCCGGTTCCCGCCGTTATCTTGCTTTCATTATGGAATTATGAAATGATCTTAGAACAGGTATTGATTGGATAACAGGGGGAGTGTATGAGGGAGAGAGAGAGAGAGAAAGATGGAAAGATAGGGAGAGTGAGAGAATCGGAATAAGAAGGATAGAAGAGATGAGTACAAAGAAGATGGAAGAATAGATGGAAAAGATTTTGCCAAAGAGTTGGTTGTTTACCGATGTTCTCTTACTGACATAATCAACAGGAAAAATAACAACATCAGTATAAAAACTCTGACGTGACTCGGGAACAAATTCTCCAAATTGCCCCACTCACACCTTTAAGTTACATCATCAAAAATCTTCAAAACGAAGAAAATATGTTTTGAAGTGAAATTTTACATTTCTTGCAAAATTTGATCCAACTGGATATGTATGTGTGTGTAATTTTGACAGTTTTACACTAAGATGTGAGTTTTGCCATAGAAAAACAATATATGTATAAAGATATAGACATACATTTATGAATATGATAATATATATTTTAAACTGTAGCGTGAGTGTAATATGCAAGTTAGTATACCAGGATACATTGAATACACAGCTTTCTTCTCAATTGAGACAACCTTCGCTAGGGTCATTGACCTCAGGAAGAATGCCGCCTACATTGACCTACATTGTACTTGAAACAGTCAAGTTCTCATACCATCAGTGCTTACAAATGCCTGTCAGATCTTTGTTGTGAAACAAGTGCAACAAGTGCAGTTCAAAATGGGAAGCCAATATCAACATATACATTTATATATATATATTCTCTGGTATTTTTGGTTGAAAAGTGAAATAATGCAGCATGTACAAATTTGTCACCAATGCCACCAGGTTGGTATGGAATTTTATACTGACATTTCAGAATATGTTCCTTGTTGAATGTATTGGCTTTCAGAGACTGTTTATTTTGCCCTATTTCTAGGTTTCATCTGCTTCTTCTCTCTTTGTTTTTTTTTCCCTTTATGTTTGTGTGTTTTTGACATATCTGAGATGACAAGGACGTCTGTGCGGTACGTCCGATCATTTTCCATTAGCGGTTGACTCTTCTTAAATCATGGATCACCAGTCACAGATAAAAGTGCCCCTGGAGAACTCAAGGCCTCGTGCATATTCATGGTTTCTCTTTTTGTTATCTTTTTTTGTTTTTGGCTGTGTCAATTTTGCTTCTGTTTCCTTTCTTCCGATTCCCAGGGATACCCACGGGAGGTTTCCATCTACGGGCATCTCCGCCGAATATATCTCTGCCATTAATAATGCGCGACACCATCCCATTGACGTCATCACATGTATACTTCTTGTGACAACTAACGTTAAGAGACGTAATTACTTCCCGATACATCTCCCCCCCCCCCCCCCCCCACAAACCTGCTTATTTGTTCCTCGCTTATGCCTGATCGGATTATACAATCTGGGCTTTTGTGAAAATGTATGTATCGTGTGGGGCATGTGCCAAGTGATCACAGCCGAAAAGAAAACCAAATATGCCCGGAGCAATAAAAACCAAAGCGAAGGGGGGAGGGGTTGGACTTGAATCCCTATGTAACATTAAGAGACTATTTTACGTGTTTCTAGCTGGATGAGGATTGATGTCTGAATGAAAAGACTTAAACTAAATCTAAATTTGTAGCTTGTGTTGTTCTTATCCTTTCTTCTGGTCTGAAATAGTACATATCGGGATTTGAGAGAGGGCATTAATCCTTGAGAATTTCTTCCATTTTATGCCAAATTTGATGCTGGTCAAGGTCTGTAGATCTTTGATATGTGTAATAAAATGCAAAGTGAAAGATCATTTTGATATCCTGTATTCATTACATACATGTAGAATATCCTACAATCCAGCGCACAAAAGCACTGGTACAAAGTGCAAATTGTAGAAAGCTGAAGGCCTCTACTCTTGGAATACAGCAAGTTGTTGATTGCTATGCCATGACATTTCATCACTATACACATTTGTTTAAATGACTAAAAGTGTAAACAAAACAAAACAAAAAATCAGTGAAGTGGTCCTGTATCACAAAATATAATTTACATGCACCTACATATAATACATGCATGCATTCCCTGTATTGCTAGATAATGATATTACCAAAGTCAATATAATTTCCATGAACAGATTTTTAAAAAGAGATGGTTTTAAAATTCAGTCATAAATTTGGATACTTTTTGATCACACGCATGCCCCTAGAACTTCTTTTTTTCCATTTGGCACCTCAACTTTTTTGAACTCTGAAGGCTGCAACCATCTTGTACAATGTATTCCATCCCAGCTTTCATACAGATACAATATTCGAATTCAGGTTTGAATTCAGATTTATTCAGAATTTTCTGCATTGAACATATCACAAATTGAATACAGTCATTTGTCAAAAACATTATGACATACTATTGGTACATTCAAGCATAACTGAAATTATTTGTGTAATAGCTGAAATTATAACATTATAATCATAACTGAAATTTTATATACAATAGACTGATATCAGAATGATTGAAAAGATATGTTGATTTAGAGCTAATTAACGTAAAGGAATAAAAAGTGATCTGACTGGATCGTGGTAGAATGAAACGATGGGATTGAAATGCAGAAGGCTGTCGTTATCCAAGCAACTAGCTTGAATATATCTGAAGCTAATATTTTGGTACCACACTAACAATTATGTAATTTCAATTATAAATCTACCAAAGCACTTAGTGATGACTAAGAGTTCTTGTCTTTTCCTTGCAATGCTGCATTTACAAGTTATGCTTGATTTTGATATGTTTTATTCAAACTAGCAAAATGGGATAACATCTGACTAGGGATTCTCACGTTCATGTCATTCTTTATGTACGCACAAAAAAAATGTTTTTGTTCATCTGAATTGGGAAAAAAATATTTCTCAATGTTTGACTTAAATCTCTCAAGATGTTGCATATACAAGAGCACGCAAAGTTGCCACAAGGTTGCACAAGAGTTACCATAGAATGCCCAAGTAACATTGAATGTTCTTAACAAGTGGTTGCTAGCTGCTTTTAGAAAGAATAATCAATTTGAGCTTTTTTTCGTAATTTTGTCCCTTATTATGTCAGTGAAGGATGCAGGCAGTAATGCACCAACAAACTAGTCCTCACCAGGAACACAAGCTTGCTATCATTTGCAAGTTGCACGAACCGCATTTATAAATCACTTATGGTAATCTTTGCCAGAGAAAGATAAATGCTCTTCGATGAAACCTACATTTCTGAAGTTCAGGGAAATGTACTCGAGTGACCGTGCATTTCATTTGTTTCAAGTGCAAAGTTTCACTTGACAGGACTACTCACTACATTTTTCTATTTCCATCTCTGGTCTTTCAAGGGTTGCTGTGTGTATTCAGTTTGTGTGTTCCAGATTCAAAGGAAAACAATGCCCTCTTTGATGTATGGGTTTGAGGTGTGTAGCTGCTGTGCGTTGGAAGGTTTTTGCACTATGGACGTACGGATGCCTCCGCTGTCGACGCTAATGAACATTACATGCTGTAAAATGCAGCTGCTTTGGAGGAGGAAAAAAACAAGTTAGGACTACTTTCGTCGCATTAACATCAAATTGGTATCACATTACACTAAACGGGGGTGCTCTATTATTGACGACGGAATGTTACCAGATGCATTATTCATCGCTGAATCATAGCAGCTCACGTTGCTGCGAGGCTGCAACACCTGCGTCCGTAAGGTCACCTTCCTCGCGCTGCAATAACACAATGTAATTAGACATGAATAGTCATTTGCTGTCGAGCTGTGAACATTTTCTCGGGACACGGGAATTCATAAAACGCAGAAGTGCACTCAGCGAAAAATACCCAAACGAATAAGAAATTGAAAGAAAGCAAGGACAACAAGCCGCAGCCCAAAAATGTAGAGTTTGTCCACGTTATGGTGAGAGCACACTGGGCTTTGACCGCTACTGAACTCGTTCTGAGGAAGATGTGTGGATATGCTCGTAGTAGCTCTATGCATACCATGGACAGTGCTGTGTTTTATAGAATTTGACAACATGCAAACTGTAAATTACAGGGATCTCTTTTTGAAAAGATTGAATTACAGTGGAGATGCTCCCTTTCCAAATGCATTGCGGGGGAGGGGGGGGGGGATGAGAAAGGGAAGGGGACATATCTGATATAATGACTATGTCTCAACTTTGTCGTAATCAAGCATCTTGGTTTTACGAAATATAAAGCTCACATTTTGCTCTCTTTGTTTTGTATGAGTCATTATTTAAGGCTACAGATCATGATGATTTATGACCATGAATTTTTAAGGTATGACACGCAATGAGCCTTTTTGTATTGTAGACACCATTCAGTGTGATGTACCACGTGCTGCATAAGGAGTTTAGTTCCTCTTTTGAAGTGCCCACAGACCCATACAGTCTTCCGGTAGATGGGCCTAGATTGTCTGTTTGAATCTTGCAGGTTAGAAAGGATGAATATTAAGTGTGAAGTAATTCCATTACTCTGATATGCAGTTCCACTTTGATCTGATGGTTATGCCTTTTCTTCATCAGATCTACAGTTACATTGAATATGTGGGACTAAGCGTGATGTATCCATGAAACGTACAAGGTGATGCATGGAATGTCTGTACACTATTTTAAAATCAGGACCGTTAGAGCTTGTTATGAGCAATGAATCTGTGTATTGATGCAGCTAGAGAGCAGTGAATGGGAAATGTTGTGGATTTATCAAATTTTCCTTTTAGAATCATCTTCTCTTCTGCACAGGAAGCATGCAGTGTGAACTAGAAATGTAATGATCTGTATTCTGATACTATTCTATGTGGTGCCCAAAGGCCATCACCGTTCTTGGGCTCATAAATGAGATCCGTGCCATTTATGTGAATGGTTGACCCCTCCATATCAGGCGACTTGTCGAATGCCGCATTTTGCTGGGATTTTGTCCCATCGCATTCCAAATGAATGTTGTCTGCAGCCGGCATTCGCCGCGAAAAATGTGATCTGCTCGTGCTCTGGGGAGAAAGTGGTCGCATTTGTCATTTTGCCACTTCCAGGGGGATGAAAAATAACAACCATCTGTTGACGATGGAATGACGTTTCTGTTGTTGCTTCTTTTTTTTTTTCCCCCGGCAAGACATATGAATGATTGCTTAGCCAGGTTTGCTGCATATGCGCAGCCTATGCTTTTTTTTTTTTTCGTATTCTAGCTTGGCTCTCAGATCTCGGCAAAGCTGACACTTAGTCATGCATCTCTTCGCAGACGGGATTAAGTTCGAAAAAATTCATAGTCGGTGACAGTGTGGCATTTTATCGCATCTGAGATGGAAAGAGAGAAAGAAAGAAAAAAAAGGAGATCCTAGATGTGTAAATGTATCAAGAGGTGAACAAAGGTCTCTGAGAGCTTCGGTCGCTCTTCATCACGAGCGGAGGCAGACGGTGACGTTAAAGCACTCGATCGCAAGCGGGCCGAAGAGGCTTACAGGACAGAGATAAATAGTTGTGGTGTTCCTTGTATATTGACGTCGTGGATTGTCTGTTGAGTTCCTCGTTGAGACGAGATTGGGTCTCACAATTTAAAGTCGCCACGAGTGACCTAGCTCGCATCCATTACCATGACAAAAATATATATTACTTGAATGAGAGTCATTTTGGCTTTGGCAATTCTGAGATGGCAAAGTCAACAGCACCTGCAGACTTTTGGATGAATGAATCTTCTTATTCTTTTATTATTACAAAATTCTGACATAAAAAGCTTATTTGCACAATATCACCTTTTATGGATTGTGATGGTTCAGCATGTATGGAAGATTAAAACAGTAAAGTTTGAACACCATCTTCCATCTGCCTTGTTTCTAATAGAATGGGAAAATATGTGACTTTGTAGTAGTGTCAATTTAAAGGGAACATTAATTCCCAAAACACATATGTGTGAATTCAGTTAATGCAGATAAATGAGTGTATAGAACACAGCAGTGAAGTTTTAGGTAATCTGGACAAGCCATTCAGAAGTTATGAGTAATTAATTGTTTGGTTAATTCCATGTGCCATCATCACTAGATAAGAAGGCAGTTGGTGATGTCATAGTAGGGATTGTATCAAGCACATTTCACAGAATTTCACAAAGTCTTTTTTTTTTTTAATGCAAAGTGTACAGTACCTAGACTTTTGAAAGAGGTAAGTTGAAAGCCCTTTCATCATGCTAGAAAAATTGAGAATATGTGCTAGTCTCTTTGAATATGTGCAAATTTCTTTATCTTGTTCCACTATTGTTGCATCACAGACTGTAGCAACCGTCTTATCCATCCATGATGACACATGGACTAACATAACAATTCAAGATTCATAATTTGGGAATGTACATTGTATCATCTGATTTTCCTCAAACTTTTGTACTAATATATCTGCATTCACTGGCACCACAGATTCTTTGTGTTGCGTTTTGTAAGTCCCCCTTTAACCTGTTGAACACGAGTACAGTATACTTGGGCAGGTGTCCATGGGAAATGTGTGCTGTAGCAAAATCAGTCCGTCCTCAACGGGTTAACAAGTGCCAGAATGCCCCTATCATATTACATCCCTTCTTTATGTGTAAGGAAAATGTAACCTGTGATGAGGCATTATGTGAAAGAATTCTTTGGGCCATTTTGTCCACTGTAATTGAAGAGATGTCTCCATTGTCTTTTCAGGGATGGCTGTGTGTTGATGAATTGCAATCTCTAACTATTTTTCTCCTTGTCTCTCTGTCATATTTCCTTTCATGTACCAACCCTGGACTGGCACATCATCACACATGTACTTCACCATTTCAACATAACCAGGTGAGTGTGTCATATGGTGTACTGTGTAGATCCCTATAGGTTTTTTACTAAACCGAGTGCTGTCAAAGGATAAGAGTTTGGTAGAGTGGGACAGGGTGAGGTGGAGTGGGGACACTGTTACTTCGTCCCTGCCCCTCCACACATCTTTGCCTACACATTCTTGCTGTTTGATTTTGTTTGTTTTGTTTTGTATGCATTGTATTTTTTAGTTAAAAGGGCAAGCTTTACGAGATTTTCTTTCTCCGCTTCCCCACTCTGCCCGCATTGTTTCAAGGTATGAACTTGGCCAAAGTACCTTACTCCTCATGGGACCAATTTCGATTACACTTGGCCCAGTTTTATAGGGAGGTATCATTTATAGATGTCATAATTCTGCCTCAGTGCAGTGAAATCTAAACACCTTTATTATCATTGAGTGAGTCCATATATCATCAGTTAGTCTTCTGGTTTGGCAGGAAATAAATATGATTCCCCCCCCCCCCCCTTTTTTGGTAGTGACTGATTTTGTTTAGAAAAAAAGAGAGTAATGACATGCTTCTGTGGCCAAATATCGAATGAGAACATCACAAGGACATAAGTGGCTAAATGTAGCATAAAGATGTGTCAAAATGCACTGCTTAATATAGAATCTGTAATGTTTATAAACAAAATATGATCGTTTATGGCATGAAAACATGCAGCTGAGCTATGAAGTATCGCAGATATGTTCACTTGGTGAAAGAATGAGAGAGAGAGAGGGGGAGATGAAGGGGGGGGGGGCATGGGAGAGGGTGAGAGAATGTAATCATGCACATATTTCAATCCTAGCATTGAAAATCTCATGCTGCGTTGGTGAACAGCAAGCTCGCTCTCCTTTCTTCCACAAATTTGCTCTCATGTTGACACATTTCCCTTGTGTGACGTTAACTTGCCGATTCACATTTTTCAAAGAGTTTTTTTTTTGTGTGTTAGCCAGCGGGACCCCACTGAGGATGCCAAATTAGGAGATGTGTGAATGAATCTAGGGTGAGCAGGGTGAAATTTATTTATCTAGGGATGTCAGTAAGAAAATTGGAAAACTCAGTACAGAAAAAAAAAAGAAAACCAATCGCACAATTGTACTGTCTCATTGAATTCAAAGCATTGTGTTACTTTGGGTCACAATCAGGTTCGTGACCCATATTTTGAAATTTTTACAGTGTGAACAGAAATAATGCGTTACTTTGTGAGATTTGGGTCACAATCCATATCGTACAACTTTGTGCGATTATTTGCAACTAGAGGCAAAGTTGCACAGTAAGAATGGTGACAGCAAAGAATTTATAAATTTTATATCCCACAATGCACAGAGGCGTCACCCTTTACTATTTTCACCAGGTGTGGTGTGCAGCAGTAACTGAATTGATATTGTGATGTAGTAAACTTACCATCAGTATGTACATGCCCAGGTTTGCAAATCACAAATTATCTCCACCCAAGTTTTGATTTTTTTTTTACAGTGAGAAAGAATGAAAAAGGACACAACCCTGATCATGACCCCCCCAAATTTTGAAATTTTTGCAATGAGAACGGCACCAATGACAGATTCTCTTCTGTGACATTTACCCATTGAGGACGAGTCTTGAGTATACACGGGCAAGTGTCGATTGGAAATGCTTGTTGTAGCAAAATCAGTCCATCCTCGTGTTAACTTGCCATTCACAGTTTTCAAAGAGTGCCCTCTAAGATAGCCAGCAGGAACCCATTGAGGATGCCACGTTAGGAGATGTGTGAATGAATCGACTGTGAGCAGTGTGAAATTTGTTTATCTTTGGATATTGGTAAAAAGCAGTGGAAAAACTCAGCAAAAAACAAAACAAAACAACAACAACAACACAAAGCACAATCCCACAGTGATAGGTAACTGAATGAAAGTATCTGCATTTTACTATCCCCAACAGGATATGCTGTATGGGTGAAAATTTTGAATATTTGTGAGGATGCTACTAGAGTTAATTTGCTAGATGAAGTTCGAGTGTATTTTGGGCACTTTTACCCAAAAGTTTGAAAAACTTATGCAGCTTTCAATATTCATGTGGAAGTTGAATAAATGATACATTTGTGAGGTGATTAATATGGCTCAACCAAAAAGTAAAGAATTTCATTTATACTTCCTTCATAAAAATACCCTTGGTTCTTGGTCAAAATACAGTATGGCAGTAAATCCTCAGTTTCTTGAAGAATAGAAAAAAAAAATCCTGAGTTTGTAATCATTTTTTTAGGCATCCCATCCCCACAAAAAAAAACAACAAAAACAGAAAGCTCATTAACAAAAAAAAAATATGCTGGAAGAGGTGAATGTTGATAACTGAGAAAGTGTAACATCTGGAGTGGAGACTAGTAGGCCTGGTTCTTGGGTGGTTGCACTTGGCCTTTTTGGCTGGCTCTCAGCCCAAGGGGAACAGTGAGTGATAGGTTGGGCCAGATGCCTCAGATTGCCCTGAACAGGTGATGAGAGATAGATAGATAGATAGATAGATAGATAGATAGATAGATAGATAGATAGATAGATAGATAGCCAGGTTTAAAGATAAAAGGTTATGTAGATAGGTAGGTGGATAGGTGGATGAATAGATAATAGAAAGTCAGAGAGGTATGTAGATAGATAGATAGATAAATAGATCTATGTATGTATATGTGTGTGTAAATGTGTGTGTGTAAATGACTACATATTGCCTCATTCTTTCTTTCTATTTCTTTTTTTTTTACCCTTTTTTTCTCCTTCAATTCATTGCTGTTCAATTCGGTTTGAATAATTACATCAAATGGTTTAGGACCCCTGGGAATGCCGAGCTTGTGTGTGGGGGCCCCAATGAGGAGAGATGAAAAGCTTAGAGTAACAGAGATAAACATATTTCTATTTGTGTATCACCGCCCATGCATGCTTCTGTCTGTTTATAGGTGTCCTCAGATACATTCTTTCTCTCTTTTTTTGTCTGTACCCCTTCTCTCTCTCCATTTCTCTCTCAAGCAGTCTCACTAGGCCCATTCACACACAAGGGAAAAAGTGCGATTTAAAAATCGATTTTCTTATCGCGATCAAAATTTCGAAATTTTTTCCAGTGTGGACAGAAAAATCTCACTAATTACCGCGATCCTTATCGCGATCCAACTCGCACTATTAGTGCGATTTTTCAGAATAATCGCGATTATTTTGCCAAGCATCGTGTGTGTTAGCACGATCGAGATTCGAAAATCGGTATTTTTAATCCCATCGTTCGTAGCGCGTGCGAAACTCCTAATTGGGACTGCGGGGTCAGTCTTCGGTCATGCAAGATTCGCGCATGCGCAGTTTGGCCACTGATCGTTCTTTCCTTGGTGCGAAGTGCGATTTTTCCCTGTGTATGAACGGTCGAAAAAAAAAATCGAAATTTGGATCGCGATTGAAATTTCGATTTTCGTTGTTTGTGAACGGGCCTACTGTCTATCTATCTTTTCACTGTCTGTCTGTCTGTCTGTCTGTCTGTCTGTCTTTCCCTTTTTCTCTCACAGACTATGTTTAGCATCTTTCCCATGTTGGAAAAATTTCAAATACCCACTATCAAGATGCATTTCTGAAGACCTTTTGGATGGCATTCTTTTTTTTTATTTGTTGCGTTTATCATCTCTATCATGCGAGTCAAGACGAAGGCAGCTCTGTTGTGCTGTTTGACCCCAGGAGGAGAGGTCATATAGTTGGCATTGGTAGGTCCGAGCCATAAAAGCTGTTTCCAAGATGACTTTGCATTTATCATCTCCACAGAAACGCTTGATTCTGGCTCAAATGCTTCTGAGATCGCACTTATTTTCGGCGTTTCAGAAGCAGTTTCTAGCCCCATAATCAAAACAGCCTTGCGTTTATCATCTGCCCAAATCTCCCTGAAAGTCGTTTGGAAACCTTAATTCTATGCCAGAAGTGAGTTGAAAAACGCATCTACAGTATGTCTGGTGGTCTCGCTCAGTGTATCTCTCACTCAGTCACTATTTGCCCCTCTCTCTCTCTCTCTCCATCTTTCTCTCTTTCCCTCTCTTTTACTGTCTATCTCTCCTTCTTTCTCTGTCCTTTCCCCTATCAATCTGTCCCTCTCACCTTCCCACATTTTCGCCAAAAAACCCCCGGAGTAACTGAATGCCGCGGCGACTCGTCGCTTTGAATATTTGGGGATCACTTACCAGACAGGAGTAATGGTGTGTGGATAAAACTTTGCCCAAATTTATCTTCCAGTATTTGGCTTCCAATATGCAGTCAGTGCGGACCCCCAGCCGCATTCCGTTTCTTAGTCCCACGCAATCCCCTTTTAGTGTGCTCACACTGCCCCCATCGATCCCCTACCGCTGGTCTGTTGGCCAACATTAGACTTTGAAGACAGACACTTCTGGCTGCAGTAACATGAAAGTGTAAACTAACCTCTGCAGGAATTCTCTGTCGCTTTGAGAAAGCCTTACTCGTAAAAACATTGAAGAATTTGCTTTTCTTAAAGCAAGGAAAACAGAAAGTGTCGCGAAAGTGTTGACATACATCAGTCGGGAATGTGCGGGGGAATCCTTTTGCCTACATGTTGCTTGCAAGCCCTAAGCTAGTTGCTGCAAAAAAAGAAAAGAAAAGAAAAATGAATGAAGAGACTGTCGCCTGACACTAGGCATTGATCATTCCTGCGCATCACCCACTGTGTGTCAAGCAACTGATTTGATTATGTGCACCGAACTCGGTAAATTTGTCTCCGCTGAGTTTCTTGTTGAATACTCACAATATTTGCCCTTTTTGTCTCTTCCATGTGAATCCATTTTCCTTGTGTGTGTGTGTCTGTGTGTGTATGTCTGTGTGTGTGTGTGTGTGTGTGTGTGTGTGTGTGCACGCATGTGAAGATGTCTGAAGCTCAGTTAAAGGTCTCTGCGTTTTACTCCATTACCAAACGGGATCCCTTCATTAGATTTACTCATTTAAGGTGTCCTCCGTAGACTAACGTTGAGTTTATTTTTAGCTTCCCCTCGCGATCTATATGGCGGAGATTAGAGGAAGTCACGGCATTTTATTCCAAACCAAGAGTTGATCATGTGGTGTCACTCTTCCGTTCCCCCTTCCATTTCTTGCTGCAGCTTTTGCTCCCCTTCTCTGTAGAAGCAGAGTACAGACAGCTCACTGTGAAAGCCCCTTTATTTCTATCCATTCACAGCTATAAAAATCTACAAATTTCTAAATCAAATCCAAGTCAAGTTACATAATTTGTTAGAACAAAGTCTTGTATATTAATTTTGAGGAAAGTATAGAAAACACAGGTTTGTTTTTTTATCTATATACATATTTTCCATGTGTCAAACTTCGTATTTGCCAGTTCAGCAGTGAAAAAAGGACAATTTTTGGACAAGTCTTTCATATTTGTCATTAGGGGTTAATGAAATGCTAAATGTTATAGAAGATATACCATATTCCTCGCTCGGTGACAAGGAATGAAATGCTTTTAAATTATTACAAAATGGCTGACTATTCTAAGCCCCACAGACACTATACAATCACATCAATTCCCCTGTCCTTGTTTAAGCTTTTCAAGCCTACAACAAACATACAACAGTTGATATAATAACAATAATGATAATGTAATATCTACCACCATTCTGTTGAAGAATTTAAAAAATATATATATTAACTTTCATGGCAAAGCTTCAGCAACAGTAAACAAAAAAAACAACAACAAACAAACATGATATCAGCTACTCACAAGAATTCACAGTTGGTACCTTGACTTGTCAGTAAGTCAGTCGAGAAGTAGAAAGGCATCAGGGTTTGGTTTTAATGTCAGTGAAGTTATTCCCTTCTTGTGGTAATGCTGAATACAAGGTTCTCTTCCATGTCATCAGTTTAAAGACAGAAGGGCATTAGTTCTATGGACATCATACTATATCAAGTTTCTCATCTTCTCAGCCAACAGTATTAAAGTCAATTTCTTCCTTACCACTCAGTGTGGCAAATCAATATGAATTCAATTTCACATTTATCTACTTCTGATAACCATCTCTAATATAGTTAGGATATGAATTAGGCATGAAAATTATATCCTGTTACTGAAACTTTTTTTTTTGAAGGAAACTTAATTTCTTGAGGGATTTAGCTTGACAGAAAATTCTTGTTGTAAATCCATCCAAAACAAGTAATCAAAGTAGTTAGTAAAATATTACATGCTTTAAATGGATAGAAAGATACAGTAAAATATTGCACACTTTAAATGGATGAAAAGATACATCGAAAAGGGTTTGATGCACATGCATATCAATTTACACACATTGATTATTCATAAATCCTCCGGGGAGAAAAAGGTAATCAATGTGAATTTGTATAAATGAAAACAAGTAATGCAGCTGTTCCCTTGAATCCTCTGTGACCACAGATATGCCCATTTTCAGCACACTTTAGGAGGGGTGGTATGGAAAAGGGTGCTCATCAGGTAAGGTTATCATTTTATTTCTAAGCAATGGTACAACTATGAATGTGCTTAGACGTATATGACTTTTTGCACCAAATATGAAAACTGTGTACATTTCCTGAAAATGCCTCTCTAGCTCTCTTAGTATCAGTGAATCCCATAAAACCAAACCAAACCAAACCAAACCAAACCAAACCAAACCAAACCAAACCAAACCAAACCAAACCAAGCAAGACAAATCAAAACAAAATAAAACAGAACAAAAACAAACAAAAAAAGGAAACCAAACACAAACAAATTATATAAGAGTGCAAAATATTGATTGATTGATTGATTGATTTTATTTCTGCATTTCTTTTTCATATGTAAATGTGACACAAAGTCAGTTGAACAATAGATGGAACACTAGAGAAAAAAAAAGGATAAAAAGATGAATGCTTGTAAACCAATGTAGAAATGAATAATGTTTCAGGACATGATGAATAAGAACATTTCAAGATTAGGCAAATTCTAGTGTAAAACCTTACACGTATCACCGTTTGTGGGTTATCTAAGGAAGATTGGAACTTAGTCTGACACGTTCTTGCAACTTTGATTTTTTGGACATAATGAAAGTTTGCATATTTCTGCTGTGCTTGTCATATAAGTTACACATCTTTATGTATGAAGATTGTAGCCCCCAGCAGCAAAACTTCAAATTACAGATTTGGAAGTATCTGGACATTAGCAGTGTAGGCCTACAGAGTGGATATGCTGGATGTGTTTTGGTTCTCAAGTGAATAATTGATAAATATACAAACTTCTAAAGTGCAAAAACTATACTGTTATATTCATTTTCCCGTGCAGCAAGAACTTCTGATGTACTTGATATCACAAAATTACAATTGAAATTGACTGAAAAGAAAAGATGGGAACAGAAGTGGTCTTATATTTGCTTTCCCTCTTAACTAGGTTTTCTTACCCCCACTGACACCATTACAAATTGGTATCACAGTTCTCTCCAACAGACATGCCCGAGTCAATCTTCTTGTAGGACTTGGGATATGTGTGTTTGGTCAATATTGTTGAAATAACAATTTCTTTGTAAAAAAGGGAAAACTGTCTCTGTTGTAAATTAGAGATATGGGAGGCATAAAAGTCAAATGAGAGTGGACTTTAAACAAATTTTGTGGACCCATGAATCTTGAAAGCCCAATGTTGAGCAGACACAATAGACCCTTAACATGAAAGCCCCTTTCATCAAGGGCAACATTCCCAGAGTTGGAAAATCACTCTCACCTCTCTTTCCAGTTGCTCAGGGACAGTCAAATTTGGGGATGATTTGGTTTTTATTGTATATTTGATTTTCCATGCTGTTGTTGTCATTATGAAACATTCATATAGATGCACTAAAGTCAGTGCATGTTTGTTTCACTGTCTGACATTGAAGTATAACAATCGATTGGATGATTTGCAACCCAGGAATTCAATCTGTGTGAGTCTTTGTTTAGGCATTAGTGTGAAGTGATAGCAAGTATAGTTACATGTTTGTCAGTCATATAATACTGTTGTTTTGTTCTGATTTTTCCTGTGGAGGAGAACTGCAGTATATCAAGTTAGAAGGTGAATCTCATGATTGTGTTGAAGGGTATGGAGTTTTACCCCACAATAAGGTCATGCTCAAAGTTTGACAACTGGGAGATGGACAGGTTATAAGATAAGGTGATTCAATGATTCTAGAACTTGTGAACTTCCAAGTAATTCTTCAAACATGTGTCTGTGGATTGAGATTTTTTTCTTTTTTACTGATTGTTGTACTGTTATTTCCTTTCCCCCTTCTTGTCAATTTATTGCACTTACATTCTCCTGTGGCCCATTTCTGTGAGCACTAAGCACCTGCCTATTGGCTATTTCACAATTAAAATCTGAGCATGTGCAGATAAGCATTGTTCCAGACCTTCTCATGAAACTGACTTGTAACTGTGCTGTTTGAAAAACTGGATATGTCTTCATGAAAACTGTGTTTGAAATAGGTGCATATTGGAGTGTACAGTTGAATGTATTTTCTTTTTAACCAAATTTACAAAAGCTGTTCATGCAGCACTTACATGTAAATGACCACTTTTTGCTTGGCTGTTTTCCAGCTGCTCTTGTGTTTGTAATTAAAGGATTATTCCATGTTTTGAAAAGTCTTTGGATCTGAGGTCATTGCTGAACATTGCTAACTGCGAACTGGCTTTGCAAAGCACTTTCCCTTGTTTTCATCAGCAGAAAATAGCAAACATAATGAATCTTACGTCACCTGTGTTGAATATTTTAAAAAGCTAATTGTCTGCTTTGCTAAATAAATGCGATTGACTTATATTCTGTGTAGTGAATTTGTTTTTGGTTATTAGTTGCTCAATGTAAGAGTGTGTATCAAAATAAAAATTTAGCAAAAAAAAAACCCACAAAAAACAAAACAAAACAAAACAAAACAAAACAAAACCTTGGAAAGTGAAATGAGGATAGGTGCAGAGTGAGACAGTGGTAATCGAAAGAGATGAAATATGGGCTTAATTCAATTTTTGTTGTAACACATGTCTGCTCCTGCAATTTAATTAACAGCACAATCAATCACATTTAATATTTATTTTCCACATTCTGTTTGCTATCGTGTATTGAAGGACACCATAGTGCAGTCACCTGTTATAAACATTCCACATTCCTCTCCCTCTCTCTCCCTCTCTCTCCCATTGTTTGGTTGTCAACTCATTGTTTCATTACCCATTGTTTGATGTGTCCATGAGACATTGGGGACTGCATTTATGACCCATTCTTATCTGAATCACTGATCATTCATTATTATTCTTGTTTCTTTCTTGTTTTTTTTTTTTTTTTTTTGGTGTTGCTGTGTCCCCACTTTAATCTCCCCTGCTCTATTCTAACTTCCAGCCCTACCATATCTGTGATAGAAAGATCAGTGAAAGGATGCTTTTAAGCCATGCACTCTGTGGTGGAATTGCATATCCACAAAGGTGTATGCATGTATGTGTTCTGTGTGTGTGTGTATGTGTGTGTGTGTGTGTGTGTATGTGTGATTTTTTCTAACATGTAGTAGGATTCATTCTTTGTGTGTATCTAAACATGTTTACTTCTTCGGTGCAGCCTGTTTTTTTTTTTTTTTTCCTCCTCAGTTTCTTTCTTTTTCTTTTATTCAGAGCTTTGGAATGAAGGCATGACAGGTGGTAAAAAGAGATCTACCACCTGTCCTGTTGTCATTCTACAAATATCTTGCATCCCCTACCTGTTTATTTCAATGTACCCCACCTTTCTCTCTCCCCCTCTCTCCCCTTCACTCTCTCTGTTTTTTTTCCCTTTCTCCTTTCTCCCTTTCCTTCCCTGTATAAAGGTATTTTTTTTGTTTCATACTCTGTGCTTTTTTCTCGCCATTTTTTCCTCTCTACCTGTCTATTCTTTTCCATCCCTTCTCACATCCATCTTCTTTTGATAATGAATAATAGGCTATATTGTTTGTGTTAACACCTCTATTGTGATACAGTGACACTGCATATCTGTGGTAGTTATTCAACATTCTAACTGATTGTCATGATTAATTCAAGCTTCTGATGTTTTTACTGTGTTTTTTTTTTCCCATTCAACTGAATATCAGAATATCAATGGATTACTCGTGAGTACTGCAAAAACAACTTGTGGTGAACAGCTCTACAAGCGAAAGATGGTGATGATATTTGCTGTTTGTGTTGTGAAGTGAAAAAAAAAAAGAGTGCCTTTGCTAAAATAGTGAAAATGGAAACTTCAAATTATTTTGAGCATTTCAAATGATTCTATCAATTTGAATTGACATCTATCCAAATTGGAATTCCTTGTGTGTTTCTCTGTTGCTATGTTGGTATGTGAAAAGGCCACACATTTACTGTAAATTTGTTAAGGTTTAATGCTAACGGACTGTCAGGGGTAAATTTCAGATAATTAGTTGGAATGTCCGTTGATCTGATTTGGGGGGATTTTCACACCACCTGGTAGATTTGTCTGCCTTTGCACTGGATAGTCTGATGAGATAATGCATCCCATGGGCAGGGCTCTGACTGAGAAAGTTATGTGGGTAGACATTAGGGAACTTTCGCAAGCACGACGTGGCCACTAGTTGAGCGTGCCGTGTGCAAAATTTGCTTCTGCGCATGCTTAAATCCAAAGAACCTCCCGTCCTGGGGAAAATGAGAACGGGTCTCGGCCAAAATAGCGTCCGATCGCAATGTTGAGCACGATTGAGCTGCCTTCCTGCAGCCAGCCATACAGCGATCTTGTCGCTATGGCTGTATCCGCTCAGAAAGGCGAAACTGCTTTAGGAATGGGGATGGGAGCCCTAGTGCGGGGACTGTTACAGCTGATTGCTTCCGCATCCTATCGGTCTTCCCGTCGTGTAGCGAAAATTTCCTATTGTCTGCAGGGACAGATATGTCTCATATGTGATGTGTTTTCAGAGGATTATAGCAGCCTGGCTTGCACTTACATATAATGACTTCCACAAAAGTCATTGAGAAAGAAGATGGTCTTTTAAAGTCTTATCAAGAAGAGCCAAAGCACACAATGTCATCACAGGAGAAAACAGCATTTATCAAATCTGTTTAAAATGAAATGTTTATCTGAAACGATATACATATTGATTTGTGATTTTTTTTTTTTGTTGCTTTAACTATGTGTTTCATATACTGTTTTATTTCATTGCTTCGTTTACGTTTGAACAAGGAACAGACCGTGGCAATTGACTCGAAAAGCAGTGATGTGGATCAGGCAAAACTGACCATCTGCACTTAACTTGACCTTTGAAAGGTGGACAGTGAGGGCAAGGGGGGGGGGGGGGGGGGGAGGGGGAGACCAGAGGGCAGTCAGTGAAGAGATGACGAAAGCCAGGCAGGTGTATCAAGTGGCCAGGAATTTGGGACAGGCCCGTTGGGATCCCCCCTGACACCAGGCTGAACCAACTGGACCCAGCTCTGTTGTCATAACTCAAATGCTTAAAGCTGAAAGAGTCTCCATTTCTTTTCTCTCTCCCTATCTCTCCTTCTCTCTCTCTCTCTCCATCTCTCGTACCCTTTCACCTCATTTCTATTCTTATCTTCCTTTCTTTCCATATCACTTTTCTCTATCGATCAAAATGCACAAAAACATAGGTTGAAGCACACTGCATTTGAAGGGATGTGATATAGCTTTGGTTCGGGTGAAGATTCAGATATTAATTTCATGCAAGATGATTAAAAAAAAACAGTTTATAGGACTTTTAAGACCACATAATTCTAGAGGAATTCAAAGTTTATTTGATGAAAATCAGTTTTGAAATGACTGAGATATCCAAAAACAAAGTAAAACACAGTGGTCCTAATAAAAAGTGGGTCTTACCTTTTTATTAGGACCTCTTTGTATTTGGTTATCTCAGCCATTTCAAAACCAGTTATCATCAAATGAATTTTGAATTCCTCTTAGAATTGTATGCGCTTTCATATTTCAAAAGATGTTTCTCATTACCTTACTAAAAAGTTGGAAACCATAACTATACCATCCCTTTAATGCTTAATAACTAGGTCATGCTTTCATTTGTCCATCTACATTCTCTCTTTTTTTTTTTGTTTCATCTTAAAACTCATTAATGGTCTTCATCTCTTGTTGTCACTCTCTCTCCTTTCCTTACTCCTTGTTTTTCTTTTTCTACCTTCTTTACTCTGCATCTCTTCCATCCTTCCCTTTTCTACCGTTCTCTTTATTCAGTTTTTTTTTCTTTCATTACCTACACATTTCTTTTCTGTCAATGAAATGTACTTTCCAAAAGTTATTGGTGCCCAAATTACTGCAGAGAATATATAAAAAGAAATTAATCAACCAGGAGAATTACGGAAAATAGAAGAAATCCGATAGAGTGTCTGGCTTTCACCCCTCCTTTCTGGAACTTTATATTCTGATCCCACTGGACTACAATGTACTTTGGTATGATTGTGACCTGTGCTGTCTGCAATAGAAGCTGGTGTGAGCCTATTGAATGGGTGGGGTGGGGTGGGGGAGGGGGGGAATCTCACAAGAACTACCCCCTCCTTCCCCCTCCTTCATTACTTCTTTTAATTTGCAATGATGAAAGATAGTAATAAAACAACACAAACAACAACAGTTTCCAAGTACCCAGTGGCCCTATCTCAGTGATGGCGGTTGCCCCATTCAATTTTGGGTCTGTCTCTTCCGTAAGCTCTCCCAAAAGATGAGGCAAGTCAGTTTGGCTCTAATAGCCATACCAGGGAACGGAGGAAATCGTCTGGTGAAGTAGGCAATGACCAACGATCGCAGACGATATTCCTGCAGGATAAACATTGACTTAGTATCATTTTTTGCGAAGGGGGTCACAACACTCTTGAGGGGGGTAGCAGTCATTGCCGGGCATCAGTCGGAAGAAGCGAACCGTGATTGGTTCTTTGGCACGACTTTGTGCCACCATGTTGTCCGAATCACATTCACATTCACATTAAAGGGATGTGTGTGTGTGTTTGTGTGTGCCTACACCTGGCTATGCAGAAAAGATATTGCTATGTTGTACACGTAACCCACATGTCTAGCCTGTTCTAATAGCAGATCTTCAAAGTTTCCTCGATTCCGTAGGAGGCTTCCTGAAAACAATTTAAACACTTAAATGTCTTTCTCGTCTCTCCTTACACCCCCCCCCCCCCCCCCCCCCCGCCTAGCTATTCCCATTTAAGCTTATATCTTGGAAATTTTGGATGCTCGCTATGAATATCAATTATTCTGATATGATAACACTACAGTGATGCAGCTGATACAGTCCTAGCTTTTCATTTATTTATTTCAAATCAGATTCATCGGACAGATTGCAAGCCCAACTGGGCATCCCACTAAATGCCTGACACTAAAAACAAAACGAACTTGCTTTTGCTTTGTAGACCATTGATCACATATACATCACTTTGGTGGTACATTTCTGCATTTATGCATAGATGTAGTCAATATAAACAATTATGAAATTGCAAGCTGCTTCAACATCAAATAGGTATTATTCTAGGTGTTCAGATTTCAAAGGCACATCACCCTGTCTTGCCTTTTCTTTCATGGGGGGGGGGGGGGGGGGAGGTGGGATGGGTTGATTTAAAATGACTCTAAATGCTGGATGAAATTAACCTGTATAAACTTTCCAGGATTTGTGTGATCTCCTATGTACCAGAATCCGAGGGTCTCTCGCTTGGTTCGAATTGAGCAGTAATATTGGATTTCGGGCTAATGTGCGCAAGGCTAGGCGTCTAATTGCCTAATCCAGCGGATAGTCTCTTCTACAGTTTACCCATTAGCTCAATTGACGTGAAGTGAAGGGTATCAGTGCTTTCGGGCCAGGAAACTTGAATACTGTCATGAAAGCAAAAACAAAACAAAACAAATACAGCACTGTGTGCTACGGATTGACACAATTTTATATGTTGCCATAATGCTAATTAGTCCAATGAAAGAAATGTCTACCATTTATTTCAGGATTAAAAAACAAAAAACAAAAAACAAATGAGGACTCATTGATTAGCACAAACACACTATACCTGAACTTTATAAAACAGTTGACCATGATAATGTTTTCCCTTGCTCACCTCATAAGTCATGCATTACTGTGAAGATAGAGATAGGAGACAAATTAATGTGTTGCCAATTTAGAGAAGTCAGGGATCTGATCAGCACAGCCTCAGTGGCCACAATGGGAGTGATAATCATATGTGGTGAGAGGCATGGTTTTCTAGATTGCTGTACAAATTGTTGTATCACATACATATGAAAATGTTTTGCATGTGTGTAGAATCAACCCCCTTGACTTCAGATTACCAAAATCATTGTGACTTTGTCTTAAAGGGTATATTATTTCTGTTTTTAGTTTCAGTTTCAGGAATTTAAAATTAGGAAGAGGCAACACATACACAAACACACACATACACAGAAACATATGAAATCAGGGTTGCTTCTATTTTACTCATTGTTCTCACTTGAAATTTTTTTTTGAAAATTTGGGCTGCAATTAGAGTTATGTGTCTCTGATTCATCGTTTTCACTGAATAAAAAAAGTTTCAAAATTTGGCATAATCAAGGATGTGTCTTTTGGGTTTATTGTTTTCACTGCAAAAAAAAAAAACAACAAACAACAAAAACCCCAAACAAAACAAAACAAATTCCAAACTTGGGTTGCAATCATTGCATTGCAAAGAGCATACCTTTGCCTGCTTCAGAATTTGACTCTAGGTCGACCTTGTACCCCCTGAGCGTGCGCTTTCAAATTTTAAGCGAGACAAATTGGTTTAGTGTGACGTCAACTGTAAAAGCAACAAGCATTCAAAGTGATTGCATGCAACGTGTACATGAATATGGTATGTTTACACTGACAAAGACTACGCAAATGCCAATTCGGTATACTGTGGCACGCCACAACTGGTAAAATGGGATGCAGCGACTCGCATGGTGCGTTATCGAGTATAAAATTTTGAATTTTTTTTTGTGGTTAGTGTTCAGACTGTACAACCTCTTTCCTTTTGCAGAAGACTGCACAAATGACTGCAATTTTCATCTTGAGCCAGTTTCTACAAATGATGTGTTATTTGGGTTCATCACACTGTAACAATTTGGCGACCCCAAATAATGCATTATTTCAGGTGCAGTGAAAACAGTACTTGCGCTGGCACCGAAAAGGCCCGAATGGCATCTTAAAGAGAGACTGCAGTTCTTCATCTCACCACGATTCATTAATTATGGCGGTCAAGGCGGTGCCTCTCTACCACATGCCACCACCGCTACCACCGCTGCCAAAGTGTTGATGGTTTATTTTTGGTTGGTTGAATTAAGGAGCTATCACCTCCTTGGTTGGATGCATTCCCTGTACAGGAATAGCAGTGACTGCCGTGCCCGCGAAGAGTCCAGTGAGAGAAAAAGAGATAGTGGCCCAGCCATTGACATCTGGCTCAACCCTTTTCGTAAGCTAGAATCTTCCACCCCCCCCCCCCCCCCAAATAAAAAAAAAAAAGATATGATGACCCATTATGTTCTACTCTCTTAATTCTTAATTTCAACCTCTTCTGTTTATTTCCAATATTTGCATTCACACAGACTAAATAATACAGGATAACAATCATGGTCCAAATACCAAGATTTTTTTTTTTTTTTTTTTGGTGTACTCATTCAGACGACAGAAATATCCTGCTAATTACTGATCATGATACCACCAAATTAAAAATGCCCCAAATGTCCCAAAATAATGACCCTTGCCTTTGTGTTTGTGCCTTGTTTAATCACGTGTGGTTTTAACCCCTTTGAGGATGGACTGATTTTGCTACAACACGCATTTCCCTTAGACGCTTGCCCGAGTATACCTGGGACTCATCCTCAGTGGGTTAATGACAGGATTAAAAAATCTCAAGATTTTTTTCCAGCATTCACATTCACCGTGGTGCAAATTATCGTGATTATTCCAAATTATGGCATGATTTCGTTGAATTTGGATAGCAATGCTGATCAAGCTATTAAGTAGGATTTTTAAGGCCATGTAAAGCAAAAATCTTGATATTTGAATCTCACTAATTTGCATTGTGAATCCCACAACTGATGTTGAGCCTTCCTGTTTAACCCATTGAGGATGAGTCCCAAGAATACTCAGGCAGGTGTCTATGGGAAATGCATGTTATGATGAAATCAGTCCTTCTTCAACAGGTTAAACTGTTGATGTAATGCATGGCATGTGTAACTAGATGAAATACATGTAAACCCTTTCATGACAGTGCGGTCATTCTTTCTTTTTTCTCCTGTTTAAAGTTACAAATTCCTGTAAACATTTAAATTTTGTTGCCATAGATAGCTAGAAAACCTGAATTGTAAAGAAGTAGCTGAAATTTACTATATCATCAAGATTTGTTGACAGGCAGCATGGATGTCTCATAAAATTCTACTTTGTATATGAAAGATTAAAGTACAAAAAGATACATTGGCCCATGCACTGTAGATTAATCCATTTATCCCTTCTCAATTGATGATATGCATTCTGCAAGAATCTTGAAACATATGTTTCAGCAGTGAATTTGTGTCTTCATTCTTTTGAATTGATGTTCTGTTCCCAAAATTAGTTGAGGAGCTTGGATTTATTGTTGGATCTATGAATACCGTCTGATGTATTCGGGCTGGATGGAAAAACAAGGTCCATTTGGTGAGGTGTAGTGACCCTTGGCATTAGCGTAGTGATGAAAGGCCGTATGTAACACCAGCTGTTGTCAACTTCTGTGTGATTAACGCGATACTACGCTTTCACACAAAAAGTAATCTTTATCTAGTCAGTCTGCAACTGACCCAGTTTTTACCACCGTGGTAGATGGAAGGTTTTTTTTCTTGTTTTGAACACATTTGATTCCTCTTTTTTTTTTTTTTTGGTGATGGTGGATGTGCTGGAGTGTACTTTTGTGTCACTTGATGGAGTGGATTCTATTGATTTTGTAAGGATTGTATGCACACTTTGTTGCATGGCATGTAAAGCTTATGATCAGTGTAAGAGATCTGGTTCGTTGTATTGTGGGACGTGTGGTCAGTACTTTGCTTTTTCTTGCTGATACTGTCAGCATAACTTTTGCTGTTGTTTTTCAACAGGTGTGATTACCACTGCAGCCAATTGGTACAATACTTACAAGTGTACTACCAACAACATTGCTACTTACGCACACTCTTTCTTTATTACATTATCGTGTCTTAACTGGACTACTTCTACCATTCTTGTAGTACTACTTCTGCTGCTGCTGCTGCTACTGCTACTACTAAGACTACTACTGTGACTACTGCTGCTACTACTACTGCTACTGTAAAAGTGGAAATTTTTGTGGTATTGAAATTTTTTGTGCATTTTGCGCAACCTCAAACTAGCATGGAAATAAAAGCACGTGAATATTTTTTGCTTGCCATATGTTCCAGGAGTTGATATCTTGATTCAACTGAATTAAAAACAAGCGAAACTCTTTTTACCGGACCGAGCGTGAAAAATTAGTGGCGCAAAAATATCCACTTTTACAGTACTACTACACTTCTACTAAATAAATTAAATCAAATAAAAATTTAAAAAATCTCATCGTAGCCTCCATGATTACTGAATATGCTATATCTTTCACAAATTCCACGCGTCGGATGCTATTTGCAACTTTAAAATGCACAAAAATATCAATTTTGAACCGGATATGAATGATAAGTACATATGTACATTACTGTGTCCATTGCTGTACTCCATGATCGTAAATTTAACCCCTTGTGAAATTCCCGAGAAGTCCTGTTTTGCAAAAAAATTAAGACTTGCTAATTGGCATACACGTACAGTATCACATCAGCCAAATGTGTATGTGTGACGTGCAGTAAGAAAGGGGTGTGCAACTCTTTGCTCTTTATCCCGTCCAAAGTCTGCAATGTCGTGAACCTCCGTAACCTGTGCACTTTGGTTGTTTTGTCAATATTGCTCTTGTATAGATTTGCTCCAATCTGGAAAGAAAGAAAGAGAGAAAGAGAAAGAAAGAGAGACAGAGACAGAGAGAGAGAGAGAGAGAGAAAGGGGGGGGGGGTGGTGGAGAACCGTTTGAAAACTCCGGCCACATGATCAACTCAAATATTGACTCCTACAGTGAAGCGATTTATGTGCAAAGCTGCATTGTGCTTGTCACGAATCAGGGTGCAAATGACATCAAGATGAGTAGACCCTCAAATATCAAGCTTCGGCTACCTCACTTTTCTTACCTTATGAAACGATGCATTTTCATTCATATTTCCTCAAATAGTTTGTTGTGTGATAGCAGTAGCGACGATGTAGCGACAATGATAAGATGATCTCCAGAGCTGCCAACTGATTGGTTATGATAATTAGTATGCTGTAACAATTAACCAGAAATGTTTGTGAGCATTTCAATTTTGTGAGAACCACTATTTGCAGAATTAGGTATGCATGCAAAAGTTCTTTTCTACACTATATGCAGTGAATGCCAGTGGCAAATCAAACAAATTTCGTGCTGCGAAAAAAGGCTGTTGGCTCAAATTTGCAAAAATTACATACTGTAAACGCTTCTTGCTTTACAGTAGTTATTTTTCATCTAATGTAAGAAAATACACATTTTTTAAGTTTTGAAAGTTGTTTTTTTTTTTCAAAAAGTTTGATTGAGCAAAAGTAGAATGCCCAGTGTTTCAGATATTAAAGCAAAATATGATTTTGCCATTGAAAAAAGAAATGATTTTACTGTGCAGCAGTATATTTTTAATCTGCAGATATTGGTACCCCTGGATCTCGGGTACAGATGAACTGCAAGACATATATGATATTGTAGTAGGGTGAAACCAGGGAGGTGGAAAGAGACAAACAACCAATAGTTCAGACAAAATAGTCATCACTTGCACTTTTGTTGAATACTTATGAATGTATTTACATTGTATGTGTCAATGTATGTATGTATGTATGTATATGTGTATGTATGTGCATGTCTCCAGTTTTGTAGGTACATTTGTTTGAATGTACGACTGTATGCATATCTGTATATCTGTGTATGTATACATATCACATGTTTGTATTTGTATATATGTCTGTATAAATGTTTCATACGTATGTATGGTTTTATCAGTTATCACTCGTTGAAAAGTGTCCTACCTAAATGGAAATAGGTTATGAAGGGAGACAATAAGAACAAAACCAACAACAACAAAACACTTTAATCCAGGGGCGTACTTCTTCAGGAAATGTGCTTGGTATGCCTCAAGTACATTTAGAAAAGTTGTGTATCTTCCCGGGCTGAAAAACACACACCAAAAAAACAAAAAACAAACCCAACAACAAACAAACAAACAAACAAGCAAAAACCAAACACATACATGACAGTGACAACAAACAAACAAAAACAAAAACAAGAGACTTTAATACATCCTCTTAATTTCTGTCTCCAGATAGCAAGTTCCGAGTCAATGGACGTATGATTTGTAAATGATGACGACAAGGAAAGAATAACTCTCTAGGGCATTCTCTAGAATCGGTGTCCAAAGAAATCTTTTGAATCTGCGCCCTGGAGACATTTTTAGATTTTAGTCATATGGAGGAGAATTCAATAATTTGTGACTAGAAAGGCAAATAACCTTACATTTTTTCCTTATTTGGATTGTGTGTTTTTGTGTGTGTGTGTCTGTTATGTTCATGGTAGTTTTTGCCGAGCGGGGATGATGGATTTTATGTTCATTGACTTTCTGGATGAATTCATTCCCCTGTCCCCCTCCCCAAGCAGTCGTCTTTATGTTTGTGTGTTGAGATAGCTCCCTCATTTATTGTTCTTTCTTCTTTCTTTTTTTTTTGGGGGGGGGGGGGTTGGGGAATGGGGGTTGAGAAGGATTTAGGGTTTTGAATGTAGACGACTATGTACACAGTCATGAATTGACAAATATAATATTCATGAATTAAGTGGAATGTTTGCTGAGTAAATAGCATTCCTGAACTCGGCATCACCAAACACTGTTTGGCGGTGTGTGCTTGCGTGCGTGCAGTGCGCACAGAGTGGGTAACCAGGAGCGTGTTTTTCGTGGCAGTGTGGTGGCATACGTGTTGGTGAATCTCAATCTGCGTGTGTTTTAAAAAAAATCAGAAAAAAATAAAGATTACAAAAATAGAAAGAAACACGCAGGGAACCGAAGCTTATGTGCGAGTTTGTGGGCGTGTGTATCACTATGCATTTTTATAGGGCACACACACACGTGCACGTTTATGATGAGGAAGCAAAATAAATACAAACAGAACCTCGGCCACGTGACATTCTTTGATTGTGAGTGGGCAGACCCGGCACGGAGAGATAAGTGTATGCCGTGATGATTGTGTTTGCCTTGTGATATGTGAAATATGGGCAAATATGCCATATGGAACCCTGTATCAATGAGGAAACTCTTTTGAGCTTTGTTAATGTGTAAAGCCTTCAATGTAAATCACTACTTCATGGGCAAACATTTTTTAGCGTACGTATGTATGTATCTCTCTCCCTTTCAATCTTTCTCAATCTCTCTCTCTCTCTCTCTCTTTACTTTCTGTATCTATCTGTATCTGTATCTATACATATATATATATATATATATATATATATATCACAAATGGAAATATTTATTAAATATATGATTGTGAAACCAACCTCTTTTTGTATCTTAGCTTGTTTAGTACATGCTGATTTTGCTACAGCAGACATTTCCTCTGTATGGTTTGCTTGGCTAAACCTCCCATTACCACCATCCCAGTATACCATTGATAAAGATACACAAACAGGTCACCAGCGGTGATTACAAACTTTTAAATCATTTATTTTTCCTTCGCAGGCAATCTTTGCTACATTTGTAACAATTTATTGTAACTCATGCTGATTATAAACACCATGGCAACACCCATCAGACTTGTTGCTGTTTGGCTTCTTTGAAAACAAGACTCATAATAGGAAGTGATAAGAAAGATATGTTGCATTTTGCATACATTACATACTCATCTTTAGGTATTCAACCATTGCTTTTCCTTTCTCTGCCACATTAGAGTCATACATTGGTTGCAACCTTCTTTTATATGTCATCAGATAGCATGACGCTAAGGCATTCATTCCATGCAATAGAATGCTCTGGTGGTATGTAGCCAGATCATTGAGGAACATCAGTGAAATAGCTCACATACCAGCATTCTCCAAAGTTTGATTTTGTTTGTACATTTCTTCATTGTGTCAATTGCATTCTACAGTGTAGTGCTTTTATGTGATGAACTTTTTGATCCACATTATAATCGCCTTTTGCCAATCTCTTTAACAATCTTGGAAATTAATACTACACTGGATAAAAGCAGTTTGAGGGAGACAAAAACAAAGATGAATTTGATGAAAGCCATAGTGAGCAGCCTTTGAAAACAGATAATAGACATATATCCTTCAGTCATATTTTCTGGTACTTACTTTTTATGAAGTGAACCCCCCCCCCCCCTTCCAAAAAAAAAAAGGAAAAAAATATAAATAAAGAACACACTCATATACATATATTGTCATATGATAAGAATGTGCTGGTTTATGTAATCAAGAAACATTGGCCTTTGCATCTTCAGATATTTAGAGTAAACCCCTAGGCAGTTTAATCTTGGAGTATATTTGCATCACCCGAAATATACTAGGGGTCTCTGGAAATGCATATCATTCCACTGTGGTTCATTTCAGATGAAATGATCACATGTGACAGTTCTTCATTTGGTAGCACATACAGGCTAGTATTAAAACATTCCACAAATTTCCTTCAGTCAACACAAGAGGGCCAACATACATTCATCATACTATATGTATTATGTATAAACTCCGCCTTGAGATGTGCGGGTGGGGGGATGGGGTAGGCTGATGTGAGTAGTCTAATTATTGGAAGCATGAGCGCATATATGCTCCTCCAGCCAGACATATATTTACTTTTATCGCTCTTGGCTGGAGGGAATTAGATTTGATTCCGCAGGGGGCCCCCGCGCTGTTTGAACTTCATGTTGCCACTACAAGCTCAGTTATCAAACATTGATTGTTGGGTCAGAGAAGCATGCCTTGTTCACAGCCCAATGGAAACGGGGGGGGGGGGGGGGGGGGGGAGATAGTTTGGGGAGGGGTGCAAAGTGAAGAAGAGGGAAAGATATATAAAGAGAGATATATAAAGAGATACTTAGAAATAGATAGATAGAGAAAGATAATCTTTTACATGTCATGGACTAAACAAAATCCAAGGAGTATTTTTTTTTTGACAATGTGAAATGAAATTTCACACTAATTAATTTATTTACCAAATAAACATCGTCAACATAATCCAAACAGTCAATAGTTAAAGCACAATTTTGGCAAAGAAAAACTGGCAACAATGTGCAGGCTAGTCGAGGCAAGTCCTTTCAATATCAAATGTCAGGAAAAAAAGAGAGAAAAAAAGGACGGGGGGGGAGGAGGGGTGTCAATGAATGAGATAGGGGAGGTGAAGACAGTGAAGGGAGCAGTGGATAGTGGAGTGATATTCATGCTATGATTGCAGAATCGACAGGGAATATAATTATGAGAAGTGGCACACAGATAAAACACTGAGAGGGAGAGTGATAACGGTGAAGGAAGAGAGAATGGAGGAGACTAGGAAAGAGAGATAGGAGAGAGAAAGAGCGAGAGATCGAGTGAGAAATAGAGTTAGCTCGTTGATGGGATGCAACGACAAGATGTGAAGAGGAAGTGTTGACAACATTGTTTGTTCAAAAGACCAAGGGCCAGCCCTCAGACCCTTCCTGTGACACACGGCGTCATTCCCCTCTAGGCCAAGTAACTGTCGAGTGTCATCGAGAGCCCGCATTGAAGAGGCATGTGTGGGACTAAGCACATTCACAGAAAGCACACCTCCAGACCTTTACAGGGTTATCCAACATTGCTACCTACATGACACTTGGTGTCAATGTAATATCTGCTGTATTACAGAGCCACTCATCACGTCTCTATCTCTCCCCGATGCACATGACTGAGTAAATTGCAGTTGCCGTGACGATATCTTGAAATTGGCTAAGAATCTGACAGACAAGGCAGTGAAAAAGGTGAGACAACTTTATGTAAATATACGAGCTAATCAACGTGACATGCTAGAATGCCATGAAGGATTTCTGTTTTCATTATTTCCTGGCAAAAGATCGAACACAGAATGTAGCCATTACAATAATAGGGTGTTTTAAGGCTGTCCAAGAGTTCTGCTGGACAGTAGATTCAGTGGGTGGAGTAACTTGTGAGTGAGTTGAGATGAAGGCAGCTGATTGGAGGAGAGATTGCTCCTATGACTTGATAGAGGGGTGGAGCTTAGAGTTTGAAGGACATGTCTGTATGCGTGATCTAATTAGAATTGGGGCTGATTGAACCGAGGCTGGGGTAAGACCTAATCCTCTCTTCATTTCCTGCAATTTACCACCCTGTCACTGTCTTATCTTCTCATTATATTTCTGTCTTCCTTCCCTCCCGTAATTTGATACATTGAAAAACTGTACTTGTGTAAATACTTGTTTGTAATATTTAGTGTGTGTGTGTGTGTGTGTGTGTGTGTTTGCGTGTGAATGTCTGTTTGCATGTGAATGTATGAGTGTGAAGCAACCATGTTATCTAGAGCCCTACTTTGTTGCTAACGCGTTAAATTGCATCTGCGGGTTGGGCTTGGTAGGGATCAATGAGGTACAGGCCGTTATTGAATGGGGGTGATTGGAAAGAACCTGAAAGCAAAATGGCAGTCCTCCTTTCTTCTTGTATTCATTTTTTTTTTTTTTTTTGGGGGGGGGGGGGGAAGCGGGGGGTATGGACCTTTACAGCATTCATCGGGTTAACACCTCTGACCAGGAAGTCATTTGCATGGAAATGAAACATTGGTGAAGCATCACCAGGAATCCCAGTTGGGGTTGAAGTGTCATCCGTTGGCGTTAACAACCGCATCCTTGCCCCCCCTCCGCCCGCTGCCCCATTCCTTATTCATAGTCTACTTGGGGGTGAGACACTCGGTTTGACACAGTCTAAAGTGTCGGCTGGATACCCCTGACCCACCCAGTCAATATGGGCAAAGCTGCTGGTAAGGCTGTTTTCACATCTCGGGTTTGGGGAGGCGATTGTGGATCTGGCCCCTGTGAGTTGGAGACATTAATGCCTCCATGTCTCGGCTGACTCTTCGCTGCCCTGATCTTCAAGACGTCCACGGCATGGCTGTTTTATTATTCATGCGGGTTGTCAGCTACATACTATACATCTCTGGTTCTTCCATTACTGCCCTTTTAACTCTTCCTTCTCCACTTCTTCCTCTTCTTCTTCTTTTCCCTCCTCTTCCTCCTCTTCCTTCCTTCATCTTTCCTCCCCTGTATTCACTTCCTTAATATTCTCTTTTTTCTCTGTCATCTTTTAGTTTCCCCTTTTCCTCCTCATCCCTTCTTCTTCCTCTTCATCTTCCCCTCCCTTCCTTCTTCCTTTCCCCTTCCTTCATTCCCTCTTTCATCTCTTCTTTCTTCTTTTTCATCCTTTCTGCATATTCTCTTCTTGCAAAGTCTCTATGAGTGGACCAAAGTTCCCCCATGTCATTTAGGGTGTGACAGATGATTAAGAGTGTTTTCACATCTTAGGCTGATGTGAAGTCAGCTTAATTTTTGGCCTTGCTGGTAAGATCTATAGTGTTCAATTTTTTTCTTCCTTTTAACTGTAGGTATCATTTAAGGATCCTTGTCAAGCCAAAAATATTTCATGGACACCCACACAGACACACATGCACACACCAAATCCACAAACCGTAACACAGTCACCACCACAGCCACAGTATCATCATCACATTCTCCACAGTGTTGTGACATTTACCCTAATTACACCTGTCATCAACTTCAACCGCCACGGCTACCACTATGCCCACTTACATTACCACCACCACCACCACCATCATCATCAGTAACTGAGACCAATGCAACCGCTACCACTATCAACTTTATCATTTTCACCATTAACCACGACCACAACTGCCACTATTACCACCACCAAGATTGTTGCCATTAACATCAGCAACTCACATCACCACCATCGCCTTCATTCTTACCACCCTTTCTCATCACCACCATCCATCCACTGCAACCGCTTCATGTCATCCCTGAACTCCATGACCTCCAGCTCCAATTCCCTTTCCCAGGCTGCGTTGATGTTGTTGTTTATTATGCAAGAGTTTATTGCACATTATGAATACAACCAGTCTCTCTCTAGAGGCTCAAGCTGGATGCATAATGCCAAGTTTCTCATTTGTCCGTTCAATAGACGAATGCATGACAATGTGCCAAGGCACTTACACACACTGTAGCTGTAACTTGTCATGCTTTCTTTCATCAGCATGCAGATGATTCCTTCAAGCCTGACCTGAGTTACCCAGCCTACTGGGGAGGGGGGGGGGGGGGGGGGGGGTAACAGCATGCCTGAGTCCACCAAGAAGGCTATGGTGATATGGTAGGGATTAAGGGAGATGATATGGTTGGGATTAAAGGGGATGAGGTATATCTCTATTCATTAGCAATTGCATTCCAGACATCTGGTTGATTTAGAAAGCTTCATTTTTTCCTGATCAATGAGAGGATGTCAAAAAGACTACTCATTTAGATATAAAGTAAAAATCTCTCACAGTGTTCAGTAGTGTTAAGACTGTTAAAATTAAAACATAGTTTTCGTACAGCTGCAGACACTATTGATTGTTGCTCAAAAATGGACATACATATATGTGCATAATAAATGTGTGGAATATTGCTGTAATATTGGTGTGATAAAACAATTTCAGTTGGGTCATGATGGAAATGCAAAATATTAGCCAAAAACAAAAAAAAAAGAAAAGAAGAGAAAAGGAAAAGAAAAGCGGTAAGTGCTACAGTCTCGGAGCATACCCAATCCTGGTTGCTGCATTTTTTTCTTCAATAATCAATTATAGGTAATTGACGAACTGGGCCACAGCAGTATCCACTAATCTTCTGCACTACAGTGAATTGCATAGAGCTCATTGTGAAATATGATTGCTGAGGCACGATCTATCATCATGCACATAACTTTTACCCACCCACTACTAAACTAGGAGGGTTGTTCTGGAAAAAAAAAAATCATGTACTACAATCAAAATCATACTATACTTGAGATCTCAAAATATGTCAAACAAAACAACTCATTATCCTGCAAAATCAGGTCAGCCAGACAAGTACAATGTATCTTGGTAGACCTTTGCGATGTATTGCAAGGAACTTCCAAATGGTAGAAGATGAATTTTGAGCTTTTCTGAGAACTATGTTTTGCCTTCAAGTCAGAAAAAAAAAGAGAGAGAGAGATGGAGAGAGAGAGAGGGCAAGAGAAATGGAAGGAATATGTGATATTTCTTCGGAGTCACTCATCAGAAACCTTGTAGAGTTTGCGAACACTGACCCTCTCCTCACAGTCCTGTTTGTAGCCTAATTAAGCACTCGAATGGATTAGTCCAGTTTGCATGGAAATGAAAATTAGTCCTGCGTCCGCCTCGTCAATGCGATCCATCGTCGGCCCATTGAAACTTCAGCAGCCAATGAGTGAAGGCGTATCGACTCCGATGCTCCTTCTCCTCCTCCCCCTGGAATCTCTCTCAAAATCTATCCCGCCGTGATTTCCCCTCTTTCTTCTTCTTGGATGACATTTTTCCATCCCTAAAATCTCCACCTTCCATGTCCCGTTGTCGTTCCGTCAACATTTGATTACCTCTCTTATTCATCATCTTAATTCCTCGTTGTTCACAGCTTGCATCTCTCCCTCCCTCCGGCGGAATTTCCATTTTGGCAAATTTCACCTGCAGCTGCTTATGTAGGTCATTTCCTAGCTATTGTTTCCTCCCCCACCCCCTCCCCGCACCCAATCATTTTGATTTCGCCCACTTTCCGATCCGTCAATGAACGAGCCCAGATAGAGACTGAGGAATCTTGTTCATTACAGTGACCTACTTTACAACATTGTTGAATGATACTCCTTTTCCTTCCGAAAAAAGAAATCTGTACCACTGGAAAGAAGTGGTTGGTAGTCTTGTTCCAGTTGTGCTACTAATGTCGAGATGGATCCACGACAGGGTCTGTTTACACATACACACACACACGCAAGCGAGATTTCGACTGTGGCCCACACCTCATAGTAATGTGTGTATCCCCAAACACCAGTCATCAATTAGACTTTTGAGAATATTAGCTCTGCTAATAAGTTCTTCATTCCTTTTCTTCATTTTTTAATCAAAATAATAACGTTTATTTTTGAGGAAGCGCAGGATGCATTTATGTTGATGCGTATGAATCATCGATGCACACTCGGGTAGTGCGTGCAGTTGCAAAGGATCAATAGAGGGAGATCACACTTTGGTAAAAAAGCATGTGCTCCTGCAGCTACCAGCAAGCTCAAGCTTGAGAAGTGAAATTTGATCTTGTGTGAATGTGTGCTAAAATTGTAACATTCCATTGGTGGTTCTAACTCTGCTTTTAATGATCTCTTTTTTTTTGGGGGGGGGGGGTCATCTTTCAAGGCAAGTTCAAATATTGGTGATTTGAGCTGTAATTCAAACCTTACTTGTTAGTGTTGTCATGTGTATGAACAAGCCTCGAGAACCATTGTGTGCCGTGTGCTCCAACTTCTTCCGGCGGTGCGCGTGGTGTGTCCTTATTAGCATCGGCAGCCATGAATGTGTTATTGTCTCATTTGCATGGAAATGAAAGGCCCCCGTGATCTGTTATTAGCAACCCGGCCTCATCCATCATGTCTTGGAATCGTCAGCAGTCAGATCGGTTTCAGGGGCACCCACCTCCGCCTCCTCCTCCTGCCTCCTCCCCCACTCCCCCCCCCCCATACCCCTGTCTTCCCTGTTAAGCATCCTTCCTTAGACCCTCCATCGTCTTCTTCTCCGGGTGTCGCACGGTTTCCGCGTGATATGTCACTTTCCGCTCATATCTGTGGCAGCTCAATACCAGTTTGCCGATCATGTTTCAGGGAGAAATTCCTGGGTTTGTTTTCCCAGTTTTTTGCTCACCGTGTCGTCATCGCCTGCCCCAGATATTTTCCCACCTGTTTCCCCGCCCTGTCTCCGTCTCGCCAAAGTTTCTCCTCTCTGATCCATCTATTTCGGTTCCTTTTCGTCACTTAGCGTTTCTCCACATCGTGATAGTAGAGCACCTGGTGATAAATTCTGATACCCACTATACCATCATTTGTTGGCACCTTTTTTTTTTCCTTTGGATGTTGTTGCCATGGTTTCACTCCTTACTCTCACTGTTCTCTCTTTCTTTCTTTTTTTAATTCTTCTATATCTCTCACTCACATTTCTTATCTGTCTGGTTTTTTTCCCCCTGTTTTTTTTTTCTTATCTGTCTGTAGACTTTAATTACTCTCTCTTGAACCAGTTCTCTGATATTTTCCTTTCCTTCTCACCCTGTTTTTTTTTTCTTTTGCTCTCCTCTTCTTCTCTGTTACTCCATGTCACTCTTTTAATTTCTCCTCTGTTTATTTCTCTATCATTCTCTCACTCATTGTGTCTTTACCTGCATTTTCCAGTCTTTCTCTGCTTTTTCCCAATTTGTTCCAGTGTGTAATTTGTCCTTTTTTTCTCTCTCTCTCCAGGTCATAATCTGTTTCATGATAGCTGTCTATTCTGTTTTCCGTCATTCTTTCTTTCCTTGTTTTTGTCTTTCATGTATGCTGTCACTTCTCTCTACCTCCTTGTCTGTCACTATTGTCTCATGTTTCTTAGGTGATCCGAGTATCCTCTGGAATCACCATCTGTATTTGTTTATTTATTATATTTTCACTTTCACAAATCTCACTTTCAACAAATATCCCTCATACGGTTTGTACATTTGGTAAAAACCTAAAATGGCATTAAAATACTCCATCCTGCGGGGGGGGGGGGGGGGGGGGGGGGGGGGGGGGGTACATGTTTTAAGACCAAACAGATTCTTTTGTTTCATTAGAAGTCAAGAATCATGGTCTGTTGGAAACACTTACTAAAGTGCATCGGATATATGATTCACCTAGGGTGGCACTTGGGATTAAATGCAAAACATGGCCTGCTGCAGTTTGTTTTACTGGAATAGTGTCAAGTTTGCCCTTTAAAGCTTGTTTTGATTTCGGTTGTCACCTAGGACCGGCTCAGACTGTATTTCTGCTTCCCACGTACTATTTTAAGCTGAAACTGAACTCGGCGCCTGCCAGATCTGTTTAGGTCCAGCTTGCCCAGTTAGCAAACACAACACGGTTTCACGCAGGGAGTCCGGTCTGTCATCGGCTCGTTATCACTAGAAATTAATGGGAACAAATTCTGTCTGACCAGGGGGGTCTCAGCTGGACGCTGCCCACCACAAATGACATCAGGTGGTCCGTGCCCTAACAGAATGAGGACAGTGGTCTTGGCGAAGGTCAGAGGTCATCAGTGGCCCTGATCTAGACCTATCCTGGTTGAGATGGGAAAAAGTACAAAAGGGTTGTTTTGATTTTTGGCAATGTCAATTGCATTGCCAACTGAGACTTGATAAAAAAAGAAAAGTGGGTTTATTGATGACCACCAGAAAGATATGTAACTATTATGGCTGAATATGTTTTGTTCCTACCTTAAAGGGTGTGTACAGTTCTGGTCGAGGTGAGGATTTAGCTTTTAACGTTTTGCGAGATATTCAGAAATCACTCTATGAGATGTCAAAGAGCATGCAGTTCTAAGGGGTATCAAAAGTTTATTCGATGAAAATTGGTTTTGAAATGGCTGAGATATCCAAAAACAAGGTGAAACAAAGAGATCCTAATAAAGTTGTGGCATGTCGCCTTTTATCATTAGCATTTTTTTTTGATATCTCAGCAATTTGAAAACCAATTTTCATCAGATAAATGCTGAGTCCTTCTTAGAATTACATGCTTTTTCATATTCTATAAGAGGCTTTTCATTGTCTCACTTAGGAATGTTCAAAACATGAATCCCCACCTCAACCAGTACTGCACAGTCCCTTTAAGCCAGCCAACCTTTTGTTTACGTCATAGCAGAGCACACACTTTAGTGCGTATATGTAAACCTCCAGAACACAATGCTAGAACTCCCAAGTTCATTGACCTTATATGCCAAAAGATAAAATATCCTTCAAAAATCCATAAAAATTCCTAGGTGACTGCCAAAATTTAACCACCTGTTCTTTGTATCATTATCAACTTTTCCTGAAAGTGTCATTCAAATCTGTTCACAAACTTTTTGAGTTATTTTGCAAACAGACAAACCAACACTGATGATCACTTAGCCTCCTCCTTCTTTGGCAGTGGTAACAAATAAACCAAAGACAGAGACAAACAGAAAGGGAGAAAAAAGAAAGCTGTAAGATACTGTATAGCATAGATTGCTGCTTGTTATCGGTCATTTCTAGAGGCACTACTGATAATGTCTCCACAAATATCACTCACCTGAAAGATACTGAACTTTAGTTTGGCAAGATTTTTGACAAGAGAGATTCTGATTAGAGACACTAGAATATAGGACACCAGACGGTAGTGGCACTATGCCGATACGTCTCAACAGATATCATTCAACAGGTGTTGTATATCATGTCACAGAGTTTTGTTTTCTGTCATTCTCATTTTTCGATATACCTAATGATTATCAGCATTGACGTCATCCAGCATCAACGTTTTATTACCTCTGCCAAGGGAGGAGGTTATGTTTTCGTTACCGTTGGTTTGTGTGTTCGTTTGAGAGTTAGTTTGTTTGTCCGTGTGCAAAATAACTCAAAAAGTAGTGAACAGATTTGGATGAAACTTGCAGGAAAGGTTTAGAATGATACAAGTAACAGATAATTAAATTTGAGTAGTGATCCAAGAATTTTTAGGGAATTTATGAAGGATTTTTAATATTTTGGCAGGTTGGGTCAATGAACTTGGGAGTTCAGGCTGAGCGTATTTGAGGTTTGCATGCGTGCACTAAAATGCGTGCTCTAGTTTCTGCTAGGGCGAGGCGTGCCATGCAGCTGAGGGTTTATGACGTAACAAAGGCTTCTATATTGGGAAATCAGGTGATTTTTCAGCATGTATACCTATGGGTGTGGAAATCGCTGATCTCTATGGAAGCAAGATCATCGGTGGAAAGTAGCTGCTTGGCAGAGGTCTGCGCTCTCAGAGTGCTTTTCTAGTTATTTTTGCTTAGCTTAAGGTAGAATTCCTCCTTTGAAAGACATATACCCGAATAGTATACTCCTATGTGAACCCAGCCTTATGCAACAAGACACAAGCTTTGTGTTGATTGATACTTTGTCTATGTGAGTCCACAAGGGATCTAGTTTTCTCATGTGACTGACAAAACACTGACAGTGAATACAACATACCTGTACGTACATCTACAATTCTTACAAACAATGTGCAAGACAGTGTGGGTTAAAAAAAAATCCCAGCACAAATATTGCTGGATGGTGCCATAACAATGATCTTGTCCATCCTATGGTTTTAGTATGAAAGCAATGCTTTTGTGTATGATTCTTACTTGTATACAATTATATGATGTCTTGATTAGTACCAACATGAAATAAATGTGAAGTTATACTGCAAAAATGTGACTGTGAATGCTTGGGTCTTGAGGATGTTGAAAGTAATGTCAAACAATTTGTATTTGCTGTATATTTAGATATCAATACTTATCATATTTTTTCATCTTCTCATTTCCTCTTTCATATTGTGCTTTCTTGACGTGATGCCCTTGACGTTGCTCTTTCTGTGCGATTGATTCACGCTGGGATTTGCAAAAAAACAGGTAAGTTCAGTCACTGTGAATGATAATTGTGAGGATGTGTTCTTGCTGCACTATTTCAGATGTATTAAAAATGCTTTGAGTCGAAACAGTCTTTGCTTGTCTTGGGTGGTCCGTTTATCTCTGTGATGTAGTAATCACGTTTGTTGTTGTTGTTTTTTTGTGTGTGTGTCAAAAGAGATGTGCTGTCTTTACTGTGCCTTATGCTATTTTAGGTCTGCTGAGGCTACTGTCACACACAAACTCAAAATTAGAGAGTCATCATCATTACAACAATAGCAAAAGTTTAAAGATATTTTGTCAACAATGTGGAAAAGTGTGTCTGTGGTGTTGTAATGAATAATGAGAGATGTAATACATGCATTATTTTTTTTTCCTTTCTGAAGAGAAACATTACATCCCCCTATAGGTTTTCATAGTTTGAAACCCTAGTTCAACTTGGTTGGGGAAGTAATTTTAGCCCCCCCCCCCCCCCCCAGTAACTTCTGATGATAATTATTATGAAAATATGTATTCTTATACTACTTCAGTTAATATATTCTCTGGCAACGTTTAGCAGTAATACAAGTAGCTATGATTGGACAGAGTGTTAACTACTTTGCAAAGATACTTTACAAATCTAGTCTCTACAGTGTATACCATATGCTTCCCTTTGCTGTTCTTACAAAGATTAAAAAAAAGCCCAAAACAACAACAACAACATAAAGCGAAACAAAACAAAACAAACAAAAAATTAAAAAAACACCTCAGCAAATAACCACAACCAACAACCTGGTTGGAAATAGGTGAAGATTAAAGTTGGTAAAGAATCTCCTAACCAGCTACATGTACCTGCTAGTGTGTAACCTGTGCTGCAATTTTATCATGTGCTCTTTTGAGTCTACTGAAGGTTCCCTCCCACCCAATACAAATTGACCTGTTAAATAAAATGGACAATGTATAAGTAAGATATACTCACACACAGAAACATACACTTATAATACACTGAACACTTCATATAAAGGCACATGTCCAGACACAATTCTTAAGTCTGGTATCTTTCATTAATGCCCATTTAAGGGTGTAAAGGTTGGCATGTAAATGACCCTCTTTGCTTATAATCAGATAAGATCAGGACTCATAAAGTTGATGGCCGTTTTTACAAACACAGGCCATTGTATACATTCTGCTGGCATGTGTGATGTGTGTATAGGGGGACTATCCGTGTCCATCATAGAATTTACAAGAAAAAGCAAGTTATTTTTTAGTTTGAGAAGATACCGAAGGACTTTGGTAACGACGCCATAAGGATACCTGTGAACAGAAACCGGAACTTGAAATTGTGAGTGAAGCATCCAGATTTCTCTGTATTTAAAGCTTGTTGATTTTATTTCTTTAAAATAAATCTTGAGACCCTAAACATAGTGCATTTAGCATTGTGAAAGGAGGTCTTACACACAATGTACCTTTGGCAGAGTGGATATTGCCCCAGACATGATGTAGATAGAAAGTATATAGTTATTGTATATACAATGTGTACTAGTAGTTTTTGTTTTGTTTTGACTCATTAGTGTGTGGGGTTTTTTTTTTTTGTATTTGGTTCTTATTTTTCTTCTTTTCATGTCCTGATTTTTTATTTTTTTTTTATAAAGTGTATGCTAAGACCAAATTAATGATTCTGCAGTTCCATTGCTGTCAGCCATAATCTTATTTATGTGGTATATTTGCTTGTATGGTAGTTCTGAAATCAGGAGAAAATGAGAATGGATGCTCCTTCAACTCTTTGATTTCATTTTCGAATTGGCAATCCTTTGGAATAATGCCACAAATGTTCAGATTAATGAACCCTATTTCATTTGCCGGATTAACCCAAAATCTAGGTCTAGGGAATTTGCATGTTTTTGATTAACGATCCTTAGGAATAATGAACCTTATTTGATTTTCAAATGATTGAACCTTTGGAATAATGGTCATCACCCATGCTTCTAGGTCAAGAACTGGTGTCCTCACAATGGCCCAGTCCTACATATGGGACTACACTGTCAGATCTACTGGTAGTTTGCTCTACTGCATTCTGGTGCTTTTTAAGCACCCACCAGAGCTGCCAGGTCTCCCTGATTCTGCAGGAGTCTCCCTGATAATGTCAAAATTTGTTCATGTCTGAATAAGAGAATTTTGAAATCTCCCAGATTGTGGAATTATTTTCGCCCATTGAAATGCATGTTACACACAGACATCTCCCTGATTGCTATGTGGAATCTCCCTGATTTAAATGTGGGAATGTTGGCAGACCTGACCCACCATTAATGGATCTAATCATGCTTATATGAAGTAAAAATGAAGTGTGTGTTGTGACTTCTCAAAGTTACTGTCTAGCTTTCACTTAGATGGAATGTCTACTGCTTCTTCTCAAGTACACTGCTATGTAGAGACAAACTAAAAACATTTAGTTAAACCTGTGTATGTGGTGGAAAAAAAAGTTTTTCATGTAATTTACACTCTAATTGATTTGGAAATATGTGAGGTATTTTTAGTATCACATGCTTTATTCCTGACATGTCCATTTAGAGTGCAAACTGAACAGGGCTTATTAAAACGTTTACTCTATCTCAGGCTGCAATAAGCCTGAATTGCATTGTGGGATTGGAGCTGAACTTTCAGAAAAAGTTCCTGCTGGATTGAAATTCTCTAGCTTGGAAAGATTTGATGCTTTTCTACCACATGCCATCACACTTGATCATAGACTATGTAAAGATAGTAAGATGAACCAAGCATGAAGGGGTTAACGGACATACTGAAAGAGCTGATCATGTTGTCATTATCACTGCTAAATTAAATTGAGGCACTGACATGTGGCCGTTCATTTTGAAGTATTTTATCCTCACTGCCCGCTGAAGACAAAAATGATACAGTATTGATCAGCGTTAAGGAGCCCCACACCTAGAGGTGTCTTGGCATGTAAATAATTTTCGATGTTGCCTCATAAAAGTGCTGTACCTCAGACTTCTAATAGTGCTGATTAATCTGTCATTAATGGTTGAGCTACTCCTGCTGTCCAATTGAGACTCAAGAGGTGAAGAAGTCCAAGGATCTTAAGTCCTTCTGCTTCTGGAACAGTCCCAAGAGTTCCTGTTGGACCCCTCAAAAACTTGTGAACATATTTAGTGGACAGCTACTTTAATTAATGTTTGATAGAGTTTTCAGACAACTCATGTCCACATGAGGGCTGTGGGACTTCTTTGAGGGAGTCTGCCAAAGCCTGTGAACATATTTAGTGGACAGCTGTTTTTAATGTTTCATATAGTTTGCAGATGAATTCAACTCCAGGAGTGGTTGTGGAACTTCTTTGGGGAGTCCTCTTACACTTGTGAACATATTTAGTGGACAGCTGTCTTAATGTTTTATGGACTTTTCAAACAATTCAACTCCAGGATTGGTTGAGGAACTTCTTTGAGGGGTCCTCCGAAACTTGTGAATACATTTAGTGGACAGCTACTTGAATGTTTTATAGAGTGTTCAGGGCCAGACGAAGGGAAAGATTGTAGATGTAGCTTGGAGTTCAAAGGTACCTGACTGAGGTTTAGATGTCCTAATAGTAGATAATGATGTTCGGACCAAGTGAGGGTCTAATAAGATTTTATAACCAAGGACCAACATAAAGGGAGAGAAAAAAAGAAATTTTTGAAATAGAGAGATTGAATGGTTTTTTTTTCGGGGGGGGGGGGGGTGTGACATCAATTGTATCCTTTTTTTTTTAAAGACAATGACAATTGTGTAGCAATGAAATTCAAGAATATATAAAAGTAGACAAGAGGCCTGACAGATCAAACATTTTCCCTCCTACTCAACTGACAAAATAAAGAAGATTGTGGTTTGTGGCTATTAATTTTCTTTGTGCAGAACTAAGTGTTATTTCAGTGAGTAAAAAATAAATTCTTGCTTAAGTGATGTCCTTCCCCCAACAGCATTAGATTTGTCATACCTCAATTGTTTGTTGAGGTAGATTGGCACATATGATTTTTAAAAAATGTGGGATTTTAAGTTGTTAAAGTTATACTGTATCAATTGTTCACGTGGTGTGGAATATATTATGACCAGTCTCAGTGAAAGTCAAGGGGTCCCCTTCACCATAAAACCTGGCAGAGGTCAAATGAATTATGGTACAAGCTACCCCCTCCCCCTTCAAGACTAGCGAGTTCTCATGGATAGGCCTATACATTGTATTTGTATGAGACTTTATGAGTGTAGTATATTTTCATATGTCTGAATGCCCATATATTTATATGTTAGATAGATATGCACTGTATATCAAAATGTTTGTGTTGGTATCGTTTCGTTTAAGTATCATATATTCCTATGACATGTAGTTGTGTCTGAATTCTCTCATATCCATTCGACGTATGAGTAGGCGGGTATTATTTGCAACTTACTAGATGAATCCAATGCAGAGTATGAGCACAATGTGCAAAACTTGCACAGTTCATACTGTAAAAGAGGGATACTTGTGCATATTTATGAGCGAGAGGTCTGAGTGCTGCCATATGATTTACGTATACATACAAAGAGACTTGCAGGGCATTCAGATGCAAATATTTAGCTATATCTTAGCTATACTTAGCTATACTATGAATTTATTGACTAATGAAACGATGTATAAAAAAACGATGTATAGCAAAATGACGGTCAGAGCATCTTTTAGAACTAGAACTCAATAACAAATCAGCATTCCGTGTGCGTCTGAACGTATGGCGACCATAGAACAATATAACTGGGTGGGGCTTAATGGGAGCGCGCACAAAAGGTGACCCCACAGCTGTAACTCACGACTGTAAGAGCATGCGCGGTGGGAAACTGCACATATATGCGACGTTTCCCAGAACGGTCGAAATTAGTGTCTGACGGGACTGTCGGCTTTACGATGATTCTTTATACATCGTTTCATTATCAAGTTTTGGTATAAAATGGCATGTGTCTGAATAGGGGGGTTGTGTCTGAATGGTCTGATATGAGAATGTTGTAGGGCCTATATCCATGTGTGGAATGAATATACAACATCTTGGTGTGTGTGAATGCGCCTGAAGTAGGACAGCACCATGAACTCTGTCCCCTAGCAGCGACTGCTGATGGTGATACTCCCAAGATTTATGTTCTGGCAGAAACTGGCATCATGGATGACCGATCAGGCAATTGAATAACCCATGAATGATCTTCAGCGGCTTTTGAGAGAGTTATCAAGTTGAGATACCAGCAGAAGTGAAAGATGCAAACCTCTCATTTGTCAAGTGTCCATTTTGGATAGGAATATGTCAAAGTAATCTATAGTTTGATTAGAGAGATAAGTAAGAAGAAAGAGTATATGATGTCTGCAGGATCTATAAAAACATCCACTTCATGCACCATATATTTTTCTGTGCAGGTACGATAGTGTATAGACCTGTTTCGCAAGTCTCGCAAACCCGACCCTGTTGAAAAATCACTTCCCCCAATGCGTGCTGGTAATCAAACGGAAGCAAGGAACCATGGCATGGCATAAATTTTGTGAAGTCAGCCCTGCTCTGCTGCTCACAAGTGAGACACACTGTTGCTTGACAAGGAATGGCTGTCAATGTAGTGATGAACCCATGGCTGGGGTTTGCTGTTGTTTCATGCTAGCATGTATCTTTTGGCTGGTACAAACACAGGGCATACTGTTCAGATTAAATTCAATTCATTTCAAGTGATTTTATTTCCACATAAAGTAATACAAAGCAATATACATAACGCTTACATGAGTGCATAATGTTTTAAGGAACTTTGAATCACATAAGTTTCAACAAAACATGGATACAATATCTTTATTATAATAATACCAACTTTGGTTTTTAGGTAAATAAACAAGTAAGCAATACAATTTTATTTTTAACTCTATATGGAAAAGAGGAATTCACAAGAGAAGCATAGCTTGTAAATTTTGTGAATTACTCTAGAAGATGAGGGAATCTCAAGATCCATCAAGGACTCCATGTATGAAAGTGTTGACATCATGACGTCAGGCGAAACAAATTAAAGAATTATAGAAGGAATATCTATTATCACTTTGCATCTGGAATCCAAATTTGTACAACATCATCACACATGGAAGTGCTGAAAGATGATGATAAAATGGTGTTCCACTCTGGCACATGTAAAGTCATAGAGTAAATTGAAAGGGCAAAAGCAGCAATTAGTGAGTGAGAAAGAAAGAATGTGTAAGAGAGGAACAAGATAGAAAAATAAATAAAATGAGAGGAAAGAGATGAGAGAGTGTGAGATAGACAGCTAAGGAGACACATGATACTAGTACGCATATAGAGAGAAAGAAGTTCTCATAATCCTTATACCCTCAGTTTGGATTTTAAAAGCTGACCAGAGGGTCTCCACTCATGAAATGACCACAGACAGCAGGTTAGGTGCATGTGACTGACCATTAAAGATGGGCAATCACATCTCACCTTGACCATTGAAGTAAGGGCTAACAGCCCTGTACTGACCATCTGGCTGAGTGGTATACAGCAAGCAATAATGCCAGGCAATCTTGTGTATGTCGCTATATATGCACATTTTTCTTTCCTGGTTCACATGCATGTATTTCTGTCTCTCTGTCTGTTTATGCACCCGATAATCACCTACACTACATATTATCTATCCTTTTTGTCTCTCTGTATGTCTGTCTACCTCTGTGTCAGTATGTGTCTATGTCTTCGCGTGGATCAAACTTTTTTACAGTGTGTCTATCTATTTGTCTGTTTGGATAGATCCTTCAATCTCCTTTTTTGTAAGGGCAAATAACTACCACCACAATAACCCCTTAAAATCACAGATTTTTGAGTTGAGAAAAGAGCAAATCAGAGGTTATCGGCTGAAATATCAGAAAGTTGATATTCATTGGAAAAATCAAATGTTTGATATCTTAACTATCTCCTGTCCAAATTTGAACAAGTAAGAATGTTTTGAAATTCAAAAATTTTCTTTATTTTATAAGCTTGCTACTGTGGTGTTTTGAATTGAAGTATTTTGTTTAAATGCTCAGTCTACAGAGTGCCTGGCTGCATCTAAACTTCAAAGCTGATTATCTTGAAAATAACTTTGTTCATCTGTTGCTTTTCTTTCTTTCTGCTTTTGTGGTAAAAATTTCAGAAGTTGACCATCTCACGTTCCAGTGGAAGTCCAGAGACTTTGAAGATGCTGCTGTCTAGAAGTTGATGTTGGTGACTTTGTATTAAAGCCATTTGTGATGATGGGTCAGTGTGTTTGTGCATATTGTAAAACTAGAAACATTTGTGGCATGAAACTTTTGCAAACTGGAGGCAACAGCCTTATTTTTTTCTTGTTTCATGAAACTTTTGCGATTTGCCCACTGGTTAGCAATGCATTGTTTAGACAAAGACTTCTGTGTGCATTTTACTTCCGTGTATCTTTGCTCCTCACAAAATTTACGAAAGTTTCATGCGTGCAAAAATTTTTCGCTTTACAGTATTCATCATACATTGTAGGTGTCAGTCCTTTTTCTTTGTTTCCCGATCTACTGTATGTCTCTACATTTATCTCCATTTTGTTGGTTGAAAATTGGTCCTCCTCTTTGGTGGGTTGTCCCCTCTGCCCTTGTTCTCCCACCCTCCGGTGTCATCCAACTTTGCAGGGGATCTCGTATCTTTTGCTTGCGTGTGTAGGCCTATCTCTCTCACCTGTCGTCCCAACGTCTGCCTAATCTCTCGTCTCGAAACAGAGAGAGTGGCGAACTCCCCATTAGCAAATCAGGGTCCTCCCGGAGCGGAGCGGAGAGGATGATCCAAGCCTCAGACTGATGGAGGGGCAGAGGTTTGGGTTCAGACGGCTGATGTAACCGGCACTACTTGATTGCTGTTTGAAACTTTTGTTGTCGGTGGTGATCACCTAAGGGTTGAGGAAGATGCCCTACATTGACGTTCTGATTTTTGGTGTTGTCACTTTCTCCAGACGTTAACCTTTCCGATGGATGCTGGATTTGCCCCACTTTATTATTTTTTTTCAATATCCTAACATAAAACCAGTAGCTTGCCTGCAGAAATATAAAGCATAGCTCTCTGAAAAATTGGTTGTAGTTGAGCATGCAGGACATTAAACATTGAAACATGAGAGGTCAATTCAAAACAGCATTGTAATATTTTTATGCACAGGGAAATATAAACTTTGCATAACATAAGTTTTGCAGACAGTGGAATTCTGAAAGAATATAGTTATAAGATAGCAACTTCATGATTTGTGAGCAATTATCACATTTCTGACTTTGTCAACCAAGTCACAGTTTGATTTTCAGTCAGTTTGTTGCATTAGTGTGGCGATGGGTCATACACAAAAAACAACAACAAACAGAAAGAGAGACATGATCATATCCCCCTCCCCCAGAAAAATAAAAAAATAAAACACACATTTACATTCTTGAACAATTTTTTTGATGCTCATAACGAATCAACCAGTTACTGAATGAGTGAATGGGAGTCAAATTTTTTTTTTTTCTGCACAAATTAGAATGAGGATTTTTAACAGGGGAACATATTCTAGTGATGAGCTTGATGCTATACCATCGCAGATTTTATGTTTGTTGCTTGAAAATGAACGAGAAAGCTCAGACGAGCAGCCCAGATAAGTGATGGCATGTACGACGGCCTAATGTCTATGTGACATGTGCAGTTGAGTGTATATTTCATTCCTGTATACGATTTGCTACCATTCATCATGCCTTCAGCCTTAGCTGTACTGTCTTCATCACATTTAAGAATCAGATTTTCCTTTGAAAGCTTTGCGCTGTGCACACACCTAACCACATCACAACTCATATGCACCGAGACTTCTGACTCTAGTTAGGCAGTGAGTGGCACTGGTTGATAAAAACTTCTTGAGTCTTATCATGAATGATTAGCAATGTGTGAACTAGCCCATGGTGGATAAGCATTTCTTTTTCCTACCTTAAATGGTGTTTGCCATAGATGATAAGCTCCATGTACACATACACTTGCCTGATGATAGTACACTGTATCATTTTCTAGATGTTTTTTTTTTTTATCTCTTTACCTCTTCCAATTTATCCTCATTTCTTCTCTGTCAGGTCTCAGTCCTAAAGTTAGTGACCTGCTGAGAAGTTCAAAGTTCAAAGTATTTTATTTTCATGTGAAAGTATGCATACCATTTGTTTTCGGACATTTATGCAGAGTGCATAAGTGTTACAAACCATATGGGAATCACCCAGTATACAAGATGACATGCAAAATATACACATTGACTTTCAATACATATTACATACAACAGCAACAGAAATCACAATAATATAAATGTTTCACAGTGTATTTCATATAACAGACTAGAAAAAAAAAGAATAAGAAAAAAGCCGATGGTCTTTTGCTCAAGGTGTCCTCTGATTGGTCGTTGGCTGCTGCATGATGTGACCTCTGTGAATTTTGGGAGGTTTGGGGTTATTTGTTTGAAAGTTAAACGAGACTCGCCTCTAAACCTGTGATTGATAGGTTAGGTTGTTCAATCGATCGATGCGGAGTATCATCCTTGTGGTCGGCAATGAGTGTGGTTTGTATAGGGGTTTGAAATAGGGGAGAGTCGGTACCAAGAAAAGATGTTTACAGTCAAAACTGGAAATGTGACAATTCCATCTCGACAACTCGCACTTTTACCCTTGTGTAACTTCTCAGCTTTGTAGCCTCCCCCCCCCCTTTGCCCACTTCTTTCTACCCCTTTATCTCTATCTACAATGGTTGATGGTTTACATGCATATATGTATTTGTATGTACAGTGTATGTTTGTTTGTGTGGGTGCTATACAAAGTAAATATCTATACATTGTATATAAATATACATATCTAGGTAAAGAAAGGCATATATACATTTCTGTGTGCAAAATGCAAACAGACATTTAGTACATTAATACATATGAATTCTACTTTGATACAAGAAGTATAAATGAAACGAAGCAAGTCAGCTCATAAGATAACTGAAGCTTTACAAACTTTCGATATGTTTTCAACATCTGGTTGCAAACCTACATCTTTACCCCTCCAATTCTATCTTTATCTATCTAGTATGACTCTTCTTCCCAACTCTCCCTTGATCCCTCCAATCTCAAGTCTACATTTTGTAGCTTATTCTCAGTTCGGGCACAAGGTAATGCTGCAAATTGTGAATTGGATGGTGGTGTGTTGGGGTGGGAGATGGGAGGGGAGGGTGGGGACGCATGAAATCAATCTCATTTGTCAGTGAATAGAAGTGATTTCTGATCCTTGGTGAATTGAATATCTACCTTTAACCCTTTGTGTACCAGATTAATCTCGCGTCCATTGCTATGTTTGTGAAATTTGTGTATATTTGACTCATTGGAAGAGAAAGGGTTAACAGAGAGAGAGAGAGAGAGAGAGAGAGATAGATAGAGAAGGTTGTAATTTTAACAGAACAAAATGTTTCCACCAATACGGTTTATGTATAAGTGCATATTTTATGGTTGTAGCCAACAATGGGCCCAGAATGCGGTCTGCACGGTAAATGGGATTTATTGAGGTTATCAATGGTGAATTCCACCCCGATCCTGGGCTCAATATATTTTGCCTCAGCTGATTGGGGGAGGGGGAGGGGGGGGGGGGGGGCGAAGCGAGCCCAACAAAGATTGCGAAGATTGTCTATGCCAAATTACCTCCCTTTGATTGAGCACTTGCAGACTGTGTCCCGGAGAATGAGCAGCACGAGTTAGATAGAGATTGAGAGAGAGAAAAAAAAAAAAACAGAAGTGAAAAATGTGCGTAGGTATTTCATGCGAAGCTCGTTCAAATCTTATCGTCTGCATGCCCCTCAATGTGCTCCCCTGCCCTCACCCTTCACCAAGAGCTGAAGCCAGCACTTCTAATTCTGTTTCCCCCAGGTCAAAAAAGGCACCTTTGAGGTGTAAGGATTACACAACTTTCTTTTTATTTGGTGGCATCTTACTTCGCCCAAGTTTGCACCACGAATGGTTGTCGGGACACTAGAGATATCAACCATACTTGCCATTGTCATCATTGGAATGTTGCGTGTGATTCTTCTCTTGTTGACAAATTCAGGGACAATAAAGGGAAAAGCCCCCTCAGAATTTGTGGCTTTTGCTTGTTCGAGTGCACTTTTGGGGGCATAATAAACCGCATTTGCCATAATATGTTCACAACTATGAAAAAAAAAGAGAAAATCCTTGTATTTTTTTTTTTGCACATTTTTTCTGCCAATTTGTAGGAGATACTCCTACAAATTACAGATAACAATTGGCTATAAGGTGATATGCTCTACGCAACAGGGGAGAGTTCCAAATTGTGAAGATCGCTGTAACGTAGGAAGCAATTATTTATACTGCCATCACAAAGCAGAGAAATAGGGCATAAAGTAGAGGTCCTGTGTGTGTGAGAGTCACAACTCATGCACGTGAAAGATGCAGCTTCATTCATTCATCATAAAGAGAAGGTCCATAACCCGGTGAAGTGGTCCAACTGGACCCCATGGAAGACCAGCTAGTGCAGCCGAATACATATGAGCTATTCAGCGATCTTTATCAGATGGAAAAATGAAACAAACAAACAAAAACATGTTTATTTCATACATGTATATCACAATGCAAATCACAAGATATCTATCCTTAATACCCTCTTTTTGTCCTCCATTGTAAATTATGAACACATATCTTTTTAAATACTCGATGTGGTCAAGTGGTCATCTAATATTGGCCATGTATAGTCTTTCTCTCTTGTGAAATCACCAAGGCTGATGGTGACACGGAAATATTTCACAATTATTTTCCTCGTCCCATTAAATTGAGTGGTTATGTAATACTTCATTGATGAATGCAGTCATTCATGGAAGACGGAGGAGGGGAAGGCCGAATATTAACGACCACCTCATGAATATGCATTATGAATGATGTAAATGAGACAGAGGACTAGAAACCCACTCGACTAGCTGTTGCATACCGTTCTGCGTCAGCACAATGGGGTGGTATGTAAATACTTGCATTTTCTTCCTGTCGTCTTTGCTTTACTTGGAGTGTTTGCATGTAAAGTGGAGATCCCTTGCTACCATAACAGAGGAAATTCTTTTCAGCATCTAAGAGTCCTTAGAAATTGATCCCCTCCTCATCTCTTACCCCCCCCCCCCATTGCATTTGTTAAAAATCGTCACTTCTGCTGTAGAATGAGCTGTACAATCAGTGTAGCATATTTTGATTTTGATCCTGTAAAGTCATCTTAAAATGATGCAATAATTCTGAAAGGAGCAAAGGAAAAAGGTAGAAAACAGTTTAATGACTAAAGTAAAAAGTAGAAAAACAGTTACATGACTGCAAAAAGTTGTTAAAAGGTTAGTAGACATGCTAGCTTTTCATTTCTGTTTCTTTCCTTTTAGCATTTGGTATAATAAATGCAATTTCAGAAAAGGTGACATAAGTTGATTTTAGTTGTATAGTGGTTCATGCAGTAAGTGAAAAGGAACCCCCCCCCCCACACCCTTTTCACTGTAGTACTTGATGGAATAGCTACTAGTAGAATCCAAAATCATGCTGCCGTGGTTGTGCAATGCAAGTCTGTACTGAGTGAATTACTTCGGTGTCTGTTACTATACAAATGATGCACAGGATAGAGTGCGTCAGTGGAGATGTAGCGCACTCGAGGGTATTTACAATATTGTGAAACAGGCACGAGGTGAAGCCGAGTGCATGTTGCACTACATTGTAAATACCCGAGAGTGAGCTGCATCTCCACTAACGCCACGAAATAATCCTGTGCATCATTTGTTTTATAAAATGGGTCGAAAACTAACAGCATTTTTCACGTACCTTTGTGGATCAAGATGTCCGAAGATGTTCGTCCCAAACATTTACGCATGTCGCACTCGGAAATCCTGCACACATATAAGTACTGTACGTATATTACGGAGTATACGTACGCCACACATGCACAAGAAAGGCCGGCCGGCAGCCCGAACTAGAAGTTGTTTACAGGATTGACAGCGCATATAGTAGCGCGCGACGCACTTGTAACAACTGATTGAGTGCGCACTGCTAGTGCAAACATTGTGACGTCGGCCGTGCATGTTAGTGAAAAATGAATACAAGCACACGTGACTCATTTCAGCGCTTCCAATTGGCTACATTCTTGAACCAATTTTATAATGCAGTATATCGCCAATGAGAATGGTGGCAACAAATTACCTTGGTATTTAATACCACGATAATTCTGATGTGAATGCGCCCCCTTTCATGTGTTGATTGGGAATTCCTCATAGTCTCCCACCCATGTGGTTTTCGGTGAATGGCTCCACGCTTGGTTTTGCCTGAATGACGTTGCGAAGTGCAATCAAATTTTGATAGAAATGGACAATGGCTTCTCAACTGCCTGTGATGATCTCTTCCTCGATGACTTCACCTTTTATTCGGCACTTGCCATCCCAAAATTAACCTTGGATTTGCTCCATTTTGCTTTGTACATGTATGTGCATGTGTGGGTGGTGTTGATACCATAGACAACAGAAAATATGCAGTATAATCTAAACTTTAGGTGCAGTGGTGTAAATGACATAAACTGAATTTTTGTCTTTGTAGCGCATGCTGTATTCAGGGTATTGTGTCTGTTGTTTGAATCTGGATGTATGATGTAACTTTTGATAACAGTGATGTCGAAGAATATTATCTAAGTTTGATTTCTAGCTGTGAGCATTCACAACTTTGTGTATAGCACTGACACTTAAAGTAAAATAAAATAGTGGGACAGTATTGATATGTATGTGTACGTTCATGTATATATGCGTATATATTTGTGTGTGTATGTATGTATTATCATATACAGAGAGAGATTCAGTCTTTCTAACAATGATGGTATGACAGTGCAGAAGTGATTACAAAGAAAGGTTCAGCCTTGTCACGAGGCTACAAGATGCAAAACTTACTGAGCACTGTAGTGTTGTGGAAACAAAGAAAAATGAAAAACAGTGCACTAATTTTTTTTTCTACATGGTTGGAAATCAATGGCTGGAAAGGGACTATGTTTTGTACCTCAAAGAAAAGCAGATAAATGACCCCAAATTCTGACTCTGCCATTAGGCACAGCCCTGTGTGTGTGTGTGTGTATGTGTGTGTGTGTGTGTGTGTTTGTTTGTTTGTGTGTATGAAAGAGAGATAGAAAGACAGAGAGAGAGAGAGAAAGAGAAATGTTTCATAGAGAAGACCATGGAATGCTGGGGAGAGATTAAAAGTTCAGATTAGGGTTACCGCGATAGAAATGGGCGTGATGGCATGCTGGAAAACATATTGGCAATTCTGATTATTGTGAGGTGACTTTGCTCATGGTTGGAATATCACAGAATGTAGATTCCTGGTGTGCAATAATTGAACATAAAGTTCAAATTGGTATTGATATTTTTTTTGGTAATCCCAGGGACACAAGAACAAATTCTGGCTCGACATAGTAGATCAGAGAAGCATTAATTTTCCATTGATACCAGATAATCCAGGCTGATATTCTGCAATATATTTCATTTTACTGTACATACCCCATATTTTGCAAGGTTTTTCATTTTTGCAAATTTCACAAGTCCGGAGGTAATCACATATTCAGCAACACATTAGAATATTAACTCTGAACTTGACATACCTGTGACAGCATTAACACATTTCTGCCATTATTACTGTATTCTACAATTGCGAATTCAACCATTCAGGAAATTGTTGGAGGGTCCCAAATCATGAAAAAATTAGACTCAATAAAATATGGCGTATACAGTGTATATGTGATTAAACAGACACTTAGACCGGAACTTCTCTTTGAAGGGTTTATCGGAAGACTTCAAATTGTGATGTGTTGATCAGTTCTAGCCCAGTTACGTTTTATCATTGCTCCTTAAGATTTCATAAGGGCATCCAATGAAATTCAATTTTGCATCACATGGCTAATGGCTCTTTGGGCTTTTAGACTTACTACAAAACTTGTTAGCAAACATGTTTAGGAACGCAGTTCATGCCAGTCTAGTAATATCTTGTGAGTCTGAAAGTTTTCTTGATTCCTGTTGCTCCTAGATACATTACTCAAGACATCTGTTTCATTCTGTGATCTGAGCCCTGTTGCATAAAAAGATGCAATCAAACGTAAGTCAGAAAAATCAACCATAAGTCAGGTGTCAGCCAATCAGAATTGAGCATTCAGAGACTTATGTTTGATTTTTTGATTTATGTTTGATCTCAACATTTATGCAAGTGGGCCCTGGAGGTATTTTCGAAGTCAGTGTCTATCACAAAAGTGTAGATGGATACTTGTAATTTGAATGGTTTCACCTCTACAACATGTTTGAGGAGGTGGAGCTTCTATATTCTGATATCATGATCACTTCCATCATAGTGCTTTAAATACATAGGTACAGATACATGTTAGGATGTAAGCGCATATGATTGACAGGTACCCTCCACCCCCTCCCCCCAAAAAAGTGTTACATGTCGAAAGTTAGATGTAATGTCATTTGCAGGAGGTAGTAAGTGATGAAAGAGCTCATTTTAACATCTTAGCAGGCTGCAACACTAATTACATTTCTGAAATGTGATTACCAACTAGTTCTTCGGTAAGTGTGAAACCCCCTCCCTGTCGAGCCAGAATGCAATGTGCATGACACAAACCTGTGTCACACCGGCCACCCTTGCACCCCTTGCCATTACCTACACTTGCCATTGAACCAGGGAAGCCCTTGAAACTCGTGAAGTGGGCTTGTGTTTTCATGTCATACTCCTTTTAATTCTCCGTTCCCGCCTGGCGTCACGAAATGTGTCGGGGCTGGAGTGCTTTTCTTCTAATCTTTTTCTGCGGTCATACTTTTCCCCCCTTAAATCCCGATATGGGGGGGGGGGCTACTCGAAGCCAGAAGGCAAGCCAGTGGACTGAAAGGAGGTTGTGAGAAGAATCAGCCCCCATAAACTTTCGGACGGTCAGCACTTGAACGTTTGACCGTCTGACATTTTGCCAATGTCTTCTCTCTAGTTTTCATTCCATACTGCTCTCTCGCTCTCTCTCTCTCTCTCTGTTTGTGAGGGGCACTGAATTTGAAGGGTGATAGAACTTTCCCCCCATTTGGATGATCCTGTGTCAGTTTCCTTCAACGCTGATACAAAAGTAACATTTGGTAACGGAATGCCTTTGATCAAAGTGATTTCAACTACTGACAAGCACAGTGACATAAAAAAACGATGGTAGTCCCAAAGTTCTCTGGTATGTTCTCTGTCATCTACTAGACTCTGAAGAGATCATCTCTGTCAAAAAGACAGTTCAATCATGTCAATAAATGAAATACTCCAATAAATCTACCACAAGAGTTGTCAATCAAATCAAAGCATGCTTATTTGTTACAAAAGTCTGAGAATGAAAAATGTTTTACCATCAGTAGGATAAATCTATGTCAGGAAAGGATTTTCTATCATGTTCAGACCTTGTATCTTTCAGACCCTCAGCAGAAAAAAAAGACTACAATTTGTATTTGAATTCTGTTCACATATTTTTTCTTCTTTCTTCTTCTTTTTTTTTTTTTGCTAAGGGAAGAGGAGGAGGAAAATCATGATAATGCCAGCTACAATTGCTTTTTTTTTTTTTCCATTTATGCTGTTCCTACATAATATGTAAAGCAAAAAATAACTCTCCCATTTCGGCATCAGCAGCCGCTCGCTTTTGACTGTAGCATTCTTGGCATCCAAATATGCATAAACTCCAATGCAACCATATGAGACCTCCCCCTCACTGCACTGTGAACAGTTTTTGGATGATGATGATGCAAAGCTTTCCAGCGAAGAAAAGAAACTCCAAAAGTAGGATGGGTGCTGGAGAGTACCACAAGACATGTAGATGTGGTGGAAATGGGAATTAAGACTCTGAATGCAGACTCGATCATTGTATTGATGGATATGGAAGACATTAACGTGATCATAATGATTTTGTTCTTGGTATGCTTCTCTCTTTCCGTTTGTAAAAGTAGGCATCTTTAAAAGTAGGCATCTTACATCATAAGGCATATTTATTATGCGTGTATGAATTCAGTACTCATTTTTGTCATCTGATTGTAAGGCAAGAGCAATGCTTTGAGATTCCTATTCCCATGTGGACTCTTAAAACTCTTACCAGGATTTCAAAAAGAAAATGCCACCTTTTCCATCAATCTCTAGTAGGGGAGGACTTGACAGTTTTAGAACTTCCGTCAATCGATCCATCCTTCCGGTTTAACCATGTTTAGTTTGTTGTATTCTTCCTCTTTGCTGTTGCACATGTATCTTCATCTCTTTTTTTTTTCAGTTTTCTTTTTTTCTTTTTTCTTTTTGCCATGAAGCAATCAACATTTTATCCAAATTTATTAACCACAGGTGTATTTTTTTTTTTATATTGGGTGTCCTGACATAGTCTTGTATAATTCTGCAGTCTTCCTTTTGTGTTTTGTTTTGATTTTTGGTTGTTTTTTATTTTTGCTTTTTTGGTCAATGTCTGTGTAAATCTTCCAGCCATCTATCTGTCTATGCATAAATCTATCTGTCTATCTGTCTGTCTATCTATCTATGTATATATCAATATCTATCTGCCTCTTTATCTATCCATCTATCTCTATCTATGCATGTCTGTCTTTCTGTTAAGCCGTATCTTTAATATATATATTGCTCAATGTCTTTATAGTCTATTTATGTGTTTGCCTTACCTCTTTGTATCCAGGTATTTATATATCTATATCTCTCTACCTATCTATCTATGTGTATATCTATCTACCAACCTGTATTTTTATCTATCTACATATCTACCTATCATGTATATCTATCTATCTATCTATCTATCTATCTATCTGTCTGTCTGTCTGTCTATCTATCTATTTATCTATCTATCTATCCATGTACTGTATACGCCATATATTTCGCAAGTCTAAATTTTCACGAATCAAGACTTCACACCGATTTCGCGAGTGGTTAAATTTGCGATCGCTGAGTCCTGTACTGAATGGAGAAATGTGTATGCGGATGTAACATTCATATCAGGATCAGAGTCAATATTTTCGTGTGTTTTTAATTTCGCGAATAGCACCTGACTCGCGAAATTCACGAAAATAAAAACCTCGCTAAATATTCAGCATATACAGTATGTCTCCAGCTAGTCATCCGTCTGTATTCATCTGTTGGTGTATGCACCCATCTTTCCATATTTAGTTTTAAAGGCATATATTTCTCTCCCTGTCCACTGGTACATTCTTACTTCATCCCCTGGCCCCTCTCACCTTTGATCAGTGTGGGTCTGTTACTTTTACCTCCTTCCTCTTGGCTAATGAATCTGACACTTGTTCATGTCAATGAGCAAGAGCATGAAGGTCCAACACATGGCTTGTCACATACTGCAATGCATCCCTAGATCTCTTACTTCCTTCCCCATAGGGGATAAGTTTCCACCCATATTGTAACTACAAGGCCAGCTCCATCAAATATGGAAACCCTCATCAACAATATAACCTAACCATGCTTGGTGCTGTCTGGAGCATTAGAAAGACCCCACTTGTGCGGCAGCGCAAAAACGAGGCTAATAGAAACACATCTTAGTATCATTACATTCATTGAATTAAAGATACACATGTTTGACCCAAATAGCAGTGTGTAGTGTCTCTGGCTGTGAGATGAAAGCTTATTAGATTTTCTGACAATATATTGACATGTCAGTCATGTTCGTAATTTGTGGTATTCATGTTCTCTTTTCGTGAAAAATTCACAAACATTTTCTACTGATATAATATCACACACACTGCAACCACTTTTGGCAAATGTAAGTAGAACCAAGAATATTCGTACTGTACACTCTCAAAAAGAAATGGGTAAATCAACATTTAAAAGGGGCGAGGAGTGTCAGCATTTTAAAAATGTTGTATTCACCCTTTTATCCAGCTGAATCCAACAGTTAGATGTGCTAGATACAGCAAGAAAAGGGGTGAATACAACATTTTTAAAACACTGTCACTCCTCGCCCCTTTTAAAACGCTGATTTACCCTTTTCTTTTTAAAAGTGTAGACCCCACTCAAGGCAACATACACAAGACCAGGGAAAATGTGTGGGTTCATAGCAATGTTAACTTTATTAGGACATCTTCGTTTTGGGATATCTCAGCCATTTCAAACCCAATTTTCATCAGATAAACTTGGAATTCCTCGTAGAATTGTGTGCTCTTTTATATTTTTGATATGAGGTTTCTCAGTAGCTCGCAAAAAAAGTTGGAAACTTGAAGCCCCATCTCAACCAAATCTATACCATCCCTTTAAAGTGGGAAGGACAATTGGGGACATCGCCCTCTGTGGTGCAGAAAGTACCAAGTGTATTCTGTGAATCAACACAGCTCTCGAGCTGCGCATCCGTGCATGTATTCATCACTTCTGCACGATCCATGTGTTATAATGTACATTCGCGTCAACTGCGGCAGTCTGGTTTTCAGTATTTATGATGCAATCATGATGTGTGTGTGTGTGGTGGGGGGGGGGGGGAAGGGGGGGGGGTTTGGAGTATGGTATCCATTTTTAAAGTACACTTTTGGTTTAGTTTTGTCAAGTTTCTCTCTCTCTCCCTTCAAAGCTGAGAAAGTGTTCTTTGTGCCCTGCAGAAGGTGTCTGCCATGTTATTGGCTGTCTTTGCCAGGCTGTGGATCAAAGGTGCTAGGAGTTACTGTGTTGGTTGAGAGCCAGAAGGTTATCAACATTGCATGATATCTGTGGGTTAATGTCCTTCTGCTTCAGAAATGATGATTCCTCCTTTATTTTACATTCCCTGTATGCATACAGTTGTTGCTTTTCCCCCTTCTTTCTCACTTCTATCATCTGCATGTGTGAACCGGAAGATACCAGACTTAATTGCTCTAAAATAAGACCCAAGTTCACAATTTTACCAGTTTGGATGACCATCATAAAACCAAACACATTGCATCAGATGATAGACAGAACTTGACGAGACATATGTACTGTGATTGCCAGTCTATGTATTGATTGACTATTACAAATGGAGTAACATGGAACAAGTGGAGCAGCAGAATTTCTAAAATCAGATGAAAGATGGGAAAATTAACACTATTGCAACCATCATTGCTGTTTAGTCAAAAGATACTAAACTTCAAATTCCACATCGTTTTATTTTCATCTTGTGCATGCTTTGTTGGTTTGATCTTATTCTTTTCATTCGGATCAAACATAAGCTAGATTTTTGTTTTAAATACTGTAAAAGGTGTTTCTTAGGCACGCTTGCCTTTTCTTTTTTTTTTTTTTTTGTCAACCCTCAAGTTCCAGTGTATACAGTATAATTGTTATGATGTTGATTTAAGAAAGAGTTGCCTATATATTATCTTGAGCTTATATTAGATTTCCAGGATTTCCATAAAGTGCAATGTTGCTTTTAATATCATCAATTTCACATCGTATCAAATAGCACTGACAAACATGTTATATCACACTATATCATCGTGCCACAAAGTACCATGTATCACTTCGGAGAGATCTTCTTTCAACTGTGGTTGGAAGGAAAAGCCCTCTCAAAATGCCAAATAAACCATACACAAACACATTTTTGGGAGTAATCCCCCCCCCCCAAAAAAAAAGGGGGGGGGGGGGAAAGAGGGGAAGATTGTCTCAGAGATCAAGAATTCAGACACCCCTCAAGGATCAGAGACGACTATCTATTTCCTGGCTACGCTGCATCCTTCTTTCTTTCTGGGACTCCGACCTCGAGATTCTGTGTCTTCATCTCCGCGAGTAGCTCCTCCGACCGATTGCTTTCCACACCACCCAGAGCTGCTAAATGCTCTCGGACGAGCATCCATATTTATGGCACTTAGCGCGCATTATGTCGCTGTGCGCCCGCCATAATGTGCGTATCTGTTACAATATTCACGGAATGGTTCAAGTGTGAACATTCTTCTTCATATTTCTCTATCACTCTCTCTTTCTCTATCTTAACCCGTTGAGGATGAGTCTCGAGTATACTCTGGTAGGTGTTTATTGAAAATACATGTTGTATCAAAATCAGCCCGTACGCAATGGGTTAATAGTTTCATCTTTATACCATATTCATCATCTATACGTCTAGGTGTGGGAGCGTGACTGGTTCAGTGCCCGATGATCTCATCTACATTTCAGTTTGCAAGCCTTAGATATCAAATTGAATCATCGCATCGTGTTGTGTCAAGAATTAAGTCTTTTCATATTGCCAAATATTCTTTTCAATCTGATGTCAGTGGAAGGAAGTAAATGATAAACTCCAGTTTCCTGTCTCTGTACCCTCCCCCCTCAATTTCCCTTCAAAATGTCTTGCAGGATTTTATCTTCAGCGTATGTGTGCATGTGTGTTTGTGTTGTTTTGCTTTTCAGAAATTGCTTTTCCTATTTTTTCTATCTTGTTTTTTTTTTTTTTTTTCTTTGACTAAGAACCAAGGGGAGGCAAAGAAGGGCAGTGATGTATGTCTGGTAATAGGCTGGATTTTAAGGGGGAGAAGAGATGTGAATATGGAGGGTTTTTGATGTTTTCGGCAGTAATACAGCTGTATATTGTTTGGAAGGGTAGCTAGGGAGAATTGTCTTTACACACTAAAAACTAGCGGTACATTTGGGGTAGGCGTTTCTGCCTGTGTGCCAGTATCGGGCTTGCGAGCAAGTAAGTTCGTCTAGGAGTACTCGTTGGTGCGGGAACGGGTAGGCATCCTTGAGCGTAGGTCTTCCTACTTGTCGTTACCCTGAATAGTCTTGTGACAAAGACCAATTATGCATGTACATGTTACATTACATCTTGGAAGACTTGGTAGTGGATACAAAGGTTATTTCAAAGAACACATTTTACATATCTTGGTATACATAAAACTTGCAAGTATGTGTTTTAAGACAAAGTGTCAATACACCTGTAATCTTGGAACTGTTTTTCGGAGGCTTTACGATTATCAAATTCACGTTCTGATAACGAGAATACCTACCGCCAAACTGGTTGACCAATAAGCGAAAAGAAAGAAATCAATTCCTGCGATTATCAAACACCAGTGTAATTTTCTGAATGACATACCCAATTAATAGACGAAATCACATCAAAAATTACTAAAAATGTTTACAAAATATTTATAATGATGTATTTACTTAAAAATTTACGTATGATTATTTTAGTTATTCTTTTTTTTCCCTCATCTGTACAACTAGCCAAATTGGCCACTCATTCAATGTCACATGGGCGGACTCAAATAATGCTCAATCACACTCGTGCCATTCACTTCAATGTACAATTTAATATAAGCATTTGTGGAATATTTACAGGACTGAAATCAAGGAGTTGTGACCAACATAAAATGCAAAATCAAAATTCTTAGTGAGATAAATTTAATTACAATACTCTTATATTCGACAACCATGTGAACGGGACCCTGTCTTGGTCCGGTTCCACCTGTAATTTTGGCTTGACACTTGTTCAGAATAATTATACCAGCTTCACTATCAATTCGTTATCCCTGACAATACACTATCTGCTATCCAGCGCAACACTATTTGGTTCACACCACCGTAGTGCTGATCCGGAGATGACCAGCCTGCACGCACGACGGTTTACCGCGGTTAAAACACTTGTCTTCAATTACACTGCTTCCGTTTACATCCGGGTTCTGTGCTAACCCGCAATTATCATGAAGTATATAAATACCAATCTTCGAATTATGTGCACATTATTTTCATCTTTTTACCAATTTAACATGACCTTCATCTCTCTACTTCAGCGACACTCCCACGTCGTAACCAATCATATCTACAGGGTGTCATGCACCCGCCAGGTTCATCGCTCACCTGCGTTGTCCCCAGAGTCACATTAATTGTCAAACTGTTCGCTTCCAGAACATGAACTGATTCGTGGGTGGAGCGTCCTTATATGCGAGGTTGCTGTTCCAGCTCCAAAGTGTCGCGAGGGACCCGCGTTCCGTATTCTTTGGCGTCCAAAGTCCTCCCTAGCGAGGGGCGGACCCAGTCGCTCTGCTGCGAATGCGTCGGCCTGGGAGTAGGCTCGTCCTCGGTCTCGGCGCCATCTACAAAATCATTTAAATGCAACATATACCAGTGGGGTGTGTTCTAATCACACACACACAAAGATTATCAGCTTAAAATCCTGACATCACAGTGACAATTTACGAACTGCATTATTATCCAATTAAGATACAAAAATTCACATAATGAAATGTTTCAAACATTGGAAATATAACCGTGCATAGCTTATCAAACATCACCGCATCGTTTATAATATACTTTATCACTTATTCACGGGGTTCTCCGGGGCTATATGTGGTGCCCTGAAACACATTCACATCCTTTTACACGACAAAGCAGAAATCAAATCGCAATTTAACTTACCAATGACCGGTGTAATATAACCAAAATGCCTCTTCTTCTTGGCTACTGGAAGGCTGCAAAGGCTGTTGGAATACGCCTTCTGGCAGCAAACAAAATCTGAACTCTAATCAGCCAGTACACAGGCTGACGGTAAGGTGGACGGACGGCTCCTGGCCGCAAACGAAATTGGGCTTAGACACAAAATTATCTTGCCAACTGGCGCCTGAGTGTGGCAGGTTGGTTTCCTGCCATCACGGAGCTAACTCAATGTTCTCTCGGTGAAATCAAAATGGTGTCTGCCCCGAAAAGATCCAACTCTACTGTTAAATTGCTACTCGACTACGACACTCCTTTTCGAGGCATTTGGAATATTTGATACAACTAAAAGGACTTGAACGAAAACACCTATACAGCACTCTCCCGGAACTGGAGCTATTTCCTGTCTTTTCTTTCTACATTAATTGACATGCAAAAATAAATGAACTCCTCTCGGTCATCGATGGCGCTACTTGTAAAACATTTACACCTGTCTTATCACTTTCTCTCTCTCGCTCTCGCTTTCTCTCTCGCTCCCTCACTCGCACCCTTTGTCTCGTTATCCCTACCCGTAAACATGTTTGTCTAGTTGAATGACCGATAGGTGATGTACATGAAACAACCTGGAAATGCATTTTCAATGTGACATTTCACTCCCCCTTTCGAAAAATGCATTTCATAATTAAAAGAAATTACTTATAACACTATCTTTCTCTCTACAGCCGGCTTAGTAGGTCTGCGCCAACATTCTCGCTGCCGCGGATAGCTTCCACACGGAATCGGTAGGGTTGCAAAGCCAGAATCCAACGCATTAGCCTCCCATTTGCAGGGCTAGCCTTGTTCATGTACACTAGTGGGTGGTGGTCTGTTTCTAGCACAAATTGTCTGCCGTACAAGTATGGTTCGAACTTCTTTACTGCCCAAACTACAGCTAAGCACTCACGTTCTATGGTTGAGTATGCTTGTTCTCGTCGAAGCAGTTTTCGGCTCGCGTAGGAGACTGGAAATCGTTCGTCTTGGTGTGTTTGGAGGAGGACTGCTCCTAGTCCAACGTTGGAGGCGTCTGTCCTGAGGATGAAGTCCTGTGACAAATCTGGCAAATGAAGGATAGGGGGGTTAGAGAGTTTTTCCTTCAGTGTTGTGAAGGCCTGCTCTTGGCTCGTTTCCCATTTTACCTTGTTTGGTTCAGCATTTCTGGTCCTGTCTGTGAGTGGTGCGGCGACGGCGGCGTAGTTCGGAATGAACTTCCGGTAGTAGTTCGCCATACCTAGAAAGGATCTGAGCTCTCGTTTGGTCTGAGGCTGACTTACCTCTTGGATGGCTTTGAGTTTTTCAGGGCGGGGTCTTACCTGTCCGTGATCGATCACGTGTCCTAGGAATTCGACGCTTGTCTGTCCGATGAAGCACTTACTTGGTCTAGCAGTGAGCTTTGCGGCTCGTAGTCGTCTGAAGAGTTCTGTGAGTGTACGTAGGTGTTCTTCCCACGTGGTCGAATAGATGAGGATGTCGTCGATGTAGTTCACCGTTCCTCCGAGTCGGTCTAGCAGTCTCCTCATCAGTCGACTGAAGGAGGCGGGAGCGTTCACTAAGCCGAAGGGCATCATTGTGAACTGAAAGAGACCATCGGGGGTAAGAAAAGCGGTTAGTGGTTTGGATTCGGCTGCCATGGGTACCTGCCAGTATCCTTTGCTGAGATCTATTTTGGTGAAGAACTTTGCATGGGCGACTTTTGTAAAGAGTTCATCTTGATCTGGTATGGGTTCAGCATCAAATACAGTCACTTTATTGAGTTTTCTGAAGTCTACACAAAACCGGTTGCTGCCATCGGGCTTTTTAACCAGTACTATGGGGGAGGCAATGGGGCTTTCTGATGGCTCAATTACTCCGAGCGATAGCATGGTTTTTACCTCTTCTCTGACTGTGTCTCTAAGAGAGTGGGGAATGGGATATGGTTTACTCTTCAGGTGTTCATTTCCTTTGAGTTTGATGTGGTGTTCGCCTAACGTGGTTCGACCGGGAAGATCAGACAGGACGTCTTTGTACTCGTTGAGGAGTTCGTTGACCTGTTCTTTCTGTGGGGAGGAAAGGGCTGAGTTAATTGAGACATCGTCAAGTGACTCTTTCGCCTGAAATGGGAAAGGCTGTAGGAGAGATGTGTTAGTTAGTGGTTGCTGCGTTTCTTCCTCGTCATCATTTTGCTCTTCGCATTCGATCACGGCGGTACAAGCAGCTTCGGCATCTGAAATAGAGGGAATATCATTTCTAGCATGATACTTTTTCAGAAGATTGATGTGGAACACCTTTGGTTTCCCGTTGAGGTCGATCCTGTAGTCCATGGAGCTGATTTTGGAGATCACGTCAAAGGGGCCCTTCCATTGTAGAAGGAGCTTATTCCTGTCAGTTGGTAGGAGTAGGAGTACCTTGTCTCCGACTTGTAGCTCCCTGTGTTTTGCCTTCTGATTGTAGTATTTTGCATACCTGTTTGCTGATTTCTGAAGTTGAGTGTGGGCGTTGCGGCATGTTTCGTCGATCCTGTTTCGGAGATCAAGTACATAGTGGTAAGTAGACTTGGTCTCACCTGTTTCGGCTTCTCCTGTCCAGAGTTCTCTCAGGATGTCGAGGGGTCCGCGTACCTTCCGGCCGTAAAGAAGCTCGAACGGGGAGAACCCCATGCTCTCTTGTGGTGCTTCTCTCACTGCAAATAGAAGGGGAGTAATGTACCTGTCCCAGTCTTTTGGGTTTTCAGCGCACATACGTTTCAACATTTGTTTTAGAGTGCCATTGAAGCGCTCAACTAGTCCATTCGCGGCAGGGTGATACGGGGATGTAGTGAAGTGTTTGATGGAGAGTAATTTGCTTACCTCTTTCATGAGATCAGATGTGAACTGAGTCCCTTGATCGGTCAGCATTTCCTTGGGGATTCCGACTCTGGTGAAGATGCTCACTAGGGCTTCTGCAACTCTTTCTGTCTCGATGCTTGGGAGTGGGATTGCCTCGGGGTACCTAGTAGCAACATCAATAACGGTAAGTATGTACCTATTTTTCTGGTCAGTCATTGGGTGTATTGGTCCAACTATGTCTACAGCAATGCGTTCGAAGGGGACTTCGATGAGCGGCATCTTTCCGAGGGGGACCTTGGTTACACGACCTTTTGAGAGTGTACGTTGGCAGACGTCACACGATCTACAGTACCTGGTAATGTCAGAGTTCATACCGGGCCAAAAGAAATTGGTAAGTATCTTTTCAGTTGTCTTTTTGGTACCTTGATGCCCTCCGAGTATGTTTTCATGGGCTGTTTGCATAACCTGTTTGCGGTATTGTTTTGGTACTACCACTTGTGTGATTGTTGTGTCAGGGTCCATTTGGGGAGAGTGGAATGAGCGATACAGCATTCCGTCTTTGTAAAAGAAGGAAGAGAGACCGTTATTGCGACTTACCTTCTCTGAACGAGTATCGGCGAGTTCTCGCAGACGGTGTAATGTTTCATCCTTCTGTTGTGCCTCTTTGAGAGCTGTTGGAGTCACGATGTCTTCCATTGGGTGTGGGGTTTTGAGGGGACGAAATGGCTTACCGTCTCGTTGAGCCTGGGCTCTCGTCTGTACGGCGCCGACAGGCATTGGTGTAGCCGTCCAGTCGGGATCTGGGTTGTCTGGTTCTCTTACCCCGGGTAGGTTACCTAAAATCAGGTCATAGAGTGGAGTTTTCATGCACAACGCGTTAACTTTCCCTACGTAGAAGGGAGTGTCAACATCTATTCTAGCGACGGGGAGAGTTTTCACTGTGCCGTCAATCAGCACGCAAGTACTTTCTTCACCTGTCATTTGGTTTGGCTGGACAAGATCTTGTTTAATGACAGCTCCGCTGCAGCCGCTGTCTCTGAGAACAGAAATTTGGTTGTTATTGACTAGTCCGTTAGTAACTGGCATTTGTCTGACCACATGTTCTTTGGTGCATGCTGCACTCATCAACGGCAAGGAGTGTCCACACTTGAATTGGATATGATCTGTGGTGGATTCTAGTTTGGGGGCATTGAGTGGCATTCGAACCATCATACAAGAAGCCTCAATTTTGACCTTTGTGTTAGTGCAAGCTGGACATTGACAGGGAGTATGTGGATTTGGTTCTACCTTATCGGGTTCCGATGAAGCCAGGCTGTGTTCCGAGGTAGGGGGGTTTCCTTGCTCTGGATCCTGGGCGAGGACTAGACCTGCCGATTTCATGGGGGAGAAAGGACAATAGTTAGCAATGTGACCTGGTTTGTGGCATATGAAACACGTTCTGCCTCTGGTTCCCTGTTTTGTACAATCACGGGCAAGGTGACCGTGTTGGTGGCAGTTGTAACATTTGGGTTGAGACGGGGGCCTATTTCCTGAAATATTATTTGGAGGGATTTTACCTTCAGGTCTGGTGTTGCCCCGTGGCATCTGTCCCACGTGTGTCTGGATGTTCCTTTGTGCCGGTGGGGGTGGTTTGAAGGTGCCTCCTCTGGCGTCTAAGTACTGCTCAGCTAGTTTCACCACGTCCTTCGAAGTCTCGGGCTGCCGTTCTTTTAGGAAGATGGCCAGCTCTCGATGACACCCACTGATGAGCTGCTCCCGGAGGAGTAGATCTGCCAGCTCCTCGAAAGTGTGCTCTATACCAGAGAGGCTTACCCACCTGTTCAAGTAGTTCTCTAGTCGGTTTGCATACTGGGATGCCGTTTCTCCTGTTGTCGGTTTGCCTGAAAAAAACTTGGAGCGAAATCCTTCTGCAGTGAGCTGAAAGGATTTCAAGAGTGCATGTTTCAAAGTGTCATAATCATTGGATTCCGCACTTGACAATCTAGAGTGGACATCAAGAGCCTTACCTGTAAGCAGCGTGCTTAAGTTGAGTGCCCAGTCTGTAGTTGGCCAGTTTTGATTTTTGGCATATCGTTCGAACCGCTGTAGATAGGCATCTATGTTATCTTTGTCTTCGTGAAATAGAGGCAATTTTGGAGATCGAGCTTTGCACCCATTAGAACTTGATTCGCTTTTGGTTTGCTTTTCTCGCGCTATCGCCAATTGTAGCTCGGCTGTTTCTCTTTCCTGTCGCCTTAACTCTAACATGTCCGCTCTTTCCTCTCTGAGTCTCTTTTGCTCGTCTGTAACAAACTGCCTAAGCTCCTCTCCACTGAATCCGAACTTTTCTCCAATTTCAGTTAACTTAGCTAGCTCCATTCCGAATTACCTGAGCACTTATAATACCAGAATGTATTCAGATCAGTTCAGATCATGTACACAATGAATATACAACGGTGCACCTATGGATAGTACATACATACAAATGTAGAGGAAACAAAAAAATCACAAGTTTTCCTCAACCTTTTTCTTTACATTTTTTTCTCCGTTTATATACCCATGTGACTTCGAATGGCACGAGTTATATTCCCGGACGTGCCCCCAGAAAATGTCACATGGGCGGACTCAAATAATGCTCAATCACACTCGTGCCATTCACTTCAATGTACAATTTAATATAAGCATTTGTGGAATATTTACAGGACTGAAATCAAGGAGTTGTGACCAACATAAAATGCAAAATCAAAATTCTTAGTGAGATAAATTTAATTACAATACTCTTATATTCGACAACCATGTGAACGGGACCCTGTCTTGGTCCGGTTCCACCTGTAATTTTGGCTTGACACTTGTTCAGAATAATTATACCAGCTTCACTATCAATTCGTTATCCCTGACAATACACTATCTGCTATCCAGCGCAACACTATTTGGTTCACACCACCGTAGTGCTGATCCGGAGATGACCAGCCTGCACGCACGACGGTTTACCGCGGTTAAAACACTTGTCTTCAATTACACTGCTTCCGTTTACATCCGGGTTCTGTGCTAACCCGCAATTATCATGAAGTATATAAATACCAATCTTCGAATTATGTGCACATTATTTTCATCTTTTTACCAATTTAACATGACCTTCATCTCTCTACTTCAGCGACACTCCCACGTCGTAACCAATCATATCTACAGGGTGTCATGCACCCGCCAGGTTCATCGCTCACCTGCGTTGTCCCCAGAGTCACATTAATTGTCAAACTGTTCGCTTCCAGAACATGAACTGATTCGTGGGTGGAGCGTCCTTATATGCGAGGTTGCTGTTCCAGCTCCAAAGTGTCGCGAGGGACCCGCGTTCCGTATTCTTTGGCGTCCAAAGTCCTCCCTAGCGAGGGGCGGACCCAGTCGCTCTGCTGCGAATGCGTCGGCCTGGGAGTAGGCTCGTCCTCGGTCTCGGCGCCATCTACAAAATCATTTAAATGCAACATATACCAGTGGGGTGTGTTCTAATCACACACACACAAAGATTATCAGCTTAAAATCCTGACATCACAGTGACAATTTACGAACTGCATTATTATCCAATTAAGATACAAAAATTCACATAATGAAATGTTTCAAACATTGGAAATATAACCGTGCATAGCTTATCAAACATCACCGCATCGTTTATAATATACTTTATCACTTATTCACGGGGTTCTCCGGGGCTATATGTGGTGCCCTGAAACACATTCACATCCTTTTACACGACAAAGCAGAAATCAAATCGCAATTTAACTTACCAATGACCGGTGTAATATAACCAAAATGCCTCTTCTTCTTGGCTACTGGAAGGCTGCAAAGGCTGTTGGAATACGCCTTCTGGCAGCAAACAAAATCTGAACTCTAATCAGCCAGTACACAGGCTGACGGTAAGGTGGACGGACGGCTCCTGGCCGCAAACGAAATTGGGCTTAGACACAAAATTATCTTGCCAACTGGCGCCTGAGTGTGGCAGGTTGGTTTCCTGCCATCACGGAGCTAACTCAATGTTCTCTCGGTGAAATCAAAATGGTGTCTGCCCCGAAAAGATCCAACTCTACTGTTAAATTGCTACTCGACTACGACACTCCTTTTCGAGGCATTTGGAATATTTGATACAACTAAAAGGACTTGAACGAAAACACCTATACAGCACTCTCCCGGAACTGGAGCTATTTCCTGTCTTTTCTTTCTACATTAATTGACATGCAAAAATAAATGAACTCCTCTCGGTCATCGATGGCGCTACTTGTAAAACATTTACACCTGTCTTATCACTTTCTCTCTCTCGCTCTCGCTTTCTCTCTCGCTCCCTCACTCGCACCCTTTGTCTCGTTATCCCTACCCGTAAACATGTTTGTCTAGTTGAATGACCGATAGGTGATGTACATGAAACAACCTGGAAATGCATTTTCAATGTGACATTCAAATGTCTGGAGCGGCGACGACGTACGTGTCGCCGAGCGGTAGATTTTCACGCAGGATGATCGCGCTGCATACAGATTACACGTAACCGAATGTCGAGCAACTTTTGTATTGATCCAAAATGTGTCGATCATCAAGTGTATCAATCTGACTAGCAAGATGAAACATTTATTATCGCGCTTCAGCTGGTAAAAAAACGTGCAACTGTAAGGATCTTCAATTCAAGCACGCAGTCGACAGAAGGCCATTAACTGATGCACAACTTCGGCACTAGACCAGACGTGTTGACCACTTCTCGTAATGTCACGGTGAGTGAGTGTATTTCGATGATCATGACGGATCACAACTGACTTAGAGTCTGTCTGAGGATCTAAAAACATTGTTAGCTAGAATGTTCTTAGTATATAATGTGTAGACCACTAACAGTTCTAAGGCCTGTTTGTCGAAATGTTGTTTATACCAAGTCCCAACAATAACACTACTACAGCCAAACTATACAGGTCAGGTCAGAGGGAGTGCACTGCACTGTACTGTATTGTATAGTGTCTATGTGACAGTACACCATTATCGAGACAATTGTGCATGCCACAAAGCAGTTACTAAGTTAGGTTAGTGAGTTACCGGTACTATGATAATGGTACCACTAACACAGCTTGAAAATTATGCCAGTTGACATCTAACAGTTTTTTGTTTTGTTTTGTTAGATTAGCACAGAATCTGATGTCAGAACAAAGACAACTAACATGACTAACCTATTAACACGTGATTAATTTATGTTGATCTCAATTCACAGCATCAATCCTTGATCTTTCTTGAAACATGTCTAATCCTATGTAGCAGCTGCACACAGCTAGACTTGGCTGGGCTGCTATAATACTAGTAAATGTATCGGTGAGGTAGAGTACAGTCCTGTCGCTGTAGTCTACACAACGCCATGGCTTGCCTGGCATCTGGTTGGGTTAGGGTTGTGCTAACTGCGACCGGCAGCCCCATATACGCATAGCGTAATGTGGCTGCGGACTGTGGCATTCAGGATCATGACAGCAGGGTATAGTTCCAGTAAAATTTATGAACCTATTGTTGATGTCACTTGCAATATTCATCAGTGCATTCCTACCTTCGCAAACTTTTATTCTTATTGGAAGCAGTTGTGACCCGAACATTTTCCCTTTCTGAATTTACAAGTTAGGCAATAAACACTTACAAGAAATTGATGTAAGACATAAACTTCACATTATAATGCTACCAGTTACACATTTCTTTTTGTTGTTGTTGTTGTTATTTAGACAAGCAGCTAAATGCAGCTGTTCCACTACCAAGCTGTGGATAACTTCATGTCACATGTGAATGGATGTGACAAAGGTGAGGAATACATCTGTTCTAACCATCTGGAAGTCAGTGGAGAGCAAAGATTATTCAAGAACTCTTCAAGGACGTTATCAAGCATACTTGGTACCCGTAATGGTAAGTCTTTTAATGACACATAAGTACTGTAGTTAAAACGAGAAAGAACCATGCAGAGCACAATACTACATGATGTACACGTAGTTACATGAGTTCAGCCCTTGGTCTTACTATCATTTGATAAATTGTGACTTGTAACACCAGAAGATGCATGTCCATTTTTGGGTAGGGCCTATACCTATTAGCACTACTGATTGTGTGGCAGTGGCATGATGGCCCCATGACTGCTGGATGTAGCATCCGTTAACAAGTGGCAAGATACATGTATGTGTGGTCCATGATAGGCTGTGAATTACTATAGATTCTCATAATACCTTTGCAGAAAGAATGACTTAGCAAGTATTGTAAATTATGATTTTCCTATTAGATTATATGTAGGACGTATATGACATGTAGATTATATGTAGGACGTATATGACATGATTGTAATTCCTATGAATAATCAATCAGATAAAGTGACCAATTCCTTTATCTCAAATGAGGTAAACTGTCCACTTTTTCTTCCTGTTTTCTTTTTCTCTGTCCATAGATTCACACTTGGGTTCTCTTCACCCTTACAATACTCTGAAGCTGCAAGGACTCTCATCAAAAGGGCCCCCATCTTGGAAGACCCTGGCTGTAATACCACAGGTTTGTGTAAAGTGAAATATGATTTGAAAGGGAATGAGTCCATATTTGATTGGATATTTTGTCACAAAATAAGAAGAGCCTTTGTACATTCCAAATGTTTTGTGGAAAGTAAATGTTTATAGAGTTGTAAGTTAACTATTTGCCCCCCCCCCCAAAAAAAAAAGGGGGGGGGGTTGATAGTTATTATTGAAGCAAATGTGATAAGTTTTGCAATTATGCTGCTGCTTCTTTTTTCGCATCAACCTCAAATAATATAAAAGGTGATGGTAACGTCGAGCATAGATAATACATACTGTAGTAACATTTTCAATGTAAACCAGGGTTTGAAACTAACTGATAATTTAATGTTTTTGAATGTTGCACTTTTGATTGCAATTAATAAAATGTGAATAAAAGTTTGTTTGTTGTTATTAACAAATTTGTTGTGAATTCATTCCTCACTATTTGTCCAGGAACCTGCGGGACCACATCCAACGATAGGGACTTTTCGATTTCCCCTCCTGAAATAATGACGTCGTTTTAAGGAACTGTGCATACTCCATGTTCTCCAGTACATCCCAGCGCATGAATCGCAAACGCGTCTGCCAAGGATCTCATGGCCACCTATATTCAGAACACGAGTGATGTCATCACTTAGTGCAACCACTCGCCAGCCTGTTGGAGGGAAGGGAGCCATGACGTCGTAGCAGTACGTAGTGAACGACGTGCACTGAAAATCAAAATGGGCAATATCATCCCAGATGTGACAAGCGAACTGTAACAATCTGGAACCACTCTTGTACAAGAAAGATGGCCATGTCCACACAATTAGAAAGTCCCTATTAGTAATATGTGGGATTCCTTTTGCACCAGATGGCCTTCTCGTGGAGGTGGAAGGAACAGTTCTCGCGTCTGCACCTGCACCAACATTTCTGCAGGGGTTGCTTCAACTTTGGCTGTGTAGTGCACATTTGGGCTGGAATATCCCAACACGAGAGCGCACCAATATTTCATCCAACCCTGTCTCACAAGATTAGGATATATTACAAGTAATTGCCATTCAAGGTACAGAGATTGATCAACTGAAATATCCCAGTAGATTCAGGTCGATTCTGGAAATTGCTTTGAATATTTCCAGCAATTCGTTCTTTAAGATAGGAAAGTTGATTAACGTTATATCCCAATAAATTCATGGTGGTTTTACTTCTTCTGGCCCATTGATAGGACAGAAACCTTTTACCTCAGCTGAATTTAGGCAACAAATTCTCATTTGGAGCTTTAATGTCTCAAGTATGTTAACTTGAATTTAAAAGAATATCCTTAAATACAATTTTTGTTTTGCTGCTTACAATGATTGTATGTCTCTGGCCTCTTAAAGGGGAAGGCTAGTAACTGATCAGTGGGAATCAGTGGAAATGCTGGGAGATGATTGTTCCAATCCTTATGGGATTCATTCAAGAGTTCATTATATATCTATTGTGTGAAATTGATTTGCTTCAGAACGGTCTCATATTCAAGTAATGTGCAGATTAATGCTCCGTCACTGACCAGGGACGCTAACCTGGAAGCATTAAACTGCACATTACTTGAATATGAGACCATTCTGAAGCAAATCATTTTCACACAACAATAGATAATACAATGAACTTTTGAATGAATCCCATAAGGATTGGAACAATCATCTCCCAGCATTTCCACTGATTCCCACTGATCAGTTACTAGCCTTCCCCTTTAACACTGAGGTTAAAGTGTGATTTCCATCATAGTTATGAGCAAGGAAATCTTTTCATGTTGCTTGAATTCATTGCAAATCATAGTAAAGGTTGCCTTCCCTGTTTGAGGTACTCTATGTACACATGCACCAGATGCAGTATCAATTGAAAAATCTGTTATAAAATGTGTTTGTAGTGTACATATTCTTTGCAGGCGGAGCCTACTAACTTGATACAGGAATATTGGCAACTGAAGCAGTTCACCAAAATGATACTAATCCCAAGTGCTGACCATACAAATATAGGTTGACTGCAGTGTATATTTTTACAGCCAAAGGAGAGTCAAGAATTTCTAAAGGTTCAGATGGTAGTGGAAAACTAAATCACTCTTGAGGTTTTTACATTGCGAGTAACAGGGTGAGGATTTGGTCACTTTGAATTATATACCTGCCCTCTCTTTACTTATATCGAAGTTAAATCTCCAAGCTCACACAAAAGCAAAACACAAACTTCCACATAGCTTCTATGTACAATAGGATCTTACGTGTTTCCCAGTAATCTACATCAAAGACACTTTTCTGAAAAACATGCATGAGCATGAGCTTTACTTTCATGAAGATTCCTGTCATTGCCACTGCCGTTTCTAAATCTATATTTTCTTATTTAGAATGAATATGAAGTGCAATCAACCTTGCTTAATTTGACCTTGCGTAGATCTAGCGATATTCAGTTAAGTTATTTATTTCCTTGAGAGCATTCACTACATTTGAACAGTGTGTTGTAGTATGTTCGAAGAGATTGATATACATACAGTAGTACCTGCGGTGTACAAGACATGAGCAGACAATTGAATGGTTTGCATGACATGGCTGCACACTAACCCATCTTTTTTTTTTCTTTTTTTTTCTTTTTTTTTACTGGCCATACCCATCTATTTGACCAGTAGGTACCCAGTTTGTCCATATTTAATGGTCCATTCCTGAACAGTTACTGGTCCAAAGGTGATTTTCACTGGTCCTGGACTGTTTTAATAGTGCCAGTGGGCAGTGTTGTGCAAAGTGAGATTACCTCAACAGATGGGAGAACTGTAAGGAGATTGCCATTAGATTTAGCCTGATGGTCAAAACTTACTTATGTGATCCTCATCCAAAAGTTACTCTTCAGTGGTGAACTGATAGAGAAGACCATGTTAACCCATTGAGGACGGTTTGATTTTGCTACAACACACATTTCCCATAGACATTTGCCTCAGTATACTCATGACTTTTCAGCGGGTTCACACATCTTCATTTTTTTTTTTTTTTTTTTTTTTGGGGGGGGGGGGGGTCATGACTTCTCTTCAGTCGGATATAAAGCTGTATTTATGCAGCGTGCAAAACAAGCACTCACTACAGGATTTGATACTACATTATGATATGACCAGTGTGCTGTTACATAATGAAGATAATCTCTTTCACTAAATGCACAAGTATATAAAATTGTGTTCTATAGGAAGAAATATCGTACTTTAAAATATAATTGATGGTGACAAACAGTGCGATAATAATACATGTACATGCAGTACGTCCACTACCGCCATCCAATTCATATCTGTGGCCTACCCATTTCTTAATGGTGCATAATCTGTTTACTTTTTTCTGAGATACAAATGTGTTTCTTGTGTGAAGAGCAAGGGGTATCACTTTGGTTTAATCAAAACTCACTGTACATTGTCTTATAATGCGTCAAGTTGAATGTAGTTTTCTTCGTGACAGAGTAAGAGGAATTTTGATAAGCACAGGTAGACAGACATTTACAGTGTATTGACAGTAGGTATCTATTATTGCGAAGAAGTGGATATACACATGGGACATAAAATCTGTTCATGTGCATTATGAAAGCAAAGAACTTTCCTCGTTCCCCAAATACCTGCTTTCTTAGACTATAAGACTCTCTCTTAGCTATTATCCAATTAAAATTAGTTCAAGGAAAGTAAACACTCAACACATTTGTGACACTTGTAACATTTTTCATTTTACTATTTTGCCACTTATGTGAAACTGTCGTCACACATCAAGACATAACATAGACCTATTGGGAAAAGCGTGCATTATGGTGGATGTATACCACTTACCATAGCAATATTTCTAGTTTTACATGTATTCCATTTCTCTTGAAATTCAAAAGTAAAGGTTTAAAAAGGCCATTTCAAAAACAAAACCCTTCTTAATTCAGAGCAATTCTGATATACTTGTTTCATTTTGCCCTTTTGATGCCAAATTTCATTCCATATTTACCTAAAAGTGCCACAGTGTTTTTCTGTCAAAGATTTTACCTTTGATTTAAAGATTATGAACAGCTGTTTCTATAATTTAACTGAAGTGATTTACAAACAAATTAAATCAAGTGATATTTCATTTGATATGATTGTGTACGATGTTCAATGTGTGGACAAGTGAAAGATGTTCTTCAAGCCAACTTATGATTCATGAGAAATTATGGAAATGTGAGTTTTGAGCATGTATGGATTTCATGGCTGTGTAATCTCAATATTTGAGTGTATATTATGACATATTTCTTTGTTGTGCAATTGTTATGTATTCCTGTAGGTACCTACACTGTTGTACATTGTGCCAAAGATAAGCAGTCTCAACTACATGTACTGCATAAGCTGTTCGTCTTTGCGTACATAAATATTTTTGTGAATGAGAAGGTCACAGGAATTGTCACAAGATCTTATTTTCGTGAATTGACACTGAGACCATCTTAAATGCACTAAATATTATACCCCAGTAGTGCTTGGTGAGAATTTTGCTTGGTAAATTTGCCAACCAAAAATGATTCACAAATTCACAAAAATGGCAACTTATTTGGTACAGTGCACTACTACATCGTGTACATGTATATTTTTAAATGCAACAACCTTATTCGTATGTATAGCCCTCTGTGTTTGTAGTGCAATTTCAACACGTGGATGCTTTTGCTTTGTTATAAGTTTCCAGTAAATAAAGCATATAATTTGTACATTGTATATCAAGGAAAAACACCTTAGCATGTCTTATACATACAGTTGTATGCTGTAAACTTACTCTCATAGATTGCATGCATGTGTTTGTGTGCGTGTTTGTGTGTGTGTCATATTGTTAATCAGGCAGTCACATACCAAATATAGGAGTACAAATATGTACCCCTAGTGGTACATATGCTTGTCCCTATACAAGGAACCCTAGAAGTACTCATCTGTACCCCACACAGGGGTACTTATATGTACCCCATACAGAGGAACATATAAGTACCACTTAAGGGAACATATAAGTACTTATGATGATACAAATGAGTACCCTTAAACGTACAAATAAGTACTCCATAGGGTACATATCTGTACCCCAGGTAGGGGTACTTATATGTACCCCTGTATGGGGTACATATAAGTGCCGCTAGGGTTCCTTGTATAGGGACAAGCATCTGTACCTCTAGGGGTACATATTTGCTCTCCTATTTTTTAGTGTGTATGGGCATAGGTTTTATTTTAGATATAATATACAAAATGTACTTCCATTTTTTTTTTGCTGGTAATTTGCTGTACTATCATCATTTTACTTGTTATATTGAAAAAAAAAATGAAATTTATATCTCAATTTTTATGTTTGTTAAAGGAATTGTTGTGTTGTTGTACAGTAATGCCAAACTGAATTGATTCTGGGCCCTGTTTCATGAAGAGTTATTATTGATTATATAGTTGATTTCTATCTTACGTCTATGGCAACCTGTGTGGTAAGGAAATTTATAATTGATTAAATCTTTTGATAAAACAGGGCCCTGGTATTTTTTTTTTGAATGAAAGTGAATAAAAAATATTTGAAAAAAGAAGTGCAGGTCCTGACACATTCTCAGTATTTCCAAATCTTTGTAAACCTGAAGAAAAAAAAAAAGTTGTTCATCTGTCCAGGCAAACTGTGAAGCCCCAAGTACACATCCCAGCATTGACGTGCAAATTGTTATTTTTGAGTGATCCTCGAGTCGGCTGCTCCAATCTGCCAGTATTTTGTTGGATTTCTGAGTATTTTCCTTTTACTCTTTCTCTAGCCTCTTCTCCTTATCCCCCCCCCCCCTCTCTATCTATTTCTCTCTCACTTTTTTTTTCTGTCTGTCTTTCTGTCTCATTTTTCCGTGTCTGTCAGTTTCTCTTTCTCTCTTTTCTTCTGTCACTCTGTTTTTCCTTATGTCTGTCTATCTGTCTCCCTTTGTCCTTCTGTCTCTCTTCTCTTTTTTTTCTATCTGTCAGTTTGTCTGTCTTTCGTTTTCTCTGCTGTCTGTCTGTATGTATGTATGTATGTTTCCTTGTCCTCATCTCTTTTTATCTTGTGTTTGTGTGTCTTTGTCATGCTTTTTCAAGTTTTCTTCATCTCTTCCATTTCCTTCGACCTCTGTGTAAAGTATGTCGGTATATGGTTCTCTTATATCCAACGATACCATCTATGTGTGCCCGTAGGATGACTTTTGATCAAACTCATACTACTTCCAACTTTGCTGGAATCATGATGATCTGCTGCACAATTCATCAGATTTTGATTCTTAGCAACTTTCCCATGAGGCAAAATCCTCAAAGGGTATGAATATAAGCTGAAGTAATTTTGAAACAAGTTGGTGAAATTTTCTCATTTGAGAAGGAGAGTGGACCAGTGCAGTTTCATGTTCATGGACTGCAAATACTCATGCAAATAAAAAGTCAAACATATCAATGTTATTAATATACCTGTAGTGATTCTGCCTTTATCAAGAAGCAAAAAACTCAGTTTGACAAGTCTGCAATAGAAGGAAAAGAGATCTGGTGCTGACAAAAAAAACACAAAAACATGCAGTAATCAGTAGAATAGACTGGTGACTTTACATTCAATATTGTTGATTTAAGGACACGGACATCTAGACAGAAATCGTGTTGATTAGAGTCCCACCACTTACGGACAATGTATGCCAAGGTTAGTATCGTGTTTGAATGTATACAGGCCTACTACTTAAAGGACAAGTTCACCTTCGTAAACATAAGGATTGAGAGAATGCAGCAATATTAGTAGAACACATCAATGAAAGTTTGAGGAAAATTGGACAATCGATGAAAAAGTTATGAAATTTTAAGATTTTTGTGTTGGAACCGCTGGATGAGGAGACTACTAAGGCTCGTGATGTCATATGAGTACGACAGTATAAAGAAAATGTAAAGAAAATTCAACATATTTTCACTTTTTTCGCATAATAAAAGAGCTCTTGACTTGCCTCTTTCTAAAGGCAATGGGAATAATATTACCCATAACATATGTCAGTAACGAGTCAAGGGAATGTGTACTTTTTTCAAAAGATGAAATTTTGTGAAATTCTCTCTTTATTTTCCTTATAGTGTTGTACGCATGTGACATCCTACACTGCAGTAGTCTTCTCATCCAGCGGTGACTGCACAAAAACTTCAAAAATTCATAACTTTTGAACGGATTGTCCAATTTTCCTCAAACTTTCAATGATGTGTTCTACTAATATTGCTACATTCTCTCAATCCTTATGTTAATGAAGGTGAACTTGTCCTTTAACTCTCCCATCACCGTTGATCAGCTGTCTGTATACCATGTGAATAGCATTTTGATAGTATGGCTCTCAGAGGGTTAAGAAGCAAGAGCTAGATACTAATCTAACCCACAGGTGGCCAGAAGTAGGTGAAAGGTCTTTTGGGAGCGATTCCAATTGATATATTTATGGGTCAGTTTAATCAGAAGTTACTGCTGTTAAGATTTACTGCTGCTGATTACGGTTAGTGGCTTGCCCTGACATCCAAGTAGTCTACAAACAAGAAATCACATTGAATCGCCAAAGTCTCCATTCACTGATATTCAAATTTGTTTCATTACTTTACAAACATGGTTTGGGATTATATTGAATAGGAAGGTATGACCCTCAAGACAAACACTCATGAGATTGAAGCCCCGTGCTAATTTGTTCATGGTCGACAAATATTGACAGTTATCTACTCGACAAGTGGCAAGAATTCAGTTTGACATACTCCGTGATAGATGTCTCCATGTTGTTTTTTTTTTCTCAGTTTGGATTGTGGCTTGATAAAAACCACTTCATGTAGTGTCACACATCCACGGCCATTCAGGGCAACGATGTAAATGATTTACAGCTCAGCCTAAGTACTGAGTACTATGTTGTCCTATATCCATCATTAACAGCGTATATATGAACTAGTACCGACTAAATGAAGGATGACTTCCATGATGAAAACTGGACTACCATGCTGTAGTCTGCCTCAACAAACTTTGATGAAAATATAGGCCCCTACCGAGAGAATGTTTTTCTTATCGTGCTATAATTTCCAGCAGTGACAGCAGTAGTAGTAGCAGTAGAAGTGGTAGTAATACTGGTAGTGATAGTGGTAACGGTGGTAGTGATAGTGGTAGTCATAGTTATACTGGTATGGTAGTGGTAGTAGTAGCAGTGGTGGTGGTAGTAGTAGTGGTACAGGTAGTGGTAGTAGTAGAAGTAGTGATGGTGATAGTGGTGGTAGTGGTACTGATAGTGGTAGTGATAGTAGAAGTGGTAGTGGTTGTAGTAGTTGTAGTGGTAGTGGCAATGGCAGTGATAGCATGGTAGTGGCAGTAGTGGTAATACATGAAGAAGAAGAAGAAGAAGAAGAAGAAGAAGAAGAAGAAGAAGAAGAAGAAGAAGAAGAAGAAGAAGAAGAAGAAGAAGAAGAAGAAGAAGAAGAAGAAGAAGAAGAAGAAGAAGAAGAAGAAGAAGAAGAAGAAGAAGAAGAAGAAGAAGAAGAAGAAGAAGAAGAAGAAGAAGAAGAAGAAGAAGAAGAAGAAGAAGAAGAAGAAGTAGTAGTAGTAGTAGTAGTAGTAGTAGTAGTAGTAGTAGTAGCAATGGTCATGCTTTTCTGGATGAAACTAATGAAGAATGAAATCAAAATACAAGACTGATCAAACCAATAATCAACGAGGTCTTGTCCATGGAGAATGGCACTGTGATGTTGTCATGTTACTTTTAAATATGTTTGCCATAGAACTTGTTAGTTATCATGTTCGTGATTTTGCCGAATACCAAAGTTTGACCCTTAAAACTGAAATTCCTTACATTAATTCTCATTGTAGTACTTCAATCTGGGAACATTTTTCTCTTCATCTTTCACTGCCTGATTTATTTCACACATGTGTATGTAATGTCCCATCTTCACCATTTTTTTCCCGACTAATTGTGCTGAGCCGTAACCCTAAGCCAAACTTTTCAATTCTTTGCCACTTTACACCACCTTGAAATACTGAAGCAATCATGTCAGCCTTTCCACCTTGATGTGACATCAGTTAGAAAGGATGTCCGACGTTTGGACTGGCATGCTTGTGGAGGGAAGCAGGCGTGTTTGTGCTGCCAGAACTCTGCTTTCCTGGGGGGTTACACGTATTCGTGGCAGCGACACGAACCCTGGCTCCGGTTTTTTTACGGATCAACCCCAACCTCTGAAACAATATGATTGAGTGCGACATCTGGCTCTGCACAGTTCAACGGCAGCACAGCAGTGTTTGTGCAGGTGCGATTTATTCCTGTCATTGTGCAGTCAGGATTCTGAATAGTGTCTGAGGGAGAAGACTACTCCCTATGTACCATTTGGTATGGTCCATATCCTCCAACTTCACTCAACCAGCATAATGATTAGTACAGTGACTTCCGATATCTACTTCTGATGCTGCCATTATACGTGAATTATAACTACTAACTGTGCAATTACTACAACTACTAGTAGTTCTTCCACTACTATTATTACCATTATCAGATCTTTGATTGCTACTGCTTTAATTTAGAAGAGCTCCATCTCTGCCACTACCAGCACTACTTCTTTTCATTTTCTATGACTTCCTTTTCTTTTGTGATCAGTCATGCTATGATCATTATTTTACTGTCATCATAATTATTAATTTTGTTTTATCATCAATATTTTTTGGTGTTTTTTTTTTATTATATTATTTTGATTGTTCTTGATATAATAATCAATGTCATTGGAATGCCGCTAATCAGTCACCACGCACTGCAAGCTATATGTGTGTGAAACGGAATCGCATGTGAAGCTATCAATGTTGTGTGGCATGCTGTGATTTACACCAATTGATTTGCATGTAGTTTTGTGTTTGAAGAAAATATGCAAACCTGGCGAAGTTGGAAAAGCGAACGTGGCACACAAGAGATTTAATGTGCTCCAAACCCCAATGATGGAGTCAGGAGTAATGCAGCATTCCTCATTAAACCATATACAGCTTTTATCAGGCCAAGGTGAATAGTGTCCGAGGCAGTGAAGCACATTGGCTGCTGCACTTCTGAACCTATCATTTCTGGTACCCATCATCTTTATAACTGGTTTTACAAGTACTTTAATAAGTATCAAATTCCATCCTATACAACCCTCTTATCTCTGCAGCATTACCATGAATAGAGACTGGTGGCTATTCTTTGCATGTTTCTGTTTGCTGAAAGAGCTTTAACTTTCTCTTGTCGCCGTATATGTTACTCAGCCTCACTGTGTGTGATATATTTCTTCTTCGTCTTCTTCTTTTTCTTCTTTTTTACAAGACCATCTTATTCCATGAGACTATTGTTTCTATTTATTTTTTATTCAGATTGGCAAATGTAGTAGATTTCTTTCTGATTTTTGAGTAGATTAGATGAATCCAATCAGTGCCATGTAGTCTTCCTCCTATGTGAGATATGCAGCAAAATTCAGAGGTGCTGATTAATTAATAAATGTTTGATGATTTGTGGAGCAAAATTTCCCCAGAACGTGAAGGGTTACTAAATGGGCACAAAGTTGCTCAAAGTTAGGGAAGTAACCTTAATGTTCTGGCTAGTGTTTGCATTCTTAGCTGTCAGTTAGGCAGTACACCAATGTTTGTTTGTTTGTTTGTTTGTTCCAGTCAAATAAATGTGATGGTGAGTAGACACATAAAGACCTGCTTTGTCATATATACTTCTCTATCATAACCCCTGCCAATACCTCATGTTCCTTTTTCTGTCTTTCTTTTCTTTTTTCTTGGCTTGGGAGGTTGGTAGGGTGAAGAGGGGGGATGAGGAAGGGGAGGGGAAATTGATGGGATGAATGAGGCAGGACCCCAGGGGAGGCAGAAGAGTGATCACCTCTCGCTGACATTACAACATATTCATGGTGTGTTTGTGTAGTTCAACAGGCCTTACGACCTTTCACCCTACATTGTGTAGCGCTTGTACGGATAAACTAGCATTTGATGACATTTCTGATTATATACATATATCCATCTCTTCCTCTCTTAGTCTCTCTCTCCGTCTTTTCGTCTCTTAAAAGAGCATTCATTTCTGTCTCCCTGTCGACCGTGATGTGTTTTCCATCCTCCTCCCGCTTCCCGGCGCGTCCGCTGGCGAAGTCGCAAGACGCAGTTGTGAAATATCTGTGTTTGACAGCAGAAGAATATTTGTTTACTGCGCCGTGCGAGCGGCTGGTCGCAAATCACCTCCCCCGAAACCTCTGTCCCGTTTCGTCATCAGTCACACCTCGGAGAACTGAGCGAAGTGGGATGACTGGATGAAGTGCGCGTGCGTGAGAACAAGGGAATAAAGAAGGGGGGGGGAGGGGAGGGGAGGGAGAGAGTATGTGTGTGTGTGTGTGTGTGTGTGTGTGTGTGTGTGTGTATGTGTATGTGTATGTGTGTGTTTGTTTGTCAGTTTGAAAGAAGAGAGAGGGCTAAAGAATTTCTCGACAGCCTCTTTTCCATTCAAACTTTCTTACTGTGTGCTCGTATATTGCATCGTTTCCCTTAATGTAGCTTGCTTGGCTGTGAAATTACATTCCATAAAGGTTTTTTCCACAATCAAAAATTGTGCGGTGAGCACCACTTTTGCCATCTTTATTCATCTAATTGTAACCTCCTGGTAACTTAACCATCACTTATTCCTGTTATTTTGCATATGATGACAGTTTCAATCAAAGGGTACTTTTGTGCTAACTGCAGACAGAGCTGTTGGGCATCCTCCAGCGCAGTAATTACACAGCCCATTACACAGCCACCATTGAACTGTCAATTGACAAAACTTTTTATGTTTGCTGAGGCAAACTACGGACACAATTTCTATGTGTCACCCTTTGTATCGCTCATGATGAACTAGTGCACACACATTAAAGTCTGTGGCTAGGACTAGGAACAACTGTGTTATGGTTGTTATACTCAAGAGGCATAGAACAGGTAATTCAATGCTTTCTATTGTATGATTTTTCTTTTCATTTTCACCAACACACACATTCACACACATATATATTCATTCGTATATGTGTGCATATGTGTGTGTGTGTGTGCTGTACAAAGCTCATCATCCAGTAATTAAAGGTAACCTCATGATTTTCCATACATCGCCCCCCCCCCAGAAAAAAATGAGCAATGAAAAGCATACATGTGTCTCTTAATATGTCGTAATGACAACGTGAGATAGCCCTTTATGAAAGCAGAATTAATTCTACTCAATGAAATAATGGCTTTCCATCCTCAACCTAACCCTCCCCAACTTTATTGAAATGACAAAATGCCAGAGAAAGAGGCCACCCTGATTTTCTTTTGTGTGAGTGTATCACATTTTAAGAGTCCACATATTTCCACACAACATTAGTTAGCATAACTACTTCTATCAATAGTATTCATTTAGCACAAATGTGACCCATTGCACTATAGCTGTATTCAACCATGGTGGCCTTAGTGAATTCCTGCTGTATTCTTACATAATTCAAGGTTTTTTCTTTCCTTTTTGTATCCTACTTTCTCTTCTGAATTCTTCTTTGGCTTTCTGTGTTGCATCATCTCTTACCATGATTAAACTATCTTTTACCTCACACACAATTTTTTGTAAGCCAAAGAGACCTGTTTGTGTGGTACCCTTTAATCATGAGTTAGTTGACTTTTCCCCAATTCCCATTGTCTCCTTCTTCTTTTGCTTCTTCTTCTTCTTCTCTTCTTTTCCTTCTTGCCTCATCTTGATCTTGACCTGGCTTCCTGACGTGAGCCAAGTGTCTGCTCGATCTGTCTCAGGATCCAGATTGATGGAGGTGAAGCGCACTTATGCCAGCGTGGAATTCTTCAGATGACTGCCGGTCTTGCAAATGAAGGGGGGGGGGGGGGGGGGAGAGATTGGACGGGGGGGGGGGGGGGGGGTGAAGAGAAAAGGAGGGAAAGATTGACAAGCCTTCGTGCATGCTTTCATACCTCTATAGCATAACAATCAGCCATCGAGTTGATACCACTACCAGTCATTGATTGAGGAGGAGGGGGTTGAGGTCCGGGAGATATTATTATCAATCAGATCATCCGTCTTACTCCAACTCCTCTTCTTGGCACCGGTCTCCGAGGGCTGAGGAAGAATGGACAGTGCGATGGGCCCAGAGATAACAGACAAAAGTGGCCAATCTGCTCTTGAACAAAATTAATTTTTTTTCTTTTTTTGTCACAGTAAGATTAGGTTTTCAATGAGTTGCTTTAAGTGCGATTGATTGATGTGACTCTGGTTTTAGTGTGATTAGTTGTTATATTACTGTAAAAGTGGATATGTTTGCTCAAGTAATTTTTCACACTTGGCCAGGTAAGATGGAGACGTGTGTTTAATTCGTGAAATTAAGACATCAGGTACTGGGACATATGGCAAGCAAAAAGATTTGTGTATATTTTCAACACTGTGAAAATTTCCACTTTTACAGTATGCCATGTAGTTGTTCAGTGACTTGCTTTGTATGCCATTTTGTCAGGTGACTCTGCTCTAAGCGCAATTTCGTTTAAAGTTTTGAAGATACCACCATGTACTGAAAAGGGTGAAACAGGGGATGGAGGAGGGACTTTGAGTAAGAGTGGAGAAGAACTTAAAGAGAAAATAGGCCACTGGCCTCTTTGTTTGCCGTTGAGTCAAAACTGTTATGTTTAAGACGTGAGGTTGAATCGGTGTCAGAGATTGTGCCAGAGACTGTGGAATCTAAAGATGCCCCACATTTGTTTTTTTTTTTTTCTCTCTCTCTCTCAAAGCGAGAGAAATGTAGAACTCAATTCATGTCACACATCATGGTGTGGCCAGTGAATAAAGATGAGTGTAAAAGATATCGCCTAAGGCCTCTTTCACTCCTCTTTCTTGCCTTCAAAATGCCATTTGCATAACCGATGTCCTTGAGAGAACAAGGGGCGAGTCCTATACTTCACCTTCGTTCACTTACCATCCGATGTCAGTTGAAAGGAAAAAAAAAAGGTCTTGATTCACAAAACATTTCTCTTAGATATTTTAGACTTTTAGATAGAATCCTACAGTGCCTTCAATTGAGGTATTTTTTCTTTCTTCTTTTTTTTTTTTCAAAGATAGTGTGATTTGCCATAAGTAAAGTGAAGTGAAAATACACTTTATATTCATGTTGACTTTAGTACAAAGATTCAAAAACCACTGCAGAGATGAATTAAATAGCACAATGTACTATGTAGGTTGTCCAAAATGTGCATATCTATAAGGATATACCCCATTACTTTGCTCCTACGTTGCATTTCTTGATGATTTATGATGTTATCTTTGCAAACCACTCAGAGTAAGAATGCACCCTTCCAAAATCTTCAGCATGGGTGCCAAATTTGCTCCATTTTTCTTCAGTCTACTCTTTAGTCCCCTCTCCTTTCTCTCTTCCCAATATGCATTCTTTGTTCTGGTTGCAGTCTTTTTTTTTTTTGTTCCAGGAAGAATTTCAGATCTTAGGTAGATGACAGATGCCTCGTGCACTCTTGAGTTCCTTTAAGTAGCGTGACTGTAGCATGTTCATTACCTTGTATATGATAGGAAGAGTATGAAATGAGTTTTTAAGAGGGACACTGGTATCCCTTTAAGGCCAGAAATGCTGTGTTATTTTAATTGCTAGATCTCATAACCTTAAATGTCCCTCCAAACTTAAGGCTGAGTGTACAATTTCACTGCCTACCTGTATATATGAGAATCTCTGTATTATTTTAGTGCATTCTCAACATTTTTCATCTTCTTCTATCTCTCTTCAAGATCAGAATGACATCTTTGAAGGGACTTTGATTTCATTACAACAAACTAATTGAATTAAACTAATAGGTGTATGTTGATAATATGGGGTTGCAATAAAAAGGAGAATGAAACAGGTTTGACCAAACTGATTGGAGTAAAATATAAAAGAAAAAAGGGGAAATGGAGAGGCGAGGTAAGGTGGCTTACTTTTGGCATATACATTTGTTCCTTCAGAACGAGATACTCTCTTTTTTTTTACAGGAAAATGTTACATCTTAGTAACTAACAACAGCATGGATATACACGTCAGCATGGCAGATAACTGGAAAGAGAGTAGCAGGGGGAAAAAAAAGGTGAGAGAATGAAAGAATTTCAAAGGCCTGAGCTCACATGTGTAGACGTACAATTAGGAAGACGACACATGGTCATTGGGCGCTGCTCTCTCAAGCGAGGGCACACTATATAACTTTGCGGGTTAGCTGGCGGTGGTGTGCGGCAATGAGATCGTCATCCAGACTAATCACACACCGACACAGGAAGTCTGTTGCCTTTACGCCTCTGCTCCGGTAGCCGTTGGTTACTGCCCCATGCGTGAAATTAACGTTGGAGATGCTGGATATAGCTTACGTCTGGCGTGACCCAGCAGAGTTTAACAACTTTGTTATAGTTGTGTCATTCCAAGACCATCTACTGTGGTGAACCAGTCTACTGTATGTCTGAAATTAGGCATCGTTAATTAGCTTTTGGTCTTGATGAGAGTGTTTGATGTTTGCAAAAAAAAAAAAAAAAGGAGAAGAAGAAAAAAAATCAACCATAACAAATGCAAGGTTATGGATGAAGTGTGTCTTTGGACTATAAATGAGCTATTTTCTTTGGTCTGGTAAACATTTATGAAAAGCAGTGTCATGATTTTACTCCCTTCAAAGGTAAGGAAAACTCAGGCAAAATAGATACAAGGCCAGGCAAAAAAAGATTATCATTCTTTAACCAGAATTATTTTTTCAAATAATCCTTTTCTTTAATATGGGTACCACTCAGTGTTAGTTATCAATTTACCAGGTTTTGCCACGTTTTTACCATTTCATCACCAAGGAGGCTGTTTTATTTTGTGATGCCTTGGTGTCAGAAATTATGAAATGTTGCTGACTGAGCAGTGTGATTGTGTTTTAATGCATTAAAAACAGAACACTCTGTCATTTATAAGTTTTGAGAATCATGATGTCACCAATGAGAGATTTTTTGAACCAATATCTCCATGCACAAAAACTCTTCAGAAGAAAATTATTCTAACTGTCAACGGGAGATACTGAGTGCAGTAAATCTGGTTAAAGATTTTCATTTAGCGTTTGTTTGTCAAGCGTAATTTTGGTTATAGATTTGTGTTCACACAATGTCAGAAGACTGTGGGAACTCATAGGACCATGTAGCACATTTTTTTTTTTTTTTCAAATGGGAGAGATTGTTAAACAATGTCTCTTAAGCAAGCGGGCAGACATTATGCTGTGATGATAGCTTAACACAAGTATATAATCACCTGATACTTTTCCAAGTAGAGCAGCTACCTGTTAATTGGTGTGTTGGAATTCAGGGCAAAAACCTTTTACACTCCTGGGATGTCTTACACTGGGTGAATGAAGAAAAACAAAAGGCAAGCCAACAAATGGAAAGTGTAATAGAGCTGTGAAATCTGTAACTCCCAGCGTGGAATTACCCGCATATCGCTTCATGCTGTCAGCGTATTAAACCTTTTATACTCGCAGTGTGGGATCTTGAAAAGCATGTCAAGCTTTCTGTTTAGTCTTCATCTTTAAGCAGGGATTCAAATGTGAGTAGGTGTCAAATTAAGCTTGGCACAAGCTTCAAGGGTTTTTCCATCGTAAAGGAAATTTGAATGTATCCCAGAAACATTGACCTTTTATGAAAGTTTTTTTTTTTTTGTGGGTATGTCTTACATGTAACTGTTCATGCTGCAAGAAATGTAAAAGGGCGGGAAAAGGAAAAAAACAAACAAACAATGTCTTCCAGGCAAAGATGAAAGTGTATCGTGTTTGATCAAACCAGAGCAAGAAAATTGGATACACAGTTCCTGTATCAGAGGCGCTTTTCTCCAGCCGCGAGTCTGTGCTGCCCTTCTTTATTACGCCACTACATATCCCGCTCCGCGAGCCCAATCTTCCGTTTCGAAGTCGAGAAATTACCCATAATTTCTGGCTGTTATGAGCGAGTTCCACTCCGCCGCAAATCTATCTGCCACATGCGAGAGCGTAGACGAGGACGAAGGGAGAGAGATGGAAAACCGAAAAAAAGAAATTGTGAGAGATGGAGAAAGGAAGAGAGAGAGAGGGGGAGAGAGAGAGAGAGAGAGATGGGGATGGGGTGGAGAAGGGACGGAAGGCAGAACTTGACGTAACCGTAGAACTTCCCGGGCCCGGCTCTCGACGTCGGTCCGTCTGAATTTGATTCTAATCTGGTGTGACGTGTCCCACTGTGCCGAGCGTCGACACCATTCTCGCGCCCCAGCTCTATTGTGAGAAAGGAGAAGAAAAGCGGGGGACCCACGGAACGAGGGAGCGAGAGAGAGAGAGAGAGGGAGAGAGAGAGAGAGAGATAGACGACGGATTTGTACAAACAGAAAGTGACGGAGAGAGAGAGATGAGAGAGAGAGAGAGTGAGTAAAGGAGAGATGCTAGTTACAGTGGGAGGAGAGATAGAGAAAGGAAAATGTTGTAGTTTGGCTTGTTGTTGTGGTGTGGTAGTGGTAAGGTGATAGCTTTCTCAGATTGATCGGAGCATATTGTCTGCCGGGGTGTAGCTGCAGGGTGCCACAAACCGAGGGTCGTTTGGTTGGTTGGTTGCTTGGCTGGGGCAGGGCATGTCTGAAAGGATGTTAGAGCGTATTTAGGGGCTCGCAAAAGGAATGTTTAAACGTCAGATGAAGTCCCATCACGTTTTCAATTCTCCGGTCCCCTTTAAGGGATGTCCAATTTAGTAGTCGGGGCTCAGCCGTCACGACCAAGAAACAGTTTTTCCACGGTTTGATGTAGTATCTTTTTAGCAAACTTCCTATCATGTTTTGTCAGTATGTGATAAGGCAGAATCAAAAACTTTTCTTACATTTGAGCTCAATTTTGGTTATAGATACCATTGTTTACATCAGTTGCAGGGTTTGATTCTAATGTGCCTAATCTGTAAAAGATTTGATTGTTGAACACCAAATGCATCTGTCTCAAAAAGGCAAATTTTTGTCATTTTCTGATTTTGTGCAGATGTAATGAATGCAACCAGTTCCATTCAGTCTATTTCAAATGATGGGCATGCATTGAATTTAAGGGGTGACAGGATGATAATTTATGCAGCTAGTGGAGTTAAAAAGAAAAGAAATACTGCTGAGCATGTAGCAGAAAAATGTCTGATAGTGAGATCATGCTTGCTCTGAAAGCTAGAAATGGTAACACGGCTGAAGGTGTCTCCTTTGAGCAGTAATTGTCTAATTTTTCTGATTGAGCTTCAGTGTTCAGTTGCCAGTATGTATGACAAGAAGTGTTCTTGTGATGTCACGGAAACTGCACTGGAACATTACCTGAGAATTTGCCTTTATTTCTTTGCAGGAGATTGTAGCAGCCTGAAAAACAGAAAGAAGAAAAACCAGTAATGTTTGTGGAAGTATCTGATGAAAACTTGAAATCATGTTCAGAGAAGTGACAAATGAAAGCGTGAGCCATCAAGATGAAGGTCCTATCTTAAATTCACTGGCAGAAAATGAATTGGAGATATATTTTGTTGGTAATGTTTGACATGGGAGAATACTTCCTTTCAAACTCTGAGCTAGTTTGCATAAATAGATGTCACGTGAGTAAAACTCCACAACGTAATGTCAGTAGTATGTGTCACAGACAAGCATATTGGATATCACTGGCACCTGTTCTATTTTCACGACAAAATGGAAGTTGGGAAAAAAAAGGAGGAGAAAGAAGCGTAGATGATAAACCAGCCATTGGTTTAAGGTAAAAATAATGTTGTTCTGGACTATTTCTTCCATGTTGCTATAAGGTTGATGAATCTTTACCTGTATTGTATTTGTTGAAAAATATATCATGTCGAGACAAGGAGACGTTGTGTCTCTTTGCGGCCACTCTAAACCAATTCTCGAATGGCGAACGAGTAGATTTAGTGTAGAATGTCTGCATATGAAAGCAGAAGGGGAAACCGTGTTTGTGACCCATTCAGCGGAATCAATGCCAATATTAATATGGATTGCCGTGGGTCTTGAGTAGGTTGAAATTTACCGTTCTTATCGTATATCAGTGTGGGCGTTCGACTTCGACAGAGTTTCGTGGCGACATGGAAGATTTCGCCGTGAACGCTCCGAGTAAGATATTTCCATAAGCACCCTAAATTAGCCACATATCCCTCTTGCCACTTTAGTTTATGTAGATTTGTAATGTATTGGCTGGAGGCCAGGGGGAAAAAAATGAAACAATGACTAAAAGAAATGAGCTGCCTGAAATTTACTCGGTTTTGAAGTTGACTCCAGTACCTGAAACATTACCGTGTAATCGGAATATGATTCCTTTGGTTATGTTTGTCCTTTGGTTATGTTTGTCGCAGATTCGCAAATGAATTTTAAGTATTTGAGGATGAAAATGGCATGCCAAGGTAATTTTACTTGAATTTAAAACTGTGAGAAGTATTGGTAGGGGAAAATGACAGTAGACATTTCCAAGTCATATCAGCACTTAAGATGATATTCTTCCCACTCTTGAAATTGTCCTGGAATAGAAAATATACTGTATTTGGGGAGGCGGAATACATCATATAGCTTACTCCTGTGAGGGTAATATAATCTTACAGAGGAACAATGCATCCACATAACTCAATTATTGAATTGACAAACTCATGTAGTTATGGTGAGTAATCAAATATTGTTTGTTTGTTGGGGGTTTTCTGTCTTCACTTACAATCATTTTTTTTTCTAATTTATGATGACTTGTATTACATTTCAAAGAGTTTTTATGACAGCCTTGGAATAGATGTAAAACATCACATGTTGAGCATCAAACCAATACATTTGAGATGGGAAACTTGTAGGCTGCTTATGGCTGACAAGAATTTGTCAAGTAAGAAGCTAACAGTAGAGACAGGGGAAAAATCAATTTAAAAACTGATATTCTTTGTTATTAAAGAAAAAAGAATGATGATTAATTACTTGTAAGCCACTACAGGATGAGAAATTCATACCATAGTCAAAATCTGTATGTGTTCCTGTACCCAGAGTAGCCTCATACGTTTATGTGTGTGTTGGTTTCTTTGTCTGTTTGTTTGTTGTGTGTATGTACACTGTATGTGTTTGTACATTGTATGAGTAGTGTCGCCATATCAGTGAATTAAATCCCAATAAAAACATGATAATCTAATGAAAATGACAAAATATTAAATAATCTTGTCTTCTACATAGAAGAGAGAAACGTATGACATGGTGTCCTGTGTGCATGACAAGATGTACAGTACCAGATAAACAGATGTGAAATAGCAATATAAGCAATCAACCAGTCATAAGAGCCTTTGTCCTTCCCACCCCTCCCCCATCCATTAGTTCATTGGAAGTCAAGTTTAGCGTGGAGTTATTAGGTCCTTCTGTGAGTTGAACAGAAGGCAATGATGTTCTTGGTGTTTTTTTTTTTTTTTTTTTTTTTTTTTTTTTTTTTACAAAGAAAATTGTGCAGGATGATATAGCGCCATTCATCAGGGGACGGACTGAACATACAGCTATTCAGAGCGCGTCGTCAGTATGTCGCCGCGCTGCAAGATTTAGACACCGCGGGCCAAAATCTTCGGGGGGATGTTCAGAGTGAAGGGGTGCGGAGAGTGGGACAGTTTCAGAGAGGGGGAGGAATAGCCATGGATTGGCATGGGAAAGTTGTCAATCAGACATTCATTATTGTTTTTTCCTCTCCTCCTTTCCATTTGTCCCCTTTCATCTTCCTTCTATAGATCCAGATACAAATCTCTTTTGATTTCCTGTATTTATGTTGTTGTTGGTGTTGTTTTCATCAAAGCTCTGTGAGTTTGTTGTGTGTGTAAGGAATAGTAAGCATAAGATGCCAAGTGGATGTGAGTGATGTAGTTGATGGTGGTTTCCATAGCAACAGGCAGGTTACCACATGTGAGCAGACCTGATGTAGTGAGCAGTTTCTCTCCTCCTCTTCTCTCTTCTTCTCTCTCTCTCTCTCTTTTTTCTCTCTCTTGGATGGTATTGGTGTAGGACGTCCCTTGTATTTACTCTAATTTCTTCAAGTCCTGGTGGAATTTTGCTGCAGGAATTATTAACTCGTCGTCATTAACCCGTTGAGGATGAGTCCCGAGTATACTTGGGCAGGTGTCTATGGGAAATGCGTGTTGTAGCAAAATCAAACCGTCCTCAAGGGGTTAAATATGGCATGTCTGAGTTGCTCTGTATATCTTCTGTTGGAGAAATATTGCAGAGAACTTCGAAAATGCAGTAAATGTGCAAAAAATCAGACAAAGAATAAAAAAGAACAAAAGATGCCAACTTGAGAGAGAGGGAGAGAGATGGGAGTTCTAACCTGGCAGGTTTTGCAATTAAAGAATAAGTTACATCTATAAAGTCTATGAAGGTTACTAATCAAGACTATTTCTGCATTCTGCCATATACTGCTTTCCTTTGACAAAAGGAACCAAGTTAATTCTTTTTTAACTTCATGATTTTTTTTTCTTTTATTTTCTGATGTTTAAGGAATGCTTAATCTGTTTGCAACAAAATGATGTCACTGGCTTTTGAAATATGAAATATTGTTAGATCACAAGGAAGGAATTGCACATCTACATAAGAGAGAGATATGTTTGGCCATTTGCTACAAAATTCCCTTTTGTCACTTGTTTCCTTTTGTCAAAGTAGGGCAGAATATGCATACATTGTACTTTGAGTTAGGTGATATGGACAAATAGCTCTTTACGCATTGTATTCATGCATTTTTTTTTGTGTGTGTGTGGCATATTGTAAGAAAAAAAGAAAAGAAGCTTTATATAAGCATATCCGTGTACCTGTACTGGCATGCACTTTGCCTGTTTTAAGCATAGGCCATGCGAACACGGGGATTCCAGTTCATCTCTGGCGGTGACAAATGGAAATATAATCAGCTGACAGAGCCCGGCAGTGTTCAATCTAGAGAAAGCTGCTGAAACGAGGTGTGAAATGGATAATCCAAACCTGGTAATCAACGCGATGCGGCGCGAGGGGAAAAGAGAGAGAGAGTCCCAGTCCGGCGCGACAGTATGGATATCATGGCCATTAGTTATGGAGAAATTTTTCGAGGTTATGTGAAGGAATTGGTACAAAGAGTATGGGTGGGGTGGGGATGGGGGCAAGGGGGGGGGGGGAAGCAGAGAATCATTGGAAGATGGAGGAGACTTGTCATTGTGTGTAAAGAAATGGGTGCAGTGTCGGTCTTTCTTTGTTTTATGGCCGTGTGTGTTTGTCTGTCACAAAGATGAGCCTTTCTGGTCGCTAATTCTTTGGGTATATGTTAATGTATTTTTGATATTTTGCCTTGGGATAGCGTGCTTGCTTACTTTTATCCACATCTAGAGGTAGGAGATCTCATTTACATGAAGCGTCATTTGCGTGGAGTCTCGTTTTCGTCTCTGTAATACGCGTTCTTGAAAAACAGACTTTATGCATTCAGTTCTGACAAAAATATCTGCTTTTTCTCTCTTCCACAGTCCTTCTTTTTACTTCTTCCACTCTTTTTTTCCTCATCTCTAATGCTTTTTAAAGTTTTATCTCATTTTCTGAGGAGATTCGTCCAAACTAGAGAAGTCATGAAGGTTGATTGAAATGTCGCACAAATTAAGGCGGGAAGCACGGCATCGGAAGGGTGAGACTGAAACTCGTGGGATGAGGGAAAGAAAAAGACACAAAAGAGGAGAGAGAAGAAGAAGAAGGAATTAGAAGAGAGAGAGAGATAGAGAGAGCGCAAAGTTCCATAACGCAACGCGCAGTAGGTTTCCAGCCGGAATCCCAGCGGGCGAGATTGAGTTGCGTTCCGCGCTGTTTGGACAGAAAGCTCTCGTGCGTAAGGGCATCCCTAAGTACGTTGTTTTTTTTAAGGCTCCGTGATTGTCAGTATCCAAAAAATTAGGAAGGAGAGAGAGAGGGAGGGAAAGAGATGGTGAGGGAGAGATGGTGAGGGATGGAGGTGATGCCAGCGTCTCAAAAGAGGCCCGCAAAGGTCAGACCAGGTCATTAGTCGCATCTAATGAAAGACTGATTGATGATAAGTACCCATCCTCGTATTCACTCCAAGCTCTTGTAGAGAGGAATTTTGCTCAGAAGGAGTGAGAGAAGTGTAGATTAGATTGATAATTTTCACATTTGAATAAAAGATGAATGAAAACCCTCAGACTGTGAATCTTGAATGTGGGGTATTATTCTCACTTGAAATATGTGCTTTAGGCTTTGTCACATAAAGTAAAAAGTAATCTGTGTGTGTTCTGTCATAGTCTTGCAAACCTATGCTTGACCTTAAAGCACAAAGCTAGTGCAGAAGAATTGAGTTTTTTTTTGTACTTATGTGGATGAATCTTGCAAAAACTTTTTACTAATGTTACAATGTTTACCCTTCTCAAATCCTGGTTTCATTGACAAATCATATCTATTTTTATAGTTACAGTGACAATTGATTTGTAGTGATAGAGATATTGCTTTAAAACTGCAAGTTTAATTTGTATAATTTCTGAAGATTTTTTTTTTTTTCTGTCATGCATGAAAAAATAAAAGGATAAAGATCAGAAAATAATTTTGTGTTTTAGGGGGAAAGAAAAGGAGGGAAAGTCTGATGACCTTTAAAGAAGCATTTTCCTTGTGGCGTACATCATTGAAAATTGATAGCATGGATATGACCATTGAAAATCTATCAACTGGTTCAATTTCATGTCCACATTCTCAGGGGACGGTGCATATCAAAGATAGTTGTATGGATTTTTCCTCTCTTCATGTTGACGATGTACGTCAGTCTCCCACGAGATCAAACATGGAATCACTTGTAAATGATTGCTCCGAAATCACTGGTGATCGGTACATAGTGGGACGGGCAATTCATACACTGAAGTGTCTGGTCATCATGCTGATGATGGAAAAAGCAGTTTTGTGTAGTAAGGAGGCCATTATCATCATCATCATCATCATCATCATGAACAGGGGCTTGTGTTTTCCGGAAGATGTTCCTTTAGATGATTTGCTGTTGTCAAACGCGTCCTTGAGATTTTGTCACTCGGCGAAACTGTCGGTAGGGAAATGTCAGTCACCAGGCAGTCACCATCAGAGTTTCTAATAATGTCTGACGCAATGTGGATGTGACAGAGTTTTTTTTTTAGGGGTGTTATGTACCCTTTCTCCAAAGCATGAGTCCAATATTGAGAAAATGTCTCAAAGTTTTGTTTCTCATTCGCAATCTCATGAGGAAGAAATGATAGGGTTGAAAAAAAAAAGCAGCAGCATTACAGGAAATTCTTAAAGAATTGTAGATACAAAACTTTTGCAATAGGATAATTGATGATAAAACTCAACAAATGTAATGGTCGTTCCTAAATCTGGCTTCACATTCTTTGAGTCCACATAGTTTCAATCTTTTTTTTTTAACTCCAAAATTGGAAGTTTGAGGGCCACAACATGGAATGAAAGGAACTGATCTCTGAAGTGAAAACTGTGCTTTTTTTCTCCACTCTCTGATGAAATTTTGTTACACGACACTCCCCACTTTGGCTCAAGTATTTCACTTGTAAATTTCACAAGTTATCAAAAAGCCAAAAATAAATGGAAAACAGAAGTATCAGTTGGAAGTGAGACCCAGGATTTTCTTCAGGTTTTTTTTTTTCCCCTTGCCAAGTGTGAAGATTAGATTAAAAGAAAAAAAAAAGCCCCACACAATTGCTGACTGTAACAAACACCAGAAAATGAAAGAGGTTGAAAGTTGTCTCGTGCTTTGATGATATAACAAGGGAGGCTCGGTGCAGCAGCCATGCAATTTGACGATTAGTCCACCACGAGGGGCAAGAACTGACATGAACTATTTAGATTGTCATGAGCCAGCATGATTCTTGGTAGATGAATTAAGCAGTTACTCTCACACTCTGCTTTCTTGGAGCAAGGGGCGCTCGATCGTGCTTTCCACTACCACCGGTAACTACGCAAAGCGAAAAGACGGCGTTCCTGCGAGAAAAGACAACATTATCATTAATCAGGTTAATGCATAGAACATCCGTGTAGAGCCACATCAATTCCGGGCTAATTTCGGGAGACCCCAGCAAAGACGAGGGAGAACAAACATCATCAGTTCCCCTAGGAACCAAAGTCATCATCATCATCTTGGCGATGAAGTGACAGATATTAACGTTGATGCGGGAGGGGAGGAGGAATCATGTTGAGAAGAACGCATATCTCCACAAAGCACTGTGTCCATTTTTTTTTTTTGAGAGAGAGAGAGAGAGAGGAAGTGGTATTAATGCAAGTTTGCTCAAGTTTAAGCAGCCATTGGATTGATGGCATTCGCTTCCAAGTGTAACCTTGAATGATTGCAGCTACTCATCACCTTCCGTGCAATAATGCCTGGGATTAATGTGCTTCCATATCCGTGCTGACACCCCAGTCATCACTGTTGACTCATTCTTGCCCTTGTGTTCTTCCATTTTCTCTTTGTTTGTTCTTACTCTGTTTAAAGGGAGAGGGTAGTCATTTGGTGAAATGTCATCTATCTTCAAGCCCAGTTTTGTTTTTTTGTTCCTTTTTTTTTCGTACCTCGATATATTCATTACACTCAATAGTAATGGATTCATGGCAAACATTCTGACCGTCGGGTCGTTTGAATAGATCATTTTGTTCAAGTGGTCACTTCAACAAATCAGGAGGATTGACAAATCACCACTTTGGTGATTTAATTTGTGACTGCTCAAAGCCTTTACACTGCTATGCTTTTGAAAATGATCAATTCTAGCAGAGGCTTCTAGGCAACGATACAGCTCACATAATGAGTTCAAAGAGCAAAGGCTGAAGGCCGCACGGCAACCATCCCTTTCCAAAAAAACTTCAATTATCTTCAAACCACCAGACAATCTTACCCTATCCAGGGCCGCTCTCCAATCACGGGTCCTGCCAATCTCTTCAATATAGAAATTCCTCTTTTCATCCCTCAAGAGAAGCTCCGACCCGAGAAAGTGATGAAGTGGTCGGAGAAGAGACGTATGGCTGGCAGAAGTGATCAAACCTACGTAACTCTCAGCTCCCTGTAGTACCTCCACTTCCAACACGTCGCTCAACTCAAGGCCGCAGAAAATTTTAGATATACCACAAGATTCTTAGGAGATGTCTTGACTATGTTCTTGACAGCCAGTAACACAATTACCTTAAAACCAGAAACTTTCACAGTTTTTTTTTTTCTATATTTTTTTTGGCTTTTAAGTGTGATTCTTTAACCCATTGAGGACGGGCTGATTTTGCTACAACACGCATTTCCCATAGACACCTGCCCGAGTATACTCGGGACTCGTCCTCAACGGGTTAATTTGTTGGTGTCATGTTAATAAATACATTGTTTAATTTTATGCTGGTGAGAGGTGTGAGAGTGCACTTATTATGCTAGAAAGAATTGTAAACTTTGTGGCCCTCATTTTTATCATTGATAAGTAATAGTTTAAGATCATATTTTGCATTTAGAGTCACATGGTGGCTTATATATTTATAAACAAACATATAACATCATCATCAATTCATTAATGGGTAAGAATTCACAGGTCTTCAGAAATACACTTTGTGTTTTATTTTCAGCACATGATGGAATATATTCAATTGAATCTTATGGGATTTGGGCATAGAGAAGAAGAAAATGACAACCTCTGCTATGAAAACTTTAAAGGTTGTCACAACATTAACCAGCTGTAATGATATTTATAAGAAACACATATTTGTCATTTGGTACGGGATACAGCTTGGAGGTATTTTTACGAAACCAGACGTGAACTTTTCCCCCCGTTCTTCCCTGTGAGTGCTCGCGCGCACACACACATACACTCACGGACACATGCCTAGCATAAGATCGTTAGATGTAGAGATGATGTCTTCTCAACCGCATCCAATATCACCCACAGCATGTCTGAGAGAGAGAGAGACAGTGAGAGAAAAAAGATGGAGATAATCGGCGGAGGAGAGAGGCAGGGGAGGAGAAAGGGAACGAGAAACAGAGGATGAGGGGAGGGAAGAATGAAAGGAAGAAAGAGTGAATATAAAGAAATGAAGGAGGGAATGATAGAAGGAAAGGTTGACTATAAAAGATAGATTTAGAGAAAGAGACAGATGCTAGTGAAAGAGGGGAGGGGACAATTTGAGAGATGATGATTATGAGAAAGAGAGGAAAGCATTACGTGCTAGTCCTCTTTATCCCCGTTTGCAGCCAAACGAAAAGTGTGAGCGAAACCAGCGAAAATGGGGACAACTGGGAAACAGGCAACCCCTCCATCCCCTCCCTTACCCCCTCTACCACCCCCCCCCCCCGAAAAAAAAAAAGAAGAAGACCCACACCAACCAAATCTACACCATCACCGGTGCAGAGGAGAGAGAAAGAAAAGACCAAGCATGAAGACGGAGCCAAAAATCAATGAGTGTAACCCCATCGCGGCCTCTGTCCGTGTTTACACAAATGTTGAATGATGTCAAGAGTGCCCCCTGGCGGGGCTAGGTTTCGGACGCTGCCACTTCGCTGTTGTCATTGCTGCTCTTATTCGTCATCATCTGCCTACCCTATTGTTTTTCTTCTACTCGTGCCACTGGCCAAACAGTCTTGTGTGTCCAGATAGGCTATTCTCAGAGATCGGTGTGTCATCACGAGGTCATATTGAGAAATTTTATTTGGAAAGACAAAGTCATATTTCAGTACAGAGGGGAATTATGCAAAATATTGATCTTGCCAAAGCTTGACCACATCATGAAGAAATGAAATAACAACTCTTCGCTCGTACAGAAAGTCATCTCTTATGGCATGTTGTATCTCTGAATGATTGTGTGTTACAGGACCATTACCTTGACTTTGTTTCTTTTTACACTACACATGAACAATCGCTCTCGGTTTTTTGATACTACACATGAACAATTTACTCTTTTACATATATACTTTTTATTTTGCATTTTAAACTTATATTAGATCAATTTTTGCTGGCATGACATAAAGGACTCTCAAGGAAAAATGGATGACCAAGTGACACAAAGGGGTTATTTGGAATGCTTGTTCAATTTTTGAGGATAAAACTACATCTACATTCACATCGCAATGGCCATGATATCTAGTTGTCTCTCCAATTTTGCTGAGATTGTTTTTTTTTTTTTGTAAATCTTCATGCCTTTGTTTCTTTTGTGTGTTTCATTTCACATGATAATGCTAACAACGCTAATGATGATGATGATGATGATGGTGGTGATTATAACAACAATCGTCATCGTCGTCATTGCCATCATTAATATCATCTTCATCATATTCATCACATAGTATTAAAGGTAATGATAGTTTGCTTTTACATAGCACATAACAATTTTGAAGACTTTGAGCCTGACAAAACTTCCTAAATATCAGAGAAAAGATCAGTTGTTAAACATTTTGCAACTTGTTTTTAAATCATAGGACAAGGAAAGTTTTAGTAGGCAAGTTTTCTCAAGGCTAGCTCTTTCATTCTCAGTCAGTCAATCTCTTGAAAGTATTCATACCAAAGTTCAGCATTTCTTTTGCAACAACCGTCATAAATTTTCCAAAGTATGTTTTTTAAACTTTCACACAAATTTGCTGTTTTCTTGTCACTACTATTATCAGAGTTGAGTCGATCAATGAAGACAGTGTTTGTAATAAAACAAAGTGAATAAGATATGGAAGACCCTATTTCTTTTTAATATCATATTGCCTTCTCTCGTCACAGATTTTTCCACATAAGACATGGGAGAAAATATGTTGTTATTCTAGCAAGTCAAAGTTCTCTCCATTTTTTTTTTTCCTTTTGCAGTTAACAAGGTGGTGAATGAAATATGCACACAGGTAGAATAACTTTCATAAGTGGGAATAAACAGCATGGAATGTGTCCAGAGTGTGTGTAGCCAAGGCTGTAAAGGAGGGGAGGTACATGTATTATGGGAAAGAAAATATTTGCACTTTTAAAGCTGTTTTGAGGACAAGAAGAACAATAACAAAGAAGTAAATGATCTATGGATGCTGGATCCAACTTAACCAGTTATTTATAGCCCACTCTAGAGGGGAAAAAAAAAAGAAGAACGAAAATTTAGGCAAACTAAAGAAAAGGAGACCTTATGTTTCTTATAGTTATTATTGATGTTTATTTGACCAGTGTCATGTCCAAAGAGATACCAGTTTTTCATTCAAAGATGACACTCTGCCCCTCCCCACCAATTACCTTGTAGCATTTACTGTCTGGGAATATGAACAGACCTTGTGCAATGTCTGTGGCATTTTTAGAACAAGGGGAATGGGTTTAGTGTACAAGATGTTTAATGTGAGTCATTTAAAGGGAATGTACAGTACTGGTTGAGGTGGGGATTCATGTTTTGAACATTCCTAAGTGAGGTAATTAAAAGCCTCTTATGAAATATGAAAGAGCATGTAATTTTAAGAAGGATTCAACGTTTATTTGATGAAAATTGGTTTTCTTAACCATTTTCAAGAAAAACACATGCATAAGTGAGCCTATGCTTTATTGATAATGATAATAGTAAAAATACTGGTAGTGTTAATGGTAATGATAGTGATAATAAAAGTACATTTTATGTTGATTTCAAAGCACAATCACATCTCCATATAATAATTATGGAATTTCATAATCAAACTTAGGGACAAAACTGAAGACAAAGGACTTAATTGCCATCTGTGAACATATAAAGTGGAAAGAGAAAGATAATGAGAGTGAGAGGGAGAGAGAGCACACACTTATATTCAGTGATTACTGATACAGGTACACATACTCAACAGATCCATGCACTTAGCATATCCACATTCTTGCACATACACAAACTCACACACTCATTCACATCATACTGGTTGAAAGTTGACAAGGGATGGAATCTGTGTAAATTTCATAACAGGTGCCAGGGGCCCCTCTAAGTGGGTATGTTGTTGTGTTTGGTTGTATTTACAGCATTTCTGCTGTCATTTCTTGAATCTTTCTTCATGAGAATGGAATGTGGCTGACATGGAGAATGACATGTTGCCCCTTCCTCTGACAGCGTGGGGCACTAATCTCACTTTCAGGCTGAAGGATGCAAAATGCCAAGTGAAAAGGTTTGGGTTAACATCAGCTTAAGGACTTGTTTACAAGGAGGTATGGAAACAACATATTTTAAGACTGTCCTCTCCTTTCAAAGTAGAATTAAAGCAATAGAGTTCAACAAGATATGTCTGTACTCTACTTTTTTGTTGATATCATTCAAAAGTGAATGTGTTGAATATCATACAGTAGTGTTGCAGACATTTGTGTAAAATTTACAGGGGGGGGGGGCGTAAATGACCCATACTGGTACTTAATGCACACTATGAGGGAAGTGCATCAAAGGTCAAAGTAAGCAAAACTTGATCTGAAAGACTTCTAGATCATGATCAGTAAAACGTGATTTGCAAAACATGCTTTGCATAAATCTGATGAAACTTTGCTTCCAGACAAGTTTATGAACTTAAGTCAATTGGCATGATATGTGTTTCTCAACATATGTACAAACCTATTCTGTAATGAGTGTGAAACCCTTTCTCTGTGTATCTGGAACATCTGCCTTGATTTTGATACAGTCATATGAATCACTGTGACTATGATTGCAAGTGGAATACACGATACCTAATCAAACTCCAGGCAGTCCACTTTTATAAAGTTTGTGTATTCCTTTTACAATCCTGAAAGTTAGATTCTTTAAAATCATAAGCTGGTAGGCCTATATTGTAAAGGTAGGTAATTCAGACCTTACCTCAGAACAATAAAACTGGAAACTTCTTTATGATAGAGGGGGAAAAATACTTTGAATTTCATGTGGATTTATTCGAACCTCCAAAAAAAAAAAAAAAAATCCAGTGGTGGTTCTCTGTCCAAAAGGGGATCATATTCTCAAGTGACATGGAGTGTAGTATTTAATTTCTTTAAAAAAAATAAGAAGAATCATTGGGTATTTCTATATTAAATATTTCATACATGATGTTGTGAGACATTATTCTTAACCATGCAAAATTATGTGATGTTTGCAAAAGTTAAATACTGCCTTTAAGTAAACTTACTCAGTGCCAAATCTAAAGGCATGTGAGGAGATCTTTATGGTATTTGTTTTGCACAAACTGAAAAGGATCATTAACATATTTTTTTTATTTTTTATTTCTAACTGCATCATTTTAACAGTGCAATAACCCCCCAAACCTCAAACACTAATATGCACCTCTACAATTTTAAGGTATGCCAAAATCTCTCTGGACCGTGACATCAAAGTCCACACTGTTCATCCTGGTTTGAACCTTGTTCTTGCTGATACATGACACCTTTGTTTTCACACATTTTATGGGTTCATTTCTTAATTATGCCTTTAATGAACCCCAACCTTCTCCACCCCCCCCCCCCCCCCACGATCACATGATGAAGATGCTGCCTTGTTTGGTTAGAAAATTTAGCCATGTTTTAGCCTGACATGCTCTGGTGTTCTATATAATCTCTCTCTCTCTCTGTCTCCCTTTTGGTATGTGTTCTGATAGAGCAGTGTTTATCATCGTCAGATTAACTGATGATAATGTCCGTCGTCGTCATCGACAGCAGATGCCGTCCCAGAAAAGATACCGGTAGTAAAAGAGAGAGAGAGAGGTTAAGCGAGAGGAGGAGGAGAGGGAGAGACAAAGCTGGGGTCCTTTCGTTTCGTATCACCGCAGCGTTTTGGATGCCTGAAATAACTCAATTATCGGCAGGGGAAACTCAAGCCGGTGAAAACAGAGCCGTGGCAATTATAATATGATTATGGAGAAAAAAAGATGATATGTGTAATTTGGCTTCCACTTGGCTTACACTAAACAGCTGCGCTACATTTGAGCTGGGGAAGCCACCAAAAAAGCTTATCATACCAAGCTCATTTTCTGTCTTGTTCCAATCCTGTTTTTTCTTACCCCTACCCACCTCCCTCCCCCTTATTTTTCCCTCTGTGGTGGTCATTTAGGCATCTGAATAAATCTGGTGATACTCAATTTACTTTTCCAATTACAGTGCAGGAGGCTTTCGTGGGAACGTAGATCATTTTCGGAAACGGCCACCATCGTTGTCTCTTCTGCTCAGTATTTTCACTTTAAACTCTGCACCGGCTGTGGTTATGGTGGATCAAATTTTCTGATGAAGCCATGTAATTACCATCTTCAGTAGACAGTGACATACTTCAGTGAGATAGACATGAGATGAGATAGATGGAGCTTCTTCTTTCTATTCCTTCATTTGTTCCAAGCTTTAGGCGCTACTAGGCCTTCATCAGGATCTATACAAGAAACAGAACATACAATATGTTGGTGACAATGACATTGCTAGTGATAAAGTTGCCCCAAAATGTCTTGCATCATTAGATAGATAGATACATGTAGATAGATAGATGAATAGATATATATATAGATAGATAGATAGATAGATAGATAGATAGATAGATAGATAGATAGATAGATAGATAGATAGATAGATAGATGGAGAGTTATAAACAGATAATCAACAAACATAGAAGTTCTCTTTAGAATTCAAAACATCCCTTGTTATGTCTAGGACATCTGGTTGACTTGTAAATCATCTACAACTGATCATCTCTTGATGCAAGCAGCAATCTTCAGATAATCCACGGTTTTGTATTGTTTCATTTTTTGTATACTTCTTGTAGTTTTTGTTTTTGTTTTGTTTTTGTTCTGTTTTTAACCAGCATTCAAAATATACTGGAACGTCTTGTTTTGTTTTCTTCTAGAAAAAAAGAAGGAGAAAAGATCACTTATTGATGAAATGTAACAAACTCATCAAATGTTTTTCCAGTGGATCAGTTTAATATAGTAGAGGAGGTTCTTTTATAGTGGAGAGAGAAAGTTGAATAATAACAAAATCAGTAAGTGTAAGAGTTCAAGGCAAAATAGACAGTTGTTAGGGACACAGGGACAGTGAAATGTTGTTTCTGTCATGATTTCTTATTGGAATTTCATGATTTAAATCGTCATTATTATTCAAATATTTTCCTTCTGAAAGCACACATTTTCACTGGTCTAAATCTTATTTGCATAATTCCATTCATGAAATATCTTCATCTTACTATGCATGTGTGGTCTATGTTTTCTTGAAGCTGTTATGAATTCTTTGTCAACCAGCCAGAATGTCTCCAAAAAGGTTAACTTGGAAGATGTCTGTCTGGAAACCTGATTCTGCATCATTCTGCTCAGAAATTACCAGATGCCACGATGCATGTTGAATAAAAATGCAACTTTTTAAAGCTTGAATACCCTTTTAAACATCAAATTAATGGTTGAAAACACATAAACCGGGCTCTTTGGGCATAGAATTAAAATCATGTTATAAGTTTATGACAGAAAATTGATTTTTGGCACAATTCTCCTTTTGATTCATCCCTCCATCTAAAAATGATAACGAGAAGAAGCAGGTACATGTAGTACCTTGAAGATGCCAGAGACTTTCGAAAGAAACATCAAGGAGGGCGCTCAAGCTATAACCTCTCTTTCCTCTCATGAGATGATAAAAATTGACACTGTGCTTTGTAATAAAACAAAAATCTAATCGGTAGACAAATTCTAGTGAAACTTTATTCAGGAAGGACCTGAGAAGGATAGTTTCTGTGGAATACCAGATAATTCTCTGAAATTTTGCTACATTTCACACATGTCCCTGCAGCTGTATGACTACTTTCTGAATCAAAAGACATGCTGCTTTATATTGTAATGCTGCGGCAATAACTTCTAATGAATGAAGTTTGCCCATGTAATAAATGAGTATTTCCTATGTACATGTACACACACACACACACACACACACACACACATTCAAATTGGCACAGTGCTGAATAAACAAACACGTATCGAAATGAAATGAACGCATCAAAATGAGCGATTGCCTTGCACCGGGAATTTACTTTGATGCATTACGACCATGCCTGGCACGACACCATCACGCATCTTTTTCTCGCTCTGACAGCTCGCTTGTCCGTTTCCTTCTCTGTGGCTGCTTTTCAAAACCAATCTTGTCCCCCCTGCGAAAATTAATTGCATTGTTATGTGATATCGCTGGTCATTAACTTCTTCAAATGCCTGGCTGCCTCGTGCCCTGATAAATTGGATGTACTTATCGCTGACAATGGGGATAGATAGGGGCCAATGAAAACTAGTTATTGATCGGTATTAGAGGGAGAGTGTTGGTGGAAAGTTTGTTGGGAGTGATGTATCGGGAGAAAATGGATGCTTCCCTTTTTGTGTTTGTTCTTTAGTTGTTGTTTTTCTTTGTCAGTGCCATTTCACCATCAAATCGATGATAATCTTTATCTGCCATGACTGAAGATCAGTACTGTATGTGGTACAAATGGAATCTTTCAAATTTGCATTTAAAGTAGAAGCTCTGTACGAAGAGATCTTATATGATAAGATACTGTATATGTCGTATATTTTGCAGGGAATTTTCGTTTCGCAAATTTCGCAAGTCAGGTGCTCTTTGCGAATTTAAGAACATGAAAAAATATCAATTCTGATCCCAACAAGAATGCGACATGTACGCATACATGTACCTGGTTCGCATTAGACAGTATATGAACAAGGTGCATGGTAATACTGTACTCACAGTATTTAATATAACAAATTCCTTGTACAAGAGGAGCAAATATCCATGTTTTTATTGTTTTGGGGCAACTGATAAACCAATATGTCAATATGAACAAAATGTCCTCTATATGAATTTGATGAACAAAATGTTCTCAAACTCAAGGCTATCTCTATTCTGACTGGGCTTTATTTCCTCTCTGTGACTGTTGAATTTGTTTGTTGCGGCTTTATTCTATTTTTTTTGGTTGTTGTTGTTATTTAGAGGATAAGCTGCCGCATATGTGGATTAGGAATGATGTTTGAGGAGTTAGGAACAGACCATGAGACTCGCAGTCCAGTTTTCAAGGGGGCATCAGATTAGTTCCAATGTCAGCCCACATTAGCCTTTCTCATCTGGCAGTACTCGAGACTAGCAAAAACATTTGTATTTACAATGTTTTTTAGATGATCATGTGATTATGAAAGACTGATAGCATGCAACTCATGCCGTTGTGCTTGTCTCTGTGTGTCTGTGTGTATGTACGATTTTGATGTAGTGCCATTCAACCAGCTGCGTAACAATACGTTGACTGATGAGCCGAATCAGCCTCCCGCCAGAGAATATGTCAACATGAGAAATGAATGTATTTATGATTATGTTATGATATTTGAAACACTGCACCCTGCAAATAGGAAGTGGCATCCTTGAGCATTTATGATGTTATAATACAAATGTAAGTGGGCGGGTAGGGTTATGTGGGTGAAGTCAGTATGTACGTAGTCTACCACACAAAATGACATGCCACATTTCTGTCTCACCTCTGTGGTTTCCGCGGAAGAATTGAGGTAGGCGGAGACGAACACACGCAGAGAAGAAAAACAGTGGTTTGTCCGAGCCATGTCATTCTGTTGCTTTCTGTCTTTATCATTGTGCTAATCCTTCTTCAGTTGTTAATATGGTAATGATGATGATGATGATGATTGTTGTGTCATCATTGTTATCACGATGATAATAAAAATAATGATAATTTCATGCAGTTTTTATATTTCTCAATTCAAAATTCATCAGATATAGCAAAATAGAATGGAAACATGATATGAATGAACAAGTGAAATATTACTAACATGACACTTGGCAATCAGTTTATCAAAATTTCAACTTGTGTAAAATGCTACAGAAATATATAGATCTTAATTTCAAGCTGTTTTTGTATATCTCAATCAAAAAATGCATCGGATGTACAAAAATAAAATGATATGTGATATGAAAGTATTACTATGATAAAAAAGACATACATATGGCAGTCAATTTATCAAAATTTTGATATAAGTTAAAATGCTTTCAAAATTTTGATGGAACCTACTTATTCACTATTATTCACTCAATGCACACATATCTTTGGCTTTCATTTCCCATTGAGAGCCCCTCATCATATTCCCTGAGCAGCTCCTGGTAATGAAAATGACATTAATGATCATGTTCTTCTGTTGGTGTCTATGAAAGGTTACGTGCCCACAAATTTAACAGTTTATTGCAATTTTGTATTTTCCCCTTGTGCTTTAGATTGTTTCTTAAGAATGAAAAGTTCTAGTTTTAGTTCTAGTTAAGAATGAAAGTTTCTTAAGAATAGAAAAAAAAAGTATGAAACTTTGACCATCTGCAATTAATTGGCTCTCAAAAGCTGTAAATCATGGCATCGGACCAGTGGGAAAGCTACCAGTCCATCGTGTTGTAAAGACCAAAAACAGATGACTTAGTTTTGAAAGTTATTCAGCAAGTGTGAAACATGATCCCCAAGAGAGAATAGTAGAGAAATCCATGTATTATGAGATTTCCAGAGTTTAAGCTGTCATTGCATTATTATTTTCCTACGCAGTAGAACATTTCCATTTTATGCATTTAGCAGAGACTGTGTTTGTCTACAATTGTGCAATGGAAAACAAAAAAAAAAAAACACACCCCCTAATAATACAATGACTGTGACTAATGACTGTGACCCCAAAATTGTGAACATGCTCAAGTATGTTTGACTGCAGGCCACATTCTGCTTTGGAGAATATGAAACATGGCATCCATTTTACAATAATTGGGATGTAGAATCCGGTTCAATCAAGGCAGTTGTTTGTCGGGAACAAACAAGTTACTTCAGGGCAAAATTTCATATGTGAAATCAAGTAATTGAAAATCCATTTTCAAAACTGAACGAGGCATTTACATACGCTTTCTAAAATACCATTTTCTGTCTCAATGATTTCTGGAGCAGAGGCAGATTTTGTTGTTCTTTGAGTTACGTCATTACAGGCAAGTTGAAAGGGGAACAGTTAAAGTTTCATGGAAACATCTACCTTGACCTTATAACATGATTAACTAATAGATGGATCATACATTGAGAACATGTATATTGAGTCACCAAACATTAATTTTATTTTCTTTCTTTCTGTCTTTCTTTCTTTCTTTTTTTTTTTTTTACGATGTAGTGAATACTGTTAAATGTTGATTGATATGTTTACATTGCGGAAGCATATATTATGAGGTAATGAATTTGCCAAGTTTTGTTGACTTTCCGGCAAATATGGACAACCTCATTAACGTATTAGAAACAATTGTTTTCTCTCTCTCAGAGCAATATTTCTATGTGCCAAAACATACAATGGCCCTAAATAACTGGATGAAAGAAAAGCTGATGTAACGACAGAAGTATGATCAATTTGTTCAATAATGACAGATAAACAGAACTCCATTTAAATGTGTGTGTGTGCGTGTGTGTGTGTGCGAGTGTGTGTTCAGTTTCTTACAGTTTTGACATTGACAGTGACACTGAAAAATTAACTCGTAAGAGCAGTAAACAAACACTATTGTGATGTAAAAATTTCATTACCCAACTTGATTGATTACTTTTAAAACCGAGTATAATATCAGCCTAATATGTTGAGCTTACTATAGATGACAGACATATTGTTTGCCTTCACATTTTTTTTTTACCCTATGTTAATACCATTGTGTCTATTGTATTTCGTAATTGACGCTCACCCAGAAGATCTATATGGCACGAAAATGGTGTCCCTTTGTAATTGTGTCAAATGAATGATTTATATCTAGTTTTAGTATTATTTCCTAACAATTATGTGTTGTCACAGCAGTTGAACTGTTGAGAAAACAGACGTGAATGCTTTCTTGCCTGAAATTGTTTGTGGCTTGTACAAAACACCTGCATTATGACATGAGATTGGAACTCGATACAGAATTATTGTTACATCAGTGTTGATTGAAAGTTGACAGTCAATTTGTTCAGCTATCTAAATATGATATGAATTCACGCATGGAAGTTTGATATCGACTTTACATAAAGTGAAATATGATTTTAATCTCTTCATAATCTTTTTTCTTACCCCCATCTCTTTCTGTACCCCTTGTATCTTTCTATATCTTTCCATCTTCCATCCACACTCCTATTCCTCTGGCTGTCCTCCATATCTTCATCTTTTTGTCCTTCTTTCTTCTTCCCATCCTTCGTTTGGCTGCCATCTCCTGGCTCTGCGACTGGTCTTGCCCTCCGCAATGATTGGCATTGATTGGCGTCTCCCTGACGTGAAATGTCCGTCCGTACAACAGGTGAGTATAAAATAAAGTGAATAGTTTTGCGAGGTGAAAGAGAGAGAAAAAAAAAATGGCTGTAGCCGTTGCACTCATGTATCTCCCCCTTAACATCAGCTGGAAAAATGTATCATGTTCCGCCAAACTGCACATGCTAGCCTCCAATTTTGCAGCTTTCTTTCATTCTTGCCTAATCTTTTCAAAGTGTTCAGTAGCCATCTGACCTCTAGTAAAAAGTTATTCTTGAAAACAAAAAGTGGAACCGAAGGCAACAGAAATAGTACATTTAAATAATGTGCAAGCAGCATAAGGCATACCTATCTATTTTTTTTTTAAAGTGAGAATTGTTCTTTTGTTCAGCTTTCTAAATTCCAGCCAACTTTTCTGTAGACAGTGTTTGATATTTGAAGGACACTGTGGGTAATCTTAGTACAAGAGCCAGATGATTTATTCATGGGAATTAAGGAGTGTTCCTAAATCCCCAGTAAATTTACATTTTCTCTGTAATGCTTGAGGCATGTTCTAATGAAGCTCAAAATGAAAACATTCTATGTATATACATTGTACTTAGACAGTGATCATAAAAAGAATGTTGCCGTATTTTTCTAAATCACTTTATTGTCATCGAAAGCTGAATATTTGAATGTCATTCAATCCTGTCTTCCATGAAAAAAAAAAAGAAAACCCTCAATCACAAATTATAATAAAGCAAGCATTATTTACAATTTACTGATAAAACAGGTTTTTTAATAGAAAAGAGTAGGAAACAGAGGAATAGCTGATAGAAATTACACGTAATGATTACATTTCACATGAGAGTTTCTTTCTTGAGAAATATATCAGTATGTATGAGTGCACCTGTTCTCTGGTGCACAATGGTTTTTTGAATCATTTATTTCCACAGTTGAAGGCCACAGGGTAATTATCCATTCATTGCATTGGCTCGAATTAAGATTCATCTTTATCATGAGGGCATGATGAATCTTTAATGGATATAGAATTTTACTACAACAATGACAATAACAGCTAAGTAAGGACAAGTGATTTGTCCCAATTTTTATTAAATGACAGCAAGAAGTGGAATTAAAGTGAAAATTTCAAGCATGGATGGATGAGAATTGAGTAAGCTTCATGGGGCAGGAAGTCACGCAAAAAATGTCTTGTGGGAACCTTGAAAAAATGTTTATATGTATATCTTAATCATGTGAACAGGAGGCTAAATTTGTGTAGAAATGTAAAAAAAAATATATAATTTTCTTTTTTCTTTTGTCCCTCATTTTAATTTGTATAAGGGAACAGTGTTTTCAAAGTGTCTTGTTATTGTTATGTACTGGTAATAATATCCTTGTGGAAAGAAAAGAGAAGATACAACAAAATTGTATGAACAGCAAGACACAGTCAAGCATGAATGCAGGGGCTATGCATTTAGAAAATAAATCAGTTAAAAAAAGTTTTAAGCTTCTCAAAATTTGTAAACTCTAGAATCCAGCCAGGATCTTAAGAGAACAAAAGATAGCATTTTACTTCCTCCAAAATTTGTTTCTTAGCAGATTTTTCAGCTTCGATGTCTGTTATTTTATCTATGTGGCATCACAACCGATTGAAAATACAGAATATGCTTTGCCAGAGTGTTTGTAGCATTCAGTCTGCTGACATGCAGAAAATGCCATTATTTTTATTTTGCTCATAAAAGGGGGAGGTACATGCATAATGTGCAAATGCACTTGCTCCTCTGTATGTTTATGTGTGTGTGTGTGTGTGTGTTTATGTGTTTGTGCGTATTTTAGTGTGTGTGTTTACATGTTTGTGCACCTGCAAATGCTTTCAGATGGGGACTAATCCAAAAGTATGGATACATAAATGGTGGACACAAGTCAAACCAAGCTCTTCAAAGTTTGTAAAAAAGACAACAGGTTGTGGATCTTGTTAAGAGCATTTGAAATTGATCCACTTCTGTAGGAGCATAGACTTGACTGTACAGATGTGGTCACACTGGCAAAAGATTATGAAGTTTAAGATTGCGAAGTCTTCGTGGTCTTTGGTCATCCGTCCATACTGGCAGCCAAACTTCTTGATCTTTAAGATCTCAAAGATTTGGTTGCTAGTGTGCGTGCGCGAGAAAGAAGAAAAAGTACATCATCTGACAGCAAATGATTGTGATGTAACAATGCACACAGGTGCATCACAATGAGGTACCACCCGAAAACCATCGATCATTGTCACAAGCAGGTGGGGGACTGGTCATGTGACAAACTTCGTGAAGTTTCAGTTGGGAGCATTCAAATATCCCTAGTTTGAGTGGGAAGTTTTTGAGGGAAGTTTCGTGAGAAGTTTTGCGAGAAGTTTTGTGGGAAGTTTGTGGTTACACTGGCAAAACTTTGAGATCTCAAAGATCGCGATCTTAAACTTCTTGACCCTTTGCCAGTGTGAACGCGGCTTTTAAGTCAATGCACAAAGTAGGGTGTCAGTGCATTGGATCCATAGTATTCTGTGAGTAGCAAATAAATGAATAGATGTGTGAATGAAGTCAAGGAATGAATTCCACCATGAAGATAGTGAAGTAACCAGGCAGTGGAGAGGTCCACATTGGAAAGCATGTAGCTGTGCATGTTTGTGTGGTATGTGTGTCTGTATGTGTGTCTGTATATGTGTGTGTGGGTGAATGTTTGGATATGTAAAATGTCTACACGTGTATCATTTTTCAATGGTATCAACTTTGTGAAAAGATTAAGTGACGTCTGAGAAAGAGAGAGGGATGGAGTTAGTCTTACCGATAGATTGACATTGAGAACGTCTTTGCAAGTGTGTTTGTTTTGGCTGGCTGATCCTTCGTGTGTCTGCATGATATTTGCGTGACGCTTCCGTTTTCTCTCTCGCTCGCTCACGGGGGCTCCATTTACTCATTTGTTTGTGGATGTGACAGTCGAGTACATTTCATTCATTATCTGATCAGGCCGAGGCGTTGTGCCTACGTGTGTATGTTAGTTTGCATTGAAATCACTCGCGAAGGATCAAGAGGATATATATATATATATATATATATATATATTTTTTTTTTTTTTTTTTTTTTTTTTTTTTTGTGCCTGCTCAACGTGTGTGCATGGCTTGCGCCAGGAACGCATGGACTGTTTGGACAAGAATCGATGGAAAGCCTACATCTATGAGCATGTTTATTCATAGCGAATGTTTTCAGTGATGCATTTTGTAATATTTGCCCACAATTATCCTTTTTTTTTTTCTTTCGTATTTCCTGTCAGAACTTGAGTCAACAAATTAAACTTGCCCAGTGGTATTATGACTTACCAAATGAAATTCTGTACTGTCTGTCAAGAGATGGCCTCCATGTTCAGCAGATTTGATTTTGAATTGCCAAACTTGTCTGTTTGCATCTTATTGGTTGGTTTATGTATGTGTTTGTGTTGATGGGTCGGTTTCATTTATGATTCAGTTTTGTCCTTATATTTCATGACGCAGACAGTTCAATGGTACAACAGTGAACGTTCTTATGTGTGATATTTCCCCTGATCAAATGCAAATCTGAAATGAGAACAGTGAGGGGGGAAAAAAAATCCCAACACAGCACCAAAACAGAACTGGTGTGCGTCTGTTGTGTGCATCAATAATGCAGAATCCCTGGCCATGAAATCGGACATGTGGGACTAAGCGTTTTTTGATTCCTTGACTTTGACGAGCACCAAGGGGTCATTAACAGCCCTCCCGCAGCTGCTCCCGGTTTGGATTTATGGAACTCCAATTTTGCCCCACGATCGAGTCGTACTGACGAGCCTCGAAACTGTCGTAAATGCCAACAGCGAAGCGCAGAACAGAAGCAAAACAAACCATCAACAGCAGGCGAAAAAAAGTCACACAAGAGTTGTTGTTGTTTATGTTTTTTTTCTCACAGCATCTGGGACTGTGAGAAAATATTTACTTATTTTAACAGTAGAACACAGGTATAAAGTGAAGCTGACATTTGCTTGTGGGCTGAATCTTGTATTTTTTTTTTCATATTGTGTCAAAGTTGGAACAGTGCTACTGAGGTCATGCCATGCCCCTCCCCCTTTTTTTTGGGGGGGGGGGGGATGGGGTGGGGGTAGTTTTTCATTCTCAAGCCAGTAAAGGGTGAGCTGTGGCACATTTCTAGTTTTCTAGGAGAATATTCATTAAGAGGTGTTGATCCAGTTCTTGGCTGTTTTTGGAAGCCACTGCAGCAACCATTCAGGCTTGTACAGAAATGTTGCTGAACAAACAAACAAACAAACAAACAAACAAAGCTTAATCATTCTGTCTGTTAAAACTCACGTATCAATGAAAAAAGCTGTTGCTCATGTGTTCAGGCTGTCCAAAGTTGCAGTCTGTATTTCTTAAAGATACAAAAATGTAGATACGGCATTGCCATAGATGCAACATCTTTTCACCTTCTTGTGTGTGTTTGTGTTTGTGACAATTCATCATTCATCATAAATTATATGTGAAAAAAAAAGAAGCTTTTGGTGCTCTCTGAATCAATGGACAAACTTACAATTCATCTGTGTGCACTGTAGGAATATGTTAATACCATGCTTAGGATTCCCCAGATCCCCCCCCCCCCCACAAAAAAGACGAGAGTTGGAGAAGTATCATAGCAAGATAGGAAAACAAGAGGATAATGGAAATCTGTGCAACTAAAATGGCAGTATTTCCTCTGCTGGGTTGCAGTTGTTTCCCAATGGTGCAAGTTAATTTTATGCTTCTCGACATTTCAATTTTCTATCAAATATTGTTCACACCTCTCCTAGATGTGCAAATGATATGGGCTCCACACCATAAACAACATAAATCAACGTGCAATTTGTATCACATCCATTAAAAATGTATGAATTTCCCCATTTTTGTGCTCTCAACAAGGAAACCTTGTTTCCAGGACTAACCTCCAACCCTAGTTGCCGTTCTCTTGTTTTCTCTCTTTTTTTTTTTGAGCGAGAAGAAACAAAAATAGGGAAAGAGTGTAGATGAAAACATGTTAGAGGAGATAGAGGATATTATATTATATATTTCCTTATCACCCACGCAGGCTGCGTTTAACCCCCTGCCTACCAGCGCTAGTTCCTATTCCTCATCCTCGAGATATTTAGGGATGCAAAGAATAGCTGTAGTTGGGGGTTTTTTTTTGGGGGGGGGGGGAGTGGGGTGGGGTGCGGAAGAGAGTCTCTGAGGGCTAGTTTGAATGAGACAGCTAGAGGATTGGTGATAAAGCTTATGAATGACTTATGAACTTGGTGAGCGATTACCTTAAGGGACGGAGACCTCAGAGCTGCTTCCATTCTTCCAGGAGGGGAAGGAGGAGAAAGATGGAGGCAGCTAGTGGCGGCTAGTCTCAAAATGCAGACCCTGATTGTTGAGAGATCGGGAATACCTGTGGAAACAACATATCTGCTGAATGCATTGGAGCTTCTCAAAACAACCCCCCCCCCAAAAAAAAAAAAAAGAAGAAAAAAAAAAAGAAAAGTATCTCCGGCCATTGTGATTGTGTGTCTAATCACTTCTTCTGTTTTACGGTATACACTTTTACATTTATTCGTTGTATTCTTATCGATCATAGTTTTGAATTCTGTATTGTCGAAGTCACCTCACGTCACAACATTCTCTTGTGCCCGTGGTATGTGTTCCGTGACGTGGAATCGTCGCCTTCGCACGCGAATGTGATGAATGTGTTTTTCTGTTCGAGGCCAATGCGATATGATACTGAACATGAAGAGATGGATAACACAACAAAATAAAACGAACCCAGGGAACAAGGTTTGTGCCCTTTTGAGGAAGTCGCTGGTGGTGCTATGAAATTCGCTGTATTGAGAACAATGTGCCGGCAAGAGAGAGAGAGTATAGTACTAATTTCACATGACAAGAATGAAAGGCCATAAAGTTTGTCTAGAGAATCATATTGGGGGAACAATACACAAACATTATCCATTCCAATTTTTAACTACTACCAGCACTCGGGATTTTTATGATAATCAAAAATGATTCTTGTTTTAGTGACTCAGACAAAGGATCATAGGTATAGCTTTATGTCAATAACATACCTTTTGGTAGACATTTATGAAGAATAGTGCAGTATAATGGCACACACACACACACACACACACACATACACATTTCATTTGTCATCACACTAACAAACTATTGCTATTCTGATAAGTTGTAGCGATTGAGAACCTCTTATGAGAGTACACCGTTATATTATACCATTACCAGCATATTGTGTAGAAATTCATGGAAGACAACATAATGCAACATGTTGGAAGATACTCACATACAAATGTGTGTGTTAACATGTCTGCATCTAATATGTATGCATCTTTGTCAGAATTGTATAAATTTTTAAGAGTTTGGTTTTCAAGTAAGTGATAGATTGTTGTTTTTGTGTCTGTGTATCATTTTGTTAGTTCTGGTAGCCCATAGTCAGTGTGTTAATGTTCCTGAATCCATACTTACACCCATGAACTCAGATATGCATGATTCGGGATGTGTGGGTGTGCATCTGATCTTTGGTAATGATTTATGCCACTTTCAGATACCACCACACTAAATGAGACATTAAAACAAGTATGGATGATAATCAATCAACAAATGTAATCTGCATTGTATAGCAGCCAGGATTTGACAAAGAAGGGGTCTGTAACATCAGACTAGCATGCAGTCCTCCACCCCACCCCCATGCTTTGTGTACGAAGTGCCACGCCCCTTCCCTCAGTTTGGTCACATTACTTGACTTCCAACAGCTTTTCTCTCTTCCCCTCTCTCATACTCTGTGTTGAGTGGAGTTAACTCCTGTCTCTGAGTTTTTCTCCCCCTATTTGCTCTTCCTCTCACTTTCTCTCTCTTTCTCTTTATATATCTCTCTTGTTTAGTCTTCTTTTCTTTTTTTCTTGTGACATGAGATTTCTTGGTGGGCATCCATGTATATTTGAGAGAGGGGTCAGAGTACTTTTTTTTTTGCACCTTCAGGCTGCAACATGGCAAATGTGACCAACTTCCAGCCCTTAAAAGTCCCTATTTTCCAACCATTGCACTCATTGCTCATTTTGGAAAGATTCTTGTATTAAAGTTAACTACCCCAAAACTGTCTCTATCTCACCCACGCCACCCCTACTATAACAGGTTTCCATTTCACAAAAGTTGAAGAGCGGTGTGGGTGTAGGAGGAACTAAATGCCTGAATTGTCATGCGAGTGTAACGTCACATGTATCATGACGGTGTGTTAGTTTTGTATGTTTATTCAGCACTTGGATTGTTGATTTCATACCAGCAGATATTTTATGATAAACTCTACACAACCGAATATTTGTCTATTATGGAACAAATCCCAACTTTTATAGTTGTGTTGTGTCAAATTCTGAAAATGCAGTATGTTTGCTCTACAGCAGAATTTACCTCAAAGATTTGAATACGAGTAATGAAATCTGGATAGTATGGTGGTAGGAGTTCAAGCAAAACTTGTTCACATTCTGCAAAAGCTCCAAGCATTTTAACCCGTTAAGGACGAGTCCCGAGTATACTCGGTCAGGTGTCTATGGGAAATGCGTGTTGTAGCAAAATCAGTCCGTCCTCAACAGGTTAAAACTTATTCAACAGACATCAACTCCATCAGCAGGGACATACATATTTGCAAACATTGTTCACAGAAAATAGGTTTCCACGACGTTTGTAATCTTCAAATCCTCTTTGAATACGTATTTATTTGTGAAGTAAACTTTTTTTTTTGTAACTTATGTATTCATTTAGCTTTTGTTGCGTGTTGTATGTTAGATATCCTATCATTCATTATTTTAAATGTAATTTGTCAGTACGCTTTAGTGATAATGTGTATGTAAAATGGGTAAGTTATTGTAAAGCACACAGGGAACATTGTTTTATTTTATACGCTATAGAAGCTCAGTTATTAGTAGTATCTCTGAAGGTTTAAATGCTGTATGATTAACTTGTAGTTTTAATCTACAACACACATTCACACAATGGCAAATCTCTAGAATTGAACTTTAAAGGAGAGCCCCACTCGTTAAGTTAACCACAGAAGTGGAAGAAATACATGCACGCACTGCGAGCAATAGACCCGATAAAGTGCAGCGATACAGTAGTAAAGCAAAAGGGGAATGGGGTTCACAAAGAGAATTTTTTTTTTTTGAGTTTGGTGATTATTATGTCTACATGATGCGTTACTACGAGTGGGGACCCCCTGTGGATTGTGAATAGAGCACAGACCCTAAGAAATGTTATGGTTCTACCCACTGACTAGTCTATAGGATTGCTAACTTTGAATGCATCCACACGGGGACAAATGATGAACTAATCATCAAAGTTTTGAACTTTGAGCTAATCGTTACATTTAAGAAGGTTGTGTGAATGTATCTAGAGTGCCATTTAAACCTGTGTGAAGGTTTCAATCATGTCTGCCTCAGACATTATTGGATGCTAGGTACATTGCGCTCCCATTATAACAAACACCATTATAATGAAATTTTGTTCAATGAAATAAAAAGTCATGTACCAAAATTGTTATCCATATATCTTTATATACTTTTTTTCTTCTCCAATAGTGAAATTTCAATATAACGAAACAAAACTGCCGGTCCCAAGGACTTTGTCATATAACTGGAATCACCTGTATTTTAAGTCTTGCACAATAAATATTCTACCTTTAAATTGGCTATACTACTTCCTTTACATAGGAAAGAATCTCATGTCTTATTTTAAGTTACAGTGTTATAAACCCTCAGATTGGTTACGGAACGATGACCAAAAGACTGGTGTGATAAGAATATATAGAGTAGTAAATCTGTGGACTTTGGCACGGTATTAATTACCTTTTTCTTGGTTCCAAATTTACAGATTATCTTTCTCGTGCAAATAAATCAAATACGATTGACCCCAGTTTGTTGGCGATCTTGATAGCTGTGGAATGAGAGATTGCGGGGCTTGGACATTGAGCACGGTTTGTATTACTTCTTGTGGGTCAAGTTTGAAAAGATGTTGACAAAAATACTTGGGTATCCAGTGCTCAACTTGCTCACCCTATTACATCACAAATGTTGAGTGTTAAATGCAACAAAACTCAAATCATACCCCTTTCAGACAATCAAAAACATGCTCACTTGTAATCATCCTCATGAATCGCAATTGTCATTTTATTATTGAGTTACAGACTTTTCAGCCAACGGAAAAGTCTGTCTTGTAATCATGTTTATGAATCACATTTTTAATCTTAATTTTGAGTTATGGTGGTATGAATTTCTTCATCTGTCAATGAAAATTGCAAAGTTCACGCTAGATAGTGCAGCTCGGGCAGATTGCAGTACATTTTATTTGCAGTCTCTGAGCGGAAGTGAATGTTGGGTCAAGCTAAGCTCTGCCTCCTCAACCATGTTTAGAAGGTCAAGCCTTTCAGATGGGAATTGTGCACCCACGAATTGAGCAAATCAAGATTTGATAACACCTTCAGACCTTGAATTCCTGAACAAGATCCCAGAATCACAATTATTTCAATCATTTGCTTTCAGATGCAAGAAATGACTTGATTACAATAGTAATTCTTCTAATAGAGATTATAAACGTGAATACGAGAGATAACTTTCTACCATCTGCAAGGGGGATAATGTTATTTTCTGGCTGAAATACTTAATTGAACATGGTCAAATAAAATTACACACAGAAAAGGCACACATACACACACACACACACGAATGTGATAATTTCATACAGCAAAGACTAGGGGAAGATGGTCATTAGTTTGCTCATGTAATTAAAACAACATGTTACCACTCTGCTTTCCAACTGATGACATCAATTCTAAGAAAAAGAGACTCTCATCTCTGCAGTTCCTACAGTGTCTTTCAGGTTGATGTTTTAATCATGCGCCGTGAATTATTAAAGGGGGACTTTCGCGAGGCGATGGGCACTCCCGGCGTGCGGCGGCGCTTCCAGCTAACACCGTCCCGGAGAGCGACCAGCCATAGCTCATCCAGAGTGCAGGATGAGCCGCCGCACAGTGTCCGAACCACGTTGGGGAAATAAATTCCATGTCAGCCTGTCATGAGAAGTCTGGGAAAGCCTCTTACAGATGATGAAGCGACACTCATCACGAGAGAAAGCCGTATGCTTTGCATTGCACAGACAGAAAAATATGATCAGCCTTCATTTGTAATAGTTTCCCCCCCCCCCACAATTGCAGTGATTTCTTTGTTTTCTTTTCATATAAATTTTGATTTATTTTCTATTGTCTTCATTTCCCTGGATTTTTTTTTTTTTGTCATAGCACATGGTATATTCTGCTTGGTTTTCTTTTGGTTTTTTTTTTTTTCAAATGCTTGTGAGAATTTTGCAAAACAAACTGCATAGCTATAATTGATGGCAATCTCAAATGTAATCTATCCTCACTGTGCTTGATCTGGTATGCATGTGGGTTCACATGTGAGCATGTGTTATGTATGAAATATATCTATCTTATCTGACAATCCCCCATTCAACACAGGAAGTACCTTTCGCAGTTGGGGCGACAAAACCTTGTATCTCAAAAAATGTCAAATGTTCAGGAGAGTGACAAAAACGTGGCAGCCAAAGCACTATAACAAATGGGATCACCTTCCATTTAGCATGCAGTAGTGGCTTCACTTTTTGGGTAAGATAGCTAGGAGTTGGATAGGACATCACTTAACTGATTATTTATCTGACAATTAACCCCAAAAAAAGTGACTTTCACCAATATTTGATATACAAGGTTTTGTTACCCCAGCGACAAAATGAAAAATAAATTATAGAAGTACATGACAAATTTCATGGTATTGAAAACTAAAGCATCATCTTAAGACTACATTGTTACGTGAAAGAAGATACACAAAGAACCGACCTGTTTTGAAGGTTTTTTTTTATTTATTTATCTATTTATTCTTTTTTTGATAGGGTTCTTTTTCAAAGAATATTTGTGTCAAGCCAAGATTTGCTTGTAAGCTTAATACTTAAAGATGAACAAATTATAACCTAACATGTCAGTGGAAGTTCATGGAAATTGAAAAAGTATCAATAAAGCTATGACTGTGTGAATCTTAAGTATAAGTCAGTAGAACCTCGAAGTAGTCTACGTAGAGTCACGACCACATGGGCACTTGAGACAAGATCCTCATCTGTGGCGTGCTGAACAAGATCAACTCGTGATGCGTCTCGTTTACATTCTCCTCAATAACTAACATTGGCAGGCTGTATGAATGTTTAGAAGTATTGCTGGTACATCATTTTTCTTTTCCTTTGTTTTCTCTTGTTTTCTCTCTCTACTCACTCACCTGCCGAAAATTATAATGCAGCATGACTTTCTGCATTATTCCTAGTACCTGAAATGCTATTAAATCAAATACACCTTTTCCCCAGTCTTACCTAAATGGTATGTAAAGTTGTATCAAAGATATAATTTTAGAAACATGTGAACATTTACTGCCTCTCTACTGTATAACCAGAAATTTTTGCATGTATTAAACTTTCGCAAATTTCATGAGGAACCAAGATTTCCCAAAGTAAAATGCACATCAAAGGTTTTGCCTGCACAATGACTTAAATGCCAGTGGCAATTCACTAAAATTTCATGTCGCGAAAGAGGCCGTCGGCTCCAATTCGCGTAAGCTTCATGCCGCAATGTTTCTTGTTTTACGGTATTCTACTTTTCGTAGAGAGGAGGGGAAAAAATATTTGATGGTGTATATTGCCCTCTCCCGCATAATGCATTTCCTTGATACAGATCATGTGAAGCTCCCCACATCACTTAAATTATACTTAAGTTTACACTACACTCCATCAAAATTTAAGAGAAGAGCTCTTCTTTGAAGTGTAGCAGACGTATCATGGATGCAACTGATTTGTGGACTTGGGACCTGTTGGATGTCAGCCTTTAATCAATACATTCAAGGGGGCTCCTTGAAGAGAGAGAATAGGTCTTTTGTTGTGTATTTATATCCCCATAGCCCAAATCCTTCATCTATCCATACCTCTCCTTCTTTTCCTTGTACGAAAGGAAGAAAAAGAAGAGAAAAAAACAGAACGAAAGAAGGATAAAGGTGAGTCTGACATAGATTATAGGTCAAAACACCATGTTTTCAAGGTCATGGAAGGTGAATATCTGTCTTTTTTTCCCCCTTTTTCTCCACAATAGCTGCAAAGAAGCATGAGGTATGTCGGTGTTACAGCAATAGGCGTACAACACAAAACACCTGAGATCTGGTATTTTGGTTGCGGTAGAAAGAACTCGCTGTAAAGTTGTCTTCCTCCTGTATGCCAAATTCCTGGACTTTTTCCCCCCTTGCACTTTTTTTTTCTTTAGTCCCTCTCTTTGCTTTTGGGAGCTAAGTAAACCGACAAAAGTCGATTTACAGCCTAGCGGGTATACATAATAAGCGCTTATGGGGAAGTGAAGAAGAGAAGGAGAGAGAGAGAGAGAGAGAGAGGGAGAGAAAATATTTCAACTTTGAAATTCCATCAAGTCACCGTGAAAATATGAGAAGTTATGAGCAGCAGGGAGATATGATGTATAGCAAGTGTAGGGGTGTGTGTGTGTGTGTGTGTGTGTTTGTGTATGACTGCCCCTGGTAAGGGTTGTTCAAGTTCATGAATAGGGTATTAGCTCTGTGTTTGCCACGAGCATACATATTGGAGAGGAAACAAACTGTGTATGTATGTATGTAAGTGTGTGTGTGTGTGTGTGTGTGTGTGTGTGTGTATGTGTGTGTGTGTGTGTGTGTGTAGATGTTTGTGTGTGATGTGTGTGCTCTACGTTTGGACTCTGTCCAGTTGGAGAAGTGTCATGTGTATAGAAACAGTTGGAGAAGAAGAAGAAATGGAGGAGAGAAAAACTCAAGGCACTATCTATATGGGGTTGATCTCTCTCCTTCTCCCCCCCCCCCCCCCCCTCTCTCTCTCTCTCCTATCTATCTCTCTGTGCTTCAGTGAGTTTAAAACAAGGAGGTACCTCGCCTAGTACCTCCTTGGTTTAAAAGAAGCTCCTAAAATTGTACACACATGATAAGATCCGGCCGAGCGTCAGGCAGTGGGTCTTCGGGAGTAATATTCCGGGGCTGTTTGGAGAGCTTAAGTCTACTTTTTGTTGTTAGGGGAGCCCCACTCTGTTACCCTCTTTGACATGCTAATACGAACTGCTGTGGTGTTATGCGGCTAAGCATATCTAATAGGCTTCAGTGGTAGCAAAGTGTCGTCCGCTATACTCCAGTAGGGGTCAGGCTAGAAAGCCGGCAGCAGGCAGTCAGTCAGTCAGTGCATGGAAGGTAGTAAGTAGCTCTTATCAGCCAGTCAGTCAGTGAGCACCAAGCCGTGGAATCCTGATTCAAACACTCCCATTCAGCCCACCCGCCCACTTCACATTCTGGCGTTCTTTTGATTCCTTCTGGGACCAGACCGACCGGCTAAGCATCGCATCGGGCAAGGGCAGTGGGGACTTTGGCCTGGCAGTGAAGTTGTTGCATGCACCCCCTCAGAGTTTTACCAGCGGCTGACCACGGACTTTTTGCGCTGTCCCCCGGAGCCGTGTCACGGAGCTAGAGGGAAGTAGATCAGAGATCGACCAGCCGAGTGAGAGTGTGCATCTATGCTTTGAAAAGGATATATTCTCCCTCTCTCTCTACCTCTCTCTGTCCGTTTCTCTCCCTTCTCTCACCCCGGCCATTCTTCCAGCGTTTCCTACCAGTCACCCATTTGTGCAGCGGAGACCTCGTTGAGATCCCATTTCCTATTCCACACCAGCCCATAGTAGTCTGGATTTATACTTCCTCGGGACGGATGTCGGAGCTTTCGTGAGCCGCTCAGTTTGGCCGGCAAGACACAAATTCACCCAGGAATCGACACTCTTTTCTCACTCTCTGCCCCACCGCACCGTCTGATTTTTCTGATGAGTGCATGCATCACGGGCAATTAGCTGCCGATTACAGCTTACACAGGAGCAGGTTGAGAGGCAACGAGCACAGCCGACGACGCAGACTACAATTGGAGATGAACGAATTGGTGTAATGAGCTAGCAAATAAACAAGAGGAAGAAAAAGAGAGAGAGAGATCGAGAAGGGATAGTGATCAGATCTCAGACAAGTAACATCGACAACCACAGTGAGGAGTTCATGAAGCCTCTCACGGTGTCAGGGAAGCTGGCATACATCGGAAACGACGAGTGTGAAATTACATTACCAGTTCCCCTTCGATGAAATACGAAGTAGCGCCGCAACGGTTTTCTTCTACGAGTACCAATGTGTTTATGAGAGTTAGTGACGGGATTGGAAACAGAGACAGTAAGTCGTTTTAGAGCGTGTTTTGTGATATATACGCTCTCGTCTATCTCTCTTCTTTTTAAAATTCACCTTCGCCCACTATCCTGTGTGATCGGCCTCCACCCAGGGCGCTTTAAATGTTGCTAAATCCCGTGAATATTCTGCAGCAGAGTTCGAGCGACAGTGCGCCGGGGTGCATGAACGTTATACGCCGCAAACACGGCAAGCTGCCAATGAGCGCCGGGGACATACCAAGCCAGAGCTTCATCAGAGCACATCTAGCACTGAAGGGGTCGTATCCGCAAGGCGGCAAACTAGCCATGAAGCAATTTTACCAATACAGTGTGAGTATTACCAAATTGCACAGACCTATAAACAACTTGGCTTTAACGAAACATGCACACTTGGTCAAGTTCAATCTTTATCACGTTTTTCATTTCCTTTTTATATCCATTGTGTGTCTGAAAATGTGAAAATATACGTATCAGGTTTTAACCCTCATAAATCCAAACTTCAGAAGGTAAACCATCGTATATTATACACATTGGATATTTGTTTTATTATGTCCGTAGATTAGCAAAAGCATGAGAATCTAATCGGTGCAAGGGGATTCATACAACAATTTTGCGTGCAATTATATACAGCATACGCGGGGCATGATTATATGCAGTGGAAGATATACTATGCAGTGCAGTATGGCTTTACAGTGTAAGATAGTGGGGTTGATAGCACTTGTCCTTGTGTGTAGCTATATACTGTGGGATGACTTTGGGACAGAGCTGGTTTCAAATCCTTATGGGTTCCCCTTTTGTGAGCCATTCCCAATAACAGCTTGTGAGAGGAAGTTGGTGCTCATATTTCCTTCACGCTCGCTCTCGACCAGGTCGAATGTTCGGGTCTTCCCGCTTTGCTGTGTCCCTTTCGATTAAAAAAAAGAAAAGAAAAAAAAGAAAGATGAAAACCACATGGTTTCTTACATTGCCCTGACTTGTTATACAGTCATCCCTGTAGCAAATCGCTCACTTGAGTGTATTGGAAGGAAGAGGTATATATTTATCAGCAATTCCTGTTTTCTGTCATATAGCATGTGTCACTGACACATGGATTGAATACTTTTTGGTGGTATATTATTATTTCCCACAATCTGCCATTCCTGATTGCAATGATGCAAGATATATTCAATCATATCATCAACCAGCCTTTCACCATTTTAGTCATCTCTCTTGGTGTATAGATACAGGTAGGTATATACAGACTTATATATACAGACATGTTTAGATATATACAGACTTATATATACAGATATATAAGTCTGTATATGTAAGTGTGTATATATATCTCAATATAGGACTCTCTCTCAATCTCTTTGTTCACATAGACACACCCACTGAGAGCTATCAAACTATGGTTTGTAAGAGAAGACCTCATGGTTCTTGTTTCTGATTGTTATTTTGTTCAATGTTCATCATATTTAGCAAGTTAGGAATAGGAGAAAAAAAGAAGATACTACCACTGTCTCTTCTATGTGTTCAACAGTTTAGTTCTCCATCCATTATACCACTGCAAACAAACATCAAAAAGTGTGCATGCATAAAATATATTCATTTACCTACTAATGAATATAAGAGTGATAGTAACATTGTCTGGTCAAGAAACACTTCTCTCTGCAACTTTAGGGAGTAATATATATTTGATGTTTTGATTTCGCATTTGTCTGTGATGCCAAATGTTTGACATTCAATCTCACTGGCATTTTTTTTTTTTTGGTTGAAAAGTTACGAGAGTAGAGGACATTCATAAATTTCTATACTTTTGAATGTCCCTCCCTTTTTACTAGTGATACGATTTCTGACTTTTGTCATTAAAGAAAAAAAACAACAACAACTGGGTATGCTCCAGTTTTGTTGATGGAAATCATATTTCTAATTTGTTCAAGATCTAATATATCTGTTTCTCAGCACCATTGGTATATCGTGTGTCCGGGTATTCCCGTTCCGCTTTTCGCGATCGGCTGTCAGTGGAAAGGGATCTATGTCTGAACCTCAGTATCTTCCTCCGTGGCCTGGGGTTGGTCACACATGGTTTAGTGATCAGGACAAGCTGGGTGCTATGAATCATATCCTCTCATCTCGGTCGTGATATCAAGGAAGTTTGGCAGAGTTACTTCCAGTCCTGGTTCCTGGGCATCCTCTCCTTATCTAAACATGACAGGTTGGTCCGTGGTGGGTCCGTCCGTCCCGTCCGAGGAACCTGGTCACACTTTTTCAGCGGATTAAGTATTAAAGGCCCGCTAGCGTGGGGATGCCATGGCGTGGGAAGGCTGGCTCGGCGCAGATACTATGCGAGAATCCCCGAAACGAATTGTGAACGGTTTAATCACTGGTCTCCGTGAAAGTACACACACAGCTAAAGAATCTGGACTTGAGACGACTGTTATCGATAAGGTACATTTTGGTTCACACATTAGCTGACCAGCGCTGTTTGTAGCTTTTGAATATACCGGTTGTGGGCAGTGAATGAATTGGACCACCAGTAAATCCCCACACATCTGTGTCTTTAAGTCTGAAAGGTTAGGCTACACAATTCCATGATTCCAATAACTCATTTAATATTTCTGTTTTGAATACTAGGTTATCTTATGTTCTATGAGCATATTTTCCAATTTTATTTGTCCTTTCTCTTTTCGTATGTTATATCACTGGCCTGGATAGCTATTGAATATATACAATGGGTGCATACAGGAAACTCTTCAATGTGATACCTTGGTAGTATGTAGATAGTGTTGAATAAGCTGTTTTTACTCTGACTGAAACTTGGTTACATTTGGAGGAGTCAAGCTTTAGTCACAATGTTACTCTGCAAAAACTGATGTCAAAATGTTGTTTGTTTTTGACATACTAGAACATGAATGAAGAAGCTGAAGTTCTTGTTGATTTATCTTCATTTTCACCTTTTATCTTTATTTATCTATTCTTCTGATGTTGTTTTCTTGGGGGGGGGGGGGTTGGAACAGAGGTAAATATTGTGAAAAGCATACTGCTTCTGAGTGTAAAGTTTTCAGTAGTCACCTTGAAAATTATTCTGTCTTTTGAAGAATGGGGCTACAGCACTTCAATCCATTGGCTGGGGGTAGGATGATAGGGGGTTTGTATTAGTCGGGGAGAGTGACTAGAGTTGAAATGAATCCATAGCACATTGATTGATCCACCATCCAAACACAGAAATGAGAGCTCCCGACGCCTGATGCATCCAGCAAAACAACTCCAGAAAACAGCTGTGTGCCACAGAAGACACTTAAAACAAGAGTGGAGTAGCTACAAAACGGCTCGCGACCCCCCTCGCTACTAATTCGCACCGGAGCACCTGAAATTCACATCGCTGTGCGATGGCATCCCACAAATGTTGAAGTCTACTCTTCCCGATAATGTGGAAATGAATGAGACTTTTCTCACCCCGAGTCTCAAGTTTGAAAGGGAAGCCTCATAATTCCATTTTTTTTGTTTCCTTATTCTTACAGTACAGCCACAACACACACTTCTCTGTTATGGATTCTAGCAGTCAACCCTAAGCGCTGTCTCGAAACAGACTGCAATACAGATCACACTTTGTGTGAGGTATGGATCCTCTTGAGTACCACCAGCCCGCCTGGCAAAAGGAGAACAGACTTCCGAATGAAAATTGCCCGTATCGTTTCTCTGCTGTTTATCTTTCAAAGGAAAATATATTTACACCCCCGTCATATTTCAAATTGCCCGCATCATTTCTCTGCTGTTTATCTTTCAAAGGAAAATATATTTACACCCTCTGTCATATTTCATGAATGCAGAGGAGCAAAATTATTAGGGTCTGTATCAATGGTATCTCTGAAAATCTGAGCTGAAATGAAATATCTCGCAAAACTTGTGACTATTTAGACTTCTATAGGGCATCAACAAATATAGTAGGTATGTCTGAAGTAGTATTCTTATTGAGGTAAACAGCCAGGGAGCAGTGATGCTGGTCACATGATATTCTGTATTTAGATTTGAAAAATGACATGAAAACCATCTTCTTTTCCTGTTCTGCTCACACCCTCTTTTTCCTCCTCCTCCTCTTTCTCCTCCTCTACCTCCTCCTCCTCCTCCTCCTCTCATCATCACCAGCATCATGCTCATCATTGCTATCATTCTCACTATCTTGTTGGTTCTCACACTAGGGTTTGTTGTTCTTGTTGTTTAGGGAGAGAAAAAGAAGAGAAAAAGGGAAAAAGCTGGTTTATGTTTCCTCTAATTCTCTTTTCTTTAGTTTTTTTTTTTTTTAATAATTATGTTTCCCCTTCCCCTTACAACAGTCTCTGTGATGTAAACTCAGCTTCAGTGGAAAATATTTCTTTTTTCCTCCTCTGGTCTGCCCCCCCCCCCCCCCCCCTTACTGTGCATCCATGATGGCATCACTTCTCTTCCAAGTAGCAAACTCCGATTCCAGCATTCTCCTTTCTTGGCATTGATCCTCCAGCCAAATGGTACTGCGGGGTTCCCATGGTTGTCGTTGGAGGGCTACCAACGGGAGGTCCGGGGGTCAGTGCATTCCTCCTTGTTACCAAGGTCACGGCGAGATGGTTTGGGTCCGTGGGCAACGTGCTTGCAGCCAGTCTCGGCAGCTTGGCGGGTACCGGCTTTCGATCGAACTTTTCCCTCCTCCCCCGTGGAGGGCAAATTGGCGTTGGTATGCCACACGTAGGCCCAACGTCGACAGTTTGATTTGTTCAAGTGATGAGGCAACTGATATGTTCAAGTGATGAGGTAAATGATTGAACCATCTAAGGAGGAGGAAAATGGACGAGGAGGAAGATGAGGAGGAGGAGGAGGAGGAGGAAGAAATAACCAGTTACATAAGAGTCTCATCCTCTCTGTCCCCAATGCTTAACTCTCTCTCACTGTATGTGCTCTATTGGTCTTACGTCAAGCCTGGCATTCAATGATCCTACAAGGAAATACAAGACAGTGTCTTCATCTTTTGGGAGGGAGACTGGGGTGGGGTGCTGATTGTGGACCAAGAGACAATCGTAGGGGGCTTGGTCCCATATTTGGTCTCCCAATACTTCCCCATTCTTGCTTCCATCTGAACACAACAAGACACTGTAGAAGTGCGTGTTAAGTACTCTACGTCTAACATGCAGTGATATGAGCAGCCAAGAGAAGTGGGAAGCTCAGGTAACACGTTGAGTAGCAGGTTAGAAGACGGAACTCTTCCTAAAAAGGATTCTTCCTCCATAAAGCAAGCGTATCAGAAAGTCAACAAGACTTCTAACTTTATGGAAAATGCAAATTAATCGCTCACCCTCTTGTGATTAGCGCACTTGGCTGTCATACAGCGAGAATGATTGTGGTGCTTCATGGCAATTAGTATGACTAGAAACTTGCAGTTGGTGTTGTAGAGAGGCTATATAGAATCGCTTTAATGACTACTTAGTGTGATCTCTGGCTTATTGTCCCCCCTGCGTTGCGTTCGTGCCGTCTGCAGCCATGTTCAGTCCCTAACTGCTCTATGCTGATTTGACTGCACAGCTTTTCTGCCATGGTGCTGGAAGGTTTGGTTTCACTTTCATGTAGGAATCCCTCTTTCCCCCGTAGGCTGTAAATTTGGTTTGGTGGGAAGAGAGATCCAGTACGGGCAGAAAGAAAAGAAGGAGTAGAAGAAGGAGACAACGAAAAAAAAAAAAAAAGAGCCTCCTGCAATCTGATACCAAGGTGCGTTGTCGTACTGCACTTGTGAGCTTATGACACGTGAAGTGGGGATGATTTCAAGTAATATGATCCAGACACAATATTTCTCTTTCCCTTTCTCTCTCTCCTACTTTCAAATTTTTTCTTGTGATGGGCATGGCATTTCCTCCTTCTTCCCCCATTATGTAGACTGTGCACTTAACAGCATAATCATTTTTTTTTTTATAATTATTATTCACAGTCATGTGTGTACTGCAATAAGCTATTAAAAAAATAAGCAAGCAAGAGTTCACCCAAACGGCTTTGAAGATTGATTTTCATGTACCCGGGACTTGTTGCTAGTCTTTTACAACTACTCAATCCTCCTCCTCACCCCCACCACCCTCCCCCAATGTGCTCTGAACTGAGAACATCAAGTTCATATGACTGTGACATGTTGGATCTCCGCATGTAATTTGAGAGCACGTCTCTTTTTTTGTTGTTGCTTTAATGGCCTGGGAGTGCTACCAGCACAAGTCTGTGTGTGTATGCACCTGCCTTTTTCCTGCCGTGTTGGAGCCATCCACAGGCCCTCATCCATTGCCAGGGTTGTCAAAATCTTATGATACGACTTTTGGCCTGACCTATTGATCACATGTGGAAAAGTTGGGTTTTATGGCTCGTACATTTCTATGACATTTTTCCCCCATCTTTTTCTTGCTTCCTCTTTTTTTTTTTTTTTTTCAAACACATGACTTTTTTTTTTTATGTTGAAGTAGTATCTGCACCTTCCACTTGCCCTATTGATACAGTTGTCAGATTTGCACAAAGCCCATCTGACCAATAGCCACTAGTTTTCAGATAACAAATGGCCTTAGAGGCCAGTGACAATGTCGGTCATATAACATTGTCACCACGTACTAGTGCATGCCAAGGGATGAAATCTGAAGACTCATATGTTATCAAGGTAGAGTCTAAAAAGTGAAACAAAACTACAGCAAAGCTATGAGAGGGTGAAACAAGGACACTCGAGTTAGATTGCTTCCTTTTGTCTCATTCTCAGGAGATGATTGTTTTATTCGTTGTTGGATTCATTTACTCCTGAATTCCTGCAAACAGAAAAATGTTTTAAACAGTCTGTCTCTTCACTTTCACATACTCACAACATTGCATTTATAGTTAGTAAGATAGGAGACAGTGTATGATTCATCCTCCAGATTAATTGCTTGATTCTGCTCTCATAACCCATAGCTTTTCTCTGCCATCTGTCTATATAATTGTTTCGAGTTCATAATGCACAGTGCCAAATATATTCCCAGCTACCTGTAGAATTTTTGGAGTGCGTACAATATGTAAATGTTGCCTAGTGATCGCCCTGATGTTATCATGTGTCAGGGTTGTTCAGATGCACTGAGCACCCTTTTTGTGGCATCGAGTCTTTACACCCTTTTTGTTCCAAGATGGAGGTGTTGCTATGTTACAATCAGCTGTAGATATGATGCATTCCTCACATAAGTGTTCAGATCTCATAGCCTTCTTGCTCTAAACCCCAAGGTATCAGTTTGTAATATAACCAGATACAGCAGCAATGTGTACTGTAATCTGTGTGTTATAACCCCCTTCCCATAAGCCATAGTTTAGCTACACAGTGTTGAAGGAAGTATACTTCCCTTTGTGCGACCACATAGACAATTAGGGGGGGGGGGGGGGGGATGAGATTGTGGTATAGCTAGGGTAATAGGATTTTGTCATTATGCAATAGGGATAAGAATAGCTGGCTTCCCTCACACTGTGCGTCTCAAGTACATAGCATTAGAGACACACAAAAAGGAATAATCTGGGCTCGTTACAGAGATTTCAGCCACATTCAATTCAAAGGCATCACCCCAATGGGCTTCAATTAAAATCACTGGGATGAAATTTGGTAGTGTAACAACATTTTGAGGAAAAAAAAAATCTGATATTCCTTTATTAGTAACCTATTTGGTGTTCGATATTATCTTGTAATGCAAGGAGAATGTTAATGGGGCAAGTGATAATGAAACATGGCGAGTGTGTATTTTATGGTATACCATCATCTATAACAGTGAGCAATACTGTCTTCATGAAAACGTGCTAGCACGTACAAACAAATTAGCAAACAAACCCTTTGCGACAGTTATTGGATGTTTTGAAGCTTATAACTTCTCTCCGGCAAGGTTGTTTCTGGGTGCCAAAGCATCATAGAACTATATATTACATGTCTTAACATTGAAACTTGAAATCATCGCCAAGGTGGCTTATTTCACGTCACGTGAACAGCCTAGAGTCAATAAAAATGTCATATCGACTCGCCCCCATCACGACACCAATGCCAAGGATCTAATATTTCTTGGCACATTCCCACCGAGGAACATTCCATTCCAAGATACAGAATGCGGCAGGACACGACCCAGTCGTAACGAATGAAATATTTAAAAAAAAAAACCTGTTGCTTTGATGTTTACAGGTGCACAAAGCCCCTGCGCTTCCTTTTAAAAATCAAAACTCTTTTGTGTGTGTTTATTATCTGTTTCTGAGTGTTCGCTCATTCCTTTCAGTAGCTTGCTGGTTCCTGTATGAATTCTGTGGAGGTTCCTGTATGTTTGAGAGAAGAGGTACTATGTATAAGAGGAATACCAGCTAAAGAGGATACATTATAGTACACCAATGTTGCTTGTACTTAAAACAGGAAGAGCAACTTGTTAATTATACTTGTGCCCTATCACTGGTATTGGATTTCTTATTGGCAATGTTACCATAGTATCAAGGGTAAATGTGTTTGTAAACAAACGAAAACAAGACAACTTTCGAGGGTTACAATTAAAGGGCCTACACCAGAGTCATATGATTGTTAGCTGGGAGGAGGGGGGGGGGGAGATGATAAGGATTCTCTTTAAAAATGTTGATGATGGAAAACAGGACTGAATTACAGCGGCACTTATGAAAGGCACATGTATGGTCATATGACCAGATATCATGATGCGACTGCCTTCTTACCATTTTTAAGTAGGGACCTTCTTTCTCTTATGAGCAAAGCAGCACCACGATCTGTGGTCATATGATCAAAGATTGTGATGCAACTGTTTCTTACCATTTCAAAGTAGGGACCATGTTTCTCTGATGCAAAGCAGCACCACGATCTGTTGTCATTTGACAAAATATCATGGTGCAACTGTCTTCCAACAATTTTTAAGTAGCAAACCTGTTTCTCTTTTAACAGGCAAAGTGGCATTGCTAGGGACTGCATTACAAGTATGCACATTGAACCTCATACAGGCTCTGGCGCTTCCTCATTCATGGCGCTGTTTACCCATTACGGCATTTTCTCCCTCTCTAGATCTCTCTGTCTTTCTTAGCAGATTGTTTGGTTTTGTTTGCAATACTTCATATGTTTTGAGATATTACTGGCTTTGGAGGAGATGGAAAAAAATATGAACATGATAGGGTTTGGACCTTAGAGCTAAAAGTGACTGTTTTGAGGAGTTTGCACAGGGGCCCTTCGGAGGGATCTTTGCCAGTTGATGTGCACTCCCTTAATGGCTACAGCCATGACCTTGCCTCTGACATTCCACAGTTCTCCCCAGCGGCCATGCTGGAGGTCAAAGGTCACCTAGGGCTGGCATGTGATAAATATTCTTTGCTTTGCAGATAAAATAGGGAAATAAAATATCTAGGAAAAACATAAAAAAGTGATAAAAATGAGATAAAATATGTGGAAGTATTTCACTGAGTTGGGTTGTAGTTAAGATTGTGCAACTGCAAAGACTTTAATCATTTATGAATGAATACCATTGCAGTCTTGTTACCACACCAGTTGTATGCCCTACTTTGGACAAAGGGTTTGGAACCTTTTTGTATGTTTTTCCTTTCAAATTCTAACTTTATAGGTATAATGCAAACAACTGGCTTAAACCAGCATTTGTTGCAATTGTGGTGTAGGATGATGGTCTATAATCACTTGTGGTCAAATAAAGTAGTTGATTAAATGGATATATGATATGGGAAGGTTGTAGACACTTGTGTTGTCTACAGTGTAATATTGCAGGTAGAATGCAGTGTAAAATGATGTGTAGTCCCTTGTAGCCTGAGATAAGTGGGTGTTAAGAGGGATAATTCTCCAGTATAGTACAGATCCTAGCACACACACACATACACACACACACACACACACACACACACACACACACACACACACACACACACACACACCCACAAAGATGGCAAACATTCCACATGTTCTTATCATGTCAGTTATGTAATAGCATGCAGATTACTGCTTCTGTTCCTCACTGGGTTGTATATGGTGTTTGCTTGCCTCTAAGCCACCTTCTGCAAATATGGCATAGCAAAATGATACACTTCTTACATCTACCTTAGATTGCATTTATGGCAGCAATGCTGTACGTGGTATAGTCTTAGTCTTGCATTTCTATACTACTGTGTTTTTCTTGAGATGAACTATAGTGTCTTGACATTTTAAATATTGTTATTCACATTTAGCCATAAAAAATGCAATCTGTTATGTGTGTCGAAATCTCACTTCTAATAATAAAGATGATGTGCTTTCAGTGAAACAAAAAACAACCAATAACAACAACAAAAACACCTTCGGAAATGGAAGTGTGTATAGTATAGGCACACACACACACACTCATACACTCATACACAAATGTAGATGTATCAATGTATATATAAACCTTTAAAAAAAAAAAGAGCTATCAGGATGCTAAACATTGTCTTTTAGGTTCAATCATGGCGGTATTACTGTTTGGATTTACCCGTAATTGTTTCTAAACGAGGGTCAGCACCTGCCGTGACAATAAACAGAGAATTTTCTTCTTTTCTTTTTTTTTTTTTTTTGATTGTCAGAGGATAGTATCAATTCCAATCAGTTTCAGAGACTTGTATGAGTCAGAAAAATCAAGATAGAGAAAAAGTGATTGCAAGGAAGTTTAGAGGCCATAAAGAAGAGGATGGGGGGAAGTGAATGTTGACTATTGGTACTGGAATCATGGCTGTCCAGACAGTCTGTAGGAAGAAGGAAAAGGAAGAGCTTAAAACATGTGTATAAAGCATGACTAAGGGGATAAAGTCAGTGGTATATGAAGAATATATTTATGTGTGTATATTTAAGAACTAGTTTGTCTTTCCTGATTGTGTGAGAAGATTATACCAAGAAACATGCATATAAGTGAAGTTTAGACATGACTTCCTTGATGAACACAATTTTACAATCATCTTTTCTCTTTTTTTTTTTTTTTTTGGGGGGGGGGGTAGGGGAATGTTAAATGTCATGGATACAAAGTTGAACAACCACAACAGTCCCTAGTACCCAAATTGAAGTGGTTGGATTTTATATCTTTTTTGGTCCTCAAGAAGGCCTTTTCTAGGTGATAATCAAGTCATGTGTTTTCCTTTTGTTTTTTTTTTGTATTTTTCTGTTCTGTTTTATTTTTTTTTCAATATGGAAAGCGCATTCTCTTTCATGGAGAATATTGCTGTTGTGATATCATTTTTATCATCAGACAAAGTGTGTTCAATGTGCAGAGTCCAGATTGTGTTAAATGGAGGAAGAATGAAAGCAATATAGAGTTCACTCTCACACAACTAGAGTAGATTTCATACTGTAAAAAGTCGATAAAGCGTCACTGAAAATACAGTTATGAGCACAGACTCATACCACAGTTTCCTTCTTAAAGATGGCAATCAGTCTTTTGTTATGTGTACTTAATTGTAAACCAGCCAGTTACAGTTACATCTGTAGAGGTGTAGTATGTATCAAGGCCAATACCAAATTTCCTCTTTCTGTTACAACCAGAATTATTTAGCTGTGGTGGTGGTATTTTTGTTGCATTTTTTCATGCAATTTAGAGGGAGTTGATGCTGTAAGCCTATGATATGGGTCAACTTTCAAGATGTGCTCATACGATTAGCGACTGTCTCATTCATTGTCCATCAAATTGATTACTATTTCAAATCCCTGCTGATATCGGGCAAAGGAGGGATTTTTCCTTTAAGGGTGACTGAGTTTTTGAGAGGAAGTGGTAGACAGGAAAGATCATTTCCTTTGCAAGTCTACAAATCTTGACAGGACAGAAAGACAGGTTAAAGAGAAACATCTGCTAGAATGTTTTGATAATCTATTTTCCCTCAGATATGGACCTACTTGCACAACTGGTTTGTAAGACAATGTGATATCCAAGACCCAGCCATTCTTGGTCATGACGATGTCAAATGTGCTTTATTTGTGCAGCCAGCATGCAGACATATAGCACACAGAAATATACACATATGGGACTATACAAAAAGCTTCAAGGCAGCTCTATCAAAAGACTTCTTCTAACTTTGCTTTTTCACAAATTGATGCAGTGTATGAAATTACAAACTAGATATAACCGGGGAGATGCTACAAATACCTTGCACCTTCTCAGTTCAACCTGAATATTGTCTTTTGGATCTGTTCAGTTGTTGTGGACGCAGAACCAAACCTTAACTCATGATGGACAGTAGACATGTGTTTGTTAGTTCAGTGTAATACAACAACTGGAGATGGTTGTGTACAGCAAGGTAAACGTGACTGAAATGGTACTTCCACAACATTCACATCTCCACATACAAACATGTATTTTATATTCAACTATAACGATCTTTTGGCAGCAATGACATAGCTGAATTTGTAGTTTGTTTTATTGTAAAGTGTTCGCATAGGCACTTGTGTAAGACAGTAAGGGGTATATTTGCTATGGTAAATTGTTTGTGAAGTAACAGGCGAGCAGCTGAGCTAGCTGCTCACCTGTGACAGCTCAAGAAGAAGAAAACAGATAAGCCCAAGGAAGTCTTGTGACGTTATTCAGGCATTGTGCAGTACTGCTGTCCCCGCAAGGCTGCCCATCTTGGAGGTTATAGATACCGCTCATTCGCACAACACTGTGAGTGATCCAGAACAGTCATTGGCTTGCCGTGGCTTCAGATACAAATGACAGCTCACATGTCAGACGTGTGACAAAATTCATATCATGGTAATTTTTTGTAACTGTACATCAGAGATATGTCTTGCCCATCTAAAGAGCATGGGATAAAGATAGCTTATATATTTTATAGTATGCAGTGGGACATGATGGATATTATAGAGCAGTTGTAGAAAATGCTACCGCTAGACAACTTTTGTGAACGTGGGGGTGGCATGCCAAGGAGAGCTACTTACCTGAATGGACATGGCCTTAGCACCCTGATCCCTCTAAGATTCTACATGGGAGTCTGAGGGTGTTGTTTCTCATCCTTTAACCCCAGTCTCTTTCCCCATCTACATCCTCTTTTGAACTCCTGATGTTTTGCCCCCGTATCATAGAACACAAAGCCCACTTGACTTCGTTAAAGAATAAGACTGTTTACAAAACTTTGGGGAAAATCCACGCTGTCTTCTCTTAGGCAAGTAAAAATACCTTCACTGCGCCCTCAATCACGTGTTGAATGACGAGGAATAATAGAGGGTTTTTTGACTGATCGGAGAGGGTACTCCAGTAGCCTCAACCACACCCCTCTTCAGTTTGGAAACTGGGGCTCCAGGCCACCCCTTGTTTGAATAGTCTTCCTTTCTAAACTCTTTCCGACTCCACTCTCTCATTCTCTGAAATGAATTAGCACTCAATTGCATTTCATCTATGATCGTATTATTCTCTATTTACACATACTGTGTGAGGAAGAATGGGACAGTTTGATTAAATTGTTTCTCATTGCAGCTGAGATTCAGCAGTGTGATGACCGTACGGTGTGCACAAACCCTGAACATTAGAAGTCACTGTCAAGTCCAAGCCACAAAATTGCTGACTTTTAAAGATGATGTTCAAGGCTGCATACCTTGTTCTGAGCTTGCAGCTGTTGACTAGTTTTGATTCGTAGTTGTTCTTGTTGCAGATACAATTATTTGTAGAAGTTTTCTCTGTGAAAGTGGATTTATGTTGGCATTGAATGGATCTGAGCTTCTTTTCATTTCCTTCCTTGTGGTTGTGTGCTGCGCAAGGAAGATTTATATCTATGGAATATCACTGAAATGTTCTACCCATTCCAGACGAAAAATCCATAGTTCATTGGAATATTTCTCTCCGCAAAGTTTGCCCGTAAAGGTACCTTAGATGTACACCGTGAGAGTCCACAAAGTTGTAATGAAAAAGTTATGATTAAGGCTGGAATTGAGACTAGCATGGACCAGGCTCTCTGCAGTTGTACACTACTGGTGCGCCAGTAGGCAGTGGCATTTTCTCTTGTTGAGCCAGGACTTATTCAAAAGCTAACTTTGGCCCTTTCAAATTGGTTGGCCGCTAGTTAAACATGAAGGGGCTTAGCTTTATTTAGGAGATGAATGAATCGACAAAGTCTACACACAGGTTCTTGGTGCAAGCTATCCAATACTTAACCTCAGGTATTATACTGGGGTTAACCGTTTCAAGTGCTTGTTTTGAAATAATCTGTGTATTTTTCAGTCAAATTTGAAAAGATTAAAGAATAAGGTCATAGTGGGATGGAGCCCTGAGTGATCAATCTGTGATTTCACAGTACTAGCATTTGATGAAAGAAATAAATGATAATTTGAAGTAACTGCACAATTGAATCATTCTCGTGTGAAAAGCAGGCTGAATTATTTCTTATCTTCTATTTTTTTGGTTGACTGGGGATGAGATATCATTTATTTCATACGTGTGTATTTGTGTTTGTGTGTGCGTGTGTGTGTGTTTGTGTGTAGGTGACAGAGACATATATGAAGAGTTTGATTGTAAAACGGCTGAAGAGCCCTTTTTAAATCTTTAAAGTAAGTCCACTATCAGATAGAACAAGATAAAACCTTTCCAGTAATACCTCACTTGTGGCATAACAGGGAATATTCTTGTTGTTATGATTAAAGATATACCATATTTTTCGATTATCTTCTTTCTTTGCTTTTTTTTCTTCAGAATTACTCACAAATATCTTGAATTGACATGAATGGAGTTAGCTCATTTTGCGATGAAACTCTTCATAAAGAGAAGTAGTGACTATGTTACCATAATATTGGAGATGAGCACCGAGTGTTTTTTATTTTTACTTTTTTCATGGAATTTTGATGGAGACTTTGGGTATAACTGCTGCAACGTAATGCATTTATTTCACGATACGCCCAGAAGTGGTGTTCTCTGAATTCAATATCACCTTTCACTTCTTGGGCTTGTTGCGCTACTGCACTTCGATGAATAATTCTGCCCGAGAGGAGTTGCTATTTATAGCTCCTGAGCTAATACTGTGTCTCTCTTGTCTTAGCTGCATTAACTCTGGTAATGACATGATATGTTATTTGGCCGCTGTGCCGTGCGGTAGGAACGACCGATAGAATGGAGGATGACATAGGGATGATCAGGGGTGATCCATTTGCTATGGTGCGAACAAGACTCTGCCTCTCTTGGTACTAGCAAGAACTACTCGATGTCAGTAGATGATCTATAAGTCCCCTCCCTGCATCTCCGAGGGCCCTCCCGCCCCCCTCCGTCACATTAATTACCCCCCTGTGGTGGCACAAACTCCGTGCGAGTTTTCTTGGGGTTCATCACTTCCATCCCGTCCTCTTCCTCCCGTCTCCAAGAGCCCATGCTTGCTTCTTATGCCATGCCTCCCCTACGGCGTGACTCGAGCGCATATCGCACGGGGTTTTTGTCCGACGCAGAATATTCATGAGCCGCGGGGACGCACGCCCCACTCAGAGACAATGATGAATTAAGATAACCGGAGGTAAGAGAGGTAACAGAAAACAACAATGAGGCAGTTCGCGAGAAACAGATCTTTGCGTAGTCAATTTGCGATGGCTTGCCCGCTGCACGGTGCCAGTTATCTGTTTAAATCATCTTTCGTAATGTTATACTTGCATTCTCCTCTCGATGCGAATGCTCATGCTTGTTTGTGTGTCTGTAAGGGGCAGCAATATTAACCGGAGGCGAGAGAGGACCTGTACAACTGAGTGGAGTGGGGGGAGAGGGGTCAAGAGAGAAGGGGTCTGAATAAATGAAGGACATTTAGTGCATGCTGGTATGGTAATGATGCCTAGTGACGTACTCTCCCGATATGCATGGGAAATTGTTTGTATCATTTGTCTGTACGGGCGATGAGGGTATCGCATATTTCAGGCCGACAGCACTTGCTTGTGGAAACAAGGGCATTTCCGGCGTTAGCTGCACGCACTGATGTATTAGTGGTCGGTCAGCAAGTGCTAAGCAGCCAAAATGGAATCCACTGGTTTGACGATATAAGTCAATGTGAATCAGTAACAAAGTGTGCATACCTACATATGGATCATGATTATAAATTATGGAGAAATGTGGGTATTAATTTATCTGCTTTTAAGAATATGTATATATTTATTGTATACATATTTTTTTTTTTGTGGGGGGGGGGGGAGATGTTAAGATTTGATTTATGGAGCTGAATGTTAAAGGGTTGTTAGGAAAGTGGTAAGCATTTCATACCGACATTTCCAGTTCACTGTAGATTTGATGTTTGGGAATATTTCAGTATTAGACCAGAAAGTTTTACATTTTTCAAGTGAGTTTGGATTAGTCAGAAAAAAAGCTCAATATTTTGGTACAAAAAAAAAAATATGCTCCTGAAAATCCAGAGCCAAACCCTTAAAGAATGCTTTTCTTTGTATGCATTGCAGCTTTTAACTGGAATTCCAGCTGGGAAAAAAATAATTGCACCTTTTTTTTCATGATTTTTAAATTTCGTACCCTTTAAAAATGTTGGTAATAAGCTAAAAGTCTTGACTTGTTGCTGTTAGTCCTATTCCTTTGCCCTGATATCAACCATTACTGGTCCCCACCCCCCCCCCCCCACACAAAAAAAAGAAACCCTACAACAACAAAAGAGACAACCAAAACAACTGAGCAAAGAAGATATTTTTGACCAAGTTTGTGTTGTATACATACCACTTACGGGTGCTTTGCGATGCTCGATAATTAATGAGGAAAAGGGCCAATCTTAATCTTGCCATTAACGGTAGTGGTGCTGCACTCACCTCAAAGATTTCGCAAGCCAAAGTACCTCTTTTCGGGAGTGGGTAATTGCATGCTGGTGTGTGGCAATTCAAGCGGCAGTTACTTCGCTGGCATATTTTCTGGCTGAATGTGTGTCCCCATGCATTGTTGGTTTTGTGGTTTGTTTTTTTTTTGCTTGTGATTTTTTATCATACATGTGTGTGCGTTTATTTTGTTTGTGCATACATGTATATGCAGATACTTGCAAGTGTATGATGAGGATTACACAAACTCTAACCACTCTTTCTCTCTCTCTCTCTATCTATATCTTTCTCTCTCTATCTATATCTTTCTCTCTCTCTCTACCTATATATTTCTCTCTTTTTCTCTCTATCTCTCTCTATTTGTTCCATGGAATGTCAAAGAGAAGGGAATTTGGACCATTCAAGAAATCCAGATTCAATTTGAACTGCTGATTGTCAGCGTGTGACATTAGGATGAATAGCTGCTTTGTGGCTGGGAAGATGAGAATTCCCGTATCTCGGGCAATTGGAGAGACAGGGCGAATGAAATGAAACGTAGGGGGACTCACAAAAAAAATCAACAACTTATTGTTGAGTAGGAAGGATGGATGGATGAATGAATGAAGAAATGGAATGATGGGTAGATAGCTGAATAGTTAGACATGTATTAATGTGATATCATAGATGGCTGCCTTATAAACTTTACTAGAGTAAAATAGTTACTTACACGCATGCATGCAGACGCGCACAAAGTTGAAACTAGAGTCAACTGTTGTGATTTTATCAGCTAGAAGTTGAGTTGTAGTCACGGCACTTGATTTTAGAAATGACTCTTAATGCTCGCTATATGTTTTGCCGAGATATGGGTCATTTGTTTTTAAACAATGGCAAATTTGGAAAAAAGTTAATATATCAAGGAAGAAGTTATCACATACAAAAAAAAAGGTAAAAATTAGACATAATTCAAAATGTTTTTTCCACTCCGATTAATTACTTTCATTTGCTACTTCTCGTAATGTCTTCCCATGTCTTTTTGAGTGCACGATGAGACCAAGTAACCCACATCAGCTAATGTGTCACTGCAATAAAGTCCACTCTCAAACTAGTGATTGCATGAGCCAGGCTGTGTTGATTTCACTCACAGTCTGCCCCCCTCGTCTGCGACAGTGCACGCGCCTCTCCCGTAACCGATTTCTCGTTCCGTCTGACCCCTGCATTCATTGTGATTAATCAGGGGTAAATTCCTGGCTCCAATCAATACACTCATCAAGGTTGTGTTGTTTTCCCCACCAATTATCATCAAATCAAAGAATTTAATTACCCTTAAAGGTGCAAACGCCCTCTGCGTACCTGTAGGGTTTGTCCGCCCGTCACACCTTTAGGGCCCAGTCCCACTGGTGTATAAGGAAAATTTGCGTGTGAGTTGCGCACAAAATTGGTTTGTATTCACTAAACATCCGCAACCAAAATTTTGTTTAGCTCAAAAATCCTGGCAACGGAAAAACGTGCCTCTGCGGATGTCAGCTGACTCATGCAAGCATGTTTCACGAATATTGCGGATGCTCAGCGAATATAAACCAATTTTGTGTGCGATTCATACTCAAATCTTCCTAAACACCAGTGGGACCAGGCCTTTAGATCTGCGACGTGAACGCTAAGACGATGCTATTTAGGCTAAAAATGGTGTTCTGCTGTTTCCCTATTCCAACTCGGTGTCAACTTGCTCTTTTGTACTTATAAAGAAACAAAGCAAATTTTTTATTTTTCTTTTCATTTTATCATTTTATTTATTTTTTGATTATTTTATCATTTTATTTATTTTTTGATTCAAGATTTTTTTTTTGCATGAGTCATCACTTGCAGCTACCAACATCACATTTCCATGGACCAATCCCGCATTTAGTTTGTCTTAATCCTGCAAATCCGATCAATATTTTGCGTCTTTTTCCCACAGTCCATGGTCTGTGGACCAATGGGTATGTGTGCCTTTCTATTACTCCCTCCCCTCCCTAGATTATCTTAATCCATGCACTGATTTTATTGTTTCTTAATGCATCATGAAGACGACTTGTGCTCCCACAAATGAAAGCGTTTGTGAATGAACAATAGGCCAAGGACATCGAAAACAGAACCCCAAACAAAACAATACATCAAGGTGAGAAAAGACTATTTGGAAATCTTTATTAGTGTGTGCGTGTTTGTCGCCATGATTAAGAGTACAATCTGAGATTCCCCCAGATTATTTTTCTGGCTAAAGAATACCATTCTAGAAGGATTAAATTCTGACTGTAACTTTCTTTGTTAAACATCTAAATGTATGTGTGTATGCTTGTATGTATGTGTGATAGTGTTTGCTTATTTTGGCTTGTTTAGCCATTTATGTACCCTTTGTGGTATCTTGGAAAAAAAAGAAGGATTATTTGTTTTTTAAATCAGCTCATTCCAAAGGTTATTAATTCCAATACTCAAAACAGCAGAAAACTGGAAAATTAAATGCATTATGATATGTGTACATCATTGCAACTTGGGCCACAGTTTTGGAAAGTATTTAAAAGGGGAAAAAAATGTAGAAATGCAGCTGCAAAATAATCATATATACCTTTATACGCTTTAACTTTCTCTCTCAACACAAAGTTGACAAATGCTACATGCACAAGTGGAATGGGTTTTGCTATCTTTGGGGACCTGTCAAAACTATTGGAATTCGAGTATTCTAATGAGTGATAACTTCAGACAGCTATATGAACTTTGGAAGATGGGGGGGGGGGGGGTGTGAGAATGAGACAATGAAAGCATACACAAACACACACACACACACACACACACACACGCAAGTAAGTATTTATGTGCTCTGACTGCACTTTTGTTCTTCTTTTTTTCTTTGTTTTTATTGTTTGGGTTAAATTTTTGTCACTATCATTAATTTTGCATCCCGGTGAGATATTGCAGCTGGCTTCGGATGTCTGGGCACAATGATTAATGGCTTATTGAAATGAGGCAGTAAGTGTGTATGTTTTAAAGCTTTCCATATGTATAAAGAACAAAAAAAAAAAACCCAGAAAAGAATTATTGCGCTCTCATTGCAGAAAGTTTGATACAAATGAATATTGTAGCGGGAGGCTAGGATGCAATCATTCAAATTGTGGTGAGGTGGCAAATGCAATGCAATCACTGGTTGGTAGCTGAGTTTATAACAAGACAGTATGATGTCCATTAAAAAGTTTGTATCATGAAGTTTACCTTCACCCCCCCCCCCCCCCCATGTCTTGGAATGATACTTTTGCATAGGATTTTTTTTGTTTGTTTGCATTATTTTGTTTGTTTGTTTGTTTATTTTTTTACTTTTGTAAACTTGTGTTAGATTGCTCTGGAAGTTAAAAATAATACCCTATTTCTATCCCATTACTTTCATCACTCCTGTTCAAAGGATAGTATCATATATCTATCTTGTTCTTTTTCTTAGCTTCATTCTCATCCAAAACAATCCTCCATATTTTCCCTCTCTCTCTATCTACTTCATCACTGTTTGAACGATATTACAGTGTGGTTCTCCTTTTGATACTTTCATACGCTATTTCCTTCAATCCCTCCCTCATATGATAACAAATAGATTGGTAATTATTTATATTCACATACATTAGAGGATCAAAAGATCATTTTTTTTGGGGGGGGGGGGAGTTGGGGAGTGGCAGTTGCAGGGCTCTGACACAAACATTATTTTGAGCAAACATTTTGAGGTGGGAACATTATTGCTCGAAATCATAATCCTCAATATGTTTCCTGCTAAACGGCCAACCCCCATCAAAAGTGCACGTTAAGTGGCGTTGATCCCCGTACCGCCAGTGTGAAATAGTGCATTCCTGTCTCCCGCAGCTGTGGACATGGCATGGGGGGAAGCGAACCCAGTGGGCTGTGTGTACATGATCCAGTCCAAGCGTGGCAATTTGGAACAATGGGATCCTTCGCTTCGCGGCACCAAATAGGGTGTATTGTTGTTGGCTTAGCTCTGAATTTTATTCATTTCATTCACGGCTCGTCGCTGTCGTCTAAATAATGAGAAGAGGTATATGACAAAGCATTGTTGAATTGAAGGGAGTGATGTGGGGGGGGGGGGTATATATTGAGAAAGAAAAAAAGTATGCGGAATGACACCCCAAAAATGCAAAGGTAGAATGGATGATTTATGGCATTTCAACTCCATCCCATGTACATGTCACCGGAGGAAAGATCAACTGTAAAGTGCTGAGCAAACACACCCCATTTCACACCAGAAATGTAATTTTGTTCTTTGTTCCATGTTTGGCAGGGTTTTGCCTGAATTCCTCGCAAATACCCAATGAAAACCCTGGTCACAGGTGTGACACTATTGTTTTGACAGCAAGGCATTCCTTGTTGAGTCAAAAAAACACTCAGCTCTGTCAGGAATGAATAAAACGGAACTCTGATTGAAGGGTTTGAACACAATTTGAACCACGTTATCTGTTTTCTATAAATGGTGCAATTGTGTCAGCTCCATCACTGCAGGGCACTGTTCAAACAAAGTTAATCCCTACATGTACAACATGCACAACTTACTAGTTGCCTCATGATTAATGACATATATATTCCCCAAGACCAATAAATGGTGATATGCTTTCCTTCACGGTACCGATTATGTTACTTCTGTAAAAGAAAACCAGTTGTAAACTTCCTATGTGAAATGGTGCAATATGCACACCAAAGGATGCATACCATATGACTTCTGTGTGTTGTCTTGAATATTTCAAAACATGGATACAAGTGTTGTGTCTGTTGTTTTGTTTGTTCATATAGTTATGTAAATCATGAGTATCATAGCAGCAATTCATCATCTCACAGTGTGGTATAGGGAGTTAGTTGATGGCCAACGAGATAGTTTGCAGTGGTGAACTTAAAATAGATGCATGCAATCATCATAGAATTATGAATAGTTGAAGAAATAATCCGCAGTAACAGAGACAGTGGAGAGAGATGCACTCATCCATTATTCACAGGGGGGATGCCAGGTTTGTAAACATATTAGTGCATGCATAAATTAGACTGTAGGTATATATATCATAGCAAGCAGTCGTGATTTGAAATGTTGATAACATGGTACCATATGGAGGGGGGGGGGGGGGGGGATGCACATTTCCCCTGTATCAGTACAGAGATTAATTTTCAAGATAGAAGGTTAAACAAAAAATATATGTGCATAATGAAATATATAGGGCCTATTTTTGTAGACATGTGTGTGTGTGTGTGTTTGTGTAGGGATAACTTTTCAGCATCATTATGTTTTTATTTACATACAACTGGCTCATGTGATGATGATTGTTTGTAGCAAAGGAAAGCAGGATAAGTGGTAGAAATAGGTCTGAATGTCGCAGACTATGGTGCATTAACCGGTATGTCAAAAAGTTGTGTCAAAAGTTGCCATGGGGAATTTCCACTTAATAATTAGGTCATAGTACTGGGTGAGGGACAGCTGAATGTTTCTCCATAAAACTGCATAATGACACCGGTTATGTTTGTGGAGCCCTCCCTTGCCACATTCCCCCCCCCCCCCCCACCCACCTTTTCCAGGAAAGAAAGCACCCAAGGTTTTGACTGCATGCATGTGGTTATTGTAATGATATTCAAGTGGTCAGGAATAACTTGGTCATTGACACGCTCTTTATGGAATGAAAACTGAACAATCAAGGTCATTTATGTGATATCAGGAAATGCTCTCGAGTGAGTATGTTTGTTGGTATGTTCATGCCTTTGTATCATGACTGTATAGAGTTGATTTGTCTCGATACACTACTGTCTCGATGAAGGGATTTAATCTGGGATCATTATCATTTGAAGGTCATCAGCTAAGTGATTTCAAGGTCAAATAATGTTTGATTTGTTGTATGTCATTCAGGCTTAAAAAAAAAAAGTAATATCAAATAGTGAGACTACATTCTGGTATTTATCTTGTGTGTTTGTGCATTATTATTATTTTTTTTTCACTTACATTCACAAGTTTGATTGATCATCCCTGTCCACCTTTTTTTTCTATTCTTTCTATCTGTCAATCCACTTATCTATCCATCCATCCATCCATCCATCTCCCTTTCTGCAGTTGTGCTGATGAAGGAAATGGGTTGTGTGGGGATTCATGTGTTTATCTTCTGCCATCACAGGGTACAGGTTTGACAAAGGAATTTGCCGTAATCTCAAGTTGCAATAATTGCAGTTGCCATGGCAATAGAAAGCAAACAACCAATCACATGTGACACTTAGACCATTGCCTTGTCATTGCCATGGCAACTGCAATCACAGCAAGTTACAATTAGTGCAAATATCTTTATGAAATGACCACCTGTTTAAAAGGGGTATGCACCTGTATTTTGTTATAGACTCTTACACTTTTATTCTCGTACATCTATCCATGTATTTGATAGAATTGTCTTTAGGAAGTAGCAATCAAGGAGGTAACAGTGGTTTGCACCCTATATGAGGAAACCAGAGAGCCTTCTTGCTATTCAAAGGTGTTCATGGATCTGCCAATACTAGCTCGGTGTGGAAGATTGAAGTTGTGAATATGGGTGGGGCATTTTGGTGGGCGTGGCACAAATTGTTTCCATATTGTTCTTTATCCCACCCCTCTCTCTCCTTCCATCTCCCTTCTCTCTTACTCTCTTTTATCTGTCTGTACCTCCTTCATTCTCTTTGTATAGCATAGAACTATAAAAATATACCTATATTAAAAAGCTGACCTGGCCTTGTTCCAGTTTGTTGCTGTGTGTGGATGACCTGTAATCAGAAACATGCATGAAGCTACTTACTGCAAAATGTCACGTGCCCCAAATGTAGATTGTACAACACAACATCCCAGTACCTGTACAGAGAAGGACATTAAAAGAAACCATCAACAACAATGGCAGTCAAACAGCATTATTGTAAGGTAGGGGCAACATTCATATATAACCATCATGTGATTTCTGTAAGATAATGCCTGTTGCACCCGGCTGCACTTTTGCCCGAGACTGGGAATCAATATTGTAGCTGGGGGACTCCAGAAGGGGCGTGGCAGCTAATTACCGCCAGTACACAGGGGATGGGGGTTATCAAACTTCAACAATCCCCTAGCTTTCCCCATAGGCTACTTGCAAGCCCATTGTCTGCGTACAGCCAACCCCCCTTCCACTTCATTCGGGGGCTTTTTACTTTCACTCTCGGTGCTATGTTTATGCTCTCTTTGTGTCGGGTTATTTGCTCAGAGCTCATCACATTGTTGAGAAGTTCTCATCCTGCATTCTTCAAAGGAACGTGTCAAAGTTTTCTTTGCTCCTACATCCTGTGCTCTGAATGCTTCATTTGCTACTGGGCACATTGCTTCACAGACTGTCTCCCTCACGCTCTGTCTCCATCCCCCCCCCCCCCTCGCTGCTTTGCTCTTTTAAGAAATGAGTTCCATTGATGCACCTTGTCTCACTCTCATGTTAAATCACCTTTTGGTTTTACTACCATCAGCTCTTGCCCCCCCTGAACTCTCTTTTCAAGCTGCCCAAACAAGCGTAGTAGAGACGCACAGAGCAAATGTGACATTTACCAGTCGTTGTATTGTATTCGCAAAAATCAATGACAATCCGGGAGAACAAGGACAACAAATCGTGCACGTAATGAAATATTTGCAGCTTCATGTTGTGCCCCAGCCACCGCGCCCCACCCCTCCCCCCATCTGCTCTCCGGGACGACAAAAGGGGGGCGTATCGATCGCTGGCATAACACTGTTAAGCACCCTTTAAATCGCTCCTGCCCAACCTGAAAGGAGCGTGGTAGCACAACTGACTTATATTGTGTTGGCTTGTATGCACTCCAGTGAACCCAAAATTTGATCATTGATTTTGCTCCCCCACCTATTCCCCCGCACAAAACAGCGGATGAAAGGGCAGACGAACGTGAAAGGGAAGAGGGCCCAAAGCAGTGGAAATGAATCTTGAAAAGCGGGAGAAATTCCTCTCACTGAAGCGAAACTCTCCATCCCCCGTCCGAGGCTGCCTGTATTTAGTTGTCCCATTCATAGAATCGGCCGTTGTTGGTCTATTCCGGACCTGGTCAATGCTAGACAATGGCTACTGGCTCCTCCCTGGACTGAGGCTAGGGGGTAAATGTATATATTTAGTATGTTTGTGTGTGTTTGTGTATGTTTGTGGGTATGTGTTACCTAAGAAAGACATGAGAGAGAAGGGGGAGGGGGAGCTAAGAGTTTTAATCCATTTGCTTTCTAAATGAATATTTTCCTATGTGGATTGATATGAGGTACATCTTGTTCCTGTAAGCTGTGGGCTAAACAGGAAAACAGCATGAACCCAGACGAGTAAAGAAGAAGTACAAGTATTGCTTCCACATCACAGAAGCCATTCAAAATTATGCCAAATTTAGACAGAAAGGGACACAGGGAGGGTCACAAAAACAGTCAGTAAAAAAAAAAGACAGGTAAACAGCCAGTGACATATGAACAGACACACTGACAGACAGACAGAAAGCCAGTTATCTTTTTGGCATGACTTGCATTACTTGCATTGAACATTTCTTTTGTTAGAGATGAAAAGAACATGGCATAGATTACTAGAATTTTTCTGTAGGCAATAAATTTCCCCATCTTTCACTCCAAAGTTTATCGACCCATTATTCGTTTTGTTTGTTTTCTTCGTCATGAATGTTCATTTTTATTTAATGTACTTTTCATTGAAATGCAAAATGTATGCATTGGATAGTTTTAGCTTCCATCACTCTAATTTTTCGCTAATTAGAACGAATAATCATCTTTCCGTCGTAATGCAACATAGAACTACCAAAGGGTGAGAAATAAAGCCACCCTTATTCACTTGTTATTATGACTTATGTACGCACTTTCAGAGATGTGTAAGGTCGTAACATGGAAAGGGCATTCAATGTGATAAAGTCACATTCCGTAAATAATTGTAATGTTACATGATGGTTATATTCTTGACCGGCCATCAACGTGTCTATTTTTTCTTTCAACTGTTTTCCATGTTACACCGAGCTATCCTTATTTTAAATCAAATCAAGAATGCTGACTATCTTTTTTTGACACCTCCCCTCCCCCTCCCCATTTTTCTGTGTTCACACTGCCCCACTATGCTGTCTTTGTAGTGTGTTCTCACCTGGAAGCTGAAGAAACAGCAACTTTTTTGCTATTCAGTAGTTTGGGATGGATCCACTGGTTATTTGATGAAGTGTATCTGCTGTACCTGTATATCTTGTTCCTTATTGTGCCATCCATTTCTCCAGCAGTAACTATTTTTCCTGTTTTGACAACGTGGTGTATCAATCTAAATTTAACAAATCAAAGACGCGCAGGGGTCTGTTTCTAACACTGTCATTGTGCAACTTTATTTGATTTGATGTTTCCTTCAATTAAGGATTAGATTGCCATCAAGAGTTGGATTGTTCAGATTATTGATTTCTCTTGGTGATAATATCTCTTACATTTTATGGATGGCTGAATAGAAAAAAAAAAACAAAAACCCAGATATATAGATGGATAAATAGATGGATAGATAAATGATTAGAAAATGTTTTAATTTAAATGTGTTATTCCCTCTTATTCCCTCTACATAGCTGTCATCTTCTTTTCTCTCTCTCTTCCTCTCTCACTCTATCTCTGTCTCTTCTTGTATCTCCCTCCCTTTCTATCTCTCTTATTCTGTTTATATTTCTGTCCCTCTCCCTTTCTCTATCTTTCTATCTATCCTTCTATCTGTCTATCTCTCTCTCTTTCCTCTATCTCTCTTTCCTCTCTCTCTCTCTTCCCTCTATTACTGCTAGTATACACCTTTCTATTTCCTCTTCATTATATTAGCCTGTCAGGCCTGACTGACAACACTCAGAAGTGCATTGTGACCCTGAAACCCCCCAACATTCCTCGCATTCCTTTGCTATTGTTACTCTCTCATGAAGAGAAACACAGGCACACACACACACACACACACACACACACACACACACACACACACCAAACATTGTTCCCTGATGATAGTACAGTTGTAATGCTGCCTATTAAAGGGGGAAATGCTGTTTGTTAGAATAATAATAGCTGCATGTGAACCTGTGAACTTTCTCAATTAGCATATGAAACATATGTAATTGGCCATCAATTTCAAATCCAAATAGCCAATATTACAACTTACATGGAAATAATACAATGTGTGTTGAACCCCTGAACTTGCTCAATTAGTATGTGAAACATCTGATAGGCCTTTCATTTCAAATCCAAATAGCCAATATTACAAGGAAATGTGTCTGTGTGAACCTGTGAACTTGCTCAATTAGCATATTAAACATATTAAATTGGCCTTCTACTCCAAAACCCCAATAGGCCTATATTACCAGGAAATGAAAATTCTGTATTGAGCAAGAAGCATGCTGTCAGGTAATGAATTTTGTGTCTGCCATAGCGGCAGATCACTCTAAGCAGTTTTGTCATCATAGGCTGACTCTGTCTCATGGATGATTTCTGTTTCTATTTGATGTGTAATTTGAAGACTGAATGTCAATACTATAAAAATAGTTGTCATTTTGAATTCCTGATATAAACACACAGTTTGGCATACTTTTTTTTTCTGCTGTCAAGGCCTTTGGTGCTTCTGGAAATGCCGCACTCCGTCATTTTCTACAAAAATCATATTAGGGTATCGCTCACTCTCGTATTGCCTTCCCCCATTTTTTTTCTCTTTTTTTTTTTTCCAGAATTTTGTCGGTATAATGAAAGCCTGGTGTGGCATCGCTTCCTTGCCTCCCTTCACTGCACTCTTATTCAGAGAACATGACTTTTCCTCATTAGCTGAAATTGAGGTTTAGGCATGCAGAACAGGTAGATCATCACACCGCCGTCTTGTTGGTTTACTTTGGTCTGGGATGACATTGAAGTTCTTTTTTTTTTCTTCTTTAAAGGCCCAAATCACTTTTTGTCTGTTTTGTTTTTGAGGGTGTTTTTTTTTTCTCTCTCAGACCATATCTTTTGCCCAGCATCTTCAATATGTTGCGGGGGCATCATTAGGTTGCTAGGAAGAAATAAGCTGTATATCAAAACTGCAGAAAGTGTAATGGGAGGGGGGGGGGGTGCAGTTTTTTTTTTTTTTTGTTGGTCACAACTGATTTTAAAAAAATGAGGTGTTGTACCATTTTTTAATGTAAGGGGTAGGGTTTGGGTGAGGAAGGAGAAATGGGAGGGGGACAGGGTCACAATCCTGGCACTTCTAATCTGTCACTAAACACTGTTTTTCTGCCCGTGTTTATCCTGACTCTGAATGTGATCCTAAGCCCCTTCACACCCTTTCAGTTTTCACCCCCTTTTAAGAGTTTTTTTTTTTTTTTTGGGGGGGGGGGGGGGGAGAGAGAGAAGGGAGGAGGAGGGGGAAAGTGTCATAGAAAATGTATAAGAATGAAAAAGAGAGAAGAAAATGAAAGAGGACCAGAAAAATGGCTCTACTGACCTCTCCCTGACCCAAACTGGTCTGATGCCCTAAAAGTTGTGTTTCCACTCTTCTTTCTGTGATTGATTGATTCGCATTCTTTTAATGAGTATTTCTCCTTTCTATCATTCTATGCAGATTTTTCTTGGATTCTTTGTAATTGACTTTACAACTGTAAATGATTATTTTCATTGTTGTTACAATCATATGCCAATTACATCAGTGCAGCAATTGCTACCAATGGGTCATAACTGCCATTTATACTTCCATTGTTTCCACAATAAACCATTTGGTGGAGTCATTTGTGCTCTGATTTTGGTGTTGGGAGAAGGAAAGAGGTTGGCAGCTGTGTGCCAAAAGTTCATTCGGGCATCATCCTGTTTGGTTTATGTAGTCATAGTAGCCTCAACTGGTTTCTACCAGGATAGTTACAAGCCGCAGCTAAGTTCAAGTTGAAGCCCATGGGCCGCGTCATATTCTGTGGATGTGGTCTTGCAACTAGATCTTGGTTCCTGCAGATGTAATGCAAACCATAAATGACGCATGCTCATCTGTTTTTGTTTTGTTTTTTACTTTTTTTTTAATTCAAAGGATATGGCCAGGTATGTTTTGGGGAACAAAAGGTAGCATGTTACATCCATGCGTAGATTTGAAATGGATCAATGGCAGGTAGGATTTGAAAATGGTATATTCTAAAGAAGTGTCTTTTCTCTCACTGGACTTACATCATTCTGGACTTGAAGGGTCACTCGATCTCTTCCAGACATTTTGTTTTTGGTTTTGTTTTTGCATTGGGGGGGGGGGGGGGGAATCATGCTGTAATAAAAAAAACTTAAAAGCTGTTAGGCAGACTACCCTCAATGCATTTCTTTCTTCATACAAGGAAATATGATGTTATGATGGAGATCTAAGAGTACGTGTAGATATTTGTACCCTATTTCTGAATTTTGTATTCAAGTTGATGTCATATGGTATACGTGAAATACCTTCAGCGTGTCAATTGCAAGTGGTGATGGGAAACGCAGAAGCCAGCCAGGTTTTCAGTGTGGTGGTGTCACTGTCGGGGCAGCCCCTTGATAATGCGTGGGGACTGGGGCGGGGCGTTCCCCCGCATGCCACCGAACAACGGGCCTATCAACACCTGACCAAGTTCAGTTGGGAACTGGGCTGTAATTCGCTACCACCACCTGAGATTCCACTCCCCACACGGCTCCGTGTCCCACTCTCCTCCTAACGGAGTCAGCCTGAGTGGACAAACTTGTTGATCCGCGGCTTAGTTATTCGTCATGCTCTACACAGATCCTAATTCCCCTTGCATGGTGGGGACTTGTGAACTCGGTTCACATTCCCAACATATTTTTCGTCTTTGTTTTTTAAGAGCAATTGTGCATATTGGAAAGGATAATCTGAGAGCTACACCTCTATCACAAGGACAGGAATATAGAATGCCTTCTGAAATTATGTTTTTTAGAAACTTAAATTGAAAATCTCCTAAACCTGCCAGGTGCTTGTCACAGACACCTCACTAATAAAGCTGTTTGCTCCTAACAATCTCACCCCCCAGGAAAAAATGGTCAGGGTATGAAAATGTATGAACCATGGAATGTCAAGGGTCAAAGTGCACATAAAACTTCATATCCCATTGAACTTGATATTTCTGAACCATAGATTTCAACAAGGTACAGAAAGAGTTAAAATCTTTGGTATATTCATACTATTTCATATTCACATTCAGTGGAATGGCAACTCAAAAACAATAGAGGGAGCTATGCTGCCTTTGTGACTCAGGGAGTCTTCAAATCTAGGAAAAAGGAGAACAAAGGTGCTCATTTTCACATGTTAGTTTGTTTTTCTGTTTATCTATCAAAAAACAAAATACACCAGTAAAATTTGTATTGCCAGGGGAGTTATTATGTTTATAATAATTTATTTTAAATCAAAAACATACAGTACTGTACAAAGTTGGAAGACTGTATGTCACAATGTATTTATTTATTTTAAATTTTACATTCTTTGTGTATAGTATGTGTGTTGGATTATTTCAGTTTGGTTGATAGTACTCTGTAAAATAGGCCTATTGTATTATCAGTGGCATTGCCAGCTAACAATATTGTGGAAAGAAAGTACTATTTATGTATCTTAGATTTATTTCATACCCAAAAGTCAAAGGTGATAACTTGACAAGTTGGCTTCAGGGACATGTCAGAACAGATTTGTCAGCATATCACTCAAATTATTTTGATGTGTGTGTTCTGTTTTTCTTGTACAAAAGTAGATTGATAGCAATTTTATGTGAAAGCTGTGATTAACAGGATGTATTGCCTGTAATTTCATTAAAATTTCTTAACTCTCGTGAAGTGCTACTATCTTTTCTTTTTTCTTTCACATTCCATTACCAAGATCAGACCAGGGAAATGTGCCAAAGTCAAAAATGATTCAGATCATATTAAGAAAAAAAAAATGATAAGGAGAACTGAAATGTTGCAGTAATATCATCGCTCACTCTTCAAAAGTACTATGTTTACCCATGAAAAATTCACTATGCTAAATTTATGTAGAGTTGGAAAACAAAATCTTGTTGCCAATGTTTATAAAGGAGAACATGCAGGATTTTAATTCAGAGAAGTATTATACAAACAACAACCTTGACACCATTATATTCATGTCATCAAAAATGTATTTAAAAAAATGTGTCATCCCCCCCCCCCCGCTATTATGTATTGTTCTTCACTAACCTGTCAATGCCATTCCATGCCCCACTTTAAAAACGCACTAAAAAAAAGAAGAGTTTTCGAAGTATTGAGTGAGAAAGGGAAACAAACACACACACAGAAAATGATGGATCTTTTGGTCATAATATTTTGTAAAGTTATGCACATCCACCAGTACTACTGCATAGCAGAAAGTTCAGCCGCCAGCCTGATGGGTCCTCTCTGGCAGCTATTGTAACCCACAATGGGTTCTATTGATATTGATGATGACTCCGAAGTACATCACGGTTGGGTAATCAAGCGAAATAAAGAAGCCCAATACCATTACATAACAAAAGCGAACCCCCCTCTTTAAGCCCCTCTTCCTTTAATCATCTTCCACAGTCACTGTCATCCCTTGATTTACGGGTCGGCGGGAAAATCGCGAAGAAAGAGACGGTTAGAGGGTATCCAGACTCGTATATTTAACCTGGTCATTGGCATTGATGACTTCCTTGCGTACAATGTTGATGGTGCTGTACAATGATGGTCATGGAAGGGTTAAAGTTGTATTAAGATTTGTGAGTGCAGTAACTTTTCATTACGGCCTAATAAGATGACATGCTAGAAGGCGATTATTTGACTTTGTGCCTATATTTAGATCCAACGGAGTCAAGACTGTGATGGAGATAATCCAGTGTACCTGCAAAAGTAGAAATAAGGGGGGGGGGGGGGGTATTCCTTGTCAGTGGGATTGGGTATCCTTGTATGTATTTTGACCGAATATTGATTGTACTGCAAATCTTTTTCTGTTTGTCAAAGTTTTGTCTCTTTCTACCATTATAAGTCTCTCCCAGTTTGATTCTCACTTACCTTCTCTCTTTCTCTACATCTTTTCCTCTTTCAGTCTTCCTTTTTATATTCTGTTGTTTTATTGTTAAATAACTTATTTCCATTCCTCCATCTCCCTGTCATTAACTGACCCCCCCCCCCATCTGTCTCTTTGCAGTATCTTTATAAATGATCTCTTTTCTTCTCCTTCTCTTGAACCATCTCTCTCTAAGTCATGATATCTCTCTCCCTCTCTGTCTTTCTTTGTTGTTAACACTTTTCTCTTCTCTTCTTTCTTTTCCTCTCTGCCCCTGGTGCCCTCTGCGTTATAGAAAGCAACTCGCCAGAGAAGTGACCCTATGTGGAAGGCAATTAGCTGTCATCCCGTAATTACGGGGGCTTAAAACAAAATTACATCCTGCCACTAGCCACCTCAAATCACTGCCTTCTCTGGCTCCACTGGGCATTGTAGTCTCTTGATACATGTTCTTCATTCTCTTCTCTCTCCTCTTTCTTACTCTCTCCATTTCTTTCTCACTCTCTCTCTCTCTCTTTCTAATACATCTCCCTCTCTCTCTCTTCCTAGTATATCTCCCTCTCTCTCTCTTTCTAATATATCTCCCTCTCTATCTCTTTTTATTATATCTCCCCCTCCATCTCTCCCCTTCCATCTTTCTCCATCTAAGTCTCTCTCTCTCTATCTGTGTGATACCTTTGTCTCTTTGTGTCTGTCTGTCTGTCATCTGATCGGGTGGATTAAGCTCCATGCTGATCTACTCCTGACTGTTGCATTTTAAAGAGCACTTGTAGGGAGTTTCATCGTGTAATTACAGAAATTTCATTTCACAGCAGGCTCGCGAAAACTCAACAAGGGTGCAGGATTTGCAGGGGAGTTTTGACCATTCTGTGCTACCCGGAGGATTTTATCGGATATCACTCAGGCTTGGAGTCACTTTCAGATATTGGTATGGATATTCATGGATTGGAATGGAAGAGATCACCTCATACTACTAACTCTTTGTGGAAGGGAAACTAGGGTGCATTACGAGATATGCTAATGAAAAGCGGATTGGTGTTTGGTGGAGGAGGAACACATCTTTTGAATGCGTATCCATAGAGACATCAGGTCATTGAACTAGAAAGACCTTTATGGAGACTGAAGACCTTTCTTAATGTCAAATTGGTACTTTGGGGAGAAAATGCCGTGCAGTTTATTTTCATAATTCTGCGCAAGAGGACCAAGTCGGGAGAATCCTGGTATTTTTTGCCAAGAATAGTACCACCAGGAGATACGGGAAGACAGAGCTGACACTATGACAGGGGGAATGTGCGGAGTCCCCCCACGGCTATTTTTGTCCACCCTTGGAGGTATATGAGTCCCGTCCAAATATAGCACGTTAATTTTCAAAGCGTTGTGCACTCAAGAGAGGGGGGGGGGGGGGGTGACCGCTTCCAGCTACCCGCCACGCCATCTCATTTTGATACGCTCATCAAGCTAGCGTGCAGCATGTAGCAGGGAACACTTACATAGCGCCCTCATTACATCTGCTGGCTTGTCTTAAACCTTGACCACAAAGCATTAAAGAAAAAATAGAATTTACTGTAGAAATAACTAATGTGAATGTGCCTCTGTTGCCAAGCATAAAACACTGAACCATCTTGCAAAATCAAAGATTTTTTTTTTCTTTTCATGTTGCCTTCACCCTAATTAAGAAAGCCTGTACATTTGTGTGTGTGTGTGTTTGTGTGTGTTTGTGTTTGTTGTTTTTGTGGTAAGTTACAAATATCTAGATTTTTTTTTGTTATCGTTCAAAATCTTATTCAGATCTTAGATGGAATTGTAGCAAATACTTTTCATTTGGCTAGAAGTTATCACAGTTTGTTTCTCACTAAATTTGTCATCTGAAATGGAGAAGGTATATTTGGAACTTGAAATTGAAAACAGGTTTAGAATATATGGTGAATAGGCCTGTATGAAAAAAGAAGTGTCCTTGAAAGAATTGTGATATATCATCCGATTTCTGCTGCGAGATATCAGCATATGATCTCGTCCCACATTCACTGCGTTCACATTGTCCCCCGCGCCGCGGGGAAAGTCCCGAGCTGTGGGACTTTCTCCTCCAAAACCATAATGTGAACGCTCGCTGGGACTTGTCCCCTCGTCCCCGCGAATCAAGTCGGGTACGGGGACAAGATTTGGAGGGGAGAGTGACCTTGGGGCGAAATTGATAGCGTCCAGCTGTGGTCATCAAATGTGCGCATGCGCTATGCCTGGCAGAGCTCGCTCCAAGCCCCAATTGCCCCCACAGCTCGGGGACAGATGAGATACCAATGTGAACGGTCAGTCGTAAAAAAGATAAGATCTCTTGAGGCTGTCCCCTCGGCGCGGGGGACAATGTGAACGCGGGGTTCGTGGCATTCCTCTCCAATGGAATCTCTCAGTGTGACTGATCTCATGAGAGCTGCAAATTGGCAACTCGTGACAACGTGGGCCATCCCGACGGCGGCAGCGTAGTGAATGACAGACCCTGGGATCCTGGCAAGGGGGTTACAAAATTCCCCGCCGTACTTTACCCGAGTTAATCAGAATCTGAATATTTGATGTCCACAGGGCCCTGCATGAAAGTGATAAATCTATATAGTCTTCTGTACCAGTGATACTCCCTACCCCATCTACTCTCCCAATTCACTTGGTCATGCTCTAACAATAATCCTAGTCCCCCTTTTTTAGCATATTTGCCCAGAAATGATGAATGAGATAGAGGGTAAAACTGATATCTCTGCCTGACTGTAAAGGAGATGCATGGATGTGGAGGACTTTTTGACTCCTCTCGCAGTCAAATTTGTCAGGTGCTTGTCATTATTTCAGTCAAGGTGTTAATGTCACACAGTTAATGAAGTACAGTCAACCTTGCCTAAGTCAAATCTATTTGGACTGAGGAACTAGCTCCAACCCGGAGAAAATTTGAGTTATGAGAATCGACTTATGAGAGATTAAAATCAATAGAATAAGAAGAGAGGAGGACTTGAAAGAATTTTGACTTAGATGATTATTCGACTTACGTGAGGTCGACTTCAACAATGTCGACTGTATTAATGGCCATGGTTGGAATACTAATCAGTTAGAAGAATCTATATGTCGTACGGTCTGAATACATAGACAAATTTTCCTTTTGGTGGTTCACAGCCCCCTCCCCTTCTTCCGCCTCCCTACTCCTCACCCCCTTTCATCCCGAGCACCTTAACTCCTCCCATCCCCCTGTGCTATGGGACTGTCATGCTCAAATGCACTGTGGTTATGAGGATACAGTATCTCCTAATGTGTACGCCAGCTCCCCGTCAGGCATCTGCCGATGCGTGACCGGCCAATCTGTCAGTCACAGACCATTGCATCGCCCGGGCAACGCATCAGTGGGCGGCCCATCATCGTGTCAGGGGGACCGATAAGAGTGCCCCATGTATGCCGTCTTTCCAGAGAGCTCCCCCCACTCTTGCCTCCCTTCCCCTCCACTCCCCCCTCCTTCCGTTTTTCCCCCATCACCCTGACCACTGCTGCCACCTTCCAAACTTGGTTTCCATGGAAACGGTGACCCTAACCTCATCTTCCTCCCTCCTTGCCTACCACACACCAATTAGGACTGTTTTCCTCTGGGATTATAGCATTAGTGCTGGTAATTTTCTTCATATGAACTCCAAAATAGCCAACATTTTATGTTTTTCCCCTTCTTTTCCCCCTTTGTAGAAAACAAGTGATGACTTCTTGCGATGTTTACGATTAAGTCTCATGACCAAGGCCGATGACTCTATAGGTTCCAAGAGATGCACTTTTGGGAGATGTTGATGATATTAAAGCAATTAGTATTTCTTAGTGATTAGTATTTCTTCAAATTATCCTAAAAACAGCTGATGATATGTTGATGAATGTGCCTTTTAAAGAGAGACTTATTTTCCAAAGGTAGTCATCTAAAAGAAAAAAAATTACACAAACAAAAGTAATAGTGAAATCAGAGTTTTAAGAGAGTCCAACCAGACAAGGCTTGCTTTGTGACTTGGCTGTAACAATTTGTGTTTAGAAATGTTAATCTTTGTAAGGAGTATGAACTTTGTCATATGACTGTCATTTTTTTTCTTTTTTTTTTCTTTTTCTTGTCAAATTCTTTGCAGTTCTCTTTTGTACAAGCTGGCTCAACATATCATTGATTTTTTGGGTTTTTTTTTTAGGTTGAATTTACAATATATTAGAAGTATTATGCAGGGATCTAACATCATTTGAAGACCTGGTAGCATTAGGAAGCTGTGTGGTTGAAGGGCTGGCCCGATTGAATTTATTTTCATTCGCTGTCCACTGCGATACATTCAAAAACAACAACTTGTGCAGGCCTGCTAAAATATAGTTGCCCATCAGCGAATATGTGCATCAAAGCTTACACTCATCGGTAATGTTCAACTCGCGTAGGCATTCTTCAACCATGCACGTGTGTGCTGCGTATAAAGCTGTACACAATTCATTACGAGGATTCCCAAATATATCCGAGTTGGGCCAACTTTCTCATTCCATGGTCTGCCCACGCTACGGGTCTTTAGGAAGGGGAGATGGAGCAGAGATTTAGAGATTGAGAAAGTACAGAAATAGATTGGCAAAAAGCAAAGATAGGGAGGGGTAATAAGCTGCCAAGTAAGACTGTGAATAGTATTCATTTGTCAAACAGATGTGCATTCATTCTTATGGTTGCTAAGTATCTTAAAATGGCTAGTTTTTCTTGCCCTCTATCTCTCCTTTTTTTTTTTTTTAAATCTCTCTCTTTATGATAGGAAATGGAATATTGTAGCCTGGAACTAACCAATAGTTCACTTTTAGTTTTTGACATACGCTGATCCCAAAATCAATGTAAACTCAACAGGCCACTTGTTGAAGAAGCCAGAAACACACACAGAATGAGTGTTTGTTGTGTATGTGTGTGTTTGTTTGTGTGTGTGTGTTTGGGAGGAGGGGGTTCTTTGACACCAGCGAGTGAAAATGTCAAGTAGAAAGTTAATAGGTAGGGTGGCACTTGTGCATCAGTACTTCTGTATACAGAAAAGCTTGTTGCATTTGCTTTGTTGTTCATGCCATTTTGAAACAGCTGTGAATCTTCTTTTTTTTTCAGTTAGAGGAAAAAAGTCACAGTAAACAATGAAAAGTGGTTGACCAAAAAAGTCAAATAAGTGCAATGTGAGGTGACATTTTTTCACTGCTTACTTTGTTTCATTCAATTAAATTGAACTTAACAAGTGCTTTTCAATATGAATTTTATGAGACATGCAGCAATTGCTTTGTGAGTGAAAGAAGTTATAGCTTCTCCGAGAAAGCTACTGAGATCACAAATCATGCTCATTTAAACTGCTGATCATTTCTTGGGAGATAGATGGACACTTGTGCTAGCCTTGTGTGCCAGTCTTTCTGATGGGATGTTGTCAGTACGGCAGTGGTATGACATTGAATCTTGGATCCATCTTCCGCACACTGCAATATTTGCAGGAGCTGAATATGAAGTCTTGGACACAGAGTGGGAGAATGATTGTAAATCATGAGAATAATATCAAAAACTATCTACAGCAATCCACGCACAATTATAGTCCCCTTTTCCTCTCTGTGAGTTTCACTGTAGTCCTGGTGTATCGGAAGTATCAACAGTCTCAAGTACTTTCTTGAACTTTATTCCATGCCAAGATGCATAATATTTGGCTGGGGTAATATGCATGCTCATTTGGTTGATGTTAGGGTTTTAGATATATATTTTGGTCCCATTTTCCAGAATAAAAAATTGCACAGATCAACATTTTCAATCTTCCCCTTTGCTCTTTCATTGTTTTCCATCTAGATATGTTTTTCAAGTGCTTAGGTAAGTTTCTCGGCAAAGAGGTGTTGCACACGCTTTTTTTTTTCCGTATATACATGTACAAACTTACAAAATATGATAAGCATGCATATATAGAGCCTATGAATCATAAGTTTACCTTATGTATTTTTTTTTTCCATTATTTTTTTTTCCTGGGGAATGCCCGTATTATCACGCATTGTGTGAGAATTACATACGGATGTATACCGCATACACAAGTTTTTTTGCAAACTGTAATCACTGCCCTCTGCTTACCCATGGACATTGTAGCCCAAACAAGTGATACATTAATGTGTTAAAAAAAAAGAAATAAAAAAATACATGTAAAACTCATCTGTATTGTTATGGTTCAACATCTGTGTGCTTCTTATATTAAACACAATCCTCCTTGTTTTCTATTTTTTTTTTCTCTCTTAACGCAGTCATACTTAGCACAGGTTTGTGGTAGGAGCAATGTATTAATAGCATTCTGGACTGTGTTTTTGTATGCGTGACTAGCTATACGCTCATTTTAGATAGATGTGGAGTTGACATTATCTTTATATGTGTGTGTACTCTCTTGTCTAGTGGCTGTTCACTATTACTCGTATTTATCTATTTATCATGTCAAATGTGTAAATTCCAAAGCTTAGCCGAGCACAACCATGCACAGAATTAATTATGACATTTCCTTTATTTCATATATCCGGTTTGTAATAAAACTCACATCATTATCTACTACCCGACCTGCTCTATGTGATCAGCTGTGGAGGTTGCATGAAATTTGTCGCTGGGTTTATCACAGTCATTATCATTGCCAAAGAAAAGATTGGGAAAAAAAAAGATAAATAAATGAAATTATGAAATAACAAAAATGCATGCAGATGAAATCTTTAAATGAAGCAATGTGTGGGAAGAAATGCCTTTATGAATGGAAGAACTGACATGATAAACGTGTTCTGTTGTCTTATTTATGTCACCGATGTCGTAATCTGTGTTGCTGCTTACTTGTCCAAAATCTGTATCCTTGAACGAAGTATGGTGCCACACATTTAATTCTGCCATGATATTCTGATCTGATGTGAACATGCAACAGTCAGAGGAGGTCAGAGGTCAAATATACATGTCAGCTATCCCTCTTCTTTTTTTTTTTATTTCTTTATTTTTTATTGTATCTTGGCTCGGGATGTGATTTGTCATTCATGAGCCACATTGAAACTCTTAACATCAAAGCTGTAGCTGTGGAAACATAAGCTCAATAAGACAAGTGCCTCTGATATACTATGTTTTAGTAGATGTTTGTGTGTTTGTTTGTTTGTTTGTTTGTTTGTTTGTTGCCACAGTTATAAGTGATGTGCAAATATGTAAACTTATACAGAAATAATGTTTCTGATGAAGACGTTATAAGGAGTCCTTGTAGCCAAAGGTGAAATGTAATCCACAACAAGATATCCCCAAATGTATGAACTAACAATGAGAAAATGTTGTTCATGACAAGAATTTGTGTAACTACCGGAGAATGTAGTGGTTCTAGATATCACATTACAAGAATTGGCTGCTACAATACCTGTAGTTTTGTCTTATATCTTCTGATGATCATACTGTGTGTGATTGTGATTGTGATTGTGATTGTGATTGTGATTGTGATTGTGATTGTGATTGTGATTGTGTATGTGTGTATGTGTGTATGTGTGTGTGTGTTATTGTGTGTATTTTGTGTGTGATATTCTTATTTTCAAATGCCAATAACATGAGATTGCATCATTACGAGGAGATTGATTTGCTAAAATATGTAGTTTTTGTGACCGACTTTTTTTTATTCTTTATCAATTATTCAACAGTAAACATTACCTATCAGAGCTAAAGATTAGAGATTACCACACGAGCTGTGCATAAGGGTCATAGTTGGGTTTCGTATATCTGCCATATGTAGATTTGATTCGAAGTTAATTGACTCTGGAAAGTAAAAGTGATAATGTATGATATGAAATTGCACATGGATTTAGCAGCAGTAGACCCATGATGTTGATGTAATCTATCCAAACTATATTTTCTTTGCCCTTGAACCTCTTCTGTATAATATTAGGTATATCAGTTTCACTTTATCTTTTACCTCATTGTTTTTTGTTTGTTTTTTATTTTTATGACTGTCATACAGTGTTCTTGCAGTAGTGTTTCAAGAGATGCCGTAATGAACGGAAAAACAGGACAAAATTATCATTAAAGTCTCTACATTCCTTGTATCTCATTGGTCACAACATAGTTTGCAGCTATCATGTAATTTGCAAATATTGTAACTGTTGAAGTGAATGACAATGTTCATGTTCACTAAAATGGACTTTCTCCTGCAAAAGGGTCATTAGTCCTGTCCATGAAAGATTCATAAGGCAAGACAATCTGTCACATATTAACATTTGAATAGAAATCTGTAGAACAGAAACAATGGTTTATGTTTCAAAAAGAATTAAGCAAAAGTGGGCAAATATTAACATAAAATGATTTGCTAATTGCATGCTGATAATTCAACTGATGTTGCATTGAGCAAACATCTTAATGTAGGTGTCGTGGTCAACATGAATGCAGCATTACTTGCTATGTATCTGTCATTTCTTTTTTACACTATACTTGTTTGCAACATTATACTTATTGAAAACTGCATTTTCTTTGATATGTTTTTGTAACTTTATTCACTATATGTATGATTATGACGTAATAGATTTGGTAAATCATATTAAAGAGGAATTCCAGTTCTAGTTATAAGATAGTGTGATAAGACAGAGTAAAATCTTATGAGTATAACAATGAAAATTTGATCAGTATGGGATAGAAATTAGGAAAGTTATGAAATTGTGAAGTTTTGTTAATTTCTGCTGAACAGTTCTCATAGAGTTGATATGAATATGAAAATGAATGAGCTGATGTCATCACCTCACAACTGACCGACGAAAATTCAATGTCTCTGTTTAATACCAAAATATACAGCATGTTATTCCTTTGAATAACTTATAGAATAATGATCAGTTAGATATATCAAATTTGACACTTGGGCATAATTGTGTTTGAATGAAAAATGGAAAATTTCAAATCTTATTCATAACCTACATGAATAACTTACTTATGGCAAGTTGAAAGGGGATGAAATATTCATACCTACTGTTCAAGAAGTGTTCCCTGAAAACTAAGCGAAACTTCAAAATATCCAAACTTCCTTATTTTTCAGCAAATTTTGATCAAATTTTCATTGTTTTACTAAGAAATGTTTACTCCTTCTTTTCAGACCAACTTTTAGCTACACTTGGGTTCACCTTTAAGTATAACAGCAGAATAAAGTATCATTGTTCAATGTATTTAAATATAAATGTGCAAAAACATGCCTGAAAAGTCATATCCATAGTCATTACTTATGCAAGCAAAAGATGCGACACCACTGTCATGTGATCAAGCGTGGTCATTTTGATTGGCTGATTGTAGACAGCGAATAGAGCGCCAGCTTGGGTGATAAACCGACATTCAAGCGGTCCTATTTTGCATAACATGCGTGAATCTACACATGTCTGTACTAATCCTTTCCGTGAAGACGCAACCATGCTTACATCTCTTGCGTCGTCATTGAAATAAGTTTTCGTCATAGCAGGAGTAACCTTCACCGTAATTATAGATTGATTATGTCTCTGCACTCTCCTGCAGTCTGACTGCCTTGAATTTTCAATTCATTATCCTCACAATGATGCCGTGCCATGCAAGGCCGAACAGACACAATGAATGGAATGTGTTATTGCTTGAAAGTGGGCATATATCCCCTTCCGTATCTTATCCCACATGACTCATTACTATAATCCCCATAAATTTATTTATGTTTCATACCATACTTTGATATATGTATTCCTGATTGCTAACATAGTTTTTGCATAGGCACAATGGATATATCAGTTGCACACAAATTAGAATTTTATAATCACTTACCCATCAGCTGGTAATGTCTGATTTCAAAATTTTGATTGTCATCATTCAATAATTATATCCATGTCATGAAATAAATATGGCCTATGTATAGAGCTATTTGTCTCTTTTGTATGTTATATGATCTGAAGAAACGATCCATTTTCTTCGATGTTTTCAGTCGTGGTATCAAGAAGTTAAACTTTTCAAGAAGCTTGAAGCTCACTTCACTTACCAATCATCACTCTATAGTCAGTTTTAATTTTAACCTTTTCTCGAAGGTTTGCTATATCTAATAACATCAGTAGTAAGGAACATGTTTCATATATCTTATGTAAAAGAGAGGAAAAAGCAATACCGGTAACAAGCATGCATCAGTAACATTCACTTTGTTGTGGATTTATGACAATGTTCAGTTCTGAAAAGATAAATATGTCTTTTCTATCTGTCTCTTTCTGTAAGTAGTACTGATATGTGATAACCCTTTCAAATTATTCACTTAGTAAGCAGGTAAGCATGATGTAAAGTTAGACACACCTGTTTCTATTTGGTACCCCAGACTGCTGACGTATTCCAATTTCAAGCTTTCGATTTTCTCATCGTGGAAACATGCAATGAATTCAGTGGTCAAAGCCATAACATCTTTTAGGTGATGAGGACTATTTTTTGTTAGCATCAGTTGAAGGAAAGGATAGAGTAATCCATGTCTGTAACAGGTTGGCAGACAAAATAACCCCAGACGTCCATGTTGACACAGAAACATGTAGTAATTTATCGTGTTTGACCTTCGTAACATACCATCTAAACACAACTTTTATGGGGATGCAGGGTAGGGCTTGATCCTGTAATGCAGTAAAATGTTCTACTGCATGATGGCAAATTCATTCATGGTGTTACAAATAGCCTACCAGGGGTTGTGGCATTCTATTTGACCCCATCTTCTGGACAACCAAATCTTACTGATAGTCCTCTCCCACCTTTTGATTCACCTGTGTGGTTATTCTCCAGAATGGGACTCTTCCATAAGTTTGTACAGAATCGGTAAATCATTATCGCTCATACTTTGTTGGAATCCTTAGCTTATAATCATGGTTGCATGAATGTCATAGTGGTTTAAAGAAGTAGGGTTATGTGTTTGTTCAGTGACAACATTTACTGTCTGCATTCAAGGCAGACTAGATAAGATTTAGGTATGTATTTTGATTATGCAAAAATGATATCTGTGATGAGCTGGCTACTCATCGAACCCCCCACTCACATATATTTCTTAGCCACATCCCTCTTGATATGGGGGGGGGGGGGGTGGCTTAGGGAGGATGGATAAGATTGCATGTATATCTCACTATTATTGGCTGTGTGACCTCTGTCCATTGTTTGGGAATTTGAAGCACATAGCCATAAACCCCCCTTGGTTTGGGATCTTTATGGTATTACCGTGGAATGTGTAACGGAGGAGTGTAGTGTGCCTTTTTATGGGGAGAAGTTTTGGAGTATATAGCCATCATAAATCAGACAGAGATATGGTAGGAATAGCAAAAAAAAAAAGGGGGGGGGTGGGGGTGGTGGGTTGGTTCTAAGGGGGCACCAAAGGTGGCCTTGGAGGGTACCTAGCAAGAGTGATTTTAGCCCCCCTCTTCGGGAGTGATGGAACTGGGGTTAGTTTTCTTTGCTGTTCTCTCCCTTACTCCCGCTCTTTCTTCTCTTTATAATGCATGAAGAATGCTTTTCTGTCTATTTTTTTTTTTTGGGGGGGGGGAATGGGGGGTGGTGGGGAGTGTTTTTTTTTCCTTAGATTTTTATTTTTAAAGACAGAGACAAAGCATCTTTATGTGCTTTATGCACAACACAGGGACAGAATTACATTAGTAGTGCGTCATGAGTAAAACATGTCAAAAAGTTACTTATATATGTTTATGTCAGTTCCCCCTCCCCTTCCAGCGCACACATTCTATCGATTGTGATGTGAAAAAAACAAACAAAGCACTATAATAACCGATGATATGAACATGGTATTGATTCATGCTCACAGCCATTACTTTGAAGGCTTGCCTTTGCTCTTTGCGTGGTAGTACTTCTGAAAAGGGGAAAAAATGATAGGCCCTACTCAAAAGTTATGGTACCAGTGCAAATATTTAGTAGCATTCTGAAGGTTTTGGCTGAAAGCTTTTGTATTATTTGTTTTTTGTTCCCCATTTAGCCCACTTGAGTGAAGTTGAAAACTATTTGATAGTGGTGAACAATATCTTACAAATATGTGATCTTGTATTATTCAATCAAAGTATAAACTAATGATTACTGTAAACCAAAAGTGTTTTATCACCAGTGACATATCAGGGTTTGTTTAAAGGTTTGTTTGCTCATCAACTTGTTGTGTTCCAGTCTGTCAACCAGCAGAATAATAAGAAAGAGAATAGAGAGAGAAAGAAAAACCAAGGCACAATCAAAGTCATTCATTGCATTCCACATGGCATGCCATGATCCAGAGTTTGTGCATTGATTCACAGTCCCACGGTATTCAAACCGCCAGCCAGTGTTCGTGCGAAGTAGAGTGGGACTGGGTGAATGGTGGTTTCTGAAATGTAATAATGCCACAGCATTCCACGTTGATGTCCAGCCACTTAATAGCAGGAATCACCCTTTAACCACAAGGAAAATGGAAAAATGAAAACCGCGAAGAATGAAAGACCAATTGCCTTCATGGCCCGATATTTTGCCCCACCTCTTTTATATTCCGCTCCCCCCCCCCCACAACTTGTGGCTGATCGATCAGTGCAATGTGTTCCTACTTCCCAGAAGGTATTTCCCCTAACCATACCTGTTTGTAATGGTGGTGTTGGTGGTGGTGACACTCCTAAGTGTACTTGCCTCTACGGACCACATCAAAATCATGATATAGATTTTACTGTACTGTGGTGTCTGTCTGTCAGAGCAGACAGAGTTTAGTTTGATAGCACTTTGATTTGCGCAAGCCAGTACAATCATCATTTGCTTTCTGAGATCCTGCTGTGGAATAAACCAAACCAGTCCTTCATAGGGGGCCTTTCAGTCCATGTAAGTATACACGTTTGACCAAGACTACATCAACTTTTGAGTCTGCTGCTTGTTTACTGCTTGCTGCTGCAAATTATCGCCGTTATTACTTCTAATTCTTCTTTTGCCACATTGTACAATAACAGCAACAACTTCTACTTCTCCAACTACTACTTATACCCTTCTTGTAGCACTTACAGTGCCACTAATTTCTACATTTACTGCAAATATAATATAGGTTGATTCAAAAGAAAATTGTGTAATTTGACATAGCTATTTCAAAGTAATGTTCCCATAAATTGTAAGCCTATATTTTCCTGTTTGAACAGCGACCATTGTTGTTTCCCGGTAGCTCCTCACAACATCCTGAGAAATGATATTCCATATACTGTAAAACAAACATCCATGTATTGTAAAACAAAAATCCATGTACTTTAAAACAAAAATTTTCACATGCATGAAACTTGCATACTTGATTTTTGTGAGGTGCCATGATTCGAAAGTAAAATGTGTGAAAGAATTTTTGTCTGTACAATGCGTTGAATGCTAGTTGCCAATTCGCAAAAGTTTCACACCGTGAATATTTCTGGTTGTACAGCATCCTAAAAAATTATTTATTATTTCATTTACTACATGAATCATATGCTAAAAGCCAGAAAGGTTTCTAGAACACAAATAGTGTTTTAGTTTTATTAGTGTTCTTAGTCTTCTAAATCGCAACTGCTGATGCCATGATAATGTATGTCTAAATGAGACATGTTTATTTTAAAAGGTTATGGGAATTACCCAGTGTTGATTGTCATTTGATAAACAGAACATGACTTTGTGTGGTTGTGTGTGTATGTGTGTGTATGTGTGTATTATATTAGAATGGTTACTCTGTGAACATAAATGTCTTTACTTTATGGTGAGTGGTGCACTGTCTATGGCCTGGTGCAGGGCCACCACACCCTTGGTAGACAGACTACTAAGGTGGTATCACAGGCGAAGAAGTTTCCAATATGTTCAGCCACGCCCCTTCTCCTCAGCCCCCTTGTGCACTTGCCTACCAGTATGCCTTGCTTGACTTCCATCCCATGACCAGAAAAGTGCCCCTCCCACTTTTGTGGTTTACCCCTGCTCAGCTGGGAGGATAGTTAAAACAGTTGGACAGATGAGGGCTGGTTGGTGGAGGGGGGGGGGGGGACATGGCTGATAGAGTTTGTGTGGGTAAGATCTTTTAAATACCAGAGTACAGTATGTGGATCTGTGTGTGTGTGTGTATGTGCACGTGTAGTTGTGTGTGGGTGAGTGATTAAGAATGGGTTTGGATCAGATGGGAGCAAGGACACTGATGTGTGTAACAGCAGGCTGTGTGTGTGTGTGTGTGTGTGTGTGTTGTGCCGCGGTGGGGGGGATTTGTTACTGGTACTTGTGTGTGAGATGATGTGTGGTCTCTCCATGCATGAGAAGTCACTGTACAGTCCGTGCCGGTTGCATGCCCCCAATGTATTACCTGAAGGGACGCACACTCGCTAATTCACGTCCAATGCCTTTTGGCCTGCACTGAAGGTGGGAGGGAGTTTCCAAGCAGAGTACAGAACGAGAGCAGTGTTGAGGAGTACACTGTGGGGAGACTTCACGGTGGAAAAGAGATATCAAATATAGTGAACTTTTGTGACATATTGTGAATTTTTTCTCTCATTGTCACTCTGCCTTGGATGCATTTCATGAGATCTTGAGTCAAATAAGGCTTTGAATTGGTTGGACTTCATCCCTCATCCACCAGACAGCAGAACAGTTGACTACTCACTCCCTCACCAAAGTGCACCCAGGAGAGGGTATTGCATAACTACCATCAGCTGTATTCAGGGAGTGGATCATTTGTGATTGTGTTGGATGTGTAGACGCATTGTAGACATTCTGAAGCAGCGGAGGGGTGTTGTGTCTTCCAACTGTTTCTTTTCCAGGAGCGAGATACACACTTATGAGCTTCGCTTTTGTGCCACGCGTGAATAATTGCGAGAGGGAGTGATCACACATCGGAGACAGATATTCGGAAAAGGCACTCGCGGGAAAATTGAGTCCAGCGCCGGAATAATTGAGAGCCGCTTTTCAGCCAGTCCGCGGCTAATTACGGACCAGAGAAATTTACTCTTCACTAGCATCATCTTCATCTCGACTCCAGTTTTAACTCCTGTCTTCTCTCCCCATCCCTCTCTCGTACACACACACACTCTTTCCCTCTCTCTCTTTTGCTCTGTTCTCCCGAGGGCGGGGCTGTTGTCAGGGGGAATGCTAATAAGCCGGAGGGACTGTATGATCTCAACGTGACCCTTGTGCGCTTGACACGGTTTACAAACCAGGAGTATCTCCAGCGAGGAACCGGGTGATTTAGAAGATCAACTCACTGGCATCTATTTCATCCATCGGCACCGCTCTCTGACATTTGTGCTCAACTGAAAGTTGTCTTGCCTCTCATCACCCCGCACAATCGAAGTCATTTTCGTGGCCAGTCTGTGCCCGGCCGAAAGGGAGAAAAAAAAAAAGGATCGAAAACCAGAGTGGATTCAGACCAGGTACATGAGAGCACACAGTGAAGAAAGGACTAAACAGCACCCTCTATTTCTTCTCTGAGTTGACTCTTTTCCACCCCACCCCCCCCCCCAGTTATATCCCCTCCCCCCCCCACCATCTCGTATCCCCCCTCTCGTGGAAATCGCACAACATTTCCCCTCTCTGAGCGAGTAGTGCTGGTACTATCAGTGGACAGCTTTGGGGAGAAATCTACCAGTCTGACTCTGTGTATTTCGGCATTCTTTCTCTTCTTTGGTGCATTGCCAACATTCCAACCCTGGACCTCGGCTGACCTCCTCTCTCCGCAAATCAAATCAGAGGGATTTAACAACCAATACCTGTTCAGAGCAGCGTGTCGTTTTTTTATACACAATTTTCAGTGGGATCTCTACTCCCTTCAATGCTCCCACCCTCCCTCTCTCTTCAACACATTATTTTTTTTTTCTCCCTTCCTCCCCTTCCACTTCGCTGCCGCGTGAGAGAGAGTGGTGGTAGAATTCGTCAATTACAGAACACAAGATCTTGATTCTCCGGTGTGGTGTGCCCAGCATCTTAGGGAAAAAAAATACTTGGCTCACTAGTAACAGCGCTCAGTTCGAGTGATTGGGGATATTGCATTGCACACGTGATTGCAGTGTCATCGGATGGTTTAAGCAAACATCTGTGATACTCGCTGGAGTTTTCTCGTTATCCCCAAGTTCTGACGCCTTTGCTCCCCGTATCTCGTCATTTTTTTTTTTTTTTGCCCCGCTTCAGATGACATTGGGAAACCACCTGTGATTCCCCAGTTTTCTCCAGAAACCTGGTCGTTTGGTACATGTACATCTGTGTTTACCAGAGCTGTAGTACCCAGGATCCACAAATGCTGGGGAATTTTCCTGTTTGATGCGCAGTACAAGTCCAACACTTCTTGTCCATGTAGGTTGTCATCCTTTGTTTACCCGCCCCTTGAGGAGACAGCAAATTCCCAGTAGCATCATCAGGGGATAATACAAGGCTTCTTCAGAAAACATCTGCCATTTCAGAGAAAGATGATAGCGGAGATTTTGTGAGGCTCAGCGAGCATAGTCTACTGGGTTTTTTGCACGTCTGTTTTCTTCTCAAATTGAATCATCACGAGGAACACGGACGAGGAGGAACGTAACCTGGCAGTTTGGCTCTCTCTCCGCCCCGATCGATTCTCCTTCACAGGGGCCCGCGGGCCGCAGCTGTCTGGTATCAAACCTGATGTTTTCATAGATTCACGCTCCGGGTTGATCCTCTTTTTACCCTTGGCATCCAGGAGAATATTGGATGTTTTGTAGCTCACGTGTAAACCTGGATTATATGTCTCCTGTGTGACCACATTGTGTACATCTGAGCATCTATCGATCCGACTTTCAGGGGAAAACTAACTCTCCGTCTACCTGTAGAGGGAGCACAGCTCTGAAATGAAGACACTCGCCCAGTCGCCTTACATCATTCCTCCCCAGCAACCAACGGCAGTTTGGGTCTATTCGGTAGGGTGAATTCCTCCACGTCCTGTCAAGTAGAATTCTGTCAAGTGCACTTGTGTATCAATACTTGGCTTAGCCATTTCACCATTCTATTGCTTCATGTCAATTTATAGATGATCTAGTACCTAGTTAATTTAAGTCAAATACTTGCTCTTTGAGTGACACATAGTTGGTATGGTCTATACTATAATGTATTATGTTATCATTTGTACAGGGAGACCAATTTCATAGTTTTATTTTTACGAAATACTTCAGTATAGTTGATCCGATGTCCTAGGTATTCCATTGATTATTGATGCCTCTGCCTCTGCTTTCCATTGCTGTGGATTGAGATACAGACAGCGTCATTTACACTGGGCTGTTTCAAATCAGTTGGTTCAAAATTCACCCCATCATCTAAATGAAGTATCTTTTAGGTCTAGTCGTGGTGGTCACTGTGCTAGTCACTTTGTTGCTGTGCGTACAGAATAAGATATTCTCATGATTTTCTGTTGAGCTGTCATACCAAACAGTGGCTTATCTAGGACCAGAAGAAGGGAAATTCCGTGATCAGTTGGTTCCAGTCCACTACATTTTGCCTCTTGGCAGATATCGGCAGAATTACAACATCGGCAGGCTAAAAAACAACAACAAGATGACTCACATTTATGTCTTGCTCGTGTCTTTCCGGTACTGTAGTTGATGCGTGAACATGCTTGCCAACACTGTCGGGATCATGTTACACACGACAGGTTGCTGTTACGGACACACACCCGTGGAGGGAATATATAGACAATGCACAGACACACAAACCATACCCTTACATTTAGGTACATACATGCTCACCATAACGTATAATGTTTGGTTACCATGTGACCAGGTGGAATGGATTGTACTGGTACATGTATACTCCTACACATATTGAATCGGCTGCATTGGCATGTGTCAAGACAAGAGTAGACGGGAAGTGAAGAAACAATAATGTCAAAGTTTGTCGTATACGGTCCTGTATACCAAGCCGTTCACCTGCTCCATGTCCTTTCTAACATCAACAACATTACAGGAAAAATGAGGGTCTGAACATGAAAAGCCTGCAGTTTATTTGAAAATGACCGTAGAGTAAACCTCCACATTTTGTATTCTACAAGCTTTATAAAGGTAGCGAATTCTCTGAATTGCCATATTCTGGTAAGAAGAACATTTGCAGGCTTTTTTTTTTTTCTTCCCCCAGATGGTACTGGATAATTTCTTTCTAAGTATTCATCATGATAACCGTTTCTCAGAACAGCTTTTAGTCTTCTCAAAAAAGGCCACCGCTGTTTTGCTTTTTAAGTGGTAAAGTGGTAGCAGTAGAGAAACCCCTGGACTATCATCAGTTGTAGACCCTATATGTTGTGAGAAGTTGTGTCATGTCCGTGGGGTTAATTAGTCCTCTGTGCAACCAAACTTGCCCTTATCAAAAATATGTTCTGGAACTTCATTTTTTTTCTCCAAAGAATGAAGAGGAAATGATGACATTAGGCCTTCACAGAATTCAGAGTACAGATTACCTTAGAGTGAAAAGTGGCAGTTGGATAGGGAGGGGGTCCTTTAACCCATCTGATACTTAGTCCTGGGCTGTGGTCTGTACTTGTAGGGGAATCTGCTGCATCAGAAAATTGTCTCCTTTGCAAGTTGTTACAAAGGAGTATATATTTAAAGGGATGGTACAGTATCGGTGGAGATGAAAATGGGGCTTTAAAATTTTTGCAAGATACCAAGAAAGCATTTATGAAATAGTACAGAGCACACCATTCTAAGAGGAATTCAATGTTTATTTGATGAAAAATCGGGTTTAGAATGACTGAAGCATCCAAAAACAAAGCAAAACGATATATAATAAAAGGTGGGTCCCACACTTTATTAGAATCGCTCCATTTTGGATGTCTCAGCCATTTCAAAACCAATTTTCATCAAATAAATTTTGATTTCCTCATGGAATTACATGCTCTTTTATATTTCATAAGAGGTTTCTCATTATATCACACACACACACACACACACACACACACACAAATGTTTTTGTTAGAAACCTGAAATTAGGTCTCAACCAGAACTATACGATCCCTTTAAAAACACAAGAGTTGGCTGCTAGCCATGTCAGTGCACCCCTTGCAGGCATCTTGTTTCACTGGCATAGCTGTGATGTTCTCCAAGGAAAGACAGGTTGGAGGGCATGCCCACATGTTGCTCTACAGTGACAAGTGATACAGCACAATGTCCAGTTTTGTATTACCTTCCTCTAAGAATACATGCATTGATGGCATGCTTATGACATGTGGGAAAGCCTGGAGCAAAGACTAATGGTACTGAGAACAGGGGGGTACCCACAAATATGTAGCCAATTATATTTGGAACACGGATCTCACTTTCATTTTGAAGGGGAGGTATGTGTGAGTAAATTGTGTGTTGGAGTGTACTACATGTAGTGTGCGTGTGTTTGTGTGTGTGTGTTTGTATGTGTTTATATGTGAATTGTGTTTGTGGCATACTTTGTTTTTTAAACTGTGAATTTAAGGTAGGGCAAAAATTCTTTAAATTCTGGCTTCGTCCAACTTGGACGTCAGCCAGAAATGTTGTGACATATAAAGCTTGTTGGGGGGAAAAAAAAAATGTGACTTACTTGTGAAAAACTTATTTCTGAGTCTCTTTGGGCTGCTCCCTCAAATTTCCAAGAAATGTTAGTTGTAGAAAGCAATTTGCAGTGGAGAAAAATGTGTCAAATTTCAGATCAAATAGCCACGTGTGTCATCGATGAAAACTGCAAACTTTCATTTTGTATTGGAGGTTGGGGTGGGGGTTGGTAATGCATGATTGGTTTGCAGCAGAAAATTTTTCAATTATGAAAACGTGGCTCCATTGTCGTGATAAGTTAACAAAACAAATTGCCATTTGTGTAACATCACTCAAGTGTGTCATAGGCACCTATATGTTTCTGTAGTACTGTGGCCATGAGGCTTCATACTCTGTCTATATATTTTACAGTGTTTTATCAATTATGGGGGGGGGGGGGGGGTTATCAATTCTGTTCTTTTACCTCAGCCAAGGGAGGAGGTTATGTTTTCATTACCGTTTGTTTGTTTGTTAGTTAGTTTGTCTGTGTGCAAAATAACTCAAAAAGTAGTCATCAGATTTGGATGAAACTTGTGGGAAAGGTTTAGAATGATACAAGTAACAGATGATTAAATTTTGGTGGTGATCTGAGAATTTTTTGGCTATTTATGAAGGATTTTTGATATTTTGGCAGGTGGGGTCAATGAATTTGGGAGTTCAGGCTGTGCGTATTTGAGGTTTGCATGCACGCACTGAAGTGAGTGCTCTAGTTTCTGCCAAGGCAAGGTGCGCTGCGCAGCTGGAAGTTTATGATGTAACAAAGGCTTCTATATTGGGAAATCGGACAAATTTTTATCATGTATACCTATGGGTGGAAATCACTGATCTCTATGGATGAGCCCAAATAGCTTTTCCCCAGTGGTGGAGAGGAGAAAAATCTCTTTGGGAAGAGCAAGATCATCGGTGGAAAGTAGCTGCTTGGCGGAGGTCTGCGCTCTCAGAGTGCTTTTCTGTTTTTTTTTATGAAATAAGAGGATTTGGTGAGATGCAGTTTGAAAGAAAAGAAGGTATTCAGGGTTTGTTTGTTTGTTTTTTTGTATTAATGGTCGACCGTATGGTAGATGATAGGATTGTGTATCATTGATAAAAAAATAAAACAAAACAAAATGAGCATGGATTGTGCTGTTGGAAGAATAGAGTTAGTATACAAAGTCCATGTTATCTGTAGCTAAATGCTATTCACACACTGGCTGGTCAGCTGCCATATGGGCTGATATTGATTAGAAGCTGGCTTTGAACGAACCTCTTCTTCCCTGCCCCCCCCCCCCCAAAGACTGATCAGCTATCAATCGCGGTGATCTAAAGCTCCTCGGAGCAGCGTCGCTGATGGTCGCCGATGCATCACCCATCAATAGGCAATTCGTCAATTCACTTTCCTCCTGCTATGAATAGCACCCAACAACCCTGATGTCCGTGATATACTAGTAGCAGCGCAGGTCTATAGTTTTTGCGGGACAAAAGGCAGCATATAAAATTTGTCTCTCGCAAGTTTCATCTTATGTTGCTCTACTTATTCACCCATTATGTCATCTACCCATCCCTAATTTGCATACTTACATCATAATAATATTGTAATACTGTAAAACATGATATATTCGTGGCATGAATTTTTTTGCGATTTGGAGCTGACAGCCTTTTTAGCGGCATGAAATTTTCGTGAACTACCACTGGCATTCAATGCATATAGTGTAGACAAGAATTTTTGCGTGCATTTTAATTTCGCGAATCTTGGCGCTTGCGAAATTCACGAAATTAAAATGCACGCGAAAATTCCTCGTTTTACAGTACTAGTATTTAAATTTTTGATCACCCTCTATCACATTAAACTTTGGGGTTTTTTTTCACAAAGAAATTCCACTGCCATTAGACCAGTTATCTCCCCTTCCACGTAGTCATCCATCCATCCATCCATCCATTCATCCATCCATCAATTTTTCCATATAGGCCTATCCGTCTTTTCATTCATCTGCCCATAAGTTGCAGTCTTTCTTTTGATCATTTCTATCTGACCTACATGTAACATCCCTTTATCCATCTATCCTACCATCCCTTCATTCATCTATCTTACCTTCCCTTCATCCATCTATCTTACCATCCTTTCATCCATCTCTCCTACCATCCCGTTATCAGCTTTCTTGCTTTGCTTGCTTTGCTTTGCTTGCATCACCACGCTCTGCTCCCAGCCCTGTTTGGAGAGAGGGAATGACCTTATAAGAATGTGTAACCTCCCGAGGCAGCTGATATTAGTTACGTTCAGACGGCAGACCCTAACCTCGAGGTTAGGAAACCTCGAGGTTTAGCTCTTGCCCCCTAACTACGACGTGTGTCCACACGACGAATCTTAACCTCGAGGTTACGAAACCTCGAGGTAAAGCTTCTGCCCCCCGTAACTACGAGTGGGTCCCACTCGATGTTAAAACCACAAAACCGGAAGTTTCAGCCCACACTGCTTACAAGACGTCTATTTATTCTTTAGTCCAACCCTGTCGGACTCGCTTACAGGTACTCTTGTTCTCTGTCATGGTATGCAGAGATAGCACTGCACTGATGACTTTATGCCTTTATGAAGATATTCGTCGGAAACATTTTTTTTTTTTTTTTTTTAGCGTCAGAGAAGAATATAGAATACAGTAGCGAGTTCGACGTGTTCAGTTTCAGAGATCAAGCGCATGGGAAGAAAAGATGATGTTGTGTCGTGCGTCATAGGTTTTTCACGTGTAGTGTATTTGTGGTGTACGTTTGGGAGGTTGACCCGGAAGCAGAGGGAAATTGTGGGGGCTGGAGTTTACGGCGAGGTCACTCTAAACTTCGAGTTCGTTGTTTTTTGTGTCCACACGGTGCTTAACTACGAGTGGGGACCCCCCGCGGCTCGTGGTTAGAGCGCTAACCATAAGATTTCTCGTGGCTCGAAACATCGAGCAAACCTCGAGGTTTGCTAACTACGAGTGCGTCTTCACGGTCCCTAACTACAAGCTCTAACCTCGAAGTTTCCTAACTTCGAGGTTAAGGGCTCCCGTCTGAACGTAACTAGTGACAAGGTAACATACATCCCTTCCTCCTGGAAGCATGTTTGTTGATACAGTCAACATTTCTTGCCAGTTGCCCCCAAGATGTGTTAGGTAGATAAGTGTGTGTGTCTATCTATGTCTGTGTGTGTGTGTGTGTGGGGGGGGGGGGTGGCGTTGGCTGGCATCCTTGCTTGAATGAATGGGACTAAAGTACAAATATGGCGCATCTTGTCATGTGGAATGTAGCGTAGTGTGCTACAGGCAAGCAATTTTTGTGAGGTACTTCGGCCTAAGCAAATCAACTTTTATCTTGTATGTTTTTTGGCAAGAAATCCTGTTGTGTAAGTAGTCATCTTCCTATCGATTCAGTTTCCTTTTTTTATATTATTAAACAATATCTTAGAATAGTTGAGCTAAGAGTGCATTATATTATGATTTTATTTTATTTTATTTTATTATGATTTTATTTTATTTTATTTTTAGGGGGTGGTTATAGCATTAACTTACTTTATCTGTATCGCCCTAAATGCTCCATCACATCAGTAGCTTCAAAATGATTAATGATGTGCATCTTTATAGGGCCTATAGAGTTGGAAATGATCATTTGATTTTCAAAGGTAAAAATGAGAAAATGTTGAAATTACATGTGGGATATAGGCCTATTTGTCTATTTTTTTTCAAGGTGTATGTTCTCAAAACGCCATTATTTTGAACGAAAACAAAATTGCACTTTTTGATGTGGATTCATGAAGTCATGTAAACAGCCTCCATGGCTTCCTTTTTCTGATGGTTAGCACTACTAATGCTCCAAGCTATGAACATCACTTTCAAATTGATAGCACTTTTTGATCAATGCTGATTCCACAAATTGGTCCATAAAAAAGCTGCAGTTGAACCGTAATTGGCAATTACTGCCTTTAAAGACCTCTTTTGTGTTCCCTTTCCTCAGTGATTGTGTAGTTGCAGTTTAATGTACCCACTTGGGAAATTACCGACGTCCACATCGGTATATGGGACTGTTGCAGAAAGTGCAACAGTTTGTGACAAGCAGCGGAAAGGCAAAATCTGGGCTTTGACCTTTGCACTTTGAGGTAGTTGCCCTCATTATCTGCTTTCCTTTTATGGTTGACATGCACACATACATAATACACAGACACACATGAATACATGCATGCACAAAACACATCCAACACATGCAGCACTCACATCACACACAAATATCAACGCAGAGAAATCAACAGTACACACACACACACACACACACACACACACACAACACAATATAACAACAACAACACACACACATGCACACACACACCTATAAAACACAATAGAACAACAACACACACACACACACACATGCATCACAATAAAGATAGTTCACATCTTGTGTAGATGTCATTTTCAGTCTACTCATGATACTTGTTCAACTATTCAAAAAAAAAAAATCAAGCTGCAGGCCAACTAGTGAGAATGTTTCTCAAATTCTGTCTGATGCATTCCTTACGGGTGTTTCTATGGAGACCGTTAAACTTGTTGATTTTGCTGTAACATGCATTTCCCATAGACACCTGCCCAAGTAGGGCCTATACTCAGGACTATAGTCTTTGACGGCTTAACATTTTCCTTGATGGAGCCGATTTTTGTTACTCACTTCAGAAGTTGCTGCTTTTCATCACTACCAACAGGGCTCACACTGATGCCTGAAGGGGTATTTATATGCATAGTAACCATCGCTTTTATACATGTCCTCTTTTTTCTCTTCTGCGGCTGCCATCAAATGGCTGAGATACAACTCTATTAATCCCTCTAATGGGATTTTGATATGTCTACTGAAATCGTGGTATTCTTTTATTCCAATTTAATTAACCTAATGGTCCGAGGGACATTTGGCCTTTGACTGGTCTCTTTCTTGGTAGAAGAAAAACAAATCCATTTTCCTCATCATTTCTCTCCTGTCTCTTCAAGCATGATTAACCAAAGGAATGACATTAACCATTTTCTGTTATCCTTTAATGTTCTGGCATACTAGTCTTACACCTACACACTATGTTAATCAAATTGATAGGGTGTAATGAAAGAAAAGAAAAAGAAGAAAAGGCCAGACAAACCCCCATTCATGTTCATATTTGGTTCCTAAATGTATTTCTGTGTGTGAAACAAGGGTGCTGCAGACATTATTTATGATAGCATTCCTTCAGCAAAAAAAAAAGGAGGGGTCCACCCTCATGTGTAGCTACAAAAAGAAAGAGAGAGAGAGAGAGAGAGAGAGAGAAATGGGGGGGGGGGTAGCAGCCATGTTAACTATATTTGCAGCTTCACATATCAGTGGTATTGTGACACAGTGTTAGAATTAATGTCACATGTTTGATATTGCAGATGGAATTTGCATTTATCACCAAGTATTATGATATCTGGATGTCGTGAATTATAAGCAGAAGAGAGAGAAATATTTTCACAGATGCTGATGTGGAGGTACCATCATGTTATCTGTGTTGGATTTGTGTTTTCGCTTTGTGCATCGCCATATTGCGGTCCTAAGCTTTTTATTGCATTCATATACCATCTGTTGTTTATTTAGAAAAAGACCACACACTAACACCTGAACACATGCACATATACAGGAGCACATGCACATAATACTCCGAAGTGACTACGTTAAGAACAAGTCAAATCAGTCTTCACAAAAAATAACAAGGTTGAAATAGAGATTATGTTAGATTATTAAAGCTACTATAAACCAAGTGAATGTGTTTACTTGAATCAATAAGAAATGAGAAATGTCAGTCTTCCTTCATGAATAAAGTAGTAGGGCCTACATCATAGTAAATGCATCCTTTTATTGCTGTCAAGTGATAGTATTCCTCAAGAGTAGAACATGAATATGAACCATTAGAAAAACAGAAATGTATATCAAAAGTGAATATAGTGCAAGCAATGCATGTGAACTTCTTTGTGCCATGGTCTGTGCAGCTCTAGTGTGAATAATGCTTTGGGTTTTTCTTGAGTATTTATTAGCACTCAAAAGCATTCACAGTGGTGGATCCAGAGGGGGGCACGTCGGACGCGCGCCCCTCTTTATTTTTGGCTAAAACAAAATAAATTTAAAGAAAAAAATGGGGTTACATGCGCCCCCTCTAATTTTACAAAGGTACCTCCCCTTTATGGAATTCCTGGATCCACCCCTGCTTCAAAGGGCTAAAATTCTATCAAGATCTGTCAAATATGAAGAAAGTTAGAACAAAATGGCAGAGGAGAGAAAGACAGGGAAATGATGAGATTTATATGAGTATGTGTTTGTGTGTGTGTGTGTGTGTGTGTGTGTGACTTAGATGGATAGATTCATGTGTCAACATCAGGCATATGGTCAGGGGTGACGAGGTGTGCTGTAGACTAATTACAGACATGCATTAGAGAGACGGACAGGCAAAATAAGAATTGTATCCAGATATGGGGCTCCATTTCATACTTGCCAAACAAATCAGTATCACGGCCCAAATCCCTTCTTTCTTTCTGCCCAGAGGTAAGGATTTTGTTAAGAATAATATTCCCGCCACCAGTGAAAAGAAACAAAGCAGTAGGTGGCAGGCTGAAGGGGAATAGGTTGCCCAGAGAGGAACTCAAAACCCTTTACAAAATTCAGATCAAGGTCCGGGTGAACTCCATTCCGATTGTCTCTCCCATGTCCCCCTTCTCAATCACCGGTCTCAGCCCCTTCGGTCCGCCCCTACGGTCCGCCCCTATACCAGTCTGCCATTGACCCAATGACCCCGGTCTACAGATACCTAAAACTTGAAACTTGGGGGAGATTGGGTGAACAAAGAAAAAAAAAAGGAAGACTCCCTCAGATTGGGTGGGAAAAAAGAATCTGGACATTTACCCCTTGCTGTGATTGGCCGATCTCAGTTCATGACAAGAAGTTTGCATCTGAGTATTGGGCACAGCAACAGATAAAAATGATTTTAAAAGATTACATGGAATAAGCTAAGCAGGTCAAAAAAAGATGATGTAAATGGCATGATGTATGAAGAGTATCAAGTAACTCAACTGGCTTTGACTTTATAAACTTGTCATGACCACCAGTATGATTTATGCAGTACTTTTAAATCCTTTTTGTTTTTTAGATTCTGAGGTTTTGAGATGCTGCTCTTCCATTGGTCTCTTATTTGATGTATTTCTTATTGTGGTTGCAACACTTCCCGTTTATGGTTTAAAAAGAAGATGTGGTAATGAAACTGCAACAACTTTCATTGTAGCATAGTTTTGATTGTTGTGTTGCACTATATTTCTATATACTTTAGAGTGTTATTATTATGTTTGGCATCATAAATGCATAATAAGGGCAGAAGCTGGGTCTGAATTGGTGTGTTTTACTGCCGCATCTCATGTAGTCTTTTCAGAGGTGAAGTCAAAAAGATTGAAACTAGAACAAGTGTTGAGTTAAGCCCATAGGCTGACGTCCATGTCTGATGAGGTGTCAGTAGGTGCAAAGAGAATATCTGCTTGCACCTCTTTAAATAGTTCTACAGAAAATGTTTTTCTTCCTTTACCGTGAATAATGGGCCAAGTCACACGTAGCATCGTCACCCTTCTTTTCTTTCCTCCCCTCTTTTTTTTTTTTTTTCTTTTTGTGGCGATCATGTAGTCTTTATTTCGCTGGGAATGTATCGCCGGAGGTCGGCAGTGTGATGCACAATGAGAAACCATATCATGGCGGCTTACTTTTCACACTGCCGAGCATAAACTAGGCCTCATCCGATCTGGAGTGCGACACCAGTGAAACATATGTGGCCACAGCCGAGACGGTGCTGGATGGTTATTAACGAGTCGCAGTGGCGGACCCAGGGGTTGGGGGAAACGTGAAGCATCGCGGGTCGTCTGCCACCGCGTTTCCATATCCCGGTTCCATACCCTGAGAATCTTCTTCCACTGGGCCAGGCCGACCCTGCATCACAGCCAGATGGGGGCTGCTAATGATCAAACAGCTGTAGTACATGTCATCTGTCTTCTTTTAAACTAGCCCGATGCTCACAGCTTTTGTTTCCATTTCAGGTTTAGTTTTTCATTCTAACTCCCTCCCTCTCTCTCTCTTATCTATCTCCTGTTCTCTCTCCCTCTCATACACTCATACACACACACACACACACACACACACAACACACACAACACACACACACACACAGTAACACTTTCCCTCATCCTCTGTTTGGTCAGTAATCTATGGCGAGTGGTAATAACATACGACACCTCCAGTGTACACTGAAGTAATGAGATTGGATGTGGACACCCCGTTGTCCACACAGTGGTAGTAGCGTCGCATTAAAGGGGATTATCATGCATGCGATATTGATGTGGCGCTCTTGTCTTTCGGGGGGGGGGGGGGGGGGGGGGGGGGGACCACACAGCTTTTGTTTGCCGCATTTTGTCCTTTTCTGAATTCATGCTAATCCCCAATTAACGCTCATTCTGGAATTGAGTGCATATGACCGGCCACTTGTCTCTGTATACAGCGCCACTGTTAGGTCTCTGTTGGACTAATTGTCTGGCGTGTAATTACACGGTGTAAATGTGCATCACTTCCCTGTTGTAGGGATTGATACAGTATCCGTTTCTAAAAAAAAATGATGTCAACTTGCGTTGTGCGCTTAACACTGCGGAATTAACATAATCCTGCTGGTTTAATTTGATGGTGAGAGTATTCTTGTGTTCAGCGGTGTAGTTTGCCTGCATTTGCTCAAATTTGCCTCTGAAAACTAATGACTTTTACCATTTTTCTCATGTCAGTGTGGTCTTCTTGTGCTCAGACGCACTTGAAAATAGCAACCCACTTTTTATTTGATAATGTTGTGACATTATTTTTTGATAATTATCTTGATTTTATATTACTATAAGGTTTTTTATGTCAATTATTATCATGTAAAGGAGTGATATTAAATCCATTATTCGGACTTTATACTTACAGATGATAACTACTTTCTGAGTTTACTGTAGCTTTGTAAGACAAATGTCATTGATGTAATGAGAATGTTCTGTGTCCACTAATAGGGATTTCTGGATTCACATCATAGAGGCATTGTTTGATTGTACATGTGATTTCGCTGCAAATGGCATGTATAATCTACTGAACAAATATGCAATTCATAGCAAACTCATTGTTTGACATATTTGGGATGTATACATAACAGAGAATATGAAAGTAGAAAACAAATGCAAATAGATGAATGTGAATTTCAAGACATAGATTGGAGTTTCCAGAATGCAAGAGAAAAAGCAACACCAGAAGGGTTTGGTTTGTTTCATCATATTTTGTTGGTTGGGCTTCTTTTTTTTTCCAGTCGTTGAATTTATTTTCAAAAGAATATATAGCATATATGTGTGTATGTAATGCTGTGGTGGAGAATGTCAGTTTACCTTGGATCATTTAAACTATGTGGTCTTGGGCTCATTTGCCCTTTGCTCAGGAATTCTGTGCCGAAAATTTGCTAAACAAATACGCGGTTGAAACAGTCGAGTAGAAACAGCAGCGGCACTGACCGCTAATGACTGATAGTCAGTGTGTGTTGACACTAAAGGAACCTTCAAACACTTTTAGCTATCAAAAACAAACGTAGGGGGCTGTGATAAATGATTTAAAGCAGGGGAATGGAATGTTAAAAGCCCAGCCAGGCGAAGAAAAATCACTGTAAATGGGAATTATGGAACCTAATAACCAACCACATTGATTCCTTTTAATCCCTCCCCCCCCCCCCATCTTTCTATCTCAGAAGGGGTAGTTTGGATGTCTGTTACAGCTTAGTTTTATACGCTCTCCATTGACCAGACTACTGAATATTAAAGAAAGTGCTTACTTAGGCAGGTTCATAATGGCCTAAAAATCCAAGGAAGGATCCTATTGTTTACCAATAGGATGGAGGTTAATAATTTTACACTGTTGTTGGGGGGGGGGGGGCAAAAGCTGGAAGGAAGGGACACTTAAGAATGGCTTGAGTGTCTTTACCACACCAGCAATGCTCCCCTCTGCTTCCTTTCTTCTGGGATGATGGGAATTCTAAGAGATAATTGTGCATCATCTCTTACCGTCCCATCCCCTTCAGGAGTTAAAGCCCCCCTACCTCGAAGAAAGAGTGAAGAGATTAATGATAGCCCTTGATGGAAACCAGTATCTTGTTATTATCAAATCTGGGAGAATAGGGGAGAAAGGATCAATATTGACCAACAGACTGAAGAGATTGAGAGAAAGACTGGGTAGGACTAGGAGAAAAAGGGGAGGGGCATTTCTTGGAGGTAATGTGAGGGAAGGGGGTCTGTTGCTGAGGCTTGTGGGATGTAGTGGACCTAATTATTTCTCTTTGTGTTATGTAACTAGTGCTACTATTCTACTGTTATTCTGTCATCTCTACATCTGTCTGTATATGTGAATGAATATTGATGTGTGTATGTATGTAAGTATGTATGTATGCGTGTATGAATGTATGTGTGTGTCTGTGTCTGTGTTTAAATGTTCCTTGTGAGAAACAACTGTGTGAGGGTATTGAAGGGGCAGAGTGGGTAATGCATGATGCATTGTAGACAAATGTAAATGCGAAAGTGTGTATATATTTTTTTATGTGCACCATAAACTTATTGATTGGATATCTATTTCATCAAATGTATCAAGGCTGACAAGTGTTCAGTGCCAATGACTACTGTTACTTTTTGAATCGATACTCTTCTTCAACCAGATTGTTTAACCCCATCTCCCCCTTTCTCTCTTGCACAACAGACCTATCCCACAATGAGAGGAATGCCCGGACCCCACAGTTCTGGCAGCGGGGGCTCTGCGGGGTCCTCCACGCCCTCCTCCCAGCTCCCCTCGCCACATTCCCCGTCCTCCCAGGGCAGCAATAGCGGTGAGCAACTCAGCAAAACCAACCTCTACATTCGGGGCCTTCCGGCCAACACCACAGATCTAGACCTGGTCAACCTATGTAAACAGTAAGTGCCACAATCTCCTCCTGTTTTAAGTTCATTTTGTTCATTTTTTCACATCTGTACATTTCTACAAATTGTTTGTGTCTTGGATGGTCCACATTCGTAGAGATTTGTCAAAAGAGCATTTAGAAAGAAACTGAAGATGTCTTGAGTTTCAGTACGTATTTTTCAAGCATTCTGTATGTGTATAGTATTATGATAACTACAAAATATGAACAAAAAAATGAGCAAGAAAGTATACTGACCACCATGCATGCTTAATCTGCCAACAAGGATTTCAGTGTGTAGATCCAAAAAGATTTGTTGCCACAGTGATATGTCCATGATTTTGTGTGGTTAATTTTTGATATTGAGGCAACCTTTCCTTAGTACAATGTGTATGACCCACATTTGTGTTTCAGTATAGCTCTTCACCCAGAAATGTTTTAGCTGCAAACATGCAATGGTTCATTTCTCAAATAAAATGTCATGTGTCCACAATTAGAGGTTAATAGGCTTTTGCATCATTGTTTTTATAATGTATAAGTTGTCATGTGACCATACAAATTGCTGAAGACCCTTTGAGGTTATGCAGATGAAGGTTACAAACTGTTAAAGAGCCTGGTGATTGGTCAGAGTAACATATCATAGCTTGCTAAATAATCATTCATATTACATTTATATCATATTCTTTAAAAAATGTTAGTCCCTCCTTATACAACAAGAAGTGCAATTATTTCTGGTCACAATCTATCAATCATCAGGAGTCATTTAAGTTATGGCTTTGCGAGCTGCAATTACATTTAGGGTTGTTCTTAGGTGATATCCATTGGGCATCAATAGAGGGATCACCTCCTGAATGATCACACTGTCTAATTTGCCAGACATAGTCGTTTTTACTTGTTGTGGTTGCTACGGGCAGCAGCAGAACATAATCAGACATCGTTACGGCAGTGAGTTACCTTCACTGGTAATTGTGGACGACCGGTGCACACTCAAAGTGATTGCTACAATGTCTGCCACCGTTATTAAACCAAAACTGCTGTAAGCTAGCTCAGGAGGACATTCTGGCCCCAAGACAGTCACATACAGCTAACAGCTGGTTGCGTCTTCATGGCAATGTTACCTTGATTAGCCGCTGCACCACCCATGGACACGTCTCAATGCCAACTAACTTTTCTTGCCCAGCTGGTGTGTCATGCTAATGACATCAGGATGGGTCCCACAAAGTCACAACACTTACCTTGTGACTGTCTGCAATAGGAAGATTGAAATGTCGAATGAAGTCAATATTTAGATATAGGCCTGCTTATTTATGAATTTGCCTAATCTGCTTCATATTTTTTTCAATATTCCTTTGTTGGCATTTTATCATCGTGAAAGGCAGCTACAAACAAGATTGCCCACACGAAATACAAAATCATTAATGTACATACAGAAACAAACAAAAGAAAGTGAATATCACATTGTACCAATTCAGTTCACAGTTGTGAGGTAAATGAAGTCAGATCCAGACTGTTACTATTAGTTGAACCACTTCATATGGATAAGAAAAAAGTATTTGTGCTGCTGTGCATACTGTACTTCATTATCCAAATTTGTAGATAGAGGGAGGGAGGGAGGGCAGGGGGATGGTAGAAAAGGGATTGTAATGGTTTCAAGGTCAAATATAAACATTCAAAATTGCACAGTGCATCTAACCCCACCTATATAGGCACTGGCAAATGCTTTATCATGTTATGTATTATCATTGTTTTATTATTATTTTTGGTCCGTAGTAAAGTAATGGTGGAAGCTCTTGCAGGGTTACATGGCTCCTGTCTCCTGTGCTTCATCATGTCTTAATTGTCTCAGCAAACACTTGCCTGACTAATATGTGAGCTCAGAGATGGTTCAGCATTTGGCTGTACAAAACTAATGCCTTTATATAGACCCTGATTTATTAGTGAGAGAGGGCCCAAACAGGGACGCAATCAAATGTTACATTGACAAAGTTTCATGTCGTTCATTCTTAGTTAGGTTCGTCCTTTTTCCTTTTTTTTTTCGGTAGTGATTGGGAACGTGTCTTAATTGATGTTTGCCTTACGTACTTGGACAGCATCGGAGTTGCCAATTTGGTTGCCTGTCTGCTCGTGTCTCGCCTTGATTGCCATCAGTCACGACCTCTGCTTGTCCAATACATCAAACTCGTTATGACTGTCGATCATAAGGTGGGCAATAAAGCCTTCCCGTTATTCTCTGAGAGAAAGCGAGATGCTTCCTCCAGTCGACTTTCTCCACCAGTTTACCCCCTCTCTGCGCCCCCATCGTTTCCCCCATGACCCTCTGGTATGATCCCCACAAGATCCCATCGTCATCAAACATGTGATGCGTTCCCATGAATGAGCTCCACAAGGCTTTAGCCCGGCATATCCCTGATTTTCCCATCCTCCTCAATAGTCTTACCTTTCTCCCCCCCCCCATCCCCTCCCTACCCTGCTTCTTAGAATTTATCATAAAGGGGTGGTAGGGCCTATATATAGGTTGAGATGGGGGATTCAGATTTTAACTTTTTACGCAGTGAGAAACCTCTTATGAAATATTAAAGAGCATACAATAACAAGAGGAATTCAAAGTTTTATTTGATGAAAATTAGTTTTGAAATGTAAACCCGCCTTTTATTAGGACCTCTTTGTTTTTGGATATCTCAACCATTTCGAAACCAATTTTCGTCAAATAAACTTTGAATCACTCTTAGAATTATATGTTCTTTCATATTTCATAAGAGGTTTCTCATTATCTCACACACACAAAAAAAAGTTGGGAAACTGAAGCCCCAGTTCAACCAAAACTTTACCACCCCTATAAATGCTTCACTGTAAGATTTATACGAGTCTGATGAAATAACAAGCCTTGGCTGCTATGTTCACCTTTTAACTCCACTACAGGTGTGATTCAGATGGGGCAGTTTCAAGGCACAATGCATATATTTTGCTATCATGGGGACTTTGTTTTACATCCAGTGTCATAATCCACCCACAAACCATGTAGAAAGAGTAAAGCAAAAGACCCCAATGTTTGCTTGGAGTAGCAGCAAACATCTTCTGCTTGGGCCATTTCTCCCCTGCAAAGATGAAAGAAAAAAAAGGAGAAAGTTTTGGGTGATTATGACAGTCTTTATTCATTTTTAGTACTCAATACCTGCAAATTGATTTGCCCTTGATAGGAAAAAAAGTAGGGAACCACTCAGCGGGTTCTGTTGGTGAAGTTATGTGTGAACAGAATGTGGCCAATGGAGGGAAGAAATAACAAACTGTCAGCTTCTCCAAGTGACTCCAAGAGCTTCTTATTCTTCCCATGTCTTTTCCTGTTTAGATAGAGGGTTATTCATAAGGCTTCCAAGGTGAATTTAGCTCAGCAGGTTGGAGAGGGCTTCTTCCACATTTGGTCTCCTCATCCTGCCCCGCCCCAATCCTGTCATGGTACTGTATCAGGTTTTGCAGGTGAAGTTGTAGCTCTGTTGGCATTAAAAAAAAGAGAAAAAGAACCGTACCGCGGCCTCCCCTGGTAGTCAGAGGGTTATACTTCTATCATTGATAATGATACCACTACCAGAGACAAACTTATGTTTTGGACCTCGCTCTGGAATAAAATTTTTCTGAGGCTGGCAACCAGTCATCATAAGGATGATATCTCTCTTCTCTGCTGGTATATTCAGTTCCTCATATTTGTAGGGCTTTCAATTGGAAGAAATTGCACCTACCCCTTATATAAATCAGTGTGAAAAGGACTGAGTAGTGCTTCTTAGCCCCCTACACGCACCCTTATGCCACCACAAATCCCTGCTGTACTCCACTACATAATACCAGGGAGGTTTCCTCTCACCTCCCTGATAATACCCCAAACCCAAACAAACCTGTACTGTAGGATAGAGAGAAAGCATTGCAAATCCCCTTTTGTACTCACTGGCTGCAGGGCATCACTGAGATTTCAGTGTTAGCCACCAGATATTTATTAAAACGGTCTGAAGGGTGGGGGGGGGGGGGGGGGGAGGGGGGCGCTGTAATTGTACATGTAACCCAGTGCAGATCAGAAGGCATTTTTGTACAAAGGCCCCAAAATTCCACAGGTTACCGCAAAGCACCCACACACAATTGTCCGGTGCCACTTTGCTTCAAGTTTTGTATTCCCTTCAGTACCTTTAGCAACAATCTGACATCCGCCCCCCCCCCACGCACACACACACACACACACACACACACACACACACACACACACACACATGTACCTCTCATGACTTCAAAAAAAAGCAACAACAAAGAAAAAGCTTTCCTGTGGTAGAAGTGACACTAAAGCGGGCAAACACAGAAGAAAAAGAGGGTCCTTTGGCTTTTGGCCCCAATAGTTTTATGCCATTTGTTGGTCTGGGCTATTGTGGAAGCCCTCTTTGCATAACTGTGGTCGGATTAGACTGGGGCTTGGCTATTTCCTCACTGTTTTCAATGGGGATTATTCGCAAGAATGCGGCCCTGACATCCCAGCTACCAAAGTTAAGGGGGGGGGGGGTGAGGAATGGGGAGGGTCGCAGAGCTAGAATCTGGAAATTTGGAAATTATCCAAATTGATGGCGAGTATAATAAGCAGAATATGGGTTTTGAGATGAGTAAAATTGGAGGCGAATTGTGGATATGCCTGGAATTAAACAAGTGGGATTATATTTGCAAACTTGAAAAGAAAAGAAAAAAAAACACGCACACACACTCACACACACACACACACATACACATACACTCGCACACACACAAACACACACATTAGAGAGCACAGGTACTGAGGTATCTCAATCTGCTTAGATACAAACAATCATAACGATCTAGTGTGATGCGGGGTATTCCCAAACCCTCTATTTGAATAAGTTTCCCTTTAAAAAGCCTCCTGCCGTGCTTTGTAAATAGCGGTCTGCGCTTTGACAACTCCCAAGTCCATGATATACATCTAGTGTGGTGGTATTGATCAACGCGTGTTGACGATCGCTGGCAGATACTGTCTATGCACATGTGCCAATTATAGAGAACTGGAGTGGAGCGCGTGGATACAGCCATGAATAGAGTCAGATTTATTCTGAAAACCCGCCGAATTGATGTCTGATTTCTGTTCGTGTGGTGAAACTGTGACAGGAGTTGAAAGCCTGGAATGTGATAACATCTGATCTTATCACACGGCAAAGCATTCATCTAGGCCAGTGGTAAAGGATGGCGGAATTAACATTAGACTGCTATAATGATTTTGTAACGTTGGTTAGGCAACTAGCTATCTGCCCCTTTCTTCTTTACCATACGCGTTTGTCAACTAGTTTCATGTTCCCTTAAACAATGGGCTCTTCAGAGTATAACAGCAAATAGAGAATCTTAAGTGCCTGTTTCATTGCATCAAAATAATGTGTTATTTTGGGTCACGATCAGGATCGTAACCCAGATATAAAAATTATTACTTTGGGAGCAGAAATAACACATTATTTTGTTAGATTTGAGTTGGGATCCAAATCACAGTACTTTGTAATACACTATTGTATGATTATTTTTAAAAAGACATGGAGTTGTGCAGAGTGAACCATAACTGCAAAAAAAAAAAAAAAAAATCAAAATGCTTGTATCCCACAATGCACCGTGTGTGTCAGTTCTTGCTATTCTTACCAGCTGTGGTGCACCGCCTTTTATTGAATTGGCATTGTGATGTAGTGAGCATACCATTCATGTGCATGTGCAGATTAGCTCTTTGCAATGATCACTACCCAAAAAGTTTTAAAATTTCTGATAGTGAGAACAATGAATCAAAAAATTGTCACCCTGATGGCGACCCAAATTTAGAAATTTTTGCTATGAGAATAGCACTATGAATGCATTTCTCCTTTGCAACAATGCAAATGGGAGAATGGTGGCAGAGATAATAAACTGGGATACCACCAGCAGAGTTTACATTATTTGGGACATTCAGCCCAATAAAGTAATATGGAGGTCTTGGCCCTGTGTGACAGAGTCATTGATTGGTAGGTTTACTGTGGAAGAGTTGGGGGAGAAATACTCTGGATGGCCCTGAGTAGGTACCATGCACTTTGAGAGTACTGAAGATAAAGCAATAAAGTGCATTTGGCTTGAAAAGATGATGCTTTCTGCCCTTTTAACCTGCTGGATTCTCAACTGTCCAAGATGGAGGGCAGCTTTAGGGTGTGTATTCTGAAGGGGGATGTTTGAGGAGGACAAAAAGTGCCACGCCCATTGCATTGGAAATGTTTCCTTTGGCCCTCCTCCCCATTTAAGTTTTCTTCAGTGCAAAAATAATTGCACATTTGCTTTTGTTTCTTGCCTATCCATTAAAAAGTTCACAATGGAATACATAAAGTATGAGAGCAGAGCAATGTGTATGTTTGTATCAATAAGGATTGTAGATCAATGAAGAAAGACATACATTGAGATAGATGATTATTGGATAGGCCTATACATGTACCAAAGCTACACATAACCCATTTCTTCTACTGGTCCAAAATGTCCGTCAGTCCAGTAGGTACCCAGTTTTTCCATTTTTTACTGGTTAATTCCTGAAAAAAAAAAGTTACTGGTCTGACAGTGATTTTTGCTGGTCAGGGACCGTCGGACCAGTGCCAGCATGCAGCCTTGCCTATACAATATGAATATGTAAGTAGGTAGAAAGAGACAAATATACACAAACTAGCATAAATGCAGATACATTGTACTTGGATAATAAATAGATAATGCATGCACTGAAGCAATAGCCATTTCTGTTGATGTTATTCCATAAAATCTATATAGGCCTATTCTAGTAGAGGCAAGATAAAAAAGTATTGCAAAATGAATAATCAGTGATAGCATTTCATGAATGGTATACCTCATGCCCTCTCATGCACACAACAATTCTGTTTGTCCCCTTCTGTAACAATGTGTCTAGCCATCCTTATCAACAGTAAAATGTTGGATAATTATCCTTTTAAGCCGCTTAGGACTATTTAGTAGAGCGTAGCTTAGTTCTTTTTCTAGGGAGCTGTCTTCTTCCATTGGAAGGAACAAAAATGGCTAAATAAAAGTCCATTATCTGCTTCTATTTTAGCTTCCCTGAACAGTAGTTTCTGAGCTCTATGTCCATGCAGTCCATTTCCACTTGCCTTAAGCAAGATCTTGGGACAGAAGTTAAATGAGAAAGGGGAAGGGATATATGGTAATTGACTTTCATATGCAGGCGGGACTGTATGCCTTCAATGCAAATAGAAGGAAAACAAACTTAGATTTAGCTTTGTATAATAATTCAAAAGTCCTGTTCATCTCTCTCTTGAAAGTGAGGCAGTTGTGCACGCTACTTGTTGGTTCATTATATAAATTCATTGCCTTCCTATTAAATCGCTTCATCTTTGTGCAGGTATGCTTGTGTTTAATCTTTCAGAAAGAACTCAAAGGAAACTTTCCATATTGATTGCCTTGATATCAGAAAAAAAGAAGACATTTTTTTCTGCTCACTTTAGCATCAGTATGCCTACTTACTTCATAGCTATATGATTTGCAAGTGTGTTGACTAGTTCATGATGAGGTCCCTTTTGTGCGTGTATTTATCTAAGTAGTGAGTGTAACGTAAGTGAAGCTGCTGCCAAGTAATTAGGGCAAGGGTTTAATGGAATCGCCATGCCATGTTGATATGTAGGACAATATCTATGCAACATTTTAAAGGCTCATAGTTTTCACTACTTGATAAGTTGGGCAAATTTGAGTTGAAGATTCATCATCATTTTCAAGGAAGAAAATTCAATGAATATATTAATCTGTTAAGGACGAGTCCCGAGTATACCCGGGCAGGTGTCTATGGGAAATGCATGTTGTAGCAAAATCAGTCCGTCCTCAACGGGTTAACAACATAGAGCCATGGAAGATCCCTAACTCTGAAGTCATGTAAGTTAACTTTTTATTTCTGTGAAGGCAGACTGTGTATTCCATATCTTTCGCGAATTGCGACAATTTTGCAAGTGGGTATGTTATCCCCCCTTCCCCCCCCCCCCCAAAAAAAAAAAAAAAAATACAGTTACAGAATGAAAGATGAGAATTTTGGCTTTTCAGGAGAATAGTCAGTGATTTTCAACTTTGAAAATGATACAATTGGTGTGTTACAAGAGACAACATTTTTATGACTTGTTAATATTACAAATATCTTGACTCGTGAAATTAACAAAACTGGAAACCTTATGAAATATTCCACACACACAATATTGAGTTGCAATACAGGAGTTATTAAGTCAACTGCAAGCAACTTAATTGTGTTAGCTGTTAAAATTCATGCAGTGTTTAAATGATTGAGGTTCTGACCTTTCCATATCGTGACAGAGGTTTTACTCTGTGACCTGATAAAACAATGGCAAATGAAATGATCAAGATAGAAGGCACTTTCAATGGTAGCATGCTATATGACAGGTGGTTTAGGCCCCCTTAGAAGCCTTTCAGTGGCTGCTTGTGCTGAGATCAAGCATCCCAAATTCATTTATAATTTCTAGGTTACTCTCTTGCATTTTTGGATTAGTGTTTAATTACAATAAGGTTTTCTCAGAACATTTGTAGGCAACAGTGTTGCTGTGTCATACATTTAATTCTTTGTACCGCTACCGTGAATTTGCTCATGTTATCTTCTAAAAGGAAGGTTTGAAATGGCATAGTGTGTTGAGAATCCTACCCAGCACTGGAGGCCTGTTGTAATTGATTGATTATCATATTGTATCATGACCCATTTCAGCACATGATGCTTATGAATCAAGGCTGAGTTCGGGTTCCTCATTAGGTTATCTCTAGCATGCGTGTCTTGGGCAGTGGAAAGGGCAATATGAAATTATTTGGGCCCCCCCCCCCCATTTTTTCCCCCGCCGTGAAGCAGGACGCAACTTTGACAATGTACTTTGTCATAAGTTGTACAGCTTCCAGCGCTTTGGGATGTTTTCAAGACAGTTGCTCTGTAATATGCCTAGTTACGATCATATTAAGACCTCTGCACAGAGGGATGTGGAATTTGTTTCAAACTGAGGAGTTTTTGTGTCCCTCCTCAGTGATGCAAACAGTACTTAACACACTTTGTGATTGGCTACGACGTTTCTGGGCCACCTCACCCCTGAAATGTCAGCATTCATCTCGTACATCATTTCTACGCTGACCCGTCCCATATGGGCTATGTTGGGTAACGCAGTGAGAAGTTAATTTTCTGCCCCCGTAGTCGACATGACTGCGTGATTATTGTCTTCATTTTGACAGTAATGGAATCTCCTTCATTGTGCTGTAGCGCTATTTTCAGAATCTTGGTTCGATTCTCGGGTAATTTGTGAGACATTTCTGGTTACTAAATCGCTGAATGATGTTTTGATTACATTACGACATCTCAAATCTATAGGTGATTCCATACATATCGTTATTCTAAGTGTGCATGCATTATGGCTGCAGCCCAAGAAAAGTAATAGTGACAGTTTTGATTTTATTTCAAGACTAAGTAAATGAGAGTATCAACAAGACAATAAGTAATGAGTATTGGTCTCCTAAAATTCTTTATTTTTTTATCAGTTACACTGTAGGCCTAATCATATGGAGCCTGTAAAGCTTATGTAATATATGAAGGAAAGATGTGGCGATCAAGCTTGGTTGATAGAGATTACACTACCGTAAAAGCTGTTATTTTCACATGGGTTTAATTTTCATGAATTTCGCAAAACACTGTTGGGCCTCAAGTTAACAACACAAGAAAATATCGCCTCGCGCTAGGGTTATGTACTAGTATCTTTGTGCACTCTGTGTGAAACCGCAAAAACAACATTGCGAAAATGTCTGTGACCTCCTTATTTGCAAAAAATAAGAGCTTATACTCTATCCCCTAGTGTAAGGACATTACCTTGCTTGAAGCGGTAGATCTTTTTGTGTGTGTGTGTGAATTCGGAGACTTCAAAACATGCTTGGATTTACGTAGTTTGATGTGACATCTGCGTATCCTTTTTGAAGAAATTGACAGAAAAAAAAAATACTAAAAAACTGCTGAACGAATGAAATGCTACATGAAGGTATTTCCACAGGCAATACCAGCATTCTATCAATGCCAATTCTCTGTCATTTGCATCATGTTCCCAATAGGCTTCCAAAGGTACAAATACCTTGGTTCTTGTTGCTAATAAGTTTTTTATCACATGACACGTTGTGTTTATCTTTGCTCATGGAGTTGAAATGCAAAGTGACAAAAGAAAAATCTGCCTGCTACCTAGAAACAAATACTTTTATGCACCTGGCACAGCTTGTGTCCTCACTTTCATCCACCTTTGTTGTGGTTGGTTCTGGGTTTTGTTTTTTTTTTTTCAAAGTGATCACTCTTTTAAAGATGAAATCACATAGAATGAGTTTGTCTCACAAATTGTACAGTTGTATGACAAAGTTTAGAATGAAGAATTGTGCAAATATCTAAACATCATAAGCAGCATTAGCTATCAGAGAGCTTATGACATGAGCGATTATTTGCATGTTTTTTGAAGGCTGACATTAAAACAGACTTGAGTGCATGATACTAGTATGCTGCACTATAAATAAAAAGAACTGTGTTCAGATTCAATTCATAAGCCACCTTTTGTGTTTATGATTATTTGCATGTTTTTGAAGGCTGACATTAAAACAGACTTGAGTGCATGATACTAGTATGCTGCACTATATATAAAAAGTACTGTGTTCAGATTCAATTCATAAGCCACCTTTTGTGTTTATGATCAAATTTGAATGAATGGTTACAGGTCTATGTATAGCTCTGAGTGGAGATATATCATTTCTCATTTCCTGGGGGCAGAGATTGAAAGTGAACAGAAAGGGCAGTTTAGTTCTCAAAAGTTTTCTCTGAGGATTATCAAAACTGGCGCTGTGAACGACCTATGATGCTCCATCTGTCACAGCCACAATACCATACCATTGAGACCCAAATTATTCTAAAGTTTATGTGATATGTCTGTGTTCCTTCAAGCTATGAAAAACAAGAGAAAAAAAAGGAAGGCAGCTCTGGTCCTCTGACCTTACAGTATATCTTTCTTATACCTCACTAGATGCTAACAGTGCACTTTTTTTCTTCAAATTTTTGCTCCCTAAGTAGTTTTGGCATTCTTAGATCTCTTTATGATTGAGTTTGAAACCCCCCCCCCTCCATCCTCCTTCCCACACACTTTTCTTTCACTCCAGCATTTCCCGTTCCATGCTTTCCTGGATAATTCCAAATGCTAGCTACGCTTGTCACGGACCGTGGCCAGCATCATCAATACTTAATCATTTTATTTGTTTCGGCTGATTTCAAGCCTGGTCAATAATGTATTTCTCGCTCTCTATCTCTTCACGTCTCTATTTCTTCCTACCCCAGTATCTCTATCTCTCACCTTATCGCTCGCCATATCTCTCTATCTCTCTCTCTATCTATCTCACTTCTCTCATCAGTTGTTGCCGTGGTTTCCTTTTGAAAGTGATGAGATGCCTCTCCCTTCAAGTAGAGGACAAGGATGACCTATGCAGTGGAGACCGAGACCGCTCTCCTCCGACATCCTTGCAAATTTAACACAGTGAATTATTGGGCATGCATTCCATCAGTAATGCGAGCAGGCCACGATGATTATTTCATAACCGGAAATCAAAAGTGGCATGATACATTTCCCACCTTAAGCATCTTCATATTCTCATTCCTACTACTACATCTTCTTCTTCTTCTTCTTGACTTGATATGCCCAAAATGAGCAGTTAAAGCCAAACTAAGTTTGTCCCGTGTCTTATTAATTCAGCAGTGAATCGAGATGAATAGAGAACAGAGGAGTGATTGTGATGTTCACTTTTCTTGGATGCATTCCCACAGGTCTCTCAGCTCTGTTCGTTATGTCAGATATGAGATCTTTTGAGGGTCCAGAACACTAGATTGGTGACATGCCAAATAATGTGATAGTGTTCCATATTGATGTCTCTTTCTGCATGCCACCCAAATTGTGCTGGATATGGGTGGTTTTTTGTTTTGTTTTGTTTTTCTTCTTCTTCCTCGGTTAACCTGCACATCTGCAACTTCCGTTTCAAGCTTGACCAAGTCCAGACATGAGTTTGACAATATTTAAAGAATCCTTTTGCTCTTGTGTGTGTGTGTTGTGTGTATCTCTCTGTTGTCAGGGAAACAAAGATAATTGCTTTTGATGCACTTAAATCTGTATTGACTTGTGAGACACCTCTGCTGGTTATTCTTCAACGTGCTGGATGTCAAATCATGCCATGCAGTATGTTTTGTTTTGTTTTTGTTTTTTGCCGTGGTACCAGCAAACTTTCAATTTAAAGTCGCTATAGCTGCTGACTGATTGAATAAAACATAGAGAGGAGAGAGGAAGGTTATAAGTTTGACGAGGTCTAAAAGATTTATTCATAAAGACTGAGGGGGGAGATGGCTGGATGGAGGCCATTTCAGTATTCATGATGGTAACGCCAAGACTTGTCAGACAGAAGTGATGAATACCTTCTTCTAGGTGTAACACAGTTCTTTGGTCTTCATTTGACTCTGCCCACTGCATTTATTCATCTGTACTTGGCATGGAGCTAAATGATGCAGCGCTGGTGTGGAGTATTCAAAGGTGAAGTGCCATGATTTTTTCATCCGCCCGTTGAAGTTTGATACCACTGACCCCGGTGGAGACTAAAAGGAGGAAATTGAAACTTGTTGCATACTTCTCCCTGTTTACAGGGAGAAACGGGAAGAAAACTCTTTTCCCAGGTATCAATGTTGTACCAAAATATTGAAGTATGCACCAATGAAAACACAGCATGGATGTGCTCAAAGGAAATTAATAATGCCCTGTATTGGTAACCCAACTTCCACCATTGGAGAATGTAAAAAAGAGTTGGCAGATCCTGTGTAGGCCTACATCCTTAATACTATCTACTCTTGAGATTTTGGATGCAGATTATCAGAAAAGCATTCCGCTTTTCAGGCCTTATTCCTCACACTTGAAGTGGATTCAGTGAAATTTTGGCATCTGTGAATCTCATACCTTTCTTTTATGTAAATGTGCCATGCAGTGTCAAGCAAATCAGGTTTAGAGTAGACCAAACTTCAGATGCATATCTTGATGATGTGATAACTTCTGTTATGTTTTGTGTGTGTGTGTGTGTGTGTGTGTGTGTGTGTGTGTGTGTGTGTGTGTGTGTGTGTGTGTGTGTATGTGTTTTTGTTGTTGTTGTCGTCAGGTTAAAATATTACCATTCCTGTCCCACAGACCTTTCTCCATGTTGTTTACACCAGCATGCATTGTCCACCAAAAGTGTGAGGGGATTCATTTATCTTTTCATATACAGCAGGGCTCCACACTAGCTTTTATTTTTGGTGGCCCAAAGGCAAACATCCGACCTTTTTGGTGGCCCGATCAGGCCACCAAATTCTTCATTTCTGAAATTTTGGTGGCCCGACATGCGTTTTTGGTGGCCCTGGGCCACCGGGCCACCGTTAGTGTTGAGCCCTGTATACAGTCATCAGCTCAATCATAATCAAGTATTCATACTTCACCTTTTCCACAAATAAGGACAAAGTAGGCCTGTGACCCGTGTTCTCTATGATCCAGCTCTTTACTTTTGAAACCATCCATTCTCCGCCTCCTCCGGCCATCCCCTCTTTACCCCCCCCCCCCCCCCCACACTCCCATCCATCTGCCCTGTAATGGAAAAAGTTGAAGGGGATGTGCTGAGTGCCAAAAGTCAAAGGGTGGGTCACTGGAGATTGCTCTCAAACAAGAGACCATTGTGGTGGCCTTCCCCAATTGTGATTGGCTGGAAGGAAGAATAAGAAACCGAAAAACCAGCAAAAATAGGGAGGGAAAAAAAAGTGCTTTTTCGCTGTCTTCCTCAAGGGTCACTGTCGACAAATTAGATCAGTTCTCGGTGTCTTCAGGGGGGCAGGGAACCATCAAGAAGCCAACAGATGCAGTCTGCAATTGCAGGGACACATACCCTGTGTTTGGCCTACCCAAATAGTCTCGGCTATTTTGGTGTCAGTTACCATGGTAACCATGTATAAGAAAATTATGAGTTTGTCAGGCAGTTTTAGAAGTAGATCAGATCTCTACCTCTCTTGGTTGTTCTTTCATGGGATGGCACAGCTTTCCACTCCATATATTTTTTTCCCTTTTCATCGCTAATTCTTTGTAGAATTTATTGTTGCTCTTTTGTTTTGTTTGGTTTTTTTTTTTTCATACTCAGGAGGTACATTTGTGAAAAGCAGAAAGGCTGATGTACTGTTGACAGTTAAGAAATATAGCAATCTATCTTGTGTTTTGTCACATATGTCTTTGTTTTTCTGGACATTATGTACATTATACCAGTACTTGTAGTAGGGGTTCGTGTGTGTCGTGAATACAGTGTAAGGATAAACCATTCAACTAACACTTTGGTTTCTCCTTTCATTCTTTATTAGAAGCGATAAATGGAGAGTTGCTGATAAATGGTACTAATGCACAATAACTTAGGGAACCGTTTGGTACCATCGAATGTTAAAGACCGTGCGAGTTTATATGAGACTCTTATAGAAGTGCACAGTTACCTGTTTGTCATTCGTTTATACAAATCCCACTTGGGAACAGTGTTAACCCATTCCCTACGGGAACCTGGTGGCCTGTGTATTAAATCTATGGGGATTTCAGAATTTGGCATGGAACGGGTTAACATTTGTCTCCGTATAGATAAAACTGACACCCAAAACAAATATCTTCATTTTCCGGTACTCAAAAGGAATTGTGCCATGGTTGGTTATAAGCAGTGTGTTCCACTACTTTGGTCATCATCTTGTGTGGATATTCGGTAGCTGATATAGTTTTTCTGATGAGGTGCCGCGCATGCGGAGATGTATCCCAGCAAGTGTCAGGACAGTGCCAAAGGGATTAAAAGCTCAACACCGAGACAGTTGGATTCCCGTTTCCAAGAGTTTTTATCATGGCTAGCTTTCAGCCGGACACGCAAGAAGCTGAGCATTCATCTCCGGACTGTGAAACGGAAAAGCCTCGTATTGAGGACGCCAACAAAATAATACAGAATTGTTTCCCTGAAAAAAAAAAAGACAACAAAAAGGTCTTTTTTGGGGGATGATCTCTTGCCTTGTATAGATATCTCATCGTTTTGTATACACGGTGTGGCTTTCACGATGGATCCGCTGTTTTTCTCGTTGGTGGTCACGATCTCCTGCAGCAGCGGTGGAGAGGAATGGAAGCAACAGGTTTAGACTGTCGGTCCTGGCTGACTGAGAGTATTAATGAGTGAATGGTAGATGTGTTACCGAATACAGTCATAGTGATGTATCCGACCTGATAGGATGTCTTTAGTAGCCTCGAGATGTCCTTGGTAGTGTACCCCCATTGCATTGCAGAGCAGTGGTGTGAATTGAATGCTTGAAAATACAGGCATAAAGGCAAGTTGATTCAGTGAAGTGTTGGTCACACAAAGACAAAAGCAGCGCAAAGACTTTAATACAACGATAAAACAAGACCGCAAGAACAATGTGAACAGCATGTATGCTGTCGGTGGAGGATTATACAACTGATGAAACACCTGTGCAAACTTTCTCATATTGACTTTAATGCCCTACTTCTTCTGAAATGATATACAGTCTAGTGCCGTACATCTTTTGCAGGGATAGATTTCAACAAAGTCAGATTTCCTCTGAAAGCCTGCGCCCCAAAATCAGCTTCTAAATGCCCGCACCTGTGACATGCCACTCGATAGCAGCTTTGTGGTATAGTGTATTTTGAAGTATATCAGATTTCTGGATGAAAATCTCCAATATGATTGGAATTATAGATGTTTCTCCCTCCCTATAACTCACTCTTCAACCTCCTCCCCCCCCCCTCCATTTACATCCTTCAACAGACCTGTCAAAGTCCCTTTGTAGGGTGCTGACAGGGTAAATACATGGCCCCCCTGAGGGCCAGTGGTAGCCCAGCTTGCTCCCCTGTCAACCTGAAGACAGGTGTATTAAATCTCTCCCTCTAATCACCCTGTTAATGATAATGCACCAGATGGGATTTTTTTTTTCTTCTTTTTTTTTTCTGCTCCTGATTTGTTGATGGTGCTGACCCTTCATGCAGCGATGACATCTCGTCGTCTTTTACCCCAGGTTGATACCAGTCCAGATCACCTTCCTTACATTTCAAGGAAGAATTTTGTCCTCCAGGTACAAGTACACACCCCCTTTCTCGCTTGTTCCTTTGCGGTTATATGCACCCTTTACTTCAGTGCATGGGCGACCATCCACAAATATTTATGGGAGTATCGGCCGTCAAATTTTAACCTGTTGAGGATGGTTTGATTTGCTACAACACGCATTTCCCATAGACGTTGCCCGAGTATACTTGGTATTCGTCCTCATCGGGTTAATGCGATGTTGATACTCGGTACTCGTCCTCAATGGGTTAATGCGATGTTGCTCTATTAGAATGCTTAACTTAATTATAAGCTGTCTAATAAAAGTCATGGTTGACTCTCCCTCTCTCTTCCCCTCGTAATCTACCCCTGTATTTTGCACCCATTTGTTAGCCAAAGCCAATTAACCCTGAGTGTGGACATTTTTAGTTCTGTATGTGCACACAATATTTGGAAGTAGTTGTTGTTTGTGCGCAGGGAATATCATTGTTGTGGTTTTAGCTATCCAAGAATAAAGCCTGCTTTTCTCATCCGTTGGTTTCTGGCATTTTGAGATTTCCGGAATACCAATTAATTCAATTGTGTGTGTGTGTGTGGGGGGGGGGGGGGGGTGAACATGCAAAGAGGAGAGAAGCAAATGGTGGTAAAATTGAAATCTTCTTTCTCTTTTTTTATGCAGATTACCTTCTTTTTTCCACAGAGCACTGTAATGCTAAGTATTCCAACTGTTGCAACTACATGTATACCTTAAGAGAAAAGCTGGAAGATTGCTGAAGAGCCAGGTCTAGTATTATGCAGGAGTGCATTTACCAGGCTATTGAGAAGGAAGAGCTTGAAAAGGAGAGAGAGAGAGAAAGAGAAGAAGAGAGATGGAGAGAGAGAAAGAGAGAGAGAGAAGACCCAAGAAGCAGAAGAAGAACCGGGGAAAAGAAAATGGAAGCAAAAACACAAACAGTTGAAAGAATGCCAACTTCCCTAGGCTGGATAGCTAAAGTTTACCGAGCTTCGGCAAAGTCAATATTTGTCTGATCCGATATGAACAAGATTGGCAAATACAAGCACAATTGATGCCCTACCACCCTTTGCCCAATCGTCATTACTTCTTCTCCTCCCCCCCCCCCCCCCAATCTTTTTTTCCCTTTCTATTCTGCCGTGATTTTGTGCTTATTCACATTAGGGTGGATTTACTGAATAGCAGGCGGACACAACTTTGCATTCCATTGTTGCACATTGTGGATTTTGGTTCTTTTGTTTGTTGTTTAGTTTCTTCCTGCGGAGCAATGAACTTCTTTCCACCTTGGAGATGCATTGCGGGCGCTTTTCCGCTCTTGCAAATCTTCCTGCTAGCAAAGCTACGGGATGAGAATCCAGCAGTGCAGTCTATAAATGGAATGGATGTATAGGTGTGATGTTTGGTATGTTGGTTGACATTTGTAACAAGTTAATGCGATGGCTTGACTTGGCTCTCGATGGAAGCTTCCTTCACTATCATTAACGAGATCTCTCATCCGAACCCCTACTTCATGACCTCCGATGTCAGACGGGTTATCAAACTTGCCAACTCCGCCACCCTTGTTTGAGAATCTTTTCCAACAGCTGAAATGTTTTCGATTTTCACTTGAAGATTAAACATTCTCTTTCATTTTAATGGTCATGTAGAGTTGATCCAAGCCTCTTCTCCAACCTTTAGGAAATGGGAAGAGAAAAAACGTTGCAAGCTTTTTTTGATCATTTTCTGAATTCAAGGGGTAGGCCTACTTTCATTTCCGTATGCAGTGGAAAGAATGCAATACACCTGCACAGAAATTTGAACCAAATGTTTTGGGTCTCCCACAGTATCGAATGGGGCAAGATAAGGTACACAAGACGTACTGTACGTAGGAATTAGAATGTCTTGACTAGTGACCGGTATGAAGGACAGGACGGAGAGTCTATTGACTAACCCACCCACATTCCCCATCACCCACCCACATACACACACATATACACACCACACTATTGCATATGCACAAGTGCACATGGCATACAAACGGGCCTCTATGCGCATCAAAGCGGTAATCAGCTTTCCAAATTTAGTGGTCAAATTCAAAGGGCTCAAGTAGTCAAATATTTGGTGCAGCCCTGTCAGCAAACAAGTGAGATATTGGGCACCGCTGTCGTCTTTGATACTAGTCATTCACTGCATTTTTTGTGACTTTTACAGCACCAGCAAACTTCAATATTACAGGAGAGAAAAAGCCCACAAAACAAAATAAGCTGGTGAAATGTGGTTTTTCTGCTTTCGCTTGGTCTTTTTTTTTGGGGGGGGGGGGGGTCCTTTTCTTCTTCGTCATCATCTTCTTCTACTTCTTTGCTATTGCCTTCTTTTTCTTTTGCTTGTAAAATTGTCAGGTAGTAAGCTTAAAATGGGCATGATTCTTGCTTGATATTGTGTTGTGCTAAGAAGAGAGTAAGGCGGAATACGGCCAGTGACCCTCTCCTTTGGTTGCTGGCCCTTTTAGTTTTATCTTATTTTTATTTTCGGTCACTCTACGGTTCTGAATTATCACGCTGGTAGCCCTCACTTATGTGATGGATTGTTGGTTCTTGAGAAATGAAACAGGCTAAATTTCAGCTGACTCATTAGGCCTGTTGACGTGTGCAAAAATATTGGATTCACAATGTAATATTTCAGGAGAGAAGACAGGCTTGTCCTGATCACATTGGTATTCGTGTCAATGTCATTTTTCTTCAGCAAGAGTATTTCAATAACAATATTGATCATGTTTGAGAGAGATATTGCATCGCAGTGGAATGAATGACAGTACAAATGTGTAAAATAGCCCAATCCCTTAAAAATTGTATTTTCATCAGTTTTTTCAAGACCTTAACCCATTTCAAACTGATGCAGAGTATACTCAGACGGGTGTCTATGAAAAACCTGTGTTATAGCAAAATCGTGGATTAACTGTGCTGTGCTTTTTGGTTGTCCAGTGCAGACATTTTCTGTTTTGACCAGAAAATGAATCACAGAAAATTGATTTTCTTTCCAACTTTTACAAGGTATGAAGCATCTTGTGTTAAGCAAAGATTGATAGATGATGATTCTCAAAGGAGCAGTCTATTAATTAGTAAAAGTTTTTTTTTTTTGGGGGGGGGGTGTGGGGATACATATCACTTTCTCTCAGATTACTCAATTATTATTCGAAGAGGGAAAAATTACAGTGTATTTTTCCATTTAGAAAAAAACATTGATTGTTATATTTCAGTTGGCACTCTCATGTTATATAAACAAGATTCATGCTTTGTCATTTTGATATGTCAAATGGATATGTCCCTCAGATTAATATGAAATCTACACTTATGTTATTAGATTACAGAGTTATTCTACAAATCAGATAATATTAACTACGTTAAAGTTTAGGGAGTGGTATTGATTTCAAGTTAGCAGTTGAAAGAAAGAGAGGAAGATAATATATCAACCAGGAAGACAGAAAAGGGAGGAAGAATAGAAAACAAGAAAAAAAAGCCCCAAAAGTGTGGAGAGGGGCATTTCGTAGGAAAGGATTTTATAGGGCCATAAACACGAAAAAATTGAGATATTTGAGTGTGAGTTGTTGGGCAACTGTATCAAATTCCACAGAAATAATGACGGAAAATTGCAGACCGCCTTGTGTGAAGTTTGCTGTGACATATTGCAATAAGAATGCTTAAAAAACACACAGAAGTCACTGTATGATCTGTAGTGTGACTTTCAGTCAGTGTATGGATTCCTTATTGTGGCCAACATGCAAAATGAGCTGCCTACCACCATGAGCTTTTGTCACATCACAGCCAACATTCCAGTACAGCATCGCATGAACAAAATGTTCAGTGGCAGTGTTACAGCCCGCGATAACTATCAGTATTTCTAATATCACTTTTTTATACCTCCACCTGAAGGGTGCCGGAGGCATTATTTTTTTCTTTCGCAGTGTGAATAGAAAGCTCAAACATCATGATTTTTTATGATACCAACATTTCGCAGTATGAATGGGACTCATGTAAAAGTATCAAACATGATCCAACAGTCCTACCTCTTGCTTTGTGCGTCTGCTTTAAGGGTATGAGGAGATCACGCTCGTAATTGACAATTATTACTCGCAGTTTACATTCCATCGACATACCTAAAGTGATGTCAGTAATCACGAGATGGCAATAAAAGATGAGCTTTGTGGGTCGGGTGATAAATTTTGCTCTGGTCTTGTAGAGGAGTCTGCGTGGCTTTGATTTTACCCCATCAAGCAAGCAAATTGATGTACCCTGGCAAATTTTAGAGGATAACTTTACAGTTGGCGTGAGAAACTGAGATTGGCGTATCAGGTTGTGAAAGAGTCGGTAGTCTCTGTCAGAGCATCTTATACTGGTTTAGGTGGAAATATCCTATTCTGCAGTTCATATTGACAATTTCGATAAGGATATGTGGAAAATTATGATGATTTTTCAGTATTAATGGGAAATTTCAAGTTAACTTTCTTCATTTTATCATGGGAAGGTATTAAAAATTTCTTTATGCACATGATTTATTTGAGGAGGGGTGGTTAGAATAAAAAGTAGGCAGTCATACAGCCTTGTAAGCAAAAAACAAGAGCCAACAACCAGAGATGGATGGAGGCTAGACAGAAAAGATGCATTTTTGAAGAGAGGGGGAAATATTTCGGGATAAAAGGACTGACAGTCAAATAAACGTACAAGAGACAGGGGGGGGGGGGAGTTAGATTGGAAAAGAGATAACCAGGAGAGGAAAAAATAAGAGTATGAAAGAGAAAACAGGAACATATAGAAAAGAATATAGAAAAGGGAGAGAGAGATGCCAAGGGGGGAACAGATGAAAAATAGAGAGAAAATGGACATACATAGAGAAGAGAAAATGGACATACATAGAGAAGAGAAATAATGAGCAATGAAGGAGGGTCGATGGAGAGCAGGAGGAAAGAAGGGATGAACTAAAAGAAGAGGGAGAACTTTGTATGAGAGAAGGCCAGTTTGTGCCCTCTGGATTGCTAAATCGAGTACAGAGTGACAGTGGAAGGGGTGACAATCTGCGTTGTTAGCCGTGTCATCCCAAAAAAATCCACCTCGTTTATCCCATCCAGTATCCTCCCCCCCCCCCCCTCCCCTCCACTCTAGATCTCTCTCGCCCCATCTTCGGTGGTTTCACATCCAATAGCCGCTCACTCTCCAATGAATCATTGATGATCTTCGACTTTAGGTCCTGTTTCTGCATCTCAAGCACCTGCACTTATTTTTCTGTACCAACCCCCTTTTTTTTCTGTCGTTTTCTTCAAGTGGTCTGAACTTCACAGCAACCAGGCAACTGCATCTTGGATTCTTGCTGTTGTCCTTGCTGTTCAAAATCGATGTGTTGTGTGTAATGTGTGCTTCTGGATGGTGCAAAGGAAAAGTAAGCATAATATTGAGGCCATAGTAACAAATAGTTCTTTGCATTTGCAAGAAATAATGATCAGTTGGCTATATTTTTTTTCAACTTTACACACCACAAGAATATTGGCTCTAGTCAGGGCTCCACACTATTTTTTTTTCTTCTGCTGGTGGCCTGTTAGTGGTGGAACCACTAAAATCTTCAAATCTTAAAGTTTTGTGGCCCTGAAAAGATATGTGGTGGCCCAGAACAAAAACAAATTTAATGCTCCATTTTTAATCTTAGTTGTCCGATCAACCACCAAAAGATAATTTTTTTCTAAGATAAGAAAGGTTCTAAATTTGATGGCCTGACATCAGTTCTGAGTGACCCCGGGCCTTTTTGGCCATTGCTTGTATCAAGCCCGGGATAGCGAAACAAAGCTCTCCTCTTCTAGTACATCAGGACTGCCTGTCAGGCTGAACGATTTATCACTTACATTCACACACATTTATTATCTCTTATGCCATATATCCTCATACAATGCCCTGTCTTTTCTGAGATCAGAAGGGCAAATAATCAGGAAGTACCACACAGTACATGTAGTTCGGTGCATAAGCCAAGAGAGTACATTCATAATTTGAAATATCCAATTCGGTCACTTATTATGATCAATTCAGTCACTTATTATGATGACTTCTAGTGTAGGACCTATGTGATAGAATATAAAGTATAATTAATGCTAACTGTTTATGTTTGTGACCTGCAAAGAAGGGGACTCGAATGTCCAATTTGCAAAATCAGAAACGTGTACATTAGAGCTGTTATATGAGTCACTATATAGTGGCTTTGCATTCTTGTCCATACCCATTATTTTCTCTACCACTGGAATTTTCGAGTGACAAATTGTGGCCATTTATCACTATAATGTCAGCTCTGTATTTTTCCTAGCTCTTTTTTTTTTTTTTCACTCGTTCTCTCTCTCTTTGACTCTATTCCTCGTTTTTTTTTTTCAGTAATGCATCTCTTAGGCTTGCCAGTCTGTGCCCTTTTCATCGCCATCGGCAACTGAATTTATGATGGCGAATAAATGGTGTAACCGATACTTGGTTTATTGGTCCATCTTGAACCCAATCTATCAGTACCCATCTTATGTTCCAATTAAAAGCAAAGAAGAAGACAAAACCAATCCTGGGGACAACAGATTCAAAAATTTATGGTCCAAAGTTATCTGTAGTTGTTCTTTTTTCCATTTTCTTGTTATGCTATCCTCTAGCAAATCCTTACTCCTCCCCCCCCCCATTTTTCCAACTGTCGGACTAATAGTTGTAATGCATCATGCTGATCTCCATTTGACATTAAACGTGAACTAATGTGTGTTTATTCTTGCTATGCCCTGTTTCCACCTTCCCTCCCCTCCGTCTTCTTTGTTTGAGAGTGGCTTCTCGTCGAAAATTGCCCTATTATAGGAATATTGATGTGCAAACACGGACTACCTCGTCAAGTACACTGGTGACAGTTATTATTTTTTTTTCTTCCAAGGAGGGGGTGGGGGAAGGGGGTCGGGGGAAAGGGAGAGTAGTGAAGACTATAGAAAATCAATTCATAGTTACTGATGATTGATTGCATCGTATTTATTTTTCATTTGATGGCTGTGTGAAAATTTGTTTTTGCTCTAATGTTAATCAGCTTACATGCATATTGGCCTTGTAAGCCACAAAGGGCATTCTTGCTAACCATTATTTACAATCTTCACCCCAAACCAGAAAATCCTAATACTGTCCCCCTAACTTTGAAAAGTGATGCTGATTTCATTTTATTGACAATATAATATATTTTTTTCCCTTCCATGAAATTTGCCAGTCACAACCTTCTAGAAATTGTTGATTATGCTTCCGAAATTGATTAAAAGATTGATATTGGCTGGTGTGTCAAAAGATAGTGCACATTGTTTTCTTTGTAGTATTTCAGATAATGTGGTATAGCAGCTTTTATATCTAAACTGAAAAAAAGAAGAAATAACTGACACGAGATTTTTAGGTGTTAACGCATCCGTCTGCTTTGAAGCCAAAGAATGCAAGAATCACTTCCAGTAGGGTCAAATCCATTGTTGGCAGCAGGCACTTGGAGAGTGCACACGCGTCCTCTCACATGGATTGTGGAATAATGAACTACACGAGGCATATGTGGCGTTCCATACGACGCGGGGATGGTCATGAGGATATGAAAAGTGACAATGACCGTGACAGCCTCGCCGCATCTTCTCACCAACCTAACCCATCCTTGTCGCCAAGCATTTGTCCCTGCGGGCGCGGCCAATTTTGGAGGGGAAAAAAAAAGCGCTGGCTGACCACTTTTGTTGCCGTCATTACCAGACATATTTCTCTTTCGCTCACTTCCTGTCTCACGCTCTTTCTCTTTGTACACACACACACACACACACACTCACTCCGTGTCTTGTTAAATGAGATCAGTTTGAATCTTCATTCCCAATTGATATCATCCTCGTAATTTGTATCTAACGCTTGTGACCCGTCATAATCCATCTCAGTGCCACTTTGATGCGAGACCAAGCACGATGCACTTTTGAAGTGAAACGCCCAATAAATGAAAAATAAAGCAAGACAACCCAGCTCCTCAGTAAATGCAGTTTAGATCAGATGTGCTACTAATGTACGCGGCATATTCGGTGGCAACTATATGGTACAGTACAAGTACCTGTTTGTCTTTTGTCTTCACTCTGCTTGGATCTCGCAGCCAATTACGGCTTCATCAATCATTCCTCAGTTTCTATACTCCAAAGCTCGAGCTATTTAAATCGGATGGGGGGAGGAATGAGGAACGGGCATAGCGCAAAAAGGGAGAAAAAGAGCAAAGAATTTGAGAGAGGGAGAGTGGGTGAATCTAGGAACATTCCACTTTGATATAAAAATGGGTATTTTGACCTTCGGAGTCAAATTAAACTGGTAATGCCTGTGACCCCCGTGCTCCCTGATAATAATTCCATTACCCAAAAATGCCATTTTATGAAGCAATATTCAAGTAACCTGATACAAGAGCTGAGCTTGGGGAGGCTCGAGGGAAGGGTGCCTCGCTCAGAAAATGCAGTTCTCCTGGCAGTATTGAACAGGGTCCTCCACTCTTCTTAAGTGGGCATCTATTAAAGTCTCCTATGCATCATTATTCCTTGAACAAATACCCCGGTTCTTCGCCCGCCTGATGCATTTCAAGAGCGCTTTCGGAATTCGTTATCGACGGTGATGACTTCCTAATCATGCAAATATCTGTTCTTAAAGGAGTGTTTCTTTTTTTTTCTCTCTCTCCCTTTTTCTTTCCCCAAGAGCACCTCCCCCACCCCACTCCGGAGTAGTCTCTAATTAGCATAGGTGTAATCTATGATGCCTTGCAGCCATGTTGTTGCCAAGTTGCCTAGCTGACTGAGCCCCCAAGCAGCCTTGCAGCCATGTTGTTACCAAGTTGCCTAGCTGACTGAGTCCCCAAGCGGTTATCTGATGAGTTGATTTACATGCATATCATCATCATATACCATTTCCATTTGTGTGTGTTTGTTTTTCTGGGAAGTGGGTGGGAGATGAAGTTCTGGAAGATTTCTTACAGGTTGCCATGACGACTCCTGTGGAGTAATGTCATTTTTTTATTTCATAACCATGGTAAAAATATTTTACAAGCAGAAATTCTTTTCTAGTAATTTAAAAAAGAATAAAACATGGAAACATGAAATATCTTTGGAAAATTTTCAAAGAGAATACAGAGACTAAAAGGATGAAATGTATTTGTGCTCCAGAAAACTTGAAGAAACAGAAAACGCCTATCCGGTTATACTATGCAAGATTTTCTTCAACTTTGCTCTGTGGTAGAAGCCAGATTGATGGGACTGAGGGGGAAGTGGAATGATTTTGCCCATACATTCACAGAATGTCGACTCATCTGGCGGCCAGTTAGTAAGTTTTTGTACGACCGGATAGATTCGGGACTAGTGAATGATAGCTCAGGTTTGGAAGGAGCGAAGACTCTGGATATGAAGTTTGGCGTGTCCATGAAAGGATTTTTAGAGATGACAGCTTTGGCTCTTTAATTTGTGAAGCCGGAGGCAGGAAAAACTTTGTGTAATGGTAGGTCAACTCTTCATGGTGTGCATGCAGTGTTATGAGGAGGATCAACAGGGTTTCTGGCAGCTAACAAAGATTCGTCAGTTTTTCTTCCACGACGTAAATTCTCTGTATTTTCGTTTGCTACGATCACATCTTGTGCAGAACACAAAAAGTGCTTGCAGCTGGTAATATTCTCCGCCTCAAAAAAAAAAAGAAAGAAAAAAAAAATGTACCCGCTGATGTGTGCGATGTATTTCACCCACGGCATATCCAGCATATTTCACTTTAATCTGATAATGGTCCATCCTTTTTTGGTTCAGGACTGTATAAACAGGCACACAGCATGTAGATTGTAGAAAGAAGAGTCAGCATTTTGTCTATACTCTTCCATACATTGACAATCAAAGTGGAGAAATGGAAGGAGTAGTTAGTGAATAAAACTTCCACATTTTTTTTTTTTCCAGCGTGAAGTTTTGCTTTGGATTAGGGGCATGAATTGTTCTGAGCCGGAGAGAGACCGCGCAAATCTAAAACCCTTTTCCTGCTCGCGGGGAAACATCTCGGTCTCCCCGAGAAGAAAAAGGAGGGACGGACGAAGAGCGTGTTTTCGTAACCCTGCGACCCAGCTCTCTGTTTTTCGGTGCCTGCCGGTCCCCGGGGCTGGATGGTCAAACCACCTGCAAATGATTTGCTGTGTAAATCTCTATGCTGTACATATTCCATGCCCCATGCACAGAAGGAATCACTACCCTTGATGTCTACTCCCACTTCAATTTATTTGATTTTTCTTCAATTCTCATACTTTCTTGTCAATTTCTCTCTTTTTTTTCCAAGTTGTTGGCACCCCAATCTTGAGATGCATTAATATCTTCTGACTCTGCATTTTGTAAAATTTATTTACTCATTTATTCATTATGTTTGTTTGCTTATGGTTATTTATTTGAGATGCTGTTATTGTTTTCTTGGGTCCATTTTCAATGACAACACAAATTTGTCCTTAAAGTACTCTGTGTACCTTTTTAAGCAGCAAGTTTTTAATGGAATCTGGTATTATTAGCCATTCATGGCATGTGATGATAGGGTCATATGTCTTGCAGATCCTGTAATTAGCAAAATGGTGTTCATTGTATTGATTTCTGGAAAGCAAAAAGACACAAAGACATTTTCGGTATTATATCTTCATTTTAAGTGTGACATGGTACCTTGTAACAGGTGTATCCTTGAGAGAAGTTAAACCAAAGTCCGTTAAAAATGTGTGCATCACCAGTCTTCACATCTTCACCACGTCCATGGGAATTCTTTGATTAGCATCCTGGGGGTTTGCCGATGGGAAGGAGATGGGTCTGGTATACAGCCAGCCCCTCCCTGTGGTCGACCTCAATCAAGCCATGCTCTCTCAACCAGAAAGATGGTTTTGGAGGGGGGGGGGGGGGGGGGGGGCAGCATTTTGGTCTCTGCATCATCGCAACCAGAACCTCATTCTCTTTTCATGAGGGCCGGGAGGACTTTGACATAATTTCAGCCATCACACCTTTTCCCTCAATGACTAATTCTGCCTCATCAACTTGGTCACAGAGAAAAAAAAAGGAATATAATTTAACAAATGAAAGTGCACAAAATGAAGATTACTCACTTCTCTGTGTTTTGCTAATCTGCTCTGCTTTGCCTATTTAAGGCTCTTAAAATCTAAAATGGATGAAGTCAGAATTAGAGAAAGGAGACCATTCCAGGTTAATTGTTAGGTTTTCTGCCTTTGCTACAAAATTTCTCCACAGGGGCATACTTAACTGCACTATGTTTTGACAGGAAGGAAAGAATGAAGTATATACAAATAATGTATGCCTTTGATGATGTGGAATTTCATATATGGAACTCCATCTGTTCATCATTTTCTGGGTGGTCCCAATGCATTTTGGCTAGAATCTGCGGGAGCAACTGTCCATTTTCATTAATTTCCGTCATCATTCAAATATATTATTGCTGGACATTTCTGCTTGTAGATTCTAAGCATTGGTTTGTTCTCACAACAGCCATGGGATGCACTTTTTTTTTTTTTTGGGGGGGGGAATATATATATATATATGTTGATGGATACAACAATGTTAAAAGTTTATTGTAAAAAGCTGGCACCAGCACACTTTGTCACAGTAAAAAATATGCCATATGCTCTACTTCCATTTGTTGTTATGCAGTACCAGGCCCTCAAGCAGTATCTTTGCTGAGATCATGTATAAAAGTGGTTTCCTATTTTCCACTCTGCTTCCAAAGCCCTATACCCCTTCATGCCTTTCCCCATGAAATTATATTTGATGTAGCTATCTACGTATGTCACTGAATCTGTACATTTGTTGACTTTTCCTTGCTCGTTGTGCTTACTTTTACCGAGATACAGCATTGATTTTCTTTTGTTGTTTTGATAAAACGAGAAAATAAAGACTCCCCAAAATATGTATGTTTGAATCCATTTGTGCCCTTTGGGTTAGTTGAATTGATTGGTTGTTACACGTCCTGGGGATGCTAGCTTTAGATGCAAGACACAGGAAATGAATTTTTTGTAAGTGGGAGCATCTCAGTGTGTGTGTGAGGGGGGGGGGGGGGATGGAGGGCGTATCAATGAAGAGGGGTTTTGTTAGGTATTTCTGAACTATGTCTTATCATTGAGTCTTGTCAGTTCTTACGGCAATGTTATCATTTCTCCCATCATAGCAGAATACTTGTAACCAAATTTTTTTTTCTGCCATGTGAATTATCTGTCCTCTTAGTGAAAGAAAGTAGACAGGGTTTGGCATCATGCGTACAACTGGGCGATGAACACGGAGGTAGATTTGCACTCTTTTATGAGTGGTGAGACTCATGATAAATTGAGCAGCGATCACGCCTGCACAAATCGGCAACACTAAATTAGGAGGAGATTAAACGGAAAAGAAACATAGAACAAAACATTGGCAAGTGTGCCAAGGAAATTTGCCTGCAGCAAAAGTGGAGGAGGAGGAGGAGGGGGGGGGGATGTTGAGGAGATGAAATGGCCAAAGAATGACCTTTTCATGAAGTGAGGAGAGAGCGAATGGATAATGACGCAACAAAAGTGTCGGTAGATTGATGGTTGATTTCAAATCAGGAAGATGACCAAAGGGGGAAACTAATGGGTGCGGAAAGCGAGAGGTGCCAAGTGCCCTGGCGCGTGATCGGAAAGTTGGCTTTTCAATAGCGATAAACCACCGACGCATCCAATGCAGTATGCCTCTATTGCTCATCTAATGGTTCCTTTGAGTTCTTTTTCTTATTCCATTTTTTCTCTCTTTTTTTTTGTATTCTGTTTTAAATACTCTCTGTTTCTTGTTTCGGCACACTCATTTATTTAATAAGATTATCACTGTCCTTTATGTTGTCTTGTTAGTCCTGTTATGACGTAAATCTGCACAGCCGTTTTCCTCAGACTTTAGAGAGCTTCTTTTGATCATCATGTGAAAAAAAAATAAAAGAAGGAATAATATTTCATGAGAAATTATATTGAATAAAATAAATCAATGTGCCTTTCATACCTTTACATGAATAAAAACAGTAATAGTTGTCAGTTGCAACACTGAGAAAAGTAAAAGCTAAGGTTGACTGATCATTAATCAGCATCACTCAGTTCATATCTGCTTAAGACAGTCAGCACTCTTCAAATTGCCCCACAACAGGCTCTACCATCAGACCTTTTCCATACCATTCCCCTACCTGCCCCTTCCCCCACACCTCCTGCTTTAACCCCTCCCCCTGTTACCCCCCCCCCCCATCTTACTGTCTGTCATTGTTTTACTCCTGCCTTCAACACTCCCATACACACTCAAATACACATACAACACTAGCAATGTCAGATATTTACAATCAAACATAAAAACCTATATACATCCATACTTACTTTGTTAACAAACACACATGCAACCCATGCTCTATACACCCTACCAGTTGCTTCAGAGCACATGAATTTTACAGGACATCACGGGATTATAATATAACACCACTATACATAACTCAGAAATCATAGGGTGGGTTTATTGAGAAGAAAAAGTGCCCATAAAGTAAGCTGAGGTATCAAACGTAGGATAGGATATGTCCCCTGAGCAAGAATTGAAAGAAATGGCCGTGTGCCCTCATCTAATGTGCATGTTGTCTTGTCTTTTGTCTTTTTGTCATTCTGTTTTAATGCTTGCTTATTAATGTTTATCTCTTTGGTTTGTTCCCTTCTACCCAATCTCCCCCCCCCCCCCCCCCCACCATGCCCCTCATTTGTAGCAGACGAAAGAGGAAATAGATTTAGCACTGCTCAAAACGCTGGGCAATTTCTCGTGCTCGGAAAATCGAAGTGGAAAAATTAGCAGGGGAAAAGTCTGACCTTTTGTGCTTGGTAGCAGCGGTCATATATTCATGTAGTTTTGTTGTCGTTGATTCTGTTCCTTTGCTGGAGGACGTTGCCATTTTGTAGGGGCGCCCGGTGCTGAGATCGCACTCCCATAAATGTGTCCGCCGACCTGGAAAGGGTTCACCCACCCATCAAAGAATTCACCCCACAGTCTACAGGGTGTGCGCTTGATGAGGCTGATTAGGTTAATGGGAAAAAATACAGCAAAGAATTGCTTCAACAGACTGTAATTGTATTATTTTTATCTATGTCATTTTTTGTTTTTTTGTTTTTTAAGGAGCCATATCTCCTCAAGAAGAGAAGAACCATGTATACAATGTAGTTGGAGGTTTGCTACATCAAGCACGGGTGTTGGAAGAACTTTCGACTTGATAGTCACGTAATGAGGGATTTCACACTAACGAAGTATATAGTTAGTAATTGCATTTCTTTAATAGGTTTCTGAATGTATTTACTGTCACCAAGGGTTCAGACAGGGAAATTGGTCATGTTTTGGTGACCAGTTAAAGGTCCCGTTTACCTTTGGGATCAGTGATTTAAAAAATGTTAAGATATCATATTTGATGCATATGTGTAGGTCTGTTGTATCACAAAACATCCTACCTGATAAAATTCTAGGAATAAAGCCTAAAATGTAAGGAGCTGTCAGTATTTTTCTCAATAAACCATAACTGGAGATGGTTTAGTCTGGAAACATTTTTATTATATTTTGTGTATTTAACAATACTTAACATCGATTATATGGATTCAAATTTTTACAGTGGTTGTTTCTATCCCTAACTCACATTTTAGAACTATATTAAAGCACTAATGCTGGGTTTTTGTTTCATCTGCAAATGGTAAATAATGCCTGTAAATTGCAAACCACATTTCGCACAACTGCGTCACATACTCCATGGCCTGTTTGTCAAACAGACGACTCCTATGCTTACTGGCAGGAGAGTGTCGATACTTGCATGCATAGTGTCTGGGGTGAATACTGGGTCAACCAGGCTCAACTTCCACCAAGTTTTAGAGTTTAACATGTCAGAGATTACTACTGCATACCCAATCTCCAACCGCATTCAGTGGGAAAAGGCATCTAAACCATGATGAGCCAAACATGATATTTGACACAACGTTTTGTTTGAAGAATTTGGTTCAGGTTTGCATTAAGAGTATCATCTTAGCATGGGACATATTTCTAAGCATATTTACAAACAAGTTATTTGTTTGTGTAAAAGCTGTGAATGTCTCCAGATACAGTTGCTTGACCTCTTACCTCTGATGTACGACCCTAACATGTGACTGCACATGAGTGAGACAATCAGAGGCAACACTGTTACAAGATACTGAGAATCCCCCATTTTGAGTCTATTTTCAGATCCTATACCCAGGTACAATCCCACCACCAAACAGTTAGATCATTTACCCGTTGAAGCCGAGTTTCGAGAACACAATTGTTCTTGGGCAGGTCTCTATGGGAAATGGATGTTATAGCAATATTAGTCTGTCCTCAAGGTGTTATGAGATTTTCCTTGGTATCCCTGGAGTGTATACAGTGTACGGTGTCCCCTTTATCGCAACTAAAATGAGGCAAAATTTTGCATATTTTGAGTCTCTCTTCAGATTCTGTACTTAGTTACAATGCCATCCCCAAAGATTTTCCCATGTAAACCTGACATATATATATCTTGTATGGTGTCCCCTTAAACACAGTTGAAAAAGCTGACATTCAAATTATTCTTGAACATTCCCCAAAACTTCATATTCAGTAATGTTGCCCTTTATGACAGAGCACCGTGGCAAGAAGAGGCAAAAACTGCAGATTTTGAACTGCCCCATGGGAAGTGTAACCTAGCGCACTGTCCCATAGGAAGTATAACATAGTGCACTGGAAAGTTACCTGGTAGTTAAACTCTTGGTGTTATCGTACCGTTGCCAGAGTAAGCTGTCTCCAACGTGGGTCGATTGAGTTTTGACTTTCATGTTCGGTGTTTTTTGTGGGGCAAGTATACAAATACTTTGGACTGAAAAGGCATACACACACAGACAGACAGACACAGACACACACACACACACACACGAAAAATGCATGATTGTCAATGGGTTCAAAAATTCAAGGAGACATTTCAGCAGTGAAATTGTTTTCTTTATGCACTAAAGTAGTTTGATATACAAAGACGATGTTCATTCAGACTTCGCACAATAGTATGAATGATAATAGGAGAGGATTTTAACCGTGCAAATTTGATGATAGGTACACTTTAGCACATTGTGTGGGACAGAATGGTCATTCTGATTTTATGTGTAAGTCACATGAACCCCTCATAGATCCTCGTCTCCAAAATGCCATAGCTATAATAAATGAAATTCTACATTTGGCTATGATGGGGTTAAATATGCACATTTTATGATGCCATCTTTGGTGTTATGGTCTCAATGATGCATGAAGAAAGCATTGGTATTAAATCCAAAGACGTCGGCCATCTCGTGTAGATGTGGCTGTTCTTGATCACATGACTTGGCAGAACTCCTCCCAAAAGATTGAGTAATGACCAATCCCGAGACTTCCCCACATATTGCCATTGTTATTCCAATAAATGGCACCGTGGTAGTTAAGTTACCATAGCAACAGTCAAAGTTAAGACTGTATATATCGATCTTTTGTTCTTGCAGGTTTCTACAAAGGAGGAATTCACAGTTGATTAAATCTATTACCTTCTCTTTTCTCTTCTTTTCTTTTGCCACAGATATGGAAACATTGTATCAACTAAGGCAATACTCGATAAGGAAACAAAACAATGTAAAGGTAAGTGTCTGACAGTCATTTTGATACTAGTAGTCCAGCCAATATTTTGCGTGAGAACGTAGTTGTCTCATCAAATGTTTTAGAGTGACTCTGAAGATGCCACTTGTTGACACCTTGCAGAAGTTGAAGCAGGGATGTGGGGTACTTAAAATACTGTAGTTACAGACCACTCTTGAAAATAAATAATGATGTCTGTGTGTGTGTGTGTGTGTGTGTGTGTGTGTGTGTGTGTGTGTGAGATCAAAAATAAAGAGGGATGGATTTGTCAGCCTCCTGGATGTTCATGTTGTCATGGAAATGCATCAGTGTAGGCTCCTGTATATATTCATCTAAAAGTTGGTGGACAGGCACCCAGAGGTGTAGGATGGAAAATGGGAGGGGAGGGGGGGAGGGATGGGGGAGAGTAAAAGGGGGTAGGGAATCAAAGAGGGGAATAGGGAATGAAGAAGGGGGTATGGAAAGGGGTAAAGGGTCTGAGAAAGTGAGAAGGAGTAGGGGGAGGGGTAGAAGACAGAGATTGGTAGAAGGATGAGCACATGAAGGACAATTTTAGCTCAGTTGTATCACACAGCACTCTTGTCACTGAAATTCACTTCTTTGCATACATTGCATTGAATTTAATTACATTTTCATTGGGTCAAGATGTATATAAATGTTTTATTGTGACAGAGACAAGAAGACACCATAAGTGGTGAGGAAATCTAAAAGGATATTGATAACACATATCCCTTCCTATTGGAAACAAGCAACCAGTTTGGTCCATTATTTGACACACATGATTGATTCGGTAGATAAATGCTCTGTATAGGTGGAAAGCTGCCTCAACTTGTTTTGTTTTTGTTTTTGTTTTTTTTTTTTTTTTTTGGGGGGGGGGGGAATGTTACAGTAATGAAAACAAAAGCTTTGGAGCAGTTCAAACTCTGCAATGGCATCCAGACAATTTGCAACAAGAGTTTGGTTGAATTTGATTTTTTGGTGGTTTAGAAGTGAAAACGAAACGATACATGTCAAATCTTGGGTCACACTGTCTACACACTTCACAATGAGAAGTGAATGCACTATTTGAATATCTTTCAATACATTATTCTATAGACAGCATCATTCTTTCATAAAAGCTATTATTTTGTGGCTATAGGTCTGTTTTTTTTTCTGCCGTGAGCTACAGCCGCCACAATGCTGCACAGAAAGAGAAAGTCGTAACGTTTGTGTGAGGGGAGCACTGTGACAATTTGGTGTTGCCGCCAATACTGTGGGTAGCAAAATCAAATAGGATTTCTAGGAAAGAAAGGGTCACTGTCGTCAGCAAACCGGATAGAAATCATCCCTTCTTGGTATTCTCAGACCTTCCCAAGTTTGATTCATGAGCCATGATGTTGATTCTATATTTGATACAATGTAGCTGCTTCCACAGTGTGCCTGATTTGTTTAAGGTAGACACAGTGATGAGTATTTTTCCGTGGAGCTAATGCATAGTCTTGTCTGTTAAGTTCACTCAATATTTGCAATTTGTTGTTGGGTGTTTGTTTGTTTTGTTTTTTTGAGGGGGGAGGGGTGTGTCAGTGACATTGGTAGTTTTGAAAGGAAAGGTACAGTTTTTCATTTTCAACAACAGGAACATTGAAGAGAATAAGAAAAACATTCCAACAAATATTTTAGTTACCCAGAGTCCAAACTTCTATAATATACTTTTGTTTTGTTTTTTTCAGAACTCGTGCAATAAGATGTACCAATAACAAGCAATTATTCTTATCGCATCAACGTTATTGTCTATCAGCCCATCAAGAGTCAGCCCTGAATGTGAAATTGAATTCTGTCCCGAAATCGAAAGGCAATCGCTGTTAATTTGCCATAAGGGGTGTATATGATTTTTGGCTCCTTCCGCGAATCTGTCCGTTCCGATTCTCGTGAGGCGGGCTGTTTAACATGATGCTGTTGCATGTAATTCGATCTCACCGCCTGAAATTGAATTGTGTAGGTCAGATTCAGGAGAATTTGACAAGGGGGATATGGCATCCGATTTCCAAGGATATGATATTCTCGACTTGGCGTGGGACGCTCTGATGGACACTTGAAAATTCTGCTGCCGTTCAAATCAACATCTGAGCATTATGATGGTGGAGAGATTGATCAAACTTGAATGAAATTGATTCCATCCACTGCAAAGATTGATATAGACAGCAAGAGAGTTAAAAGGGGGAAAAAAGGAAAGATTGAGGACAAAAGCGAGGGAGTAAATAACGCGGGCAAGCTAACGTTTTTTTATTTATTTGGGGGGATATGGCTATACAGGAGGGAGGTAGACGACATGGATCTACACTAATGGTGTCTGAAATGAGAAAGAGGAAGCTATGGCTATAGTTTATTTGTAGTCCCACAGTATGGATTTTTGTTTTCTACGAGAGACATATCTCTTATTGAATTAGACTTTAGAGAGGGACAGAATTTTTTTTTTCCGTCGTTGATCAATCAGAAGCTCTATCTACTTCTTCTTGTTCCTCCGTAGAAGTTAATCACATACCATTTTGCCAAATGGGGTTTAATGCGTGCCTCTTCTTTAGCCCATGTGCCCCGCTGATGAACAACAATTTCAGTTTCACCTCACAAACAATTAGCCAGCCTTCAAGCAAACTCCAGTAATCATTAGATAGATTGGAGAGGAAAGGGAAATGTTTAGGCGACGCAGCTTTAGGGAATAAGAATGTTGCCCTTTTGTGTTTTTCATTCAACAATTACGGCTGCAAAATTGTTTCTAATTTCTGTCAAAAACGGATCAAAGTTCATCCAAGAAAGAGACTACCCCATTAAGGGATAATCATCTTAATATTCAGCTGAAAGTGCAGGTTGTTGTTTTTTTTTCCTCTGTTCCTTTTTTTTTTCTAATCTGCATCATTTTTTGCCAATGTGAAGAGGGAGAAGAGAGCAGGTCGGAGGGAAGTGGTCGGGAGAGGGATCGCGCACCAACTGTGAGGACGCAGTTCCGACTTCATTTAGTTAATGGCTCGATACTGATGGATCCGCCAGACGCGGCGAGAAAGCGAAAGTGAGAGAGAGAGGGAGTGAGAGATGGGGGAGAGAGAAGAAGAGAAAGGAGTTGGAAGAGGCAAGGGGATGCGGGTTAGGACAGACTGACACAGAGACAGACAATGGGACAAAGATGTAGTCTGACATGGAGACAAATTTAGCTGAAATCATAGCAGATTTTAAAAAAAAATGGGAGAGTATTAGAAAACAGAGGATTGTTGCTGTTATTGTAAATGTCATTATTGTTATTGATGTTGATGATGGGTTTTGTTTGTTTTTTTTTGGTCCTCATCAATTGTCATTACCATAAACAACCATCAATTTTAGTATTGCTATGAATAGTGATGATAGCAGCACTGCTAGTTGTATTGTTTTATCATCATCATCGTCATCATCATCATCGTCATCATTGTCATCATCGTCATCATCGTCATCATCGTCATCATCGTCATTATCATCATCATCATCATCATCATTGTGATCACTATTGAAGGAGGCTCATCTTCATGTCTCTGCTTGTAGTTGCAATGTTTTTCTGCTATGTTCCTTCTTGCCATCCATTGACATAGCCTTTGAAAGATAGAATATTTTTTTTTAAGTTTTATTGTCATGTCATGATTCAAAGTCTACAGTCGTAATGTCTGTCAACTTGCAACAAGATTCACTTTATTTGTCCCCCCCCCCCCCCCCCATAATTCCATTATACGAGAAGATCAACATTGTGCTACTTTTCTAAGTTGAGTTGAATCATTAAACTTCTTGTGCAGAATATTTTTGCTTCTTGTTCCTGTAACTTGTTGTTGAATGTTCAAACCGATGTCTTCTTTAAGTTAGCTTCAATTCAATTCAATTCAATTCAATTCAATTCTATTCAATTCAATTCAAATGATTTTATTTCCATATAAAGTAATGCAAAACAATATACATAACACTTTCATGAGTACATAATATTTTAAGGAACTTTGAATCACATAAGTTTCAACAAAACATTGATACAGTATTATGATACAGTGTTATATAGCTTCAGTAAACATGATGAAAATCAAACAAATGGAACAGGAGATGTTTCACAGAAAAATCAGACATAGATAATGATATCAGAGAGTATTAGAATTGCCTGTTCATATTAAATGATAATGTTGGTCACAATCACTGTTACAGGTGGCATTATTTGGTACTGTCATCCTCTCACAACTGCTCTTTTGTTTTTACATGGAAATGTGGTAGAAACCCATTTGTTCATAGGTTCATATATTAGTGAACCCCATCCTCTTGATATCTCATCGTTGTATTAGTAATTAGATGGATATGATTTATATTTCTTATTTTTTTATTGTGTTTATTTTTTGTGCATAAAGAAAAGAATGTTTAGCGAAGGTTTGGAAGAGGTAAGTACTAGTTGATGGTATCATCATGACATCCAGTGTGCATAGTATTTAGGGCATGTGATTGAAATGAGTGATATGAGATTCTCAAAGATTACTTTAATCAGTGACTTTACACGGATGTTCACGTCGTTTGAACTTTTTTAATGATTCATCTGATTTACAGCTCAATGATTGAAGTCTTAAGTCGAGATATAAAGTGGTTACATTCTCTTTCCCCCCTCTCTCTCTCCATCTCACTCTCACTCTCCAGGTTATGGTTTTGTCGATTTTGACAACGCTCTCTCAGCCCAGAAAGCCGTTAAAGATTTACAAGACAAGAACGTTCTTGCACAAATGGCAAAGGTGAGTACAGTATTACTGCACAGTCAAGTACGCTTTCCAAGTAGGGCCAGAAGGCTTCCCAAATGTAATAGCCTGTTGATGGGTCTTTGATACAGTTGCAGTTCAGGCTTTTGACACAAATGAAAAGGGGCCAAAGATGATTATGCCGGCATTTTTTAGGGGAAGGGCCTCCAACCAGACAGGCAGGATAAGTACAGAAGAAAATAATCTTGAAAAGAGGTATGGTAGACAAGTAGAGGAAATTTCATGAATCAGTATCGTAACAACTATTGTTCAGGTGCCGTGTTTACTATACTATGGGAAAAAAAAGAAAGAAGTTAAACGTGTACGGCCACTGACTTTCCCCCGAGAATCCTTTAGTTTTCATCAACCCCTCCTCCCCCCCCCCCCCACTTCTCGTTCGTTAATGGTTTTTGAGGCCCAGTTGTACGGAGCAGAAATTTGAGCAGTGCTTGGAGGCCTTTGATTAAACCAGGGATTCCATTTTTTGTGTGTTTTCTTATGCTTTAAATATTACATGAAATCATCATTATGAGGCCATAATTTTGTAATGAGAAAGACTGCCGATGGCTGTGATAGCCCCTTTCTTCTGCTTTTGATGGGAAAAAGAAGAAGATGAAGTTTGAATGAAATTTGGGGATTCCCAGGTCTGTATGTGATTATTTTATGTTGTTATTGTGTTACAGAGAAAGTAATGTTGGAGGAAATTTGGCTAGTGCAACAAAACGTTGATGTTGTCTCCCAGAAAGCACAATCTATTAAGTTTCCCTAAGAATTTGTCTGCCTGAAGGAGTAGTGATTTAGGCCTACTTCGAATCTACAGGACACACTTTATTTTTTTACAGTTCTTGCTCTGCTTTTTTCCCCTTCTTTTTTTTTGGGGGGGGGGTGGGACTCTTCATCCCACAGCCTTTGTACGTGTGTGTGTATGTGTGTGTGTGTTTGTGTGTGTGTGTGTGTGTGTGTGTGTGCGTGCTTAATACTAGTGCTGTTATGATACTGAGTCTGGTTGTCCACGATATGTGTCTGAGTCTGTGTTTTTTATGTATTTCCTGACATCCTGTTTCAATTTCATTCTGCTATTTTACTTTCACTGATGGCTTTTGGTAAAAATAAAAAGTAAAAGCAATAAAAAAAAAAAAAAAAAACATAACAAAAACATAACAAAATGCAGGCCAGTGTCAGAAGGGAAAAAGAGCCCAATCAATTGTTGCTGGGGATTTCTCAAACATTTAGAGGAAAAAAGGGGGAAAGGAGAGATTGGTAAGCATGGCAAATTGGAGGGATATGGATTTTAGCAGATCCCCTAGCTGTTTGCCAGGAAAAATGTACCCAAAAAAAAAGAAAAGAAAAGAAAAAATGTCACTTCTGATTGTGCTGTTAATTTGTTAGTAGGCCTACTGTGTTTGGGATGCAAGTTTGTCCTAAAAGTTTAGCTTTACAGATTCACAGCTCTTGTGTGTTTATATTCAGCCATGTTGAGCTCTTATGCTAGGCTAATTTGGCTACAACATGCATTTCCCATAGACCCTTGCCCAAGTGTACTCTGGACTCCAAGATATGTGCAAACAGTCCCACATCCTCTAATCTATGTTTGAGAGGCTGTAACATGGGTGCATTTATGCTCAACGTTTGAGGGCCATAGTCAGTGTCTTCAAACATAATTGGTACAAAACATAGTTTCAAAATGCTGATTCAAAATGCACAAATATGTGTGTTTACGATTGATGATTTTTCTCTTTTAATCATGTTTATAGGGAAAGCACAAACACAAGACATGCATAAAAATGTTTATAATGATGTTATCTCAGCACCTTTCCAGTTCATGTGTAAATTCGCTCGCCTGGCCAGTTGCCCTTTCGGATATCAGACTGTCCTTGCGCACTTTCAAAACATGCAGTTACTAGTAGTCAAATCGTGAACAATGCACACACTCAATTAAAAACTTTTGAAAAAGCGTGTGCCTCAATGTGACCTGCCTGCTTAGGTCAATATGAATGAAGTAACTGTAATGGCAGTGCATGTTTGTGAAATTAGCTCTTTTTCCGGCTGGATATAGTTGAGTGTAAACCGTACCCTGTGACCAGCGTTACGGAGCAGCATTTTGAATCAGCATTTCAAAACACTGATTATCCCTTCTCAAATTGAGCATAAATGCACCCATAGATGGTGCTATGATTAGTATATGTGTTATTTTTTTGTTTTTTGTTTTTTTTTTTGTTTTTTACTTTTGGAATAGTGGTTATCAAATACTGAAAAGGACATTGAAACAATTTCTCCCAAAATTGTTGAAAAAGACAACAACTGTACATGACAGAAACTTTCATATATTCCTCATGCTCCCAGGGGGGAAAGTATTTCATTTAGTCGTCTTCTTTTTTTTATTGTAGAGATTTGAGATAACCACATGGCAGTGTGATATACAAGTACAAGATTTGAGCTGTTATTGATCTGATGTCAACTGTCGTGAACAGACAAATTGTTGTCAAATTGGAGACTTTTTCCAACAAGATGTTATGGCCATCCAAAAGTTCCCACCTACCAGTGCGTATGGAAACCCCCCTAAATTCCCCACAATTTAGTGCCACTTTTTAGATCATTCTGTTGTGATCGCTGTCCAACAACAGGTTGTGATATCCTGGCCAATCTAACTGGGGCATGGGAGGTTAGGGAGGAAGAAGGGAAAGATTGATGTGTAAGCCTCTGGTTTTGATTCCAATCAAAACAGCCAATGGGGTGAAAGTTACCCTGTCTGTGTGTCTGTATGTCTGTCTGTCTGTCTGTGTGAATTATTGTGTGCAAGGGGCTGGTTGGTTGTACTGGTATCTGTTTTGACACCGAGTGGAGGGGAGGGGAGAAAGAGAGAGGCATTCATGGGAACTGACATGGAAGTGCTTTCAACTGCAAAGTACAGCTCTGCATTTCCACCCGTGATAATGAACTTCACATTCCGATTGACTCTGTCATTCTTAGGAGGATGAAAGGTCCTTCTTAACCACCCCCTCCTCTCCTTTCTTCTCCCTAAAATATAACAGAGGTTTTATTCCTGTTGTGAGGTCTAGACTGATTTTAGATGTTTGATTGGTGGTATATCAGCATGAAAGACCAATAGTGAACCCTCCCCCCCCCCCCCTTCAAACCGGAGAGTTCCCATCTGGACATACAACATATGGATATACGACGTACACTAGGAATAGGGTACAATATGGATATACTGTATGACATATGGATATACAACGTATGGATATATGATATATGAATATACAACATATGGATATATGACATATGAATATACAACGTATGGATATATGACATATGAATATACAACATATGGATATAGGACAGTTTTATGTGTCTGAATGGTTGTATAAAAATATGATGTGTATTCATACAACTTGTCGTATAAGTAGACAGGGCTCTTTCACAAACTACCTAATGAATCCAGCGCAATGTAAGAACACAATGTGCAAAGCCTGTGCACAGTTCATGGTGTGCAAGGAAGAGAGTCATACATATTCATGAGCTTCTCATGAAACATGGCAGTGTATGAGGTCTGATACTGCTGTGCAATTACTGTATTGATAGGGATGTTCAGTCTGAATGGTGTCTTATCAATATGTCATGCCGATACATTATATAAACCCATACATTATATGAATTAAAAAATAACTCCAGTGTGTCTAAAAGTGCCAATAGTCTCAAGATATCTTAGTATTGAACAGAGATTTGTTTCTCATCGTATCCTAAACTTATTTAGATTTGCTGTCATCTTTTCCTTTATGAAGCACTATCTCTTCAAAATAATTTGCTTAACATACTACTGGATTTATGTCTGAAAATGTATTTTAACTGATAGGGAGTGTTCCATGCTTTTTTTTTTTCCTGCAACACATGAGGCGAGAAATTTTGCCCATTCCATATTAAATAAAATCTGTACCTCAGGGGAAGAAACTTGGATTTTTTTTGTGTAGATAGAGATGAGGCATATTTTTAGACATTTTATCATCCAGAAACTGTGGAATGCCAAGTAGGTTTTGAAACTTATCACCGTTTTCGAGGGGGGGGGGGAGGATGTGATAGCCAAGGAAGGAAATTTGATGCTGACTGCAGAAGACTTGGTTTTGATGTCATTTCAAGCAGTTTGCCTCTTCAACAGCAGCTAAGATGAGATGGCAGATACTCGAGGGTACTATACTCCAACGGGCCGTTTGATTTCTGGGCAAATTCTGCGCCTTTGGTTGGCAAATGCAGCATGCACGCTCACATCCGCCGCATAAATGGGGAAGTACCCTTCTCTCCCCGCCCCCCACCATCTCACCAAAACACTTCTCCCCTTGAATGACAAAATGAAGTCTCCAAGCAAAGCTCTTTGTAAAGGAAGTTTAGGGTGGCAGTTGTCCAAGGAAAGAATTACCCTGGCTGTAATGATACAAGCGCATCATTGTCTTGTTCACATCTCGGTTTACAAGTTCAATCTGTGGACTTATGGCGATGTTTACATGAAGTGTTCGATGTAATTATAATTTGAAGATATTCCAGAATGTTGCAGATACTGAAAGCAGAGTGAGACTGTGATAATTTGTGGATCTCAGTATCATTCAACCAAAAAAAGAATACCAACAAACATATAATGGTGGTACAATGCACCATCACATCAATTCAGAATGATATGAATGATATCATACAGTTTTATATGCATGTGTCTATGGTGAACTGAAAGTAGAATTGTCACAATAGAAAATTTTTCTGACATTCCTCCTCAAAGAGTAAAACTTCTAACCCCGATGAGAGTTTGACAATGCAGAATAAGAAGTAGGAATGAGAAAAATCATTTTTTCCTTGGCGACCATGATAACCCCTTGAGTTTGGATACCCCTCAAATTTCATGTTGAGCCTCAGAGGTCGTCCATGCAACCTCATCTTTGACCATCTTCCTGTCCAGTTTATGTCATACTGCCGCATAAACTCACCTATTCCCTGCTATACAGGTATGAGAAATAACTACCCTGTTGCTACGACAACAGGGATGAAAATGCAAACTTCCTTACCTCCTTGGGAGAAATATTTGATCCCCCGATGTGTTTGGGGTCATCAGTAATGATCAAGATTCATGTGCCGTTTGGAATGGGGATTTGATTATTGTTCCTTCTTCCCTTCACTTTTTTTTTTCTTGGTTGTATTTATGGCATGAAAACGATCCTACCTGTTGGACATCATCCAAAAACCTGATGATTATGATCCCATGATTGAGGATGTTTTAAAATGGCAAAACTCCATTAAGTGCTGTTATGATCCTTCCCTATGTTTAAATGTTAGACAAAAAGTAGACTGTGCCCTTTCTTTTGATGTACAACTCTCGAAGTAGGGCAGGTTATGAGGATGGTACCTCTCCTCTTGCTCGCCAAAAAAAGAAGAAAAAAAAAAAGAAGAAAAGCAGAGGGGGAAAAAAAAAAAGCTTGTGCAGTCGTTAATCCTTTTAGTGCTTCGAGTGCTAACTGGCTGAGAAAACCCCACAGTGTTTTACACACCATCCAATGTCCCTGGCACAGAAAGGGCTAAAACAGGAAATAGGGATAGCACACACAGTTATGAAGGATCCTGCAATTACTGTATTCCAAGATCATTCAAAGTTACTCTGACTTGTGTTAATAGTAAAAATCTGGATGAACTTGATTGCATATGAGTCTTTGTCCATGCCCCACCCCCCATCCATTTTCCTCCATCTTCTTCCACTTCGTAGACTCCCATAATTGGCTTGTCACTTAAAGTCATCCTAAGAAGAAACGTTTCCTCCCTCGCTTGTTTTTCCCACTGTTGTGCGATCTCAGGCATATGAGATGTGACTGCATTATTTCTTCCCCCTCATTTTGAATTAATGAAGCCCCAGTTACCCTTGGGCTGAACTTTATGATAGATGATTTGAAAAAAAATAATAATAATAATTGAGTTCTAAATTTAGCAGGGGGTTGGTAGAGGTGGAGGATGCTTGAGATCTGTATGTGATTGCATAACATTTGCTGTCTTTGGTAGTGACAAACTTCTTTGGTCAGTCAGGTTTAGGTGATATTGCAATAAAGGTGCCCATACTGGAGTGTGTTTTATCCCCATATTTTTATGTGTCATTGAAAACCTCCATGTGGTGATATTCTATGATGAAATTTGTAATGAATTTTGGTATCTTTTTAAAGAAAAATTTGGAGTTTACAAGAATGTACTATGACCCTTCAGCTGTATTGCCTTTCAATACACAAAGACCATGTCTATCTCCCATACATGTGCTTGATAACGGGGGGAAGGAAATATTTTGAAAAGACAAGGGCATCCTCTTTATACATCAGCAATCCAAATAAAAGATTGCTAATTTTTGTTTTAAATCCAGGAATATGATAAATCTGCTCCATGTCACCAAACTTTCCCCATTGGACCAGAAGAAGAGAGTTCTGGCAGAGCAGTTTGTCTGTATCCAAAGGGTCGTACCTTTAGGAGAGCTACGTGTACCTGCCTAGAAACATGAAATATGATTAATTGTTGGGGGGAGATATAGTGAGAGCCCAGGGGGGCATAGTTTTATCTCAAACCTCTTTTCTCTTTTGGAATGAAGATGTTAAATGCACGCCCATGAAATTTAACCTTTAACCATTGCACTTAAGCTCGAGACATGTAATTCTTTTTTTGTTTTTTGTTTTTTTTAGGAATGTGCACTTCTTCTCGATGGTTTAACCAAAATCATAAAGATTGTGTCGACTCCAAATTTTGAATTTGAGAAGTATATCCAAGACAGAAGATGTGAGAGACAAAAATATTTTTGGATGTGTCCTTACCATTGTACTCTTGAAATCAAAGATACATGGCAATGGTTGTGATTATTTAGTGGATTACAGTGTTGTTGTTGTTGTTATTGTTGTTGTTGTTGTTGTTGTTGTTGTTGTTGTTGTTGTTGTTGTTGTTGTTGTTGTTTTGTGTTTTTTTTGTTTTGTTTTTTTTTTTGGGGGGGGGGGGTTAACAGTGGAGAACCAGAATGTGCTCTTCTAGAATACTCTTGATAAACTTATGCAACATCGCTTGTCTGCAAAAAGTATGCAAAAGAAAAACAAATAAGCAACCAAATAAAAGAGATACATTACTTGTAGGTGACGGAAAGTCAGTGTATAAAGCCCAAACTCTAATTAGCTAATCAAAGGAATATCAATACGCCTGACATCGAAACTAGAATTACTGCATCACATCAGTGTAATTGCACTTGTCCCACAAACATATAAGGGCACATTTTTTTTTTTACCATGATCTCTTAGGGTTGTATTGTTTTGAATTTATATAATTTACTGACCCATTTCATTAGATGTTTTTTCAGCATTATAGGAATCGTTACTGAAAAACAAACAACCCCAATAAGATTCCATTATAAAGCTGTATTTGAGATTTAGAGGGAGTTTGTATACTTGAGTTTGACATACATTGGGCTATGCTCATCTTTATAACTTTACATCTTTGCGAATGATACATTTCTGCAGCACAGAATTTTGTCGGTGGCTGTCTGTGATGAACACTTTGTTTTGAATTGGGTCAGTTAGTAGTCTGGTGATTGCAGTGGAGGTTTAGTTGAGGTCACTGCCCTTAGACTTTCGAGCTATAGAAAAGAGAAAGGAAGAAAAAATGATTACCGTATGGGATGATTTAAGATCAATTACAGGAGCAGCAATTGGCTCATAAGTCTGTCTTCATGCTAAACAGGGGTAAGGTTATTGCTGGCTCACAAAATGTTGGTGAAAGACAATTACTCAAAAGATTCCAGGGATAGAGGATATTGAGAGGGTATGGAAGAAATGAGGGAGGGTAAAGGTAATTTGGTAAACTTTCTCTTGCCATCAAATAAACAGTTGATGTGAGACACAGGAAATAGGGATTATGACAAGTATAAATGTATTTTTTTAATGCCTCAGCCACAAAGTGTCGCTGGAGACATTATTTTTCTTTTCCTGTGGATAAGACATTTCAAACTTCACTATTATTTGAAAAATATAATTGATTGAATATCTTGTGTGCAAGAAAATTGCTTGAAGATCTCAATATTGTCATTAAAATCTTGACCTACTGATTTTATGAAAAAAATTCTAAGAAAAGAGTCAGGCAAGCTCTACCCAAAGCAAAATGCCATGTCTTACACTGTTCATGGGCTTTAAAAGATAAAATGCCACAGACTTTTCATTCAGCTGGTCCAAACAAATAGAGATAGAAATGCGCTGGAATTATAAGAGTCGATAAGAAATGGAGTGTTTTACACATTTGCCTTTAAATAGAATAAGATATCATTGCAATCATGCGATGACACCGACCTTGACAATGGTGTGTAACACTGCAGTATTACACAGTTGGGGGAAAGGAAGCAACTGGTGTGACGGATCCAGGGCGTGGACTGCCAAGGTCATGGGGTGGCCTACTTTGATCAGATGCGCAGGGCGGGGTCTCCAGCTGGTTTTGTTGGGTTTGATGTAGTCTCTTTTAAGCCTACGAGTGGAATTTTTTGCTCTTCTGGAGAGATGCTTCCTTCAGCCTCCTTGCATTTGTGATGTGATACCTGAAGGTTCACATCACATTCCTCATCTTCAATATTAACTTGAAGTTTTGAACTTTGATGATATGTTTATATTTAAGTCCCATGTAGACACACTCAAAAGTTGGCATTCTTAAAGATTAGTTTATACCTGGTAATTGGGACCACAAGAATCCTTTGCGTTTACATTCTAACCATGAGCTGCGGTGGGTAACCGGGTCACCACTCATAGTTAAAAATTATGTGGACACAGCATTCAACTAACAGGTTGCAACCATCGTGTGAACCTTACTTCAGAGTTTGACATTTTACAATTGACTGGTTTCTTGAGAGGATGAAAGATGTAATACATTCTGTGTGACAAGGAAGAAATAAACTCCACCAAAGTATCATCAATACTACTCTTTCAAGTGCCTCATCACACTAGCTATGTCACTGAAAATGAGCAAAAGGTACATTAGCACAATTTATCCCCATCCTGGGCTACATGTGTGATTCCCCAAGAAATTAATGTATAGTAGGTTATTGCTTGTGTAGCAGATATGATTGTGTTAAGCAATATCGTAGAGGCGTGAAGGGGATGTACCCCCCCCCCCCCCCCCGACCCTTGGACAAGAGCTTCTTTGCCTTGTGTTTAGTCAGACCTTTCAGCCCATAATAGTCCATTGCTTCTTGGAGACAACAATTCTTGTATGAGGAATTAGCTCTGATGAACTGAGAATTTACTGAGGAATGACAAAGCTCAGGGTTGTGCCGATATCAGCCGAATGGTGATTTCTCACTTCACCTTTGACAATTTTTTATGCTTCAAGAGAGGGGATATTCAAAGCACCTTCATGTTAACAGGCAGGGGTGATTTATGATGATTACTCAATGATAAAGAGATTCCCATTCTGATCTGAGTAATTATCCATTTCTGGTTTCATATGAGTGAGAAATACACAGATAAAAATACACACCAAAAGTTAGCCTCATGTGAGGGAGGTGAAAAAGCTCCAAAGCATCACTTAGACCGCTGGTATTTTATACAATGATACTCATCTTATCAAAATACCCACAAACTGTAAGAATTACCCCTTGACCTGATTTATTTTTTCCCTTCTTTCGAAACTACAGCCTGTGTGTTTCCATGACAATGGTCAGATTCCTTTAACCCCCCCACCCAATGCGACACCAAAGTAGGTCACATAAATGACCCATGGCTAGCTAGCAAGCTAGGGGTTCCTCAGACCCCTCTCTCGTAATACCCCGCCCCACTTTCCTGGTTCCTGTGGTGGAAACGGGAAAAAAAATGGATATGGAAAAGTGGGATTTTGTGTTTCTGTATCACAGTCTGCCAAAGGGTATCCTTGTTTCCTTGGTAACCCCCCCCCCCCCCCCAAAAAAAAAAAAAAAAAAAAAAAAGGAAAGTCACAGAGATATTCACACAGGGGTAAAGAAGGTCACTTATTTTCCTTTTTTTTTTTTTCTTTCTTTCACCCCGGTTTTCTTCCCCCCCCCTCCCCTTTGGTTGAAAGTGTATAGGTTTCTGGAATGATAGATGATGGTGTTGGTAGATTAACTGCTGTTGTAGTTGGCCACAATGTGGAGTTGGAATTGCTTTGAAGTAGTATTTTGTCTGTTGCCACTTGTTCTGTTGAGTTATGATGATTGATGTTGTGGCATCCATATCTGAGTTTATGATGTGGTTTGTCCTTTTGTTGGTGTTGTTTAAATTGGGCTCTGATGATCAGAGCATTTTATGTCTTCTGTTTTGTGGTGGCCAATGTGTGAAACTGTTGAGTGATTATCTTTGTGGCTTGTAACGGACAGTATGGCTGAATATTGTGCAAATCGTGCATCACTGTGAGGGGAACTGATACTGAACTGGGACTCTTGAGATCGTGTTTGTTTGCATAGTACTCGTTAGGGTTTTGCAAGCACAAAAATCCCTCTTTTAATCTTCTGTCTATGTTTCTACAGTTAGTATTTTGAGGTTGTGTAGGCAGCTACTGTATAGCCAGATGATTTACAAATATAGACATAGTATTATGAGAATAGGGAACCTGTGATATTATTTCTTTGCTTTGAAGTGGTTACATTTGCAATAGAGATCTTCTGTGATAGAATGAATGGTTGGGATGGCCACTCTGAAAAGGGTATGAAAGATTTCCCACCATGGAGACGATAATTGCTCGGATGTTGTGCGAGGCAAATTTTACATTTTGGCACATTGTTGCTTCCGTGTATGTCACCCAATGCGCAAAATTCGCAAAATATTTGGCAAACACACAATGTGAGGATTGTTGATTTCCGTTATGTCTAAGGCTGAGAAGAGAAGCAACAACTTTTAATGATGGCAACTGTATTTACACCTTTGATTGAACCACAAGAAGACCTTCTGCCCCATCACAGGAATTTACAGTGTGGGAAGTGGAGAATTGTGAATGGAACACAGAACAGATCAGTTCCCACTCAACTCCTACAGACCCTCCACTCCCCCCCCCCCCCCAAGAAAAGGAAATAAACAGAATGTGAAGCACCTTTTTTATTTGCTTATGTTCACTGGTCTGAGATGGCACTTGTTGGTTTTGCGGTATGTGGTTACGCAGTGTTCCAACAGGGCAGTGGTACCAATACCCCCAAAACCACTTCACTGCCTGTTGAATGCAAAAATCTGAAATGCAAAAAATCTCTGGAATGTGCTCGCATTTTGTCACTGTGTTCTGTGTTTTGAGTTTCTTTGTGCCGCAGCCATCTTCTGTTGACAATCTAGTCTAATTCCCAAACAGGGCATTGCAAACAATCAGTGAAGGGGGGTGGGGTGGGGGAGAATGAAGAAGAAAAATAGAGTTTTGTAAAGAATAAATTTGTCATGCCAGCTACGCAGGTGATTTGGGTGATATCCAGGATTAACCAGAGTCTGCCAACAGATGGCAGCAGACCACTTCAGCTGCATGGATTTTGGAGTGGCTTAGGCACTCGTGCCATTGAAGCTTTCATGTGAGAGTTTTGATTACACATGTATCAACTTACTCAGTTGACATGTATTGAAATGTATGTATTCTATACTGTACATTCTTAGTAATGCAAATAGTGGAGAATGATACATAGTGATACATGGAGAATGATTCATATCTAATCTTAAAGGGGGAGGCTTGTAACTGGTCAGTGGGAATCAGTGGAAATGCTGGGAGATGATTGTTCCAATCCTTATGGGATTCGTTCAAGAGTTCATTGTATATCTATTGTTGTGTGAAAATGATTTGCTTCAGAACGGTCTCATATTCAAGTAATGTGGAGATTAATGCTCCGTCACTGACCAGGGACGCTAACCTGGAAGCATTAAACTGCACATTACTTGAATATGAGACCATTCTGAAGCAAATCATTTTCACACAACAATAGATATACAATGAACTCTTGAATGAATCCCATAAGGATTGGAACAATTATCTCCCAGCATTTCCACTGATTCCCACTGATCAGTTACTAGCCTTCCCCTTTAACCCATTGAAGATGAGTCCAGAGTATACTCAAGCAGGTATCTATGGGAAATGTTGTAGCGAAATCAGGCCGTCCTCAATGGGTTAAAATGGGTTAAAAGCATTGTACATTATGATATTAACTACAATTACATAAAAATGTGATAAAAAGACAAAAGTGATTCTTGTACAATGCAGTCTGCTTGTTTAATGTTTTGTATTGTACTCATGACTTGTAGAAATATTGAAACCAAATCCCTGTTTTTTGTGTTGTCACTTATTAAAACATTTGACTAGATTTAAAATCTAAATTGTCCCTTTTTTGTTATGATGTACTTTAGCACAATGAGAATCTTTTGAACTGTGATTGCTTGTTCGAACACATATTGGTAATACCTTTCGCTATTGACCCCCTGTGCATAGGACAGATGTGTTTTGAAGAAAAAGTAAGCTTTGCTTTGATTTTTGTTTTGTTTTGAAAATGGCTATTTCATTTTGTGTATTTTAAGAGTTTGATATATCACCGACTTATAAATTATGGCAACATGAAGGATGAAACAGTATTTAAATGTTTGTTTGTTTGTTTGTTTGTTTGTTTGCTTTCTACACTTGACCAAAGAATTCATTTGCATGAAGTCTGCTGCTGTGTGAAAATTTTACTATCAAAATCAAAAGTGTTCTGAATGAACCACCTGATTTGTGTAAAGACATAAGAAATGTGTCTATCCTGTGTGTTTTGTTTTGGTTGTTTTATTTTGTCTTTGCTTACATATCTTTTTGTTTTGATGATGACATTGATGCTCTGGATTAAAAGTTTTTGTTCTGCTTCTCTCGTTTTTCCTTGTCTCCATAGCAACAAGAGCAAGACCCCACAAATTTGTATATTTCCAATCTGCCTCATCACATTGATGAAAAGGCACTGGAGAGTATGCTGTCCCCCATCGGCCACGTGATCAGTACTAGGATATTGAGGGACACCACCACGCACGAAAGTCGGGGAGTCGGTTTCGCCAGGTGAGGCTTGTTCCCTAGCAATTGTTTCATTCTTGTGACAAACTGTTATGTCCTTCATACCATGTTTGTTCATGGTATCCACCCACCCCCCCCCCAAAAAAAATGGTAATAATACATACTGTAAAACATGATATATTCACGGCATGGAATTTTTGCGAATTGGAGCCGTCGGCCTCTTTTGTGGTATGACATTTTCGCAAATTGCCACTGGCGTGCAATGCATACTGCATTTTATCTTCGCGAATCTTGGTGCTCGCGACATTTGCGAAATTAAAATGCACATGAACATTCCTCGTTTTACAGTAAATGAATAGAACATATATATAGAAAGTAGTGTGGGATTGCGTGGGAAACTGTATGTTTTAGCACTGCCTCTCATCTGTTTGTGCATGGGCAGGGTGTTATTCACAAGACGCTCGTTATCCTATGCGACTGTTCATTGTTTATCACATATATCATGATCTGCAGAAGGTCCTGTTCATTCTTGGAAAAAATACATGTACACTTGTACCCCAAGATCTTGTGCCTTGCGCCTGGGCTGTGCAGTCAGGGGAAAGTCCCCTTTCGCTCCCTGGCTCAGGCATTCTCCATCTTGCTTCGCAACTCTCCAGCTGTTAAGCAGTGATATATTTTTTCCTCTGCCATTACTGGCTACACATTCCTGGCTACACATTCCTCAAGAAAAAAATGGAATATAAACGATGTAAATGAGGTTGTTTGTACTTGTGCTTGATAGATGATGGTCCAAGTTTTTCAGTGATGTTCCACTGCTTGTTGTTGTTGTTGTTTTTTTTGTTCTTTCCTTCTCCTTCCTAGGAAGTACTTCGTTTCTTTCTTCTCAGAATTCCTAATTCATTTAGGTTTGTTTGATAATTGTGATATAAAAAATTAAGTAATCATATGTAGAGATGCCAACTGATATTTTTTTAACAAATATTTTCTTTTAAAAAGTACTGCAGGTTTCATTGAAAACACTGTTTTTCCCAAATTGTATTACTATTTTTGTCTATTGCAGAAAATGTGCAATTGCTGTTTTTTCACCAAAAAATATGCCTATTCAGCCTTTAGAATAACGCAGTGATATTTACAATGCTGGCATCCCTACAGATGCAAATTAAATATGGTATCTTCTTCTTTCTTTTTCTGGGGGGGGGGGGGGGCAGTTGGATGGGATGTAGGTAACCAGCCGTTGATATTATAGCTTGGTGTAGGCAGATTCCATTTATTTGGTATTTCTGAAGAGTAAATGGCATCAACAAAATACAATCAAGATAAATCTGACAGATAAGTCCACTTGAAATAGAAATTAGGAATGCAAGTATGAGAAAACAGCAAGGGGGAGGAAGATGAAGAGGGAAAATGCTTTTTAGTTTTTATTCATTGGAGAACCAATGTAATGCCAGCCTCTTAACTTACAAGCAGACATACATGGGAAGAAATGAGCAAGGGCAGAGCATGGTTCGTAGGTACTCATTGTATGTGAGAGTAGATTAATGGCATGGGTCAGAGTGAATGAGAAGAGTTTGCAAAACACATTTTCACTTCGGATCAGAACCTCAAGAGCAGGCTCTGCTCCATTTCCTCCTCAATTCCGTCTTGATCGTCCCAAATGTCGCGGGGAAGAGAAGCGGGAACGTGAGATACAGGGAAGGAAACAGAACTGGAGTGTCGCTGTGTGATGTGTGGGCTGCTTCAATTAGAGCATTGCGTACACCAGCCCCCCTTCTTCTTCAGCTCTCCTTATTCTCCGGCCCGTGTTTTTTAATCTCGCACCAATCCGTCTCATTACATTCAATTTCCTTCCCCCTCCAATACGCCGGTGTCTGCCGCGGCGCTCTCCCACCCGCCTCAACCGTCCTGACGTCGACCAATAATCGAACGCCCCGACTGCATTCCGGCTCTTATTTACGCGCACGAAAACATTCGAGAAGTGGGAGGAGCCCTCTTGATATAACTGGAATGCGATCCCCGGACTTGTTGGGGTTCTTGCCCCCATTTTCTTTTTTTTTTCATTCTTTCTCTTTCTCTCTCTTTGTCTTGGTCTCTTTTTCTTATCTCTCCTTCTCCTCTTTCTCTTTTTCTCCGTGTCTCCTCTAGTGAAGAAACAACATTTGATAAGTGTTGACTGACCTGTTACTGCTCAGGTTGAGTTCATACGGGGTTAGGTGCACGTGTGTCTACTTTCTGAGTACCGTAGCTGAAACAGTCCCAAAGAGCTAGGATGCTAGCCGATCTAATGGCTATTAACTGTCAAAGGAAAACTTTTCAAGGCCGCAATGATCACCTGTCGTGTCCTTGGAATCTATTTTGTCATACGTAGACTCATATTTAGAATGGCAATTAGGAGTTGATGTCTATTATTTGTCTATTGGCAGATGAGAATGCTATCAGTCAAAAGCCAGTTTCGATCATATCGAGACATGAAAAGCAAGCTTTGTCTCTTGATTGAATCAATTTCTCTTTAAATAGATAATTAGTAGTTACATGTAGGTCCTAATTAATAGTAGATAAAACATTTATTTTGCCTTGATGATGGTAAACCTTTTGTCTAGATATGGTTACTTTAACAGAAGAGGGCTCACTTCAAAGTTGCTTTAAAAAGTTGCTTTAAAAAGAATGGCAATGTGTACATACAGCAATGTTATCATTATTAATGTTCTGACTGTTTAATTTTCTCAGCCCTAAGCACATCAAAATGATTTGACATTTTAAACAAACATATTGCCAAAGATAAAAACAGAGATGAATGAAAGGAATTTTTGGTGTCTGATGCAAGTCATCCTCAAGATGATGTTGATAGTGAATTCCTGGATTATTCTGCCTTGCTACCCTCTCGACAAGTATATTCATATGCATGTTCTCATTTAAACTTAGTTGTAAGTTTCCTGTACCTGTAGAAAACATTCCAACCTCTTGGTGTTTGGCATCACCCCTCCACGCCCCACACCCTCTCCACCCCCGCTCACCCCACCACAAACACCACCAGCCTGTTGACTCCAATACGCTCCCGCAGGCCTCCCGTACCCTCGTCTCGCGCTGCGAACGCAAATGCTGCGGGGCAAAGCATGTCAAACTAGCAGCCGATTAAGGGAGGGTGCTGTCTGAAATCGTGTCAGACCAAACGCACTCCTACCCGACCCAACCTTACAGAAGAAGATGATAAGGAGGAGTAGAAGAAGATGATGATGATGAAGAGAAAGAATTGGGGGAGCCAGTTACTGGGCCTTGGATTACCCTTGGCTTTGATTCTGGCAGATCGGACACCAATGAGGCAGGAGAATGGGGGGGCTTCCGTCCTACCTGGGCACAAAATTCTTACCCAAGATATTTACATTCATGGTCACATTCCTTGGGCTACGAGGCTCCGACGTGCAAACATCGATTGCGATTGCCGCCAAGAACGTCTTTCTCTTTCTCTCCCTCTCTCTCTCTGTCTTCTCATTCTCTCTCTTCCTCTCCCTCTCTCTTTTGATCCTGAAGTTTGGTTTCACAACGGATGCCATTGACGAGAGAACGGCGTTACTTGCTCTTTCACCCCCGTCATTTAAACCCGGACATTAAAACCCCTCTCCTCCTTGATTTGGTTTCCAATGTCGGTGCCCGGTGATAAAAACCGAGATACTGGTTTTTCCTTCCAAGTCGGCATGTTAGTCTAATGTGGTGCTCCAGCGGCGTTCTGTATCTCTTGATTTCAGTGTCGCAGTAGGTCAACGAGCAGTTTTGAGAAAGTACTCCCTCTTCCTGCCCTTCAGATTATCCAAACTTACAAAAGCTGTGAATATTGCTCTTGTCCGAGGGTCAGAGAGTTATGTATCAGTGGTCGTCGTGAAGCAGACAAGATGGAGGCAACCTTAAAGGCATAATTTACCATTTGCAGATGAAACAAAAACTCAGCATTAGTGCTTCAAAATAGTTCTAAAATGTAAGTTAGGGATAACAACAACCAATGTAAAAATTTGAATCAGTATAATGGATGTCAAGTATTGTTAAATATACAAAATGTGAACAATAGTTATAGTAAAAATGTTTCCAGACTAGACCGTCTACAGTTATGGTTTAATGAGAAAAGTGGTGATATCTCCTTATATTTTAGGCTTTATTGCGAACATTTTATATGGTAGGATGTTTTGTGATTCAACGGACCTACACATATGCATCAGATGTGATATCTTGAATATTTTTTAAATCACTGCTCCCAAAAGTAAACAGGACCTTTAACCCTTTCTGTCCCAGGATCTTTGAACAGTGTGAATAGTGCTAGGAGTTTTTTGTGTGTGCTAGTATCCACTCGAAGCATACCAAGAATTAACAGGTGTATATCCACACAACCTTGATAGGAATAGGATATTTTAGGCTGAGATGGGAGACTCAGATTTTAACTTTTTGTGAGATAATTAGGAACCACTTTTGTGAAAGTAGAATAAAGAGCATACAATTCCGAGAGGAATTCATTTTTTTTTTTCATTTTGGATGAAAATTGGTTTTGAAATGGCTGAGATCTCCAAAAGCGAAGGAAAACAAAACGGTCCTAATAAAAGGTGGGTCCTACCTTTTATTAGGACCTCTTTGTCTTTGGATATCTCAGCCATTTCAAAACCAATTTTCATCAAATAAACTCTGAATTCCTCTTAGATTTGTAAGCTCTTTCATATTTCATAAGAGGTTTCTCATCCCACAAAAAAAAAAAAAAAAAGTTGGAAACCTGAAGTCCCATCTCAACTTAAACTATGCTATAGATCCCTTTAAAATGCTTCACAGACCAGGTTCACTATGCAGTTGCACATACATTTTGATTTGTTGTTATGTCAAATTCATCTTCAAAATTTATTACCCTCTGTATAGTATCAATTTCATTCCTCATGCCTTTCTCTATGAAGGGGATATGGTGGCATTGATAGACCCAGGGAGATTAGGTATTTGAAAAAGTATTTCAGGTGTTGTTGTTTTTTTTAACTCGGTTATTGCCATGAGTGTCATAATGGCATACATTGTTGATGGCAGTTAGAGATGGCAGACAGAAGTGGGTTAGTACACAACTAAATCATCAAGTTATATATGTTTGAGGGAGGAGAGTAATCTTAAAAAGCACTTTATGAAAAGTCACTATTGTTGTTTGTAACAGATTGAAGAATTAGATATCTGGTGAGTTTTATTATATTTGCACCTGTTTCACTTTTGCCCTCTTGATTAGTTCGCAGAAAGGTAATTTTGCTAGTTGCAGTGTTACAGGTTGTAAGCCTCTCTTGAGTGAAAATTTCAGCAGGAATTTGAATGTCAGGCCTGTTTCTCTTTCATTTAGGGGGGATGCACGTCACAAATAAACTCCCCCAAATTAGGAGGATTCAGACAGATTTGATGTCTTACGTCCATTCCAAAGTCTTCCAGCTCGGGATGAATCAGGCATTTCTGGGCTTTTGACAGATGAATTCATGCTGTGAAATCCATGGAGGCATCCTTTCAGAACGAGAGGTCCGAGAGATGTACAGGAATAACAACAAACTAGAAATAGAAAGATTGGAAGCTCTTGCTCTTTGACAGTTTTAGAAATCATAAACAGAAGATTAGCTTATGCATTTGCGCTGCAGATTTGTTGAATAGCCTACAACAGAATGAACCTTTGGCTGGAGACTAAATCGCCCTGGGTTGAATTGAAATGCCATGTCATGTGACAGGGTCACCCTCTAAAGGGACTTTACAACAACAGCAAAAACAATGAAACAACGACCTGGTTTCTAGTCTCTCTCAGAGGCTTTTCCATAATCTCTCTTTGACTTGGATAGTCACTCTTCTTCCTGTGTGGTTTGTGGTCTTATCTCTATGAGGAGATCAATGATTTATCCCTCGTAGCTTCTTACTTTTTTGGTGAAAGTTTTTTGACAAGAGTTTTTTTGACATGTGGATTATCGTGCTTGTGTATTTTAGGTCTGTTTATATATCAGGCAAATTCATGAATATTCACTTTTGCAGCACTGTAACAATTGGAGTAAGTCTGGCTTGACTTGAAGACAGAAATTGGAAATGCAGACACTTTCTGGCAGTAGAGATGCTATATCTTACATGTTCATAGCAACGAGATTTTCAAGTTTGAGTTTGCTTGCAGATTTCTGGATGGTGACCATTTAGGTTAATACTGCCCCCTAAAGTTGATGTGCAGAGAGGGAAAGATTTTTTTTTTTTAATTCATATATTTCAGTTAAAAGTCCAATTTTCAAAGGGGCGAAGGTTGATCCAATATAGTGAATGAGATGAGTTGAATAATGTGGAATACAAAAAGTATTTGGTTTGGGGAGTTGCAAATATTTCCCAGTCATTAGTGACCTCGTATGATATGTTGTCTCATTTGAAAATGTTCTAGACACTGAAAAAAATTGAATTCTTTCTTTGACAGAAAGCTATTTAGGGGCCAGTAATCCTGTATGAAGTGTTCATGCACACCCTGCTTTGTTTAATGTCATTTGGGAATATCTGTGAAGGAATTCAAACGTCAATAAAATTTGTCAGCCCAAGTTCATGCAGTGGACCCATGATTGCCCTCACATAATGCTGCTTGTGTGCAACAAAGCATATTGTCACATTTACCAGGTGTTGGTGCTGAATCATCAGTGAGAGTACAGGAATATAAATTATTTCGACATACAGCAACATTACACTTACCTTGTCATTATTGTTAACTTTGTTGCTGTTGTTGGGGTTGTTGTTTTTGTTGTTGTGGTTGTGGGTGTTGTTGTTTTTGTTGCTGCTGCTGCAGTCTTTTTTTTTTGTCTTTTGTTTGTTTGTTTTTTAATGAAGACGTGTGACATGCCAGATGGGGTTTATGAGGCATTACCTCATCTTGCCTTCCATGCTACAAGGCAGTTTGAACCCGATATTGAGTCGAACGAAATCAGCAGACTCCAGACCCAGAAGTACGCTGCTAGATTAAGCATTTTCAGGCGTGCTATCCAGTTTCTGTAATGGTGTTTGAAAATCCTTGGGAGTCACATCTTCACCACCTTGAGTTGCGGGGCGATGAGTGTCTGATCTGGGAAATTAGCCCTTAATTGGTCTTGAAACTAGCCTAAACACCCCTTCCTCCTTTAATATATAAAGAAAAGAGAAAACAAAAGGTTTTTTTGTCGAAGTAGCTGTAGTCAGGCAATTTCGTTTGAAAAGGGGAACACCCCAAGAAAATTTCCAGATCGTGGTCAATTGAGTGCAACATTAGGAGTGTCTCCCAACAATAATGTGATCTTTGGTATTAAATGAGGAAGGATGTTAAAGGGTTTCTTAATGTCATTTGCACTCAGCCGCTGTTTCTTTCTAGCTTTATTTTCTGGTCTTGCTTTCTGTCCGATCCTTTTCCTTGCAATATCGTCTTCCTTCTGGTAATCTGATGTCTTGTTACACAAAAAGATAAACGATCAAAAGGAGAGCTAGTGCATCCTTTCCTCAATTAGTCAGCCTACTGGCCTCTTTGCAAAGATTTTATTACAGCCTGTGCCAAATTTTTACCACACCGTAATTTGCACTCACACATTTCTCTTTTTATTTGGCTCACTCGTTAAACATTTCATGTTGGCTGGTGCAGATAAATTTAGAGATATCATGTTATTGGTAATGCTCGTGGCTGATATAGACAAGATATGTTTTGTTTCCTGGTATTTTAGTAACATTTTGTTACTGTGATAACATTTTAATACTTTTTAAAGAAGTTAACCATCACTTTCGACACCTTTGCATGAACTATGTAACTTAAAGGGTGCTTGATTGTATATCTGCATGCATTTTTTTTTTGTGAGCTTACGATCCATTATTTTTCTTTCCTCACTCTCCTTCCAGGATGGAGTCCAAAGAGAAATGTGAGGAAGTCATTCGGCGATTCAACGGTGTCACATTAGACAGTAAGTCATCTTAATTTTACAGTGACACTATCTGTCCAACAAATTCAGATGATATTAGATCAGCATTCTGAAGAATAAGTCATTGGTTGATACTCATTTAACAAGTGGTCCCTCCCCACTGTATTTAGGCAGAGAATGACCAAGCTTTAACCCTTTCTCTGCAAGATTCTTAGATTCCCATACACATTGTAAATGATCCCGTAGGTTCCTGTAGCCAAGCATTAACTGCTATCAATTATTGTTTGTTTATTGCTGTAGCATAGAAGATCATTAGAGTAAAGTGTGAGAAAATTGAATTACACATTGCAGCTGCATCTATTTCATTGGCATCATCATATTCATGATTCTTTTTCCTAAGCTCTTGCAACATGGCATTTGGAGATAATGTATTCTCTTTTCAACCTGTGCTAAATGTTTTGTACGAGTTCGCTAAAAGTGTGTTTATTGCTTGTGCCCCCTTTCCCCGCCCATGCAGCGAGCCAGCAAGAACCACTACTATGCAAGTTCGCCGACGGCGGCGTCAAAAAGCGCAACCAGATCAACAAGCAGCAACGAGGGCAGCAGACTGCCACCAACTGGATGGGAGCGAGACAGGAGACGGGACTCACGTACGAGAGTTTATACGCCCGCAACGGGTGAGGATGGGGGTCTTGCTGCAGCCCAGAGATGCAGCAACTAGAAATATCAAATACACAAGGGCTTCATTTTTCATCCTAGGGTCACTGGAAATTGTATGACACTCACTAGAGCCCTAAGTTCAGTCTTGCCCTTGAACTAATTTTCTTATTGTTTATAAGGAATATTTCTTTGAAAAATTGAATTGTTGAATGATGAAGTAGGTGCTTTTTATAGCACATGTTTGATTATCTATGATTTATGCATTTTTTTTTTTTTCATAGGAGTATTCAGCCATTTTAGGTCACTGGGAATTGTGTCTCTCTATGTCCTCTCTGCTGTCATGTGAACTTTCCTGAGTATTTTCCATCAGTATCTATATTTGTGCTCAATGAAGGTGATTTGTCAGTTCATCACTATTTAGATTTTGAAATCACAAGGAGTGTTGTTCGCAAAGGGACAGGAGATACTTCAATCCCAACAACTCCCATCTGACTTTCAAGCTAGTCAGCAAAATACATGTGCCATCTCTAGGTTTCTATTTCATTGTGTATGGGATATCAGAAAACTGAGAAAGATGATAGAATCTTTTTTTTGAAGTGTCTTTTAGGGGAAATTTGTTTAGATTTTAGCTGACAAGGTACGTCAATTTTATGACATGTTATACACCTTTGTGCAATGTTTGATGCATGCACAAGTTATAACAGCTTACAATTGCAAATTGGTTCATATCATGAATTTGCATGGAGCCAAGATTGTCATTGCAATGTGTAATTCACACTCCGTTTGGCAATGACATGTGACCGTCTTTGCCGCGGCTCGGTGAAATGAATGCTGCCCTCTAGAATCATCTGCGAATAATTGACTTTATAATGGCGGGCAGAGAAGGTTTCGCAGGGGCAATGTATTGCTGTAGAGGCCATAGATATGTCAGAACAAGCGTGACCATACCATTATGGTCGCTGCATGTCTTAATGGTGTGTCTTCCTTTCCAGTCACGTCGGCAAATGAAAGTCACCATGAGCACTGGTATTTGTGTGATAATGATTACCCGAAACTGTCAGATATCGCGACCCTTTAATGAATGATGCAGTGGCCCATGTGATTAGATCCTTGACCCACTTCAGGCGTATGGAAAGTTCTAGCGTGCAGCATTTATCTCCCAACATGCCAGCTCGCATTTCAGCCATGTGAAAGTGTTAGATAAGGAGTGTGTTTCACTTTGACAGACAACATATTAGAATGGCATCAGCAACAACAAAACTTTTGAGTTGCATAAGTGGTCTGCTGTATGAATTTAACTTTTTATTTCCTTTTTATATTTACCTGCACTGCAGTGGCTATTTAAATCATTGTAACCTTAAAGAACTGAGAGACTTTATATAGTGGAGCTCTCTTTTTAAAGTGTTTTGTGTCTTTCATTTCTACAGGTTTGTGTTTTCTTTTTTAATCATTCACTCCTGAGTCTATTCTTGGTGTGATTAGACAGAATACCACAAATGGTTTTCCATGGATACCTTAATTCTGGTATCAGCAGAGTGGTGAAACTATCCAGTAGGCAAAAATACACTGTTATTACAGATGAATCAAATGAATAGTCATCATCCATAATTCACTCCATCAATGAAAAAATGATTTAACATAAATGAAATACAGAAGAGGGCATTAATTCCTTCAGTAATCAAATTTGCAAAGCTACAGGAGTTGACTTCCAATGAATATTAGCTGGAGCCCATGTCAGGTTTCCTTCTGATTTCTTAATAATAATGTGTGTTCAATTCAAGGACATAAACAGCGATGGATAGAGTTACACATAAAGTGGAGTCTAGTAAAAAGGAGTGATACTGAAAATGTCGTTATTATACTTGATTTACATGACTTGATTGTGAAAGGGATGTAATTGATATGAACATAAAGAGCTATGCTTCCTCATTAGCCAACGTGGATGTGATTGTATGGGACCATAAAACATATGAAATTCACTTTCATTTTCTCATGTATCAATTTCTTACCAGGGTGCCTAACGTGATGCCCCATCAGCTGAGCGCTGCCGCCTACAACCTAGGGGGCGCTGTTACATATGCCGGCCTGCCGGCAGTCAGCACCCAGCAGTGGATTCAGCCCACCTCCCAATACATTGTGCAGCCACAGATCACGCCAGTCACAGTAAGACTGCCCTCTATTGAAAAGCTTTTGTCATATGTTCTTTAGAAACAACAATGATTTAATGTACATGTAGCCCCAAGACAAGTAGATGTATTTCTTTGATTGCAAAGATTCACCATTCTAGATGCCTTTCATCATTTATTAGTGAAAGTGAATGTTTCTTTAAGAGTCATTGTGCCATGCTAAAAGCTATAAAGCCTCTACAGTGTCATAGATCTCTGCAATGATAGTTAAGATGCAAGTTTAAGGTTTGGTTCTCGAGATGTAAAATTTTATGATATTTCAAAAAGTTTTTCACCCTCCCAAAACTACCATTTCATGTCATTTATCTTGTATATGAATAACTGACCACCAGTAATGACATTTAGAACAAAATAGAAACAAAAACAACATAATTGGGGGGGGGGGGTTAGTACACAATGAGAGGTTCCTATATATTAAAGGTCTTTAAACATTTTTCCCAAACAGCCTGCATTGTCCATTGCCCCAGACCAACCAAGTCTCCCTAGACTTTGATACCAATTCATATCCTGATCAGAGAATAAAAAAGTCTCCCTGACTTTAGTTATAAAAGTTGACCATTGAGAAATATATTACACACAAGTATCTCTCTGATTGCTCTTCAGAACCATCCTGGTTTTGATGTGTTAACATTGGCAACCCTACTTAAAAGTCAGGATGTTGATGTGCATTTTAATTTTGCAAATTTTGCGAGAGCAAAGATTCACAAAATTCAAGTTCTTGTCTACACTATGCATTCAATGCCAGGAGCAATTCTCAAAAATTTTACACAATGAAAAAGACCTTCAGGTCCAATTTGCACAAATTTCATTCCATGATAATATCTTGCTTTACAGTATTACCCCTGAGGCTGTTCCTTCATCCATCGTGATTCTATATCTCCTTTTTTTTTTCAACTTTCCCACCTAACAGCAGCAGTCAGCAGTCTACGGAGGGTCAGCAGGCCTTGAGCCCAGCATGGCAGGCATGGCCAGCGGTCACCCGATGGTTCCCGCCGGACTGTCCACTCAGCTCGGCCAACTCCAGCTAGCTTCAGCATCAGTAAGTTTGATGGCAGAGCATTTTTTTTTTTTTTTTTGCTTATTTGTTTCTCTCAGAATCTGTCAGATGCTTGTTTGTTTAATATGTAAAAAGGGTTTATTCTGTTACCATAAGAATAAGAAGGCATCTGAATTATATTACGTGTAATTAAATTTCACGAGATATTAGACATGAATTAGCCAATGTGCATAACACTGATCATGGACAGAGATATTTAGTGTGGCGTTGTGTACTTGATCGTGGATGCGGCATCTGTCGGATTGTAGTACTCGTAGTGTACTAACACAATGACATCTATATAAGGGATAAGTAGGAAGAGTCAATATGGTCACTCACAGATCTTCCTTCTTTTCTGTTTTTCGTTTCGAAGTATTTGATAATGATTGGTAACCATTTTTTTGTTGTTGTTGAATACTGTATACGCCATATATTTCGCAAGTCTAAATTTTCGCGAATCGGGAACTCCCGACGATTTCGCGAGTTGTTAAATTCGCGATCGTGGAGTCGTGTACTGAACGGACAAATGTACATGCATATGTCAGGATCGGAATTCATATTTTCGCGTGTCTTTAATTTCGCGAATAGCACCTGACTCGCAGAATTCGGCGTATACAGTAACCAGAGGTTCGTTTTTTCACAATATAACAGACCCTGGCAGTACAACCCATTTCATTGTTGTTGTTGTTCTATTAGGAAGCATTATGAAACACTACTTTTAGAATTAACCTGCCTGTTACCAATGATTGATAACAAGTAAGTTTGATGCACCCTTTCCTCTTTATTTCCATCTTCTCAACACCCAGCAGCAGTATGTGCAGGCCAACCCGTACGCCCATCTAGGTCATGCTTACGGCACACAGCTCCTACATCCGGTAACTGTCGACGTGAGTAGACTTTTCACACGAAAAAGTCTATCCGTTGCTTTTTCTACTTTTGTAGTTTGTAGACAATTTATTTAGAGGGAAATATTAAAAGGTGAAAAAATAGTCTGAAAAGAAAACAAAAGTTTTGCAAGCACAACAACAAAATTCTGATGAAAATTTGATAGAAATTCGGGAAGCTATGAAATTGTGAAGTTTTGCTAGTTTTCGGTTCTTGAACAGTCAATATGAATATGCAAATGAATGAGCTGATGATATCATCACCTCATATTTGGTCATGCACAAAAAAATGCGAAAGAAAATTACATTCTTCTGATGTAAAAGTATAAGGCATAATGCTTTTCCTCACCAAATAATTTCAAAATAATAATCAGTCAGATATATTAGGTTTTGAAATGGTAGGAAATTTCCACCGTTGTGCTTAGTAAGATTTTTACTCTTGTTTTCAGACAAACTTTAATCTGGCCTATAATTTCCCTTTAAATTGAAGAATTTGATTATAGTGAGAACCAGAAAGACGATAGGCAATTCAAGGAGAATGCCTCCATGGGAATGGGATGTTTTGGTTGGAAATTAATGACAGTAAAAAAGTTCAGATTTTCATCTAAAGACTTGATTAGTCTTGGACTGATTTACTGCAAAATTATCGTTGCAGCATCCATAAATAACATTCATAGCAAACACATGTATTATACAGATACTGAGTGCCTTTTGAAGCATTGTTAACATAATTGCCCCCAGGGATCTCATCTCCATAGGTCATAGCATCCTTTGGGACCATTATATCAACAATGACCCCAAAAAAGAGGTCCATATCTGTTTTATGTACCAAATAGAAGTAAATCACTTTTTTATTCTTGGTTGAACATATTTATTGTACCATGATATTATAAGAGTTAATTGCCATCTGCAATGTCACAGACATTTGCATCGAGATTGCATCAGTTATATACATGTGTACATGTATATGGGTCACTCCTCTTGCTTTGGAAGCAAAGCATTTACAGTGCATGTACGTATGTACCACTACGAATAAAAAGAGGGCGGTTTGGTACCATAGGGCAATTTTTGGTACTATTTTTAAACAATTGAAGGCAACACTTAAATTTATGCCCCCAGGTTTGACCAATCAGAACTTAGGATTCATGAATTGAAGTATAATACATACCGGTATTGTTTACATTGTCTTAGTGAGTCATTTGCTATACGTAAGTAGCCTCATATGCTGGAGTGCCTTGATGGCAGTTATTATTCTGGGTACTTTTCATCAGGGATAATTATGACATTATGTGCACATTGAATGTTTTATAACTCTTGCATTCTCATTATGTCCCCTCCCCTCTTCCCCTCCCCTTGTTTCGTCTCTGTCCCAGGACCAAGTGGATGATCAGCAGACAGTGAGTGCCGCACAGCAGTATTATGCCTCTGCGGGGGCAAAGTGATGCGATGAACCCCACCCCCCAAGGAACCTCAGCCCTGTCAATGGTGAGTTCACAATGCCCCCTCCACCTTCCCATATCCTTTCCCCTCTCCCTTCTTCTGTCCTTATCCCTCACCGTTTCCTCCCCCACTCCCTATCTTTTCCTATCCATCTTCTCATATTGGCCCCCTCTCCTTCCCCAACCGAACCCACCTTCCCATTCACATGTCCCTCCCCCTTTCCATTCCTCTCTCTTCCCCTCCCCTATCCACCCCTTCTTGTATCCCATCCCCTTCCCCTATAACTCCCCTTCCACTTCCTATCCCTCCCCTCCCCCTCCCCCTCCCCTCCCCCTCTCCCTATCCCTTCCTTCCAATATCCTCCCCTATCCTACCCCTCTACCTGTCTCACCCCTCCCCTGCCCTACCCCTCCACCATCCCTTTCTGTCCCTTCCCCTAGTCTTCCCCATCACCTGTCCATCCACCTTCCCCTACCCCTCTCCCTTTCCCTCCCCCCCCCCCCCGAAAAACTACACGTTCTGCTTGCATATTTGTTAAAACTGATGCATATTCCATCAATATCGTGCTTGACAAATATTTGCTAAATTGAAATGATTCTTTGGGTAGGGAGGGGAAAATTCTTTCCCTTTTACTGATTGAAATTTGTGCTTTGTTTCATGGATGATAAACCACCAGTATCCAAGCCTGCCCCTTTACCACCCCAACCACTGTGCAATAGTCCATTGATAAACCCGTTGAGAATGGGTTAATTTTGCCACAACATGTATTTCCCGTAGACACTTCCCCCGAGTATACTCGGGACACATCCTCAACGGGTTTTGGTCTGTCAGTACCAATGATAATCATATTGTACATTAAATGTCACACCATAATAGATGCCTGCCTGAGAGGACTAATTGTGGAGTGTGTCATCATTTGCCTGTGATCTGTGACAGAAGCCTCAAACCCCACATCTTATCTCCTTCATGATTTTATTTTCTCTTTTTCTCTCCTTTTGCTGCTTCTTTCTCTCCCTGCAGTGATCTGTGAAAAAAAAATTGTCCTCAAGTGAGAGCTCTCCGTGTTGCTGTTGAACAAGAATACCTCGTAGGAAACGATAGATTCCAGAGGCTTCCCCAGCAGTTTCCTGTCTCCTCAATTCGGACATCTCAAAGAAAAAAACAAAAAAAAGAGCACACATGCGGTTGCTATGGAAACTGCAAGTGATGTACATTTCAGCATTCCACTCAGCTACATAACAGCGGAAGAAGAAAAAAATGATCAGAAGAAAAAGGACCCCCCCACTCCCCAGGATTTTGAATGAGTGCGGTAATTTGATAAGCTCCAGTAGATCTCCTATGTCTAGGCCTTTCTGATGTACGTATGTGAATATTAGACTGATGGTTTTGTTTGTTGTTGCTGTTCCATTCCATAAAGTCATGTTTTCTTGGAACTTGCCTGTCTGTAGAAAATATGAAAGGGGGAAAAACAAGCAAACATTATGAGTCAATGATAATTGGCACACAATCCTGGCAAAGCTGAGAACAGTAAACTTGAGCTATCTCAACATCATTTCAATGTGGATATTGATATTGAGATAGAGATTGTATGTGACAAAATCATGTAAAGTCTTGCAACTGAAAAAAAGAGAAGATAAGAGAAAAAATTACCCCTTGCAGAAACACTTTCTAAATTTCCTTCCCCACCCTACCCCCTCGTTACATCATCAAGTAGAATAGGTAGAGCAGCAGAGCTTAACTAGAATCCTTCGAATCATCATTCAAATGAATTTCAGAGTGTGTGTGCGTACAGAATAATCCACCACGTCCAGTTGAAGATAAGGCCCTGCCCTACCTTCTGTAGAACCGTACGTAGGCCTACATACAATTAAACAGACATACATACATACATACTGCCCTTTTCTGTCATAGAACTTTAGGCTATTTAAGAGACATGCAAAATCTGTGAATTCGAAATCTCTCTCTACCTTCAGTCTAGTGGTAGTTTTTGTCGAGTGGCATCTAGTCATGTCACTCGTCACTATCAAAGAGCGGTTGGACATTCCTTGCCAGTTGCAAGAATTTGATATCAAAAAGTGAAATGTATTTTAAAAAATATAGAAAGTGAAGGGAGAGATGCTTACAAGACAAAAAAAAAATATTGAAAGAAAAATAAGATTACATGATATCTTGTTCTTAATGCATATCAATTATTTTTAAGAATTCATGCAAGGTGAAGCTTATCTTTGCAAGCAACTGATTTCTGTGGCAAAGTAACAATGTGCAGCTGAGAATCTTCAAATTGGCAAGAATGAAATAGTGGCAGAATGGGCCACGTCTATTGGCTGATTTTTCTTGAAACACTGAATACATGAACTTACAACAGACAAATGAACTTTTAAGATTGAATTTTCCCTGCAGATTCTTCTGTGAATCGACTTTTAATCGTTGATGATGACGACAAACAACAAATTCAGATTATTGCAAGTTGCATTCACCTAGTTTTTATTCCAAGTTTTTATGAGGCAGTATTTAACAATTTTTAATCTTCCTGATGAAATTTTAGTAAGAAAATGCCAGGAAAAAAAAAATGAACATTTCGAAGAATGAGAAGTGTACAAAAATTGACAAATAGATATTGGTGACATTTCGTGACATTTTTTCCAATCAATGTGCGATTTCGCTCGTGAAAATGAGTGAGTGTGGGCTGTTTTCTTCCATTTCAAACACTATGAGGAGTCAAGGAGAGTCAACTGGTCACTGTGTTTGGCACAAGGCAAGTGCATAGCTATTGACTTTAAGGGTCATTTCTCCTTCTGAGGCAATAAGAAACAAAAGAAATATATGACATGTTGTAATTACTGTCAAACGTAGAGAAACAAAAACTTTGTTAGAAAGAGAGAAAAAAAATGCATGAATCATGGTTAGTCATTTCGTTTGATTATAATTTTCTCAAAGTTAATTCTGCACACTTGAATTTTCATCAGTAGCTGATGAAAGCCATTATTGCAAATGTAATTTGCAAGTGAATCTTTTCCTAAACCTATATGGTACGAGCAAAACAGTGCTCTTGTTTGTTTTTTTATTCGAATGACAAGTTTATTTTGCATTGTTTTGAAAATGCACCAAAAGATACCTCTATTTTGTCAGGAGAAGGCGTGTAGTATATTGAAATTTGTTGAGTCTTCAGACGGAGTTTCTAGGACATCGCAAGCTTTCGTTGTGAATTTTTTGAAGCTGCCAATTTTATGTGAATTGTGTAGTGTAAGTAAGTCTCAACATGTAGCTCGAACAGTTGGGTAGATAAAATGAATTTTGTTCTCTAATTGAATGTTTGTACATGTTGAGAGTGCTTCGATGTGGTAGATATGTTTTTCTTTTCTTTTCTCCAGTAGACTTGGTAAGATTTTGTCTTGTAAATATTGTAGGAAATGTGTCAAGTGTTGATTTCTCTGTTGCTATGAACATGTTTTGTATGTGCATTTGTGTGATGGGCAAGGAATTCCAAGGTGTGTAGAATTCTAGTGATAAAGAACTGGAAGTTGTTAAATGTGATATGCTAAAGAAACAGCTGCTGAGGAAAGCAAAGAGAGAAAAGTGTATATCGCCAGGACATTCTGAGGGAAAAGGATTCACATTGGGTCAGTTGTTCAGGTGATGATCCAGTAGAAAATTGCAAAGAGTGAAATGTTCCAGTACCAGTGTGGCTATTGTGAAATGGCTTGGCAACCATGGCTCGTGGAGTGAATGCTGATCAACATGTTTTGTGTGCATCAAAGATGTTGGGCATGCATTGCAAAGATACAAATGGGTGACGTAGCATTTGGAGATGTTTTTATCATACTGGCTGCATTGCAAATATTGTGAACATTTTAAAAAAGAAGCAGAAGAAAAAGAAGTAGCAATAACATTTTTTGAGCAGGTGATATTGGAGACATCGTTTTGAAGTGAAAAAAGGAAAAGTGCTGCAGATTAAAAGTGATTGTCAAAAAAGCTCAGGGATATTAGACAGCCGAAGAAAGTGAGAAAGGACAGCAGGAAGCAGGGAGAGGTATAGTGTTTTGAAGAGAGACGGGGGGAAAATAAGAGGATAAACTCTGAAATTGTGTTAACACCAGCCAAGGAAGGTGCAAGAGATGTTGGGTAAGCGATGGTAATAGACAGAGGCATGAACAGTGGTCAAGGAAATAAGATTTAACAACTTACAAACAGAAACAAAACAAAACAATGGCGATGACGTGTGGACAGTGTACATTCGTATTCTTGTGAGGGTTTATTTCTGTTTTCTATAGTGTTTGTTGTAATTTTTTTTTTCCACTGACACCTCGTCCTCTTTTTCTTTCTTCTCTCTTTTCTTCTTCTTTTTTGGTAATTTATTGATTTGATTTTACTGCTATGGAATTGAACACATCTTGCACCAATTTTATTGGTTTCTGGTTGCTGATTTGATTCAGTTTGTCGATGTCGTATGGTGTACTCATGTCTTTTCAAACAGTTTTTCCTTCTTCTGGGTAAGCCAGTTTTCTATGTGCCTTCCAAATAGAATAAAAAAGAGAAAACAACAAATATGGTTATTTATTAAATAGCTTAAAGTTATTAATCTCAAATCGGTATCAGTGTTGTGTCAAGTTTCTAGAATTTGCGTATGACCTATGCAGAAGTGAGTTGTCTTGTATTCGTCATTTTTCATTGCTAAAGCAGCAAGTCAAGAACATTCGTTGTCGTGGAAATGCTTGTTTAGAAATTCTACAAAAAAATGGCATGGACCTTTCACAAATGATTGGGTGAGCATTAGTGCGCAGTGTATGAAGATCTGTGGAGGCCGACCAGTAATTACTCATTGAAACTCCCCACCCGCCTGAATTTAGTAGTGCAAGACAGACGACAACTTAGATTTTGACTTACAGTTAATCAGAGCAGGTTTTCAAAGTTTGAAATCTGGTAACAAAATATATGTATATGTATTATATATATATATATATATATATATATATATATATATATATATATGTTTCTGCCACGGTACTGATTTCAATCCAGTAATGCGTGCCCATTCTGTGACATGTAGTAGTATTTTGTGGATTGAGGAATCTCGCACCCTCTTCCCCTTTCCCCATACAAAAATAAAAGGGGGAAAGAAAAAAACATAAGAGCAATGCGAATCACTGCCGAAATCAACTCTACTTACCAACTGCTGTAGAAAGTACGTATCTGTACAATTATGGGACCGACGTCTTCGCTGTGCTGTCCCTTCCCATGCAAAGCAGAGAGTGGGAATATTGCTCTCCAATGTGTTAGGGCGGCAGTGCGTACTTTGCTGCTCTTGTCAACCCGGCCTTCCTCCATTCTCTGCACCCCTTGATAAAGTTCCCCCGTCTGGAATGTGTCTCACCAAGCATACTGTAAAAGCTGTTTATTTTCTCGAGGTATTAGTTTTCACAAATTTTAACAGCATGCTAAAATATTGCCACCTGATCATAATCAGAGTGAACGGAGAGGCATTAGTGCTCTTGCAATAGCCTTGGTCGTCAAATTGCGAAAAACGTCTCGCGAAAATATCTGTATATGAAAATGGCAGCTTTTACAGTAACAGATAATGACCTTCTCTGCATGTGATTTCTGTGAAAGGTGTCTATTACTGTTGACATGGATGGTTTCTAGTGATGAGAGGGGCCCTCCTCCCCCTCTGTTGAACTAGGTTGAGGGACAAAAAAAAATGTGTGTGTGTGATCTTTTTTCTTCAGAAAACATTTTGAAGAAGAGCATGAAAAGCAAAGGACAGAATGACTTGTCGACTATCTTGTTGTGTTAGGACAGAGTTGTCTTTTTGTAGATAATAGATCTTGAGATGGTATCGATGAGTTTTGTTTTATGTTACGTTATAGTCAAACTACCCACCTACAGATGTCAGGAAATGTGGAGTATTATTAAATTAACGTAGAGTTGGTAAGACGTTTTCATTTTTGATTTGTTCTATTTCTATATATTGCAGTAAGAAGTTTGTTGATGTTGTTGTGTTGATCTTTAATTTTGTTTGTACATTGGGTTGGTGATATATATGATTTTATTTTGACTTTTTTTTTTTCTTCGTGTCTTCCTTACCGATAATGTGTTTGGGTAGCTAAGCAGAAGAGTGCAGAAGAGCAAGGTTTTTCGTCAATTCCTGTATTCAGTGTTCATTTGTGCTTCTGTTGGGTATTTTTTTGGCCTGTGCTCCCATGTTTGTGAATGAGACTGAAATGTCACGGGTCTGAACAAGCAGACTGTTCTCTTCTCTTTGTCTTTGTTTACATTGCTGGGTATTTTTCTCCCCTTTCTGTGTTCTTGTTCTCTCTCCCCCTTTGTCCCTGTGTACCTGTCCTGTCTGTTTCTAAGTGGCTCAGAAAAACAAGGTGAGCTGAACAAAGTCGCGTGTTACTGATGCGTTGACAGGAAAGGGAAGTGTCCCTCAAAATCCGTGGACCATGCTTGTACATAGGATGGAATGTTTTCCAGAAAATGAAGCAAATGAGGGGGGAAAAAAAAGAGTATCTTCAAGGATTTTTACTGACAGATGCAGGGTGCAAGTCAGATGATCTGAGATTATGTCTGTCATTTTTGCTATTGATTCGATGATGTTTGAATTTCTCTGTACAAATGATTTTGGAATGTCCTTCCCTCGTCTTTTTTTACAAGTCTTTATATCTTGCTTCTAGGAGAGATTTTTAGTCACAAATGTTGATTTGTGTTGTCTTTTTTTTTTTTACGAAGAAAGTGTGAGAGGGGACAGGATAAGAGACAAGTGCTGCTGTATATATCTAGCCAAGCGTGAACTTTTTCGTTTTCGTTTTTCATGTAGCTATCTAGAATGAGTTGAATTGTCTTTTCAAAGAATTTCTAAGTCTTTTTTTTTTTCTCCCCTCTCTTTGTGATGAATGAATTATCGTCAGTGCATTGCTATTTTCTATGAACACACAGATCATGGAGGCGCAATGTGGTGTTAATGTTGTCCAGGTATGATTGAAGATAGGTAGAGCTAGGTAGAAAGAAAAAAACAAAAATGTGAATTTATGAAGCTGTAGCCTGTATCAAAGACTATTGTCATGCCTCGAAGGGGTGTCTGTAAATTTTAAGATTTTCTATGAGTAGTGAATTAGAGGTGTAGGTAGATACTTTGAGATTTTAAAACAAGAATTGTGTGATTTTTACTTCTTCGTTTTTAAGCAACAAAAAAACAAGGTTGATTTAAAGAGATTTCTAAGATTTGCTGGTGATTGATGTGTACAAACTGTAAGAGGGGGAAACGAAACATGCAAAGGCATGTTCAGGGGACAATGTGATGTGTCGGGATTTGATATGCTGAGAATGTCTTTTTGTACCTTTGCCTGAGGGTAGTAGTTAAGTAGCTGGTAGGAAGGAACACCATCTCCGTCAAACAAATGTAAATCTTGCGTTTAGTTTCACGCTATGGAGGAGCAATGCTTCTCGAGTTCTGTTGCGTGACGCCATCACAGGTGGCTTCACGACCCCACTTTGTCATAATATTCCATACAAGGAAAAGAAAAAGAAAAACGACACAAATATGAGGGGACGTGCAAGTTTGAGATGAGTCTGTCACTTGAGTGTCACACCCAAAATATCCTGTACTTACTCCAAAATAGAATTGAGGTGATGATGGTTTGAATTTCCATGGATACTTGCTCTCAAGGTTAGTGAGATAAAGCGTAACAGGAGTAGTGGTGTCCCCCAAGTTTCTGATGATTTGTGCGCTAATCTTAACACTTTTACGACAGCAACAGAAAAAAAGGTATTGATATTGTGTATCACTGGCTAGACATAGTTATTTCGTCAATCCAGACATTAAACACAACCAGAAACAACTCTGTAGACATTTTTAAAGTGTCAAGGAACGAA